>PVIA01000163.1:0-596700 GCA_004024845.1 Tonatia bakeri
ATTTGTTTTTCCTTCCGCAGAGTGAATTGGATGTTCCTTTTAAAGTCAAGGCTGGACAAATTGGTAAGTACTTCAGTCTCAATCTCAGTTATTTTTAGTCCTTTTAGTTTTTATTTTTCCTGTGTTATTTAATCTAAAATGCCCTTTTTATCTTGAATAAAAAAATGTAAGAGTGTTTTGACTTATTTTGATTAGAACATTTGTAGTTCTGAACCTAATGTGTATAGTGTACAGTACACATAAACTTCCAGGTTTTTGACAGTAGGGCAGAGGAGTACCCTCCAAAGTGGAAGGATGTTTGAACTGCATTGATACCTTTCAGGCTTCCATTTGGTCATACAAATAATTGCACAATTGGTATGCACATTTTGTGCTTTTTCTTTGTACGTGAAAGTAGCGTATTCTGGTAAATAAAATTTAAGTGTAGCTTGTTTTCCTCGTGTTTTATTGAACCATTTCACTTGATATGTCATGCAGCAGTGTGGTCTGGAGGATATGTTTTGGTAAGTAGAAAGTCTTTCTTTGCAGCTGAACTCTTATACTAAGATCATCCATAACTGAGCATACATTTCTTGAAGACATTTTTCAATAGTAAATTTAATCTGTGAAGTCCACTTGTTCATACTACCTGATTTTTACTTTTTAAAAAATACAGACTTTAACTCTAGATGACATACTATGACATTAGAATTCTCACTTATGCCACCATCCTCCTTTCCACTCTGATCACCCCACTGCTTCAGCAGGTCACTTTCCTTCTTCATATGTCATTGTGTTCAAGGAAGGCTTGGCTGTCACTGCTCTGGCATCTCTCAACAATTACTCGGATACTTCGGTTTGGGTCCATTTTATATCACTTATATCTGTTCATTTTAAAGTAAAGTAACACTTTCATGTTTTTGTCTCTCTTTTTTAAAAATATGTATTTATTGACTAAAGAAAGAGGGAGTCAGGGTAATATAAGTAGGTGAGGAGTAGTATTAGTAGGTGGATTTCAGTGGAATTAAGGATAATGAAGGATGGGAGGATAATGGCTTAGGGTAAGTGGAAAGAAGGATAGAGAACAGACAGTCCCTTTTTGGTATGCTAGTTAGAGGGCATTTTCTACTTTTTCAGTCTCGTGCTCACCTAGAAGGTAATCAAATCAGTCTTAGTAGTTTATCAGATAATTATACATATATATACTATCTGTTATAAATATAGTTGGTACTCACTATGTGTGAAGCCACCAGACTTAGGCCCTGACCTGTATGGCTCAGTTGGTTAGCTGTTGTCCTACAAAGTGAAAGGTCCCTTGTTCAGTTTCCCATTAGGGCATGTCTGGGTCGTGGGTTTGGTTCCTGATTAAGATGCATAGGAGAGGTAACCAATTGATGATCTCTCCCTTTCTTTCTCTCTCCCTTCCCCACTGTCTAAAAATAAAAAAAAAATCTTAAAAAAAAAGAAACTAAGTAAGTTTAAAAGCTGAAGAAAAATGAAAAATAGAGAAGTAATTTTAGATTTTAACCCTGGGAATAGATTCCCAGGTAAAACTGGCTCACCTACATAGCTATCCAGGTGAATCAAAATATTCTTACTTACACTGCATTATTTCTCCTTCAGCTTGTTACGCTGTTGAACAATCCTTTGAACTTTGAGCAACTTTATTTAAAACTGCCAGCGATTCTGGTGGTGTAAGTAGCTTAGCCATTCACATACTAGCCTGATCTGATTGGATCAGATTTATTTATTTCTCTGAAGAGTCTTGATCGACAACAAGAGAATTAGGGCTTTTTAGGGTTGTTATTTTAAAAATTGTGATAAGAGAAGGTATTTGGTTTTAGAACATGGAAAATTTTGGGTATTAGAAAAGGTTTGGGTAGCATTGCTCTGGTATTGCTGAGGACAGATCAGGACATTGGCTGCTTGGAGACCTGGAAAGAGGGTATAGTAGAGATTGGGAAATGAGTAGAGAAGGGGGTGGGGGATGCCACGAAAGGTGGTGGAAGGTTTAACAGAAGCACTTTTATGCACAGCCCATGGACATGGACAACAATATGGGGATTGGCTTGGGGAGGGACAAAGGTGGGCCTCATTGGAGGTAGGGAAAAGGAGAAAAAGCAGGAGCAACTGTAACAGCACAAAAAGTAAAAATAAAAATAAAGGAATGTGGAAAGATACCAAAGACAGATTTTGCCGCAAGTATACTCTTTCTGTGTTCTCTCTCCTCTGCATAGCCTTTTCCCATAAAACCCCAAACTTGGTTTAGTGACAGAGCCTAGTTCATCTATATTATGAATAAAAAATTTTTTGCAGGCTAGTCTCTGAAAGACCTGATTATAATACCTCATTGTTTCTAAGAGAGAAAATGTGTTCTTTCTAGTGATTTGTAAGTAGAAATTTGGAATATAATTTGTCTGAGTTGTCTGTAACTCATAATGCTGATCATAAAACAGCATATCTTACCTTTAGAGCTGGCCTCATCCAATTATAGCAATAGGCATATTGTCAAAGTCCTTTTTTTTTTTTTTTTTTGATACTCTGTGTTGCTGCTTCAGTTCCTGGGATCTAGTGCAGATACTATTTTACATTTGAGCTGTAGAGATGTACTTGTTGGTGTGTATAGATGAGCATGCTCAGCATTCAGACCGTCAGCTAGCTGTTGGATGAGGAGAGTACCAATTCAGGTTCCTGCATCCTCACTGATGGCTTGGGTGGTCTTAGGCAAGTAATTTAACCTCTCTGCGACCAAGTTCCCAGTTTTTTTAAGCACTGAAGTAATAGCTGCCTCATTCTTCTTACAATTTGGGAATCTAAATAAAATAATAGTTATCAAAAACTTTGAAAAGTATAATGCACAATGCGAATAGTCACTTCTAATAGTAATATGATTTGGAAAAGATGTTTGTAAACTTTAGTGTTGAATTTTTTCATTTTTTTTAAGTGATAAACTATATGCATGACCAGTTTTCGTATATTTTTTCTTTTAATGGAAAATGAGAAATGTGTATCTTTTCGCACAGCCAGATAAGAATTTAAGGTTGAAATTATGTTTCTTCAGATAAATTAACTTTGAAGATTCCTTGGAAGAACCTCTATGGAGAAGCAGTTGTTGCAACACTAGAGGGATTATACCTGCTTGTCGTTCCTGGAGCAAGTATGTCACTTTAGGTTGTAACCATTTAGTGCCATCTCAGCAACACTGAATGTTACATGGGTTAACTATTTAATATGTTTAGCAAAATAGAAGATAATTTAAATAAACAATTCATATACATACATACGCACATGTCTACAACACATATATTTTACATATATACCCACATATATATCATCACATTTGTATATAGAATAGTTTTATGTTGTTGGAAAGAATAATTGCAACCATTTTTAAAATTTATTCTGTTCTAATTATTTATGAATAATTATTTTTTGACTAAGGCTTCCTACTAAGTTGAGATGCATTAGGCAGACTTACAATGAGAGAATGAAATGAAGGAAGGTTTTAAGAATGTACTAGTGTACATTTCCCCATTATATTTCTTCTGATTTTGAGTGAATTCTCTCAAAAATATATGTAAAATAGGTAATTTTTAATTATGAATTATAGTATTTTAATTTTAATGAATGTCTTAAAGCTGTGATTATTTAATACCTTTCATTACTAATACTTTTTCAGTTATAAGAATAATATAATGTTAAGGAAAGTTTGGGTATTTTAGGGAAAAATTTATTTTGTCAATCATAAAACAATTTTTCTTTTTCCTTTTTGCTTTACAGTCTTTACCATACACATGTTTGATTTGATGTAGCATTTATCACATTAGATGTTCAACATGAATCTGACTTTTTTATGTGTTTTGATGTTTCAGTTTTTATGGTGGCAGTTTTGAAAGGCTGTGATATTCCATTGTAGGCTGCCTACTGTTTTTGCTATTGCAGTGGATATTATAACTGCCTCCTTTTTACAGATATCTTTTTTATTCTTTGGAGTTATTTCCTTAGGATACATTATCAGAAATGAGATTTCTAGAAAAAAAGGATATGTATATTCATGGTTGTTGATAAATATTCTTAAATTACTTTCTAAAAGTATTTTTATCAATCTGTACTGATACCAGCTGATATTGGATATTTCATATTTTTTGTAGTTATTCAACATTTTACCACTCATATATAATAACTGGACATTTTCTGATCTATTTTCTGCTCTGTTTCTCCCTTTTACTTTTCTACTTACTCTTTTCTTTGCTTATCCTTTTTAATATTTTTTCTCCCTTTAATTCCTTTTTTCCCTTCTTTCCTTTTTGATATGAGCTTTGTAAAGGAAATCATTTATTGTTTGAACTTTTTGTAAAACTAATCTAAAGAATGCAAATGTTTTTTTGACTTAACAAAAAATGACACATTACACACACACAATTATGAGGCTGACTGAACTTTCCCTATTTATTTATTAATTGCATTTCTTTGTGAATTAACCATGTACCTTTAGGTATTAAATATGATGCTGAAAAGGAAGAAAAGGCTTTGCAAGACATTAAACAGAAAGAGCTGTCCCGAATTGAAGAAGCCCTTCAAAAAGCAGCAGAGAAAGGTACAGTAAGTTTATGTTTTAGATAAACTTAGACATACCTATATTTTAGATATATTCAGTGTACTGTAAATAGGAAGCTTTCATAAACCTTGATAAACTGTAGTTCCAAAGAAAGAATCTTGTTTTAAAATTATATTTCAGAACATTGATAATAAATATTTGAATGTCTCACATTAAGGAATTGTTGCCTTTCTCTGTGATTTTTTTCTCTTGTTGCTAAGGCATTTCTCTTCATTCTTTCAAAATGTATGACAAATGTTGAGTAGAAATGACAGAAATATTTAGATGTAGTAAGATTTCTTTTGTAGCTTAAGATGCTGATATCTAATTGAATCAAAAAGAAATCTGTCTTTAAAATAGCTTGTTCATTAAAATTTATTATTAATGATTCTAATTCCCTTTGCCCCAAGGATTTTCTCTTATATAGAATTATTTATTCTTTTACACAAAATTACTGAAATATTTATAATATAGAAGTACTTTTAATGGAAGAAATTTTAAAAAGTCTAAAAATACTTTTCCTTTCTTTTTTCATACTTAAGCGTATTTTGTATTTTTTAAAATACTTTATTTATTTATTTTTAGAGGGGAAAGGAGGGAGAAAGACAGGGAGAGCTGAACATCGATGTGAGAAACATAGATCGGTTGTCTTGCCCATGCCTCTGACGGGGGACCTGGCCCACCGCACAGCCATGTGCCCTGACTGGGAATTGAACTGGTGACCCTTTGGTTTGTGGTACAGTGCTCAACCCACTGAGCCACACCAGCCAGGGCAGCATATTTTGTATTTTTGCTAAGCTTAAGACTATATTTTCATGAAAAGTTTTCTTCTATTCATTTTATATGCCAGATAAAGCAAGGTGGGAATGGTTTTGTATTATGACAATTCAATGGAATTATTTTTTAATTCATTTTTAGTTAATTAGTATATGTGGAAATAGTATTATGAAAATGAGGATAAAGACTTGAAGAGCACTAGAATTTCATGATTTTCTTGATACAGTTCAGATTAAATGTATTTTCTTGACACACATATATTCATCAATAGTTACTTTGACATATACTTAGATATACTGATTCGGGAATTTATTATATATATATGTATCATTAAGTTATATTTTCCTCCTTTGAGAAACAAACCCCAAAAGTCTTCTGTTTTGGGGGAGGAGGATGGAAATAAGAGATTGTTTAAAAGATATTTTAGTGTTTCTGGTGACCTGTAAGAGACAACATGGTATAATATTCTCTTACTTCAGTAGTTGACAGCTTACTTGACAAAATGATACCTGTTCCACATTTTGTGTTGAATATCTATGAGATTTTTATTCCTGGGTCTTTAATGCTTAGAAAACTTACATGTTTGGGTCTGGCAGAGATGCTGTTAAGGATGATTTGATATTACTATAGGGAATGAACATCTATAGTATTAAATTTATGTCAATAGGACTATGAGGCTTATATAACAATAATTACACGGTAGCTTCTTGGGTGATCAAGTTTAGGTTTTGATGGGAGAGAACTAAGATTCAGAAAGTGAAACTCAGTTTTAACAGTATTATATTAGATTTGCCAGAAAAGTGTTCTGCGTAAATAAAAGAGATGAATTTAGAATTGGGGAGATATGTTGGTAAGAGATTGTTTTTCCTTTATTGTTAAGAAATACATTTAATTATCTTGACTGCAGATAAGTATTTTTTCTAGTTTATATGAATATGGGTCATATCTCCTTCATACAATATTATTCACATGAGTGATAAAAAACAACCTTGGCCTTTGAGGTGCTTTGCATTTCACCATTATTAATTAATAGTTATTACTTAATTGCCATACTTTATTTTTCAGACTTATTATTTTCCCAAATACTTTTTGATTTTAAAAGCTCAAAAGCACCATGACACAGGTATAGAGATTCATGTGAGAAGAGGAAGTGACTGAATTCTAAGCGGCAGATGATAAAATGAAAACAAAGGGCTCATGCTGATCTGCTCTAAAAACATCTTTTTACTTCATTCGTTTCATTCAGTGAAGCAGACTGCTGCCCACCATCATGTGGGGAAAAAAGAAAATTGAAATATAACTATGAGTTCATTTCTAGAGAATTTGTGTAATCGTAAAAATAAACTTGATATTTTTCTCCTTTTATTTCATCGTAGTGAGTTTATTTTCCATGAAAGGCTATTATAAAGGAAAAGTTCAAATTCCTTGTGAGGCCAAAGAGTTCTCAAATACTATAGATTCTGTATTTAAACCATTAAATTTATCAAAGTAGTATATACACACAATTTATAGTCAAACAGTTTTATCAGAAAGACTTCTGATGACAAATGCCAGTCCCTTGTTCCACCCTTCTCTGCGCTTCAGACACACTCCTGAGATGGCCTCATCATTTTAGAAGCTCTCACATTCTGCTTTATCTAATGCACTAATGTAAGGCATTACCTAGGATTTCCTACGGTAGTCAAGGAGTTCACCTCTTTCACCATAAATTTCCCTCCTTATTTCTTCATAATGTAGTTATATCATAATTTTTGGCCAATTACTAGTAAAAACTTACACTATTATGACAGTATAATTATTGTTCACTGCATAGGTCAAATGATGGACTATGGTTATATTTCCTTTCTCATGCAATCTTTTTTTTTTAAATTTGTGAATGCTGCTTTTTCTATTTGCTTAGACTTATATGTAAATTTGAGTTTAATTCTTTTCATGTGCTATTTGAAATCTGTTATATGAGTACCATCTTTCCCGATTGCCCAAACCCATTTATTACTTTCCTCCTGTTCCCCTTATTCTCATGGAGATCTTCAGTTGAATTGATTGTTTTTTTAGTCCTGCTCCACAGTTGTTATCCTGGGACTTGGTCTTTCCTCTTCCATGTTTAATTCATTGTTTTCTGGGACTCTTGCTTTTTGTTCCTTTGTTTTGATAGAAAATATCGTATAGCTTTTAAGAAAGGATGCACTGGATGTAATTTTTAAAAATCCTCTCAAAATTTTATTTTGTATTTGTATTTTACTTTCACACCTGTTTGATTTGGCTGGAGATATAATCCTAGTTTTAAAAGTAGAATTTTGAAAGCAGTACCTTTCAGGTACTTTTAGGTACTATAAACCTTAATAAGTACTTTTGAGAGGTCTGATGCAAATCTGCTCAATGCATTGTTGGAAACAAAAATTAGAAAATCCCAGGATCCTACTGTCCAGGACCTTACATTTTAGCTGGAAAAACAAGACATGTATAATAATAAACAGGAGAAAGTGTTGAGTCCCATCAAAGAAATACAGATAGAGTGTTAAGGGAATTCAGAATGGACATAGGTTTAGTCAAAGAGATCAGGACAGACACCAAAGGTGTATATTTCAGCGGGGTCTAAAGTATGAGTATGCAGGAAGGAGAAGAGGGCATTGTAGGCCAGAAGGGTCAGTGATGGTGTGAAAGTGTAGAGCATGTATGGGAACTGCTAAGAATTTGGGAATTTGATAGAGTGTAGTCAGAGGTAAGTTAAAAAAACTATGTTTAGGTCAATTTTAAGCTATTTGAATGCCATGATAATGGTAGCAGCTACCATTTATTGAGCGTTTACTGTTTGCTAGTCACTCTTCAAAATGCTTTGTAGAAGTTGACTCATTTAACAAATAACTCTGTGATATAAAGGCTGTTATTATTCCCATTTAATATTTGAGAAAAGCTGGGGGTTAAATAACTTGTTCTATGTCACGCAGCTAGCATTAATAGACGTTCATCTAGCCCATGGGAGAGTCAGTAACTTTCATCTTTGCTTTCTTTAAAAATCCTGGGAGTGATGTGATCAGAGCTGTTTTAAGAAGGTTAAACTGGCTGTGTCTAGGCTGGAGTTGGGGGTGTGGGGATGGAAGATGGTACTGTCTGGTCATCATTAACCAGGATGGATAGAAGGGATTCAGACAGTATATCTGAAGGGAACAGATGAGACGGAAGTAAGGTGAGTTCACTTCAGCTAACTCTAAAATTAGTATAATTATGAAAGTTACATTTCATTCTGAAAATGGACAAAGCGGTAGTCAAAAGGGGAACCAAACCAGCAGACTTGCTCTGTTTGAAAATTCGTCAAATAATTTAATGAGGCATTAGCCACAATTGATACTTGTCTGTCTTGCTTAATTTGAAGTTATTGTTATAATTTTAATTATTAGGAATTTTTGTTTTAATATTATGAAAATAGCTTCTATGTTGAAATAATAAAAATGATGTCATTGGATGTTACCTTAGAAATAAATCATTTTGTTGCCACTGAATTTTACTTGTTCTGTTACATTTGTAAGTCTTTGAATTAAGTTTAGACATGTTTCACATGTGAAATTAAAGGGTCATTTAAGTGCTTTGCATTTTGGTTATTGCTGCCGTGCGGATGCAGGCGCACACTCAGGGGAGTTCATATATGGCTTGGAAAACTTTGTTTACAAGGACATCAAGCCTGGTGGGTATGCATGGTTAATTATATTTATATAAAAATTATATTCTTATCCATGCTTGCGCTTTTAATGGAGTCCATCTGATGACATGCCACCATTTTAGAAAATATGGAAATGTAATTCATGTTTTTCCCCTTTACCATCATTTCTTTTTCCTACCTTCTGCAGTCATTTATTCTTTCACTATACATTTAGTGCTATGATCATGCTGAAGGTTCATGGGGTAAAACAAACACCATCCACTGCTCTTGTGAAGAAGCTTACAATATTATCTATAGATATCTTTCCTTTTAAGAAAATTCTATGACTTTTTCATTGACGTATTGATATAATTTATACTGCACTCTATTAGTTTCAGGTATACATCATAATGATTTGACATTTGTATACACTGCAAAGTTATCACCGTAGTAAGTCCAGCCACCATCTGTTGCCATATGTCACAAAAATTTTATTTTTCTTGTGAAAAGAACTTTCAACATTTACTTTGTTAGCAACTTTTCAATTTGCTGGGTGGCATCACTGACCGTAGCCACCATGCTGTACATTACATCCCCGTGACTTATTTGCATCTGGGAGTTTGTACCTCTTGATCTCCTTCACCCATTTCATTCCCCAGCCTCCCTTCCGTGTGGCAGCCATCACAGTTCTCTGTATCTTTGAGTTTTTTGTTCTTTTATTTTTTTTAAGATTTCACATATAAGTGAAATTATATTGTATTTATCTTTCTCTGTCTGAATTTTTACACTTAGTAAAATCCCCTCAAGGTCCATCTGTGTTGTTGTAAATTGCAAGATTTCATTCATTTTTTTTTTTTTTTTTGGCTGATTAGTATCCCATTGTTTGTATATACCACATCCTTTCTGTCAGTTCACCCACTGATGGACGTTTAGGTTGTTCCTATGCCTTGGCTATTGTAAATAACACTGCAGTGAAATAGGGGTGTACTTATCTCTTCGAATTAGTGTTTTTGTTTTTTTTCACATAAATATCCAGAAGTGGAATTGCTGGATCTTATGATAGTTCTATTTTTTCTTTTTCAAGGAACCTTCGTACCTTTTCCATAGTGGCTGCACCAATTTGCATTCTGACCAGCTGTGCCCGAGGGCTCCCTTTTTCCACACACTTTCGCCAACACTTGTTATTTCTTGTTCTTTTGATAACAGTCATTCTGACATGTGTGAGATGATACCTCATTGTGGTTTGCTTTGCATTTTCCTGTTGATTAGTGATGTTGAACATGTTTGCGTACGCATATGGGCCATCTGTAAGTCCTGTTTGGAACAGTGTCTCTTCAAATCCTCTGCCCATCTTTTGTTATTGAACTGTATGATGATTCTTTATATATTTTGGATATTAACCCCTTATAAGATACATGATTTGCAAAAACTTTCTCCCATGCAGTAGGTTGCAGTTTTGTTTTGCTGATGGTTTCCTTTGCTCTGTAGAAGCTTTTACGTTTGCTGTGGTCCCATTTATTTACTTTTGCTTTTGTTGCCATTTCCTTTGGAGTCAGATCCAAAAAAAAATTCCCAAGAGCAATGTCAAGGAACTTGCCCACCTATATTTTCTTCTATGAGTTTTATAGTTTCTATCTTCTGTTTAAGTCATTAGTCCATTTTGAGGTAATTTTTGTTTATGATGTAAGGTAGTGGTCTAGTTTAAGTTTTTTTTGCGTGTTCAGTTTTCCCTGCTACATTTTTGAAGAAACTGTATCCTTTCCTCATTGTCTCTTCTTGCCTTATTTGTCATAAATTAATTGATCCTATATGTGTGCATTTATATCTGGGCTATTCTGTTCCATTGATCTGTGTGTTTGCTTATATACCAATACCATTCTTCTTGTCATTATAGCTTTGTTATATATTAATTTGCTATATATTAATATAGTTTTAAATCAGGGAGTATGATGCTGTAGCTTTTTCTTTCTCTCTCAAGATTGCTTTGACCCTTTGGGGTTTTTTTTTTGTTCCATAAAAATTTTAGTATTGTTTGTTCTATTTCTGTGAAAAATTACTTTTGGAATTTTTATAGGGGTTGCATGGAATCTGTAGATTGCTTTGGGTAATATGGACAGTTTTATAATGCTCATTTTTCTAATCCACAAGCATGGAATATCTTTTCATTATTTGTGTATTCTTCAGTTTCTTTCATCAGCGTCTTACAGTTTTCATTGTGCAGGCCTTTCTCCTCCTCAGTTAAATTTATTCCTGGGTATTGTATTCTTTTTACTCTGTAGGATGATGTTCAACCAACTGAGCCACACTGGCCAGGGCATATTGTGTTCTTTTTGATGCAGTTGTAAATGAGATTGTGTTTTAATTTCTCTTTCTGGTAGTTTATTATTAGTATATACAAAACCAACAGATTTTTGCATATTGATTTTGTATCCTGCAACTTACTAACTTTGTATATTAGTTCTAACTAATGTCTTTTGGTGGAGCCTTTTGAGGGTTCTCTTTTTTTAAAAAAATTTTTAATAATGTAAAACATGATCACTTTAAAAATATTTTATTTATTTATTTTTAGAGAGAGGGGAAGGGAAGGAGAAAGAGGGAGAGGAACATCAATGTGTGGTTGCCTCTCAACGTACCCCCTACTGGGGACCCACCCTGCAACCCAGGCATGTGCCCTGACTGGGAATTGAAGCAGCGGCCCTTTGGTTCTCAGGCCCGCGCTCAGTCCACTGAGCCACGCCAGCCAGGGCTAAGGGTTTTCTATATATAAAAACATGTCATGAGCAATTAGTGAGTTTGACTTTTTTTTCAATATGGATGCCTTTATTTCTTTGTCATGCCTAATTGCTCTGGCTAGGACTTCCAATACTGTGTTGAATAAGAGTGGTGAAAGTGGTGTTCTTGTCTCGTCTCTGGTCTTAAGGGAAAAGCTTTTAGCTTTTCACCATTGAGTGTGATATTCTCTGTGGGCATGTTATATGTGGACTTTATTATGTTGAGATATGTTCTGTCTATATCCAGTTTATTGAGACATTTTTAAAATAAGTCATAAATGGATGTGGAACTTGTCAAATGCTTTATCTGCATCTATTGGAATGATCATATGGTTCTTACCCTTCATTTTGTTTAGACGATTGATTTTTTGGATGTTGAACCATCCTTGCATTATTTTATAATTCCTTCTCAATAATGGTGTATTATCCTTTTAATGTATTGTAGGACTTGGTTTGTTAATACTTTGCTGAGGATATTTATATCTACATTTGTCAGGGATATTGGTCTATAATTTTTTTCCCCCTTTTTGTGGTGTCTGTCTGGTTTTGGTATCAGGGTAATGCTGGCTTTATAAAATGTGTTTGGGAGCATACCTCCTTTTTAAGTTTTTTTTTTTTTTTTTTAAGAGTTCAAGTAGGATAGGTATTAAATCTGCTTTGAATATTTGGTAGAATTCACTGTGAAGCCATCTGGTCCTGGACTTTAGATTGTTGGGAGTTTTTTGATTACTGATTCAAGTTCCTTAATAATAACTGGTCTATTCAGACTTTCTATTTCGTTATGATTTAGTTTCAGAAGGTTGTATGTTTTAGCATGGAGATACTTGTGGCTCATTGTCCACTAGACTTGGAAGGTTGGTTATAATTGAACCACCTTTCTGTAGTCTGCCATGGGCGGTGTTATTCCTACTAGGAGTAACCTGCCTCCAAGATACAAATGAATTTCAGTGGTCTATTTAAATATACAACAAAATCATTGGATAGCATTGTTAAAAAACAAACAAATATATAAAGGTTACTATGAAGGAAAATCTAATTATTTCAGAGATTTTTGTTTTTTCAAGAAAGGTATGTTAGCCTGGGTGAAAAACTAGACTTGGAATGTTGATGATTCTAAAATGAGAATAATTTTATCAATGATATTTTTATTCAGTTGGCTAGAACTTAATGTGTACCTTATGATCCTTTCATCATTTTACTTTCTAAATATATATTCCTTCTTATTTGATGTCATCTTAAAAAGTTATAGATCCATGGTTCTCAAAAAGTCAAACTAAGGCATAATAATACTAAGGCATTATTTGATTTTTCACTGTGTTGACTTTGGTGCTGATGGTACAAAGGGAATGTTGAGTAAAATTGCTGGTTGCCTTAGCAGGAATCATGGCAGTGGCCCCAAATAGTGCTCATAGCCATTATATTTCTGACTCTCTTGTGCTTACAGTGAAAAACAAAATAAAACTAAATAAAAAACCCCAATTTTACTTATACATGCCATTGATGAAGTAGGAAAATGTTAATAAACTTCAGCTCTTGAGTACATGATTCTTCAGTATTTCATGTGACAAAAGAGGAAGTCTACATAAACCACTTACACACACTGAAGTGTAAGGTAAGTGTCTTATGGAAAAGCACTTGGTAGTTATTTGTCTTGCTATCTGAACTAGTTGCTCTTTTCAAGGAAAACCATTTCACTTGGAAGAATGAATGACATTGGATGTTTGGAAGATACTTCAAAAAAAAAGCAAGTTTATGGTAAACAACTGGAAGTATTTGTTGCCATGATAAGATTTGAGCTTTTGAGCAAAAATTAGAAACATTATTATTGTACTTGCCACCATGGGCTTGACAACTTCCTAGTACTTAAAGACTCTTCTGATGAGATTGCTGGTGATGTTAACAATTGTGATTTTTGATATTAAATAATAAAGTGACTCAACATTTGGAAGATATGCATAGTTAATTGAAGTAATATTTCCATATTACCAAGGCATGATAAAAATTTAGGCATGTGTAAAAGTCCACTTAAAGTACAGAGTGATTGTAATTTGGATGAAAAATTTACTAATGGACTTTTCAGAATCTAAAATGAAATCAACCTTTAAGAAACAACCACTTGAGTTTGGGTTTAGTATTCATAATTACATGAAATGATGTTTCTCCCTTTTACTATTACATATCTGTAGTTAAATCATATTTTCTTCATGTGGTTATATCTAAACCACATAACAGGTCAAAGGCAGAAATGTATATGCAACTCCAGCTGCTTTTTACTAAGCTAGACATTAAAGAGATTTGTAGGAATCTAAAACCATGTCATTTTTCTCACTATAACTTTTTGTTTGGAAAATACAGTTATTTTTCATAAATATATGTTATCTATACTATCATGTAATGTTTTTTAAATGAGTTACTAAATATTAAAAAAATTTCCTAGTTTTGACTTCCATTATAGAAATATCAATAGTTGCAATCCATACCAATAAAAAGATGTTTATGGTTCTCAAATTTTATGTGTGTTAAAGGGGCCCTGAGACCAAAATATTTGAAATTATTGACCAAAATGTTAGAGAGTGATTGGGAATCATACATTTATTATTCATTAGATCAAATAGACTCTTTCTCTAAAGAAGTGTATAATACTCAGATTAGATTTTGGAACTATACGGACAGAATAAACATGGTGAGATCAAAGGCGAAACACAGTGCTAGAACAAGTGTGAAGTCAGAAATACAATAGGGAGGTCAGGTGAGAATGAGTTGTAGAAGAATCTAAACCCATTCAGCTGAACCTCTATCTCTGAAAACTGTTCTAACCAAGTGGGATGATTTTTAAGGCTACTCTGGCTTTTCCTTGTGTCTTTTTAAATGGTATTTCTTTGAGAACTCAGTCTTTTTCTAAATGTTTTAATTATGAATGACAAAGATTTAGGGATCATAACTATGCAAGAAATACTGGTTATAGCAAAGTCCAGATTCTGTTATATATTTTTTAAATGTTTTCTTCTTGAAACTCAGGTTTTTAAAAGAAGATTTGATACCTATCCTTCTCAAACTCTTTCAAAAAATTGAAGAAGGGGCGATAACTTACTAATACATTTTATGATGCCACCGTATAACCCTGATAAGCAAAACCTGGCAAGAATACCACAAAGACCAATATGTCTGAATAATATAGATGCAGAAATCCTAAACAAAATATGAGCAAATGAAATACAGGAATTCATTAAAAAAATAATACATCACAATCAAGTGGGGTTCATTCCTGGGGCACAAGGATGGTTCAACATACACAAATTGACCAGTGTCATATACCACATTAATAAAATAAAGGATAAAAATCATGATCTTATCAATAGTTGCAGAAAAAGCATTTGATAAAATATAATATCCATTTATGAGTAAAATACTGAATAAAATGAGCATAGAAGGAAAGTATCTCAACATAATAATGGCCATATATGATAAACCCTCAGCCAGTTTTATACTCAGTGGTGAAAAACTGAAAGCTTTTCCTCTAAGATCAGGAACAAGACAAGGATGCCCACTCTTACCAGTTTATTCAGCATAATCTGGAAGTTCTAGACAGAACAAACAGGTAAGAGAAAGAAATAAAAGTCATCCAAATTGGGATTTGGATGGAGTAAAAGTGTCACTTTTTGCAGATGACATGATTTTTTATATAGAAAACCGTAAAGAGCTCCCCAACAAACTATTAGAAGCAACAAACAAATTCAGTGAAGTTGCAAGATAAAAAGTCAATGTACAAAAATCCACTGTTTTCCTTTATACTAACAATGAAACTTCAGAAATAGAAATGAAGAAAACTCCTTTTGCGATTGCAATCAAAAGAATAAAATACCTAGGAATAAACTTAACAAAGGATGTGAAGAACCTATACACTGATGACTACAAAGCATTATTAAAAGAGACTGAAAAAGACATGAAATGGAAAGATGTTCCATGTTCATGGATTGGAAGAATAAACATAGTTAAAATGTCCATATTACCAAAAGCTACATACAGATCTAATGCAGTCCCCATCAAAATCCCAAAGTCATTTTTTAAAGAAATAGACCAAAAAAATCATCAGATTTGTATGGATCTACAGAAGATCCTGAAGAGCCAAAGCAATCCTAAGAAAAAAGAAGAAAGCGAGAGATATCATGCTACCTGACTTTAAATTATCCTGTAGAGCTATGATAATCAAAACAGCATGGTACTGGCAGAAAAATAGACACACAGACCAATAGAACAGAATTGGGAGCCTAGAAATAAAACCATATGTATACGGGCAAATAATTTTTGACAAAGGAGCCAAAACCACACAATGGAGAAAAGAAAACCTCTTCAATGAATGGTGCTGGGAAAATTGTAAAGCTACATGCAAAAGACTGAAACTAGATTACAGTTTGTCCTGATTTATGAATTATTTCAAAACAGATTAAAGACCTAGATAAAAGATCTGAAACAGTAAGTTACAAAGAGGAAACATGGGTACTAAACTTATGGACCTTAGTTGTAGATAACGTTTTATGAATTTGACCCCAAAGGGAAGGGAAGTAAAGGCCAAAATAAATGAATGAGACTATATCAAACTAAAAAGCTTCTGTACAGTGAAAGAAACCAGCAACAAAACAAAAAGGCAACTGATTGACTGGCAGATAATATTTGCAAACAACTCTGACAAGGGTTAATATCCAAAATATATAAAGAACTCATATTACTGAACATCAAACAAACCATCTAATTAAAAAAACAGGCAGAAGATGTGAATAGAACCTCTTCCATGAAGGCATAGAAACAAGACAGGTTATGACAAGTATTGGAGAAGTTGCGGGGGCAAAGGAACCATCGTTCACTGTTGGTGGGAATGGAAACTGGCACAGCTGCTATGGAAAACAGTGTGGTTGATCTTCAGAAAACTAAGAACAGAGTTAGCAGTGGCTCAGCAATCCCTCTTCTGGGTATCTGCCTGAAACACTTGAAGACACTTATTTGCAAAAATAGTGCACCTGTATATTCATTGCAGCCTTATTCATGGTGGCCAAGACACGGAGACAACCAAAATGTCCTTTGATAGGGGACCGGATAAAGAAGATGTACATATATATACTGTGCAGTTCTATTCAGCCATAAGAGAAGAGGAAGTGCTGCCATTTGTGACTGTATGGATGGACCTTGGGAATATTGTGCTAAGTGAACTAAGTCAGAAACAGCCAAGAACCATATGATTTCACTCATGTGCGGGATGTAAAACTGAAACTCATGGACATAGACCACAGTATGGTGGTTACCAGAGGGAAGGGAGTGGGGGCGAGCACAAGATATAGGGGACCAAATATATGATGACAGGAGATGATCTGACTTTCAATGGTGGGAACATAATGCAATATACAGATCATGTATCATAGAAATGTGCACTTGAAACCTATGTGATCCTATTAACCAATGTCATCCCAATAAATTTAGTAAAAAAAAGCCTCAGGCTTTTATTCTAGTAATTCAGGATTTGGTTCTTAGCTTTTGTAATGGGAGGGCTATTTGCTTTAAAATATTGAGGAGAACAAATTTAAAATTCCAAGCAAATTTTGTATATATTTTTTGAAATACATGTCACATTAAGTGGACTTACCTATTTTATTATAATGTTCAGATGTGCATTTTTTTCTTATCTATGTGAACAGTTACATGCTCTGTGCCCAGATATTAGGATAAACTCTGTCCTTGTGAAGCTTGGGGGCAAGACAGTTGTGCAGATACTCCAAGGACAGTGTAACCACTACTTAGTAGAAGTCTGGTGAAGGAGTAGCTGGCCTGGAGCTGCTCGGGATAGTCAGAGGCTTCACATAGGCATTGCTGCCGGACCCGAGATTTGTAAGCTTCCTGAGAGTTTGCCTAGTGAAGAACATCAGGGAGGGCACAGGGAGTGACACATGTAGAGACATTAGGCATTGGGAAGTTTTATTTTGTCTTGGAAAATATAAGTATTTCTGAAGTATCCAGTGCAAGGATGAGTGGCAGGGATAGAACAAAACAGGGAGATGGAGTCAGGTCATGAAAGGACCTTCTGTCTTTTATTTGGAAGCCTGCCTTTAAAAGAATTTGAACAGGGGACTAGCAAGCTGTTAATAGAGTTTTAGAAGATGATAGTCCTGTAGTAGGGTAGAAGGACGTTTAGTAGGAGTACAGTGGAAATTAGAGGTAGGGGAGACCATACAGAAACTTCCTCCAAAGTACAGAGTAGAGTTGAGGCCTCGTTGAATGTAAAGATTTATGATTTGGATGAGATCGGTGCTGGGTCAGGCCATCAAATGAGGCAGTGCCAAGTAAAAGGGGATTAGGCTTTAATGAAATTATTAAGCCAGGTGCAATGTACAGTTCAATGTACATTTTATGCCCTTTTTGTGTTTATATCCTTAAGTCATTAAAGGGTTTTTCTTTTGAGATCTATCATCCAGAGGAAGTCATCATCACCAACCTACCCATTCATCACATTGGTATTCCTTTGTCCCTGCCACATGTTAATCAAAAACTTTATCTGAAAGTTTTATATTCTGTCATTATTACATTTCCAATATTTTGTTAACATTGAAATTAAAATTAAACTTTGTGTTGTGAAAATTGATAAATATTATAAAGGGCATTATGTATGGATATTTTACCCAATTTTTGTGTAATTGTACCTGCCAAGTTATTTTCTAGATTAAAGAAGGTTGGTTATTCTAGACTAAGGAAGGTTTGTGAATTTCTATACCGAAATAATGGATCAGCTTAGAATAAAATAAGGTGAATTGTACTAGAATTTTATGTCAGGAAGAATTCTCTTGCTTTCTTTTCTGTCCTCTAGTCTGCTAACTTGAATTTTATCCTTTTCTCACTAAAATGCTTCCACTGAGAAGGACGTAAGCGTAAAAAGCACAAAAAACATTTTAAGAAACCTTTTAAAGGTCTTGATCGCTCAAAAGGTAGGTAAAAGTAGTTTTTATGCCATGTGTTATTTATACACATTGCCACTTAATTTCTGTCTTCTAAGGTAAAATGAATATTATATTACAATGTAACTTCAAAAATAAATAATAAATTTGAAATGCATATTCAAACCTAAAATAAATCTAAAATAAAACAAGCACACTAGAAAAGGGTGTAATTTCCATTGAGTAGTGCCTTAGCTATCCTTTGGTCATTGATTATGAGGCTTGTGAGAATTTCAACGCTTATGCTTGCATATTTCTATTTTTTTATAGATAAACCAAAAGAAGCCAGAAAGGATACATTTTTGGAAAAACTGGCAACTCAAGTAATTAAAAATGTACAAGTAAAAATCACAGACATTCACATTAAATATGAAGATGATGTAAGTAATTTCAGGTTCCTTAGTTTAGATTAGTAATTAAATGTGTATTTGATATTAATTTTGATATGTCTACATGTGTATTATTTGTGCCCAGTTTTAAATCCATGATTGATTTTTTTTCTGATGACTATACTACCATTTCTCCTTTCCTGTGATTGGACACTTACGAGTGTAAGTATGTAATAAAACTATAGTATGCTCCTTTCTAAAGCTAATATATGAGATTGTATTTTGTCTTTAGTATTTATTTTGAATTTTGTTTGTCTTAAAACTTATACTACTCTAACTTTAAGAACTAATTTTCTTTTTATACTGACAAAAAACTATCCTAAGAGATGATGGAGTACCAGTTATAGTGGTGGTCGGTAAGGAGGGGACCAAACCCAGGTCCCTTGACTGCTAGTCCCATTCTCTCTATGTTCCATGCAGTTGGACTGAATACCCACATCGACTCATGAACATGGGCAACAATAAATGTAAAGATCTAACTCTATTTATAACTCAGAGTTTAGTAGTAGTTGATTAAGCACTGTTTTACTGATTTTATTTATTTTAGTTAAAATGTACCAAATATCGCTTTGTTTTAAAGTTTGAAACATATGTAAGAAACTTTGAGATTTTTCATTTACCTAAGAAATTGGAAATGTTATTCTCTTCTAAAGATGCATTGGCATTCTTTTTTGTTTTTAATTTGCTTTTTAAGTTTGGATTAAATTTAAACAATACTGACATTATAGGTTTTATTTCCCCTTTCTGATAAATTTCTTATATAAATTAATGTTCAGTAAGACATGCTTGCAGTTTTTCTTCTTTAAAATTTTTTTCTTTAGTTTTTTAGTACATATCATCTCTAACTTATACTTTTGGTTTTACATAGTAATTAAACTGAATTTCATTAACAAATAAATGTTTCAAAAACCTAAGTACTCATCAGTGCCCTTATGTAAAGCAAACTTAGGAGAATGAAATCTAGTCAACACCTGATGGAAGTGAGAGAATTATTCTTAAAGCTAGTGGCATATTGATGAGTGAGAAACCTCAGTTGGAACTTAAACTAAGCATTTTTTAATGAGCAAGTACAATTAGAAAAGTACACTATTTCTCTCTTTTTAATGAAAAGAATACAGAGATGCACAGGAGTGGGATAAATAACATCATTTATGTTTAAATTGGTGCCATCGACAAAATATATTAAAATAATCTAAAAGGAAAATAATTTTAAAATGTAAAGGAATCTTCATTGTAGATTCATCTTTGATGCGATTTACCTTTAATTATTGTACCTAGAAGAATAATGAAAAAATATAGTAGAGGAAGTGGTAGTAAGGAAGGTATTGGGTTGGCCAAAGAGTCCATTTAGTTTTTTCCATAAAATAAAAGATACATTTTTCATTTCACCAGTAACTTTATTGATTTGGATATTTTGAATATGTTGGCTATCTCCCACTATTGGCTTCTAGTGGGTAGAGGCCAGGGGTCCTGCTAAACATCTTCCAATGCATAAGGCAGCCCCACAGCAAAGAATTGTTTGTCAAAATGTCAGTAGTACCAAAAACTTTGCAAACCACTTTCACATGTTCCTTCAGTCCCAGCACCTCCTCCATACACTGCATAAATCTTTTCTTCTGCATTTCAGTTGTGTTTTTTACTTTTCTCGAAATAATAAAACACAATATACCAAAAATGTTTGTATTTTCTTCACTTTCAATATTAAAATAGCTGCACAAAAAGTCACCAATTTTGATAGTTTTTTTTTCAATGCATGCAGATTGGACAGCTGTCACAATACAGTCTAACAAAATTGTTTCGAATGAAGTTAAAGACAACTAGGCACTCCTAGAGCCATTGTACAGAAAAAAGTAAACAAACTGTTTGGCCAAGCCACTATAATAATTTATCACAAAGATGCTCATTGGATGATAGTAGTTTGTGAGTAATACACCGGCAGCTGAGGACTTATGTTTCATTGAAGTTCCTTCTGATTAGCTACAAGTTATTTTGAGCTAGTTATCTGTAGGTATAAAAAGATGAGTGTGGGAATAAAGGAAACTATGTTGCCACCGTAATAGTACATCTGATATTGAAAACAAAGCTCAAAAAGCTATTTGTACTTTTCAGCTCTCTCACATCCTGCATATTTCCTAGGGTTTATGTGACTAAACTCTGGAGTCACTGTTGGGTGATTTAGAACATTGTTTTTCCTCCTCTTTCTAGTTTCCCTGGGTTCTGTCACAACCAAAAAACTATGACTTGGCTATCTTCTAGATGTCTCCAATAATGACACTGTACACATTGTGCCACAGTTTAAGCACTGTGGGTAGATTTAACTTAGGTATTGAAGATCAAAAATAGAACAAAAGCTTAGTATTGGCAGATTTGGGGGTAAGAGACTAGGGAAATTAAATATTAAGAATCTTGGGCATTTCTATCAAAAGAAATTTTTAAAGTGTCAAGGAAATTAAAACTTAAAGGGATAGTTCACACGTCTAAGTGTGAACATCTTAACTGTTTTAAAAATAATTTAGTGAGAGTGTTATTCTCTGTGACACTTTATTTATTTATGAAGAACACCTTTAATGTTATACATAAAGAGACTCTCTTTTTAACTATCTTGACAAGAAGTTGTTTAGTTGTAGTGAGTCTTCTCACTTCTAGTAAGAAAAGAGTTTCACTGGGGAAGTGTGAGTGTCATGCCTACAAAATATGGATAATTTCAGCCATGTTATTGCCTTCTTCCCCTTTCTTTTTCACAGTCCATTTGGTTTGTGTGGCTTGCTTGTAAGCTAATTCCTCTGTGCTGCCTGTTGTAAAGAGTGGGGCATGGACTCACCTTCACCATCGGTGTAATTTAATGTCACCTTTTCTTCTTTGACAGATTACTGATCCAAAGCGGCCTCTTTCATTTGGTGTCACGCTGGGAGAACTTAGTCTGTTGGTAATGTTGGACTTATTTTAAATATTTGTGGAACCTATAAAATATTCTCAAGTCATGGGGTCAATTGCCTAAAATCAACTCTTGCTACAAATAGCTATTTTATTTTATGTATCATGTTTCTAAAACTTTTCTAAGAGTTCAAAATCTTTAGTGATTACTATTATATTCTCTAATTATTTTGTTTTTGAATTAAACAAATACCCAAATATCAATATCAAACATTCTGAAATATAAAAGCTGTCTCTTAAACATGTGAGAAAGTAGGGGAAGATAAATTTCTATATAGTCATGTTCTTATTCTTGGTTAGATAAATGGAATTTCCAAGTAACTTGTATGTGTGTGTGTTTGTATATACATGTGTGTATCATCTGAGCTGTATGTAAGTAATTTATTTTGATTAAATATTTTATATTGTAGTTTGGGTTTTCTCTTAAAGGTCTTAAAGGATGGAGAGTGTATATATCCAGATTAGCCATTTTTTCCATTATGGACAACTAAGTGGTAGGAAACATGTTTTAAAGTTAAGGACACTAAACAGTAAGTCATACTGGGTACATGTTTGCTTATGGTGAGTTATATGGATAGGGCCTTAGAGAAAGAAGAGGAAAAATGAAAGAGAGGTGGACTGCCAAAGGAACAGAAAAAAAGGACATGTTTACATAGAGGCCTTAAAAAGAATACATGCGTACAGAGGTAGAGATACGTATTGAGTGGAAGCCCAAAGCAGAAACATTAAAGGAAAAGAACTAGAGAAACAGGAAAGGGAGTCAGGAAGCTAATGTTTAATATTCAGTTTGTCTTCTGCATATTCCGAAGTGATTTTGAAGTAACTTACTATCAAGAATACCTTTAAAGAGACCAAAATTTGTGTCCTGGAAAGTAGAAACATACTTGTAACAAAACAAAAAAAATGAAATAGTCAAATACTTGCCGTTGACTGATAACAGACAGGCATTCTAGTGCATAAGAATGATGCCTAGCATTCTCAGTGCGTGCTGTTTGATTCTCTGTGCCTTTGCGCAGGCTCCTCCTGCTGTTTTCTCTGTGTATCATGCTCTTCCCTTTGCCTGCCTGGCAGTCCTACTCAGATTTTAATGCGTGTGTGAGATAATTAGCTTGTCTTCTTTCTTGTTCCTTTTTAATTTCCTTCTTGGAATTTATCATTCCTTCTTTTGTGCTCCTCACTATATTTTAAGGAAGCACCTGTAACATGTTATTGGACTGGTTACCATGTTGGGCTCCTGCTACTAACATTCATTCCTTCACTGATGCAGTATGGAATAAAATACAGTATTGGAAAAGTAAAGCATTTGGCACATTGGCTGGCTGAATTGTTTCTTGCTTCGGCTACTATGTTGACTATCGTAACAACAGTAAACCTACCTCTTTTTGTGTCCATACCATTTCTTTCTCCTGTCTTTCCAATTATAATTGAACTCTGTAAGTAGTCTCCCCACCGCTGATCTGCATCCTGTCCTTCCACGTGTCCTCGGGAGCCCTCCTTGCCTTATCTTCTTCTTTCAGTCCGTTTCCTTCTTTTTCCTAAATCTGCAACTCCCTTCCCTCCGTCCGCCCTTCCTCCCTCCACCACACTCCTTTCTGTAAGTGTTTAAATGTATTCAAGTGTTTCCTTACAACAAAAATGTAAAAGCCTGTTCTAAACCTTCTGTTCCACCCAGGCCCCATCTAACTACCTGCCTTCTCTTTCTCTTTTTTCCAACTAAACTTCTTGAGAGAGTTTCCTGCCTTTTCTTGCTTTCCCCGCCTCCTGCCGACTCCCTTCCCTTTGTACTCCGACTCTAATACTCCCCTGAAACGGTTCTTAGCAAGTTCATTGCTAGCACCCTGGCTAAATAAGCTAAATAAGTTCAATTTAGTTTATTTCATGGCGGCATTTGGCATTGCCCACCAGGCTGATTTCCTGGAAACATGGTCTTGCTATGATTTCCGTATTCTCCTGGTTTTCTTCCTACTTTGCAATAATCAGTTGATTTTTTAAAAAAAAGAATGTGGACCTTTTTGAATAGCTTATAGGCAAGCTCTCTGTTATTATTGACACCCAATTCCTTTCATTCTTCAGACACATAGTAGCTCAATAATAACTCATTTAAATTAGAACCTACTCAGTTCTGTTTTCACTGTTGTTCCTTTGATTTTTGTCTAAAAGATATGTAAAGAAACAGATTGCTGGAATGGCAATATGAGCTATATGTGTTTTCTTCCTACGTTACTTTGTTATAGTTTACAAATTATTAGAGTATTATTCTGAGATGCATATATATACGCACACTTTGTTTCACAGTTAATTCTTTTTTTCTTTTAGACTGCAAATGAACACTGGACTCCATGTATATTAAATGAAGCAGAAAAAATTATATACAAGGTATTAGACTCTATTAAAATTTCTTGATTGTCTTAAATGTAAACACAGTATATTTTCTTGAGAATCCTTGGTGGAGCAGAATGTACCATTGGAGTGTGAGTTAAACATTTAGGGTCTAGTTTGGGTCATGCTACATAATATACCAAAAGTCACATAGCTGTCTAAAACCACTTAACTATTTTGAGGTTTAGGTTCTTCACCTAGCACATAAAGAAACTGTACAAAATTAACACATCCCAGCTTGTATTTTATGGAACATTAGGTAATTGAGATACTGGATTTGTAGAAAAATATTCTGTGATCAGGTAAGATTACTGACTAAAGTATTAAGCTATACATAGTTAAACAGGTGTATTTCATTTTGTTTTAAACTACAGAATTCCACAATACTTTAAATATGCTAATAATCATTATGAATATTCAAAAGAGATATTAAGTATGTAGCCTTCCCCACCCAGTTGATCATAGAATTCTCTACCCTAATTCTCTGCTGTGAATAGCCATTCATATCCATTGGAGGAATCATACTGTTTTATTCAGAAAAACATGTACATGGGCTGTTAAAAGCTAAATTCTCACCCCGGCTGGTGTGACTTAGTGGATTGAGCACTGGCCTGTGAACCAGAGTTGCTGGTTCAATTCCTTGTCAGGGCAAATGCCTGGGTTGTAGGCCAGGACCCCAGTAGGGGCGTGCAAGAGGCAACCATGCATTAACATTTCTCACCCCCTTTCTCCCTTCCGTTCTGTCTAAAAATAAATAAATAAGTATCTTTTTAAAAAAACCTAAATTCTCAATAAATATTAGATAATTGAATGAATGGATTCCCTGGGAAATAGTGTTTCTGGAGGCACAATTTAGCAAATACTAGATTAATAATAAAGTCTGAATAACATGCATATATTTTCCCCCATTTTTACACTTAGCCAAAGGCTAAGAAGCTATTATTTCCCCCATTTTTGCATTACTTTCTTTCCTTTAGAAGTTCAAAATGGCAATTGGATAATTTTGGAATACTGAGCATGAGAAGAATCTTTTAATATTGATTCATAATTTCAGTGTATCAGTTGCTTGACCTCTTTCCATTTTTCTTTTGTAGCTTATCCGACTTGATAGCCTCAGCGCCTACTGGAATGTGAACTGCAGCATGTCTTACCAGGGATCGAGGGAACAGATTTTGGTAATATCTCTTTTTACCTGGAAGAGCTAACTACACTCACTAAACTTATTTAACGAAGAGATTTTTAAGGAGGACAGGATAGCCGTCTTTTGTTGATGTATATAATTAAATCAGAAGTGCGAAATACAGTATTTGGTATCTGCTCTGTATTTTAAAAAAAGCACCCTTGTTTATGAAGATCTTTGTGAAATCATTCACTAGAGAGTGAGATGAGAACCTATACTATTAAATTAAAACTGCATTTAAGTTTTTATTGGTTTGGGCAGAGAGTGCATTGGTATTTCCCTGTGGTAGTTCTAGTAGCACTCCGTAGTCTTTAACTCCATGGGAAACAGTGCTGTTGGACTCTGTTGAGACAGCTGTCATATTGGTGTGCATGTGTTTGTTTATTTTTAGCTGTTGACAGATTTTTATCTGTTTAAATTTTATCTGTCTAAAAAAACATGTGACAGTTTTTTATTGTGTTTTTTTTTCCATTACCATTTAGTCCCCTTATCAAAATTGGTGAATTTTTGAGTAGCCATTTTAATACTGAAGATGGAAGGAAGTATGTGTGGTTATGTTCATCACTTTGATGTGTGGGTTCCATATAAGTTCAGCAAAAAAAACCTTGACCGTATTCCCTCATGTGATTCTCTACTGAAGCGTAATGAAAAGTTTTCCATTTTTAAAACAAATTGTGACAGGCGATGAAAAGTGGGTGCATTACAATAATGTGGGACGGAAGGGATCCTGGGGATGAACAAGGTGAAGCCCCACCAGCAGGCCAGCCTTCCTCCAGAGAAGATGCTGCTGTGTTCATGGTGGTACTGGAAGGGAGTCCTCTGTTATCAGCTCCATCCGGGAAACCAAATGATTAATTCCAACAACTAATGCTCCCAGTTAGGCCAACTGAAGTTAGCACTTGATGAAGAGCATCTGGAATTAGTCCACAGAAAATGCATAGTGTTCCGTCTGGAAAATGCATGACTGCATTTTTGTTTCATGATCGGCAGAAACTGTCACAGCTTGGCTGGGAAGTTCCGATTCATCCACTTGTGTTCACCAGATGTTGCACCTTTAGATTTCCACTTATTTTGGTCTTTACAAAATTCTCTTAATGAAAAAAATTTCAGTTCCCTGGGAGGCTGCAAAAGTCACCTGGAATAGTCCTTTGCCGAAAAAGACAAAAAATTTTGGAAAGATGGAATTATGAATCTGCCTGAAAGATCGTAGAAAGTAGTGGAACCAAACAGTGAATATATTGTTCAGTAAAGTTATTGGTGAAAATGAAAAATGTGTCTTTTACTTAAAAACCGAACTAACTTTTTGGCCAATCCAGTGCACTCTCATTTTGATAGCTTCTGGTTATACAGTCTTGTTTTATATGAAAATAATTACTTGAAGAGCATCGTGTCTGTGGCCATACCACCCTGAACATGCCTGATCTCGTCTGAAGAGTATTGTAAATAAAGACGATACCTTTCAGATCTTAAGACTATGTTCTTAGCAAATGTCTTAAGCATTTGTGATAATAATTTCCTAAACAGTGAAAGACTAATTTAAAACTACCATGTGCCAAGCCATGTTTATTTACTTAGAGGAAAAAAGAGCAGTTGAATTTTGGAACTGAATTATTTCTAAGATTCTGTCTCTTTTTTCTCAGATACTATAACATAAATAATTTGCCTGTGTCTAGAAATTGAGATCCATGTTCATGCACATTTACATGAATATATATATTTAAAGTCATAATGTTGCAATGTTCCTAGATACTTATAATTTAAAAAAATTGCCTTGTATATTTTATTCTAAGGACATATATCTATAAATAATGTTTAGGTTTTTTTAATGGATTACTAATTATAAAGAGGGAAATAAGGATACTGATTTAAGACCAAATATTTATTTTTGTATGTGTGGCTGAATATGTGTGTATTATATTTTTAATTTTTATGTAATTTAAATTTTTGGTTTAGGATCAACTGAAAAATGAAATTCTTACAAGTAACAATATACTTCCAAATCACCAATATAGTAAGTAATGGTAAAAGTTTATTTCATATTATAGGTAGCTTGTTATTAAATACTTTAATATACTTTTTCTGATAAAATTACTTTGACAAAGAGAATATTTTGTACCTTAATTTTATCATATAGCATGTTTTGATTAAAAGTGATTATTTAGGAATAGATTATAACACATACACTGCTGGAGAGAAGGACAGTATGGCTGTAGTTCACTGCCAACAGCTCACCCCCCTTGACCTCCGTGTTTCCCTCTTACTGTGTTACCATTTTTGTTTTAGAAATTAGGCTTGCTTTGCTTTGCTTTGCTTTGCTTAATAAATAATTCTCAGAGATCTTGGTATTCAGGTCACCTCTAGCATGTCACTATTGCAGCGTTAAGACAAATGGACCGAATTAGAGATTTTTTTTAAGTGAGTTTTTCTTGGCAGCCTCACTATAATTTTAAATAGATCTCTAACAAGTCTGCCGGCTTATTTATCTCATCTTTTTCTCCATTTCCATTTCATTCTGAAGAAGCGATTGGTTTGTTTATATTTACTATGCCCCTTATGTTCATTCTCCAAATTTATGCCCATGTTCTTTTGTATTTCATATTACTCTGGTTCAGTTTTTGTTTTCTTCATATTCTTTGACCGCGGATTGCCATTACATGAGAGTTGGTGTTTTCTCTCTGTGTTCATTGATCTCTGTGTTTAATGAAGACAGAGTGTTCACATGTTGCTAGTTTGTGGAAACAATTTTAATTATGAAAGACCTAGGAAAAATCTACAACTTCATTCTTAGGCATCTTTCACTTATAAATAACATCTAAATTAGTTAAAGTTTTATACTGTCATGCTATATACTGTGTAAGGTACTGCAATTTATATAATTTTAATACTATTCATAGTTAATATTTATCACTTTACTTTGCTCTTTTATCTCCCCTAGTATACCTTTTCATACTACTTTTCAACTTCAAGAATATTTTCTTTAGTTTATTCTAGGAGTTTGTGCAGTGCTTGTCTTGAAAATTATGAAGTGGCAAACAACTTTTTTCTGGGTAGTGTGAATTTCATTCCTGGTTCTGCTCCTAAATTCTGCTAGTGATTAAATAAGAAATTAATCAGGTTTTGTTTCCTACCTTGTATTAGTATTTTAAATGAATAATAAAATCGTTAAATGTCTTGTAGCAAGGAAGAGAAGCCTAATTTTACACAGAGTGTGAATTACCAAGAGTAGATTGTCTGTATATTGGACATTTCTTACGTAGAAACATAGGACCCTAATTACCTTTTTGGGGATTCCACTTTAACCATTGAACTTGACACTTGGTACAATGCAAATAAGTAGATACTTAAATACTTTTTGGTAGTTATTTTTTTACATAATTTGATCATTTTTCTTTACTTTCGGGGTAACATTGTTTTTGTAATTATTTACAATTGTTCATATGTAAGAGCATATAAAGGTGTCTTACTTCTAATGTGGTATCAGTTTTCCAGCCAATATCAGCCTCTGCAAAACTCTACATGAATCCTTATGCAGAAACAGAGCTCAAAACACCCAAACTTGATTGGAACATAGAAGTCCAAAATATTGCTATTGAACTAACCAAACCTCAGGTAAGATTTAGTTGGACATTTCTAACTTTGCTTAGCCTCGAATCTTGGCTGCGCTTGTCATTTGTGATTATTCCTTTTCCTGTGATTATTCCTTTTCCGTTGTTCTGGTGGTTCTCTTGCTTTGTTGAGATTTGACTTGTAAATGTGGATGTACTATACATATGTTTAAAAAATAAAGTATATATCAGATTTAAGAAGTAGTTGTATTTTATCTGATACTTACCTCATTGATGGAGAATCTTACCAAATTATAGTGAATGACATTATTTCCATTTAATTCCCAATTGTTGGTGGAGATTTTAATGGGTTTTTTCCCCTCAGATTTTAATAGCAAACACTCGTATTAAATATTGTTTACTTTTTCTGTAGAACAGCTATGTTGACAGCCTTTTCTTTTCCATTTGTTTCTCAAACTTGGTCACATGCCCAGGCGTTTGGATAACAGACCTGGATAAGTGAAAGGATGACAAGGATTTAACTAATTGAGCTTTTGGCCCCGTGCGGTTTAGTAAAAATACAATGCGAGTTATATGTGTAACTTTGAATTTTCTGGTAGCTACATTAGCACAGTGAAAAGATGAAATAATTAACAAGATTATTAGCATTTTCTTTAACCTACCTAGAATGTTACCGTTTTAACATGTAATCCATATAAAAAGTTAAGGAATTTTACATCCTTTTATTTTTGTCTTTGAAATCTGAGGTGTATTTTACACTTAAAGTATTTTTAAGTTCAGACTGTCCACATACTAAGTGCTAAGTAGCCACATGGTAGCCCGGAGGCAGAGATGCATTACGAGAAACAGAGAAGCAGCTAGACTTGCCCTTTTCTCCGTCGCGCCTGCAGTCGTGTGACGCGTGTGTGTTTTCCATGTTGGGGCTGCGGTGTTTACCAGACACACAGATTCGTGTTGGTGCTCAGACGGGCAGTTAAGCAGCTTTATCTTACTGAAGTGTTCATTCATGTGTGCAGTCTAATCACTGGAACTTTGTTTTTGTTTTCATAGTACTTAAGTGTGATTGACCTTCTGGAATCAGTGGATTACATGGTTAGAAATGCCCCTTACAGAAAATATAAACCTTATTTGCCACTTCATACCAATGGTCGACAGTGGTAAGTTAGAATTTCAGTTTTTAAATAAGAAACATGTAATCATACATTTAGTGGGTCTCTGAGTTAAGACAGCTTTAAAGCTATGTAATGAAGCTACTTTTTTCTTTTATGTAGACATGAGACGGGTATCTTTTATGTTATGTTCTTGTTACTTTTTTAAATAAACACATTCTTTTATACTTCTGCTCCCAGATTATTTCCAAATTCTTAACTTAGTGTTCAAGACTTCCAACATTTTTTGGTTTTACTGCCCTTTAGTCATCCACATGGACTCGATGTTAAACCACATGGGATATTACCAGTTTTGCACAGCATGTCATTTGGTGCCTTTGGGATCTTGCTTTGATAAACCCTCTTCCTGGAGTGGTTTGTTCATTTCACAGTCTATTTAAATAAGACAATTGTACTGGGGAAATGAAATCTTACTGCTGAGCTCTTACAGGAAAACACTTAATAACAATCAGTATAACAGGGCAGGTCTAAAAAGTCAAAGCTGTTTTGCTTTTTCTTAAGCTTTTATGTTCAGATGTGCTTTAAATATTTTTGATCTGTAGGTGGAAATATGCAATTGATTCTGTTCTTGAGGTTCATATAAGAAGGTATACACAGATGTGGTCGTGGAGTAACATAAAAAAGCACAGGCAGTTGCTGAAGAGTTATAAAAACGTCTACAAAAGCAAGCTAACTCAGACTAAAGTCCCAGAAGAAACACAGAAACAGATTCAGGTATATCTTGCATATATTGGTAAGAGGTATTATTTGTTAAGTCATTTGTTAATATTAATTCTTTTAAATTTAATTTCCATTAAAATATAATTTAATTCAATAAAAAGAATAGTGTTTATTTTTTTGAAAGAATTTTACGGGAAAATGCATAGTATTTTTCCCCAAGTTTTTGTTTAATATTTATTGTATTTTTTTTTCCATTACCATTCAGTCCTCTTATGTCCTCTCTCCCCGCAGCAGTCATCACAGGTTGAGCCTTCCGTAATATCAGATAAAATGAGGTTACCATAAACTACTTGGAGAAATATGTTTGATATTGGTAATAATATTTAGAAAATCAGCATCAGAGCTGTTTATTATTAGCTAGAAGTACATATATTATTAGGTTTATTAGCAGCTTTTTAAAAGGCAAAGTATTATAAAAATAGATTTTATTCACAAGATAGAAATCTTATTTACCTCCTTTCAAAATACAGAAAAACACCACACTGAATATATTATTTACTTAATATCATCTGATAAGCCACAAATTCATAAGGTAAAGAATTGGAGTCCTGTTATTCTGAAGTATGTGGCAACCATTAGTGTGTATATGAGAAAAGCATCAGGTTTTTTACCCTCTCAGGTCTTGTGTCCTCGTGCACGTGATGGGAGCGGTGTCTGTCTCACAGAACTGTGAGGTGTGCATGAGAGAACACACAGAGCACCTGGCACGCAGGGCACGAGCGCGTGCTGGGTTCCTCTTCATGCTTCATGTGAACTCCCCAGATCACTTTCTACTTCAGCTTACGTGTGATTTGCAGAATTTTACACTTAAAAATTTTGTCTTCTATAATGATGCCAGTGGTTGTAAAATAATATTAGAATAGAGGGAGTCAGAAGAATCATAGCATAATACCTAAAACAAGTCCCCCTTCTAAATATTATTTCTAGTTGCATATTTGGCTGTCTGCGTATTGTAATAGTCTCATTAAAGTTCTCACTTCTGTATTAAATGGGGACTTACTTTCTTGGAAAACTTATTATATTACAAAAGTTAATGTAAAAGCTGAGTGCATGTTTAAATTTATACTTAAACTTACATTAGATCACAAATACTATTTGTTTATAAGCCTAGATATCATAGAAGAAACAAATATTCTTTCTAATGATCATTTTCCTTGTTTACAAGTGTCTCTTTATTTTATAGGATTTGGAGAAGACTCTAGATGTTTTTAACATAATTTTAGCAAGGCAACAAGCACAAGTTGAGGTAATTATTTTTGTTAGCTGATTATATGTTTTAAACATGTTAATACTACTCCTTTAAACCTAGGGTCAGGAAAGTTCAGTTTCATGGGAAGTTGTTGAGACTTACTCAAATGAGAATAAAACTTGAGTTTTTAGAGCTTAATTCTGTCTCAGGAAGAAAAATTGAAATACTGGGGGAAAAAAGGTGACACTAAGGGCAAAAGTTTTAAAAATTTTATAACAAAAAATTTGAACTCCCTGCCACCCAAAGCAAGTAAATAAAAGCCATCCGTGATTTTAACAATACACAGTGCTGTTAACGTTTTGGCATACAGACTTTTCATTTTTCTTTCATCTTATTTATGCTTCCTATCCCCCATTTTTTCACTTTATCTTTGGCTTGTTTTCTTCCCACACCGTTCTTTCCTCTTTCCCTTCACTGATCTGTTGTCTTTGCCCTGTCCCTCCTTCTCTCAGCCTCTTCTTTTCTGTTTTCCAAAATTGGAATCAATCTGTTTATAATGTTTCATAATTTATTCATGATTTATCCCAGTGACTTTGTTCCATGTTTTTTCTATTATTCTGTAACATGACTCTTTTTGGTGTTTAAAAAATAAATTAAAAATGTAACACAACTCATTATAGAAAAGTTACAAAATAAGCCCTGGCTGATGTGGCTCAGTGGCTTGAGCGCCAGCCTGAGAACCAAAGGATTCTTTGTGCTCTTTTTCCTTTTTTTAAAATTTTTATTTTTTTGATGATTGCACTTTTTGGTACCCATAGAGGCTGTCAATATGCTACAAAGTCACTACCGATTTAAAATACTTAAATTATCTCCTGGAAGAAAACATAGGCAGTTAAACTCTCTGATATTGCTGTTAGTATATATATATTTTTTGATTTGTCTCCTTGAGCAAGGGAAACAGAAGAAAAAAATTAACAAATAGGATTACATCAAACTAAAGAGTTTTTGCACATTCAAAGGAAACCAATGAAAATACAACCTACTGATGGGAGAAAATATTTCCCAATGGTACATTTGGTAAGGGGTTCATCTAAAATACATAAAGAACTCATATAACTTACATACAGAAAACAGACAATTCACTTAAAAAATGGGTAAAAGTCCTGAGTAGACTTCCTCCAAAAGGATGCATGGATAGCCAATAAACATATGAACAGATGCTGGATGTCAGTTATCATCAGAGAAATGCAAATTAGAATCACAATGACCTCACACCTGTCACCACAACTGTTACGAATATATTGACCAAACAAGTATTGGCAAAGATGTGGAGAAAAGGAAACCCTTGTGCACTATTGGTGGGATTGAAAATTGGTGTCACCACTACGGAAAGAGTATGGAAATTTCTCAAAAAATTAAAAATAGAACTACCATATGACCTGGCAGTTCCATATCTGGGTATTTATCCATAGAAATCCAAAACACTAATTTGAAAAGCTATGTGCACCCCCGTGTTCATTGCAGCTTAATTTACAATAGCCAAGATGTGGAAGCAGCCTAAATGCCCATCGATAGAAGATTGGGTAATGAAGAAGTGGCACATAAATACAGTGAGATATTCTTTGGCTATAAAAAAATGAAATCTTAACTCTTTGTGACACTGATGAACCTAGATGGTTTTATGCTAAGTGAAATAAGTCAGACAGAGAAAGACCAAACCAGTAGTATTTGATTTATATGAGGGATCTAAAAAACAAAAGAAGCAAACAAACCAAACAGAAACAAACGCAAAGATGCAGAGAACAAACGAATGGTTGCCAGCTGGAAGAGGGATTTGTAGTCTGGGTGAGAAAGGGGAAGGGATTAAGAAATACAAATCAGCAGTTACACAGTAGTCATGGGGATGTAAAATACTTTCTAAGGAAAATGGTAATAGTGTAATAACTAGGTATGGTATCAGGTGAGTACTACATTTATGGGAGGATCACGTTGTAAGTTATATAAATGTCCAACTGCTGTGCTGTACACCTGAAACTAGTATAACATTGAATGCCGATATTTATTAAAAAAGGAAAAATAAAATAATAAATTAATTTAAAAACTAGTTAGCTTTTGGGGGCACTGAATAGGTGAGCCAAAATAACATCCCAAACAAGGAGTATTTTGTATTCAAAGTCCATAGAAGCCCACCAGACACTGTGCCACCTTAAAAAAAAATGGAATTGGGAAATTATTAAGATATAGTCTAAATGACTTACACTTTTATTATCTTTATCCTTCTATATTTACTTTTTGGTTCTTCATCTATATTTCACTGAAAAGTAGGCAAAGACAAGGAGCAGCAGAAAATAAAACCAGGATTTTTTGAGAAAACAGGATGAAATAAAATTTGAGGACTTTCTATTTTTATTTATAATTTACCCCCACCATATCCATAGTTCGCAAGCCAGCAATGTAGGTGAATTCTGAAATTGGAACGGATTGGAATGTGAATGTGGAAGCATTATTCTTTTGTCCATAATGTCCCTTTAGCTTAAATATTTGAAAGATAATATTGCTCAGAAATATACTGTCCTAATGGCTCCTTAACTTAAAAATTTGGAAGAGCCCTGGCCACTGTGGCTCAGTTAGTTGGGAGTCATTCCGCAAAGTAAAATGTTGCAGGTTCTGTTCCTGGTCAGGGCACATGCCTAGGTTGTAGGTTCAGTCCCAGTTGGCATGTACCAGAGGCAACCGGTTGAGATATTTCTCCTTCCCATTGATGTTTCTTTCTCCCTCCCTCCAGCTCCCTAAACAGTAAATAAAATCTTTAAAAAATTTTGGAAGGCAAATTGCTCAGAAAAATTTAATGTTTTGAACCCTTGGCTATATTCTTAACAAAATGCAACAAAATGCTATTAGTAAGTATGAAAATTAAGTTAATAGATTACATTAATCACATGTTGAACATCATTTCAGAAGGAACTGTCTTTCTTGACTATTTTTAACCTAATGTAGTATTTAAAAAAGTTGTCTGTTGTTCTTACCTCACTACAACTGAAAATGAAGAGGAAGTTGACTTTTAATTTTTTGATTTTAATCTTTTAGGTGATTCGGTCTGGGCAAAAATTAAGGAAAAAGCCTACTGACACAGGCGAGAAACGTGGAGGCTGGTTTAGTGGGTTTTGGGGTAAGAAGGAATCTAAGAAACAAGATGAAGAATCTTTGATTCCTGAAAGTAAGTTCCAAGTCAAGTCATTTATTATACACTGATAAGACAAAGCTATGTAAATTGTATTTTAGCCAATTGAATTTTATTTCATAATTCTTTTGAAATAAAAGCTCAGTATAGTGAATATATAAGCAGATACATCAGGCTGGCACATTTCTGTGTTTATCAAATTGAAATAAAACTTTTATCTTTTTCAAGAAAAGTTATTTGTTTGAGATTTAAGAAGTTGAAATTCAGAAATCACCACATTTAGAGTTCCTAATTGGTACTTTTTTACATGGGTAATTAATTAGAAGTTTCACTTAATTTTTAAAATACTTAGGGAATTCTAAATTCTTGTAGGAGACCTGAATTCCTTTATACTGTGTCTCTGCTTTTTTTTTGATCTAAAAAAGCAAAGATGTGGTGTTTGTTTTAACTAGTCAAAGTAGTATGTTAGAAGAAATTATCTGGCTGCTTTGTTTTAGCATTTGTTTCTGTTGATTTTAGGGTACTTGTTAGTTTGGTTTAGTTTTTTTTATTGTATCTGTAAAACTGAAACAATTGATTTCTTAAAATATTGTGTTTTCTTTGTAGCCATTGATGACCTTATGACTGCCGAAGAGAAAGATAAGCTCTTCACAGCTATTGGTTATAGTGAGGGCGGCCGCAGCCTGACTTTACCCAAGCAGGTAATTATTCAGGTTGTTAGAGAGGCATTATGTTTCATTTTATTGTTCTATCTTGTGGTAACTTGTATTATCAAATTAATTTTTGTGAGTGGTGTGAAATAATGGTCCAGTTTAATGCCTAGTTCCTTTAGAACCACTTATTGGAGATACTGTCTTTTCTTCATGAGTATTCTTAGCTCCCTTATCAAATATTAATTGACTGTGTATGTATTTGTTTCTGGGTTCTTGATTGTTTCATTGGTCTGTGTATCTGTTTTTTTTTGCCAGGACTATTTGTTTTGATTACTATAGCTTTGTAATATAGTTAGAAATCAGGAAATGTGATGTTTCTAGGTTTGTTATTCTTTCTCAAGATTGCTTTGGCTATTTAGGGTCTTTTGTGGTTCCATATGAATTTTAGGATTGTTTTTTCTATTTTTGTAAAAAATACCATTGGATTCTTGATAGGGATTGCATTGAACCTATAGATTACTTTGGGTAGAATTGACATTTAACAATATTAATTCTTTCAATCTGTAACTTCCCATTTTTATGTCTTCCTCAACTTTTTTTCATGACTGTTTTATAGCATAGGTGGTAAACAGGAGGCCCACGGGCTGAATCTGGCCCATCACCTTGTTTTATCCAGCTCGGCACCTTGTTTCTACCCAGCAGCAGCGCCAAGCTCTTTGCCCCTAGTTAAGGAGTAGTTACATTTATACAGTCCTGAAATTGTACTCGGCCCTTTGAAGGCAACCGTGAGGCTGATATGGCCCTTGTTGAAAATGAGTTTGATACTCCTGCTTTACAGTTTTCAATGTACACAGTTTTTACTTCCTTGGTTAAATTTATTCCTAAGTATTTTGTTATTTTTGATGTTATTGCAAATGCATTGTTTTCTTCATTTTTCAGATAATTCATTTTTAGTGCATAGAAACACAATTGATTTTTGTGTTTGATTTTGTATCTTGTAACCTTACTGGATGTGCTTATTAGTTCTAACATTTTTTGGTGGAGTAGAGTATTTTCTAAATATAAGATGATACCATCTACAAGCAGAGATGTTTTTACTTCTTTTTCTCCTGTTTATTTGCTGAATGTCAGGATGACAGTACTTACATCTTCAACAGTATTTTCTTTTTTTTAATCCTCACTTGAGGATATGTTTATTGATTAGGGAGGGAGAGAGAAAGAGAAAAGAGAGAAACACTGATGTGACGGAGAGACATTGATTGGTTGCCTCCTTTATGTGCCCTGACTGGGGCTTGAACTGCAGCCCAGACGTGTGCCCTGACCAGAACCGAACCTTCTGACTTTAGGTGTACAAGACGATGCTCCAAACAACCGAGCCGTCTGGCTAGGGCCTTTTCCTTCTTTACTGAGTTTATCTGGGCGCCTCATTGCTCTGGTTAGAACTTCCATTGCTATATTGAATAGAAGTAGTGAGAGAGTGCAGCCTTGTCTTGTTGCTGATCTTAGTGGCAAAGATTTCAACCTTCCACCATTGAGTATATGATGTTAGTTGTGGGCTTGTCAGATACGGGAGTTATTATGTTGATGTACATTTCTTCTATACTCAGTTTATTGGGAGGATTTTTATTATGAATGAATGCTGTATTTTGTTAAATGCTTTTCTTCATCTATTGAAGTGATCATGTGCTTTTTATCTTTCATTCTATTTATGTGATGTGTCACATTTACAGATTTTCATCCTTGCATCCCAGAGATGAATCCCACTTGATTATGGTGTGACCCTTTTAACGTGCTTCTGAATTCAGTTTGCTAGTATTTTGCTAGCAAATGAGAATTTTTTTAAATTATTTTTTTAATTAATGTAATTTTTTTTTTTAGATTTAATTTTTTATTTTTAGAGAGGGAAGGGAGGGAGAAAGAGAGAGAGAGAGAGAGAGAAACATCAATGTGCGGTTACTGGGGGCTGTGGCCTGCAACCCAGGCATGTGCCCTGACTGGGAATCGAACCTGCGATGCTTTGGTTCACAGTCCGTGTTCAATCCACTGAGCTACGCCAGCCAGGGCACAAATGAGAATTTTTGCATATATGTTTATCAGTGATGTTGGTCCAAAGTTTTTGTTTCTGCCAGTGTTCTTTTCTGGCTTTGGTATTAAGGTCATGCCGGTCTTGTAAAATTAGTTTGGGAGTTTTCCCTCCAGTAACAAGTTTTGGGAAGAGTGTGAGAAGGATGAGAATAAATTCTTCTTTAAATGTATCGTAGAATATGCCAGTGAATGCATCTCTTCGTGGGCTTTTTTTTTGTTGGGAGGTTTTTCATTACTCATTGAATCTCCTTATTCATTATCATTAGTCTGTTCAGATTTTCTATTTCTTCATGATTCAGTCTTGGTAGAGAATATGTATCTACGATTTATCGGTTCTTTCTAGGTTGTCCCATTTGTTGAGGGGTAGTTTTTCATGAAAGTCTCTTTTAGTTTCTTCTTTTTTTTCTGAACAGGTTTTATTGCATAGAGGGGATGGGGCTTAGTCCTTGGCTGCTGCCTTCTTCATGGCTGTGAGGACATTGCTCAGCTCCTCTCTCTTCCTCTTGGCCAGGATGTATGTCCCCACCCTTTTCTTGATGAATTTCAGGGCCTTCTTGTCCTTAGAGACCTTGAGCAGCTAGCTCCATGGTGCACTGCTCATAGGGTGCAAAGCCACACACCTCTCGGATCACACGCCACACATCCTGCACGAACTTGGTGTGCTTGTTGAGGTGCCTGTGGCTGTGCCTTGGCTTGCTCACATTCTTTGTCACTTCGTGGCCCTTGTTGAGGCCCATGGCCATGGGGTAGCGGAGAGCCATGGCTGTTGTTCCTCAGTGGTGGTCGCTGCGGAAGGGCTGACTCTCTCTTGTAGTTTCAGTTGTAATATCTCCTCTTTCATTTTTAAATTTTATATACATGTGTTTTCTCTCTTTTTATCTTGTTTAGTCTAGCTGAAAGTTTGTTGATTTTGTTTTTTCAAAGAACCAACTCTTGGTTAGGTTAATTTTTTTTCTAATGCTTTTCTATTCTCAATTTATTTCTGTTCCAATCTGTACCATTTCCTTTTTTCTTCTAATGTCAGTTTGTTCTTTTGTAGTTTCTTGAGGTATAAGGTAGATCGTTGTTTGAGATCTATTTTTTCCTAGATGTAGGCATTTATTCCTATAAATTTCCCTTTTAGAACTTCTTTTGCTGCATCCCATAAGTTTTTGATATGTTGCATTTTCATGTTTTTTCTTTCTTTAGGTTTCTCTTCTGATCCATTGGTTGTTTGGGACTGTGTTGTTTAATTTCCATGTACTTGTGAATTTTGTAGCTTTCCTCCTGTTAATTGATTCCTGGTTTCATTGCATTGTGGTTGGAAAAGATACTCTGTATAATTTATATCATTTTGAAATTTTTGAGATTTGTTTGTTGGCCTAGTGTGTGATATATTCTAGAAAGTGTTCTGTGTGAATTTGAGAAGAATGTTTATTCTGCTGCTGTAGGATGGAATGTTCTGTGTGTGTCTGTTAAGTTTCTTGGCGTATAGCATTGTTCAGATCCACTGTTTACTTACTGATTCTGTCTAGTTGACCTATCTGTTGTTGAGAGTGGGCTATTGAAGTCCCCAACTAATACTATATTGCTGTTTATTTTTCCTTTTTTATTTTTTAAAAAAAATTATTGAATTTATTGCAGTGACACTGGTTAATAAAATTACATAGGTTTCAGGTGTACAGTCCTAGAATACATCATCTATAAATTGTGTTGCGTGTTCACTACCCAAAGTCGTGTCTCCTTCCATCACCATTTATGTCCTCTTTACCCTCTTCTACCTCCTCCCCCACCCCTTTCCCTCTGTTAATCACCATACTGTGGTCTGTGTCTGTGAGTCTGTTGTTTTCTTAATCCCTTCACCTGTTTCACCCAGTCCTCCAACCCCTCTCCCCCTAACAGCTACCAGTCTTTTCTGTGTATTTATGATTCTGTTTCTATTTTGTTTGTTAGCTTATTTTATTTATTAGATTTCACATACAAGTGAAATCATATAGTATTTGTCTTTATCTGACTGGCTTATTTCACTTAGCATAAAACTCTCTAGGTTCATCCGCACTGTTGCAAAGGTAAGATTTCTTTCCTTTTTTTTTTTAATGCAGCTGAGTAGTATTTCATTGTGTAAATATGCCACAGCTTTTTTTAATCCTCTCATCTGCTGATGGGCACTTGGTCTGCTTCCAAATCTTGGCTGTTGTAAATAACACTGCAGTGAACATAGGAGTGCATATTTTCTTTCAAGTGTTTTTGGGTCTCTTCAGACGTATTCCTAGAAGTGGAATTGCTGGGTCATAGACAGTTCCATTTTTAATTTTTTGAGAAAACCCCACACTGTTTTCCACAGTGACTGCATCAGTCTGTGTCCCCACCAACAGTGCCTGCGAGTTCCCTTTACTCTACATCCTCACCAACACTTGTTGTTTGTTGATTTATTGATGACAGTCATTTTTACAGGTGTGACATATCTCATTGTGGTTTTAATTTGCATTTCTCTGTTGATTAGTGACACTGAACATGTTTCCATATGGCTGTTGGCCATTGGTGTTTCTTTGGAGAAGTGTTCATTCAGGTCCTTTGCCCATTTTTTAAATCGTGTTGTTTGTTTTTTTGGTATTGAGTTTTAGAAGTTCTTTGTAAATTTTGCATATTAATCCTTTGTCATATGTATGATTGACAAATATGTTCTCCCATTCAGTGGGTTATCTTTACATTTCGTTGGTTTCCTTTATTGTGCAAAATGTTTTAGTTTGATGTAGTCCCCATCATTTACTTTTTTCTCTTGTTTCCCTTGCCCGAGGAGATACACCAGAAAAAATATTGCTATGAGAAATGAACAGTATTTTATTGTCTATGTTTTCTTTTGCAGTTTTTATGGTCTCAAGTCTCACATTTAATCCTTCGTCCGTTTTCCGTTTGTTCTGGTGTGCGGTTTAGTTCTGTTAGCCTACACTGAGTGCTCCAATGGGAACATAGTGTTTACAGTTGTTATTGTATACCTGCTTGATGGATGGACCCCTCCGTCATTGCGTAATGATTTTCTTTATGTCTTTGGGCTGTTTTTAACTTAAAGTCTTTTTTTTCTGTTGTGAGTATAGCTACCTCCGTTTTGTTTTGTTTTTATTATGCTTATTTGTAATGTATTTTCCATCCATTCACTCTCAGTCTGTGTTTGGCCTAAAAGTTCAAGTGAGTTTCTTATAGGCAGCATAATGTTTGATCTTATTTCTTTAATCCATTCTCCATTCTGTGTGTTTTGATTGGAGAACTGGAACCATTCACATTTAACGTAATTATTGGAGCTAAGGGCTTACTATTGACATTTTGTTAGTTGTTCTATTTTGTAGATACTTTATTCTTCTCCTCTTACTATCTTCCTATGTGCTTTGATGGGAATCACCTCCCTGGTTCTCTGCTTTACCTCTAGTCTTGACCTACCAATTTTTGGGCCAGGATTTTGTTTAATGTCTTATTAACTCTCCAAAGCCATCAAGCAATTGTTCTTTATATGTTGTCCAGTTTTTGAACCCAGGGATTGATCTGAATTAGTTTGCTTTAGTGAAATCTGCTGAATTAAATCTTTATGCCACAAAATATTTTATCAAGTTACATTTTTATTATCTTTAAGAAAAATTAGTTTTAGATTTTGTAAATGTCCTATTTGAGCAAGCAGTTTGCATTGAATTTTCCAATGTTACATTTTTACAGTGAGCATATTGATACAGAAACCTCCAATGTTGTTTTATAGACCACTGTCATTCAACAAATTTAAATAAGTGAATTACTAATTAAAGGAATCATTACTTAAACTTTAACAATTTTTATTAATTCTTTTGTTTAGTATGTTGCTCATATAATGACACTGAAATTAGTAAGCACTTCTGTTACAATAAGAGAAAACAAAAATATCCCAGAAATACTAAAAATTCAGATAATTGGCCTTGGGACCGAAGTATCTCAGCGACCAGGAGCACAAGCACTTAAGTAAGTTTTTAAAAGGTGATTTCAAATTTTATTTTTTGTGTGACTGTAGGCCCTCCAAATGTAGTGTTATTTAGTGTTAAAGACTGGTTAATAGTAGTCTTTCTTTAATTTTTTTTTTTGTGAGTTTGTCAAGATTAGTCATTTTATATTTGAGTTTGTTTTGTTATGGAATTACATGATGAGCTCATCATTTACTCTATACTCTTCTTTCCCTTTTAAATATTTATTGGGTACTATTTAATTTATAGATTTGATACTGTGAGTGCTATAGGCACAAAACTTTCTGTTTTTAAGAAGTTTGTGCTGTAGTTGACGAGAGGATATTAAAAAAGTTAATAATTTGAGATCTGTATAGCATATCAGAGAGCTCATAAGTGAGAAAGTACTGTGAAATTAAATACCTTATTGTTAATATCACACAGATTCGGTTGTGGAAGAGAAAAACTTGGCCCGGGGGAATAGGTGCTTAAGCTAGCTGAAGGGAAAGCACTAGGAGACGCAGGGGAGCGTTCGGGGTGAGGCGAAATAGGGATGAGTCTCACGACTTAAGTATAGTTTGTATTCATGCCACAGTGATCAAAAGTTCTGCAGTGTTCTGGGATTGGCTAAAGTTGGTTGTTTATGTGGATGACAAAGACAAAAACCAAACCAAAAAAGAAAAAAAAAAACCCACCTCAGACTGTGAGGGTTATTGAATGTCAGTCTAAGAAGTATGGACTTCAACTCTGTAATGGGCATGGTTGAGGCTCTCAGTGGAGTATTTCTAAAGGAAAATTTGTGTTTTAAACCATTCTAGTATAAAGGATTTTGTTTATATCACTTCTTTTTTCCTCACTGGATTGTAGGGTGGAAGCAAAATTAGAACACTGGTACATAACAGGTCTGAGACAGCAGGATACTATACCATCACTTGTGGCTTCAATTGGTGATACTGCATCATCCTTGCTTAAAATTGAATTTGAAACCAACCCAGAGAATAGTGCTGCTGACCAAACTCTGGTTGTTCAGTCTCAGCCTGTGGAGGTCATCTATGATGCTGTAGGTACAAAGAGAAAGTGACTCTTTATTAAACCCATCTTATATATCTGACATGGCTTTTTTATATTTTCTCTTTCATATTTATTTACTTAGCAGCCAAATTTACTAACACTTTTTTTATTTTAAAAGCAGTACATGTTTATCATTTAATTTTGATTTTTGTATATACTACAGGTTGTTTTCTGATGTAAGGTATATTTATCTATGCTTATGTCAAATTTTAAAAATCTAATCACTATTTAAAAAGTCTGTTTATTGTACTAGCTACTCCCAGTTGTCACATACTGACTTCTTATTCCAGTTTATTTTTGCTTATTCTCCTTTTCCCTCAATGTTTGGAACCAACTCAAAGAGCCTTAGAAGTAATTGAAAAAAAACTTTATATATTATTTATATTGGAAGAAAACATTAGCATTTAGATTTTGTTGAAAGTGTGGGCTTGCGTTCTATAATAATAGGTTCATCTTATATTCTCCTAACTCATCTCAAGCTAGCCAACAGAATGGGTGTGGTTCACTACTCATTGCATCACTTGCAAGTTGCCCCATCTTGTTGAGATCCATCTCACCTTATTTTTACTTTATAGTTTAGAAGCGGGTTCACATCGTGGGTACATTCACATTGTTGCACATCCAGTCTCCAGTACCGATTCCATCTTGCAAAATGTCTAATTTTTTATACTCAAGTTTTGGATGTAAATAAGGGCTCAATAGCTTTCTTACTACTTTGCAAACTTCAAAGTTTAGGGGAATTTAATTTTAATATAAAGAAGTGGAGTTGCACATGCTAGCCTATTGGAGGCTAAAACCAGAGATACCATAGAATGTATTTAAATACTTTCACTATAGAAGGAGATGTAGTTGGGCAGAATTTCTTTGGAAGTACCTGCTCAGTTCAAAGCCCAGTTGTTTAGAATTAAGTTGAAAATTTAAAATTTATAATGTAGAAAGTACTATGTAAAATATCCTTGTATTTTAAATTGCTTTACAGAAAACCATTAATGCAGTGGTTGAATTCTTCCAATCAAATAAGGGATTAGATCTTGAGCAGATAACATCAGCTACATTGATGAAGCTGGAAGAAATTAAAGAGAGAACAGCTACAGGTAAAGAATTTGCCTGTCTGCCTGCTCATCAACTAAATGCTCAAATTTTTATGTATTCAAATGTAAATATTGTATTGAAAACAGTATAGGTTGCGTTTTTCCTTGTTTTAAATTCAGGCTATGTTTTACAGTGGAATTGCATTGTGGGTACGTGGCTTACCCAAAGTCAAATGTACCAGCTAGGCTGACAGAGAAAGAGAATCATATGGGCACAGGTGATTCTCTCTGCCATTGCCTTTAAGAACTTGCACATAAGAATGAGCTTGAGGTGGAAGTCACCTTTCTGTCTCAGTTCTTAAGAAACTGTGTGATACATAAGATACATACTTTTGTACAGCATTGCCTCTGAACTGATGTTAATTACTTTATACGCTTGCTTCACTAAAGAAATAATGAATTATTCCACCTCTGGATACAGTGCTAGCTATGTTGGGTTTACTGTACTGTGCGAGTATGTGATTGATTGTTTCCCATTGGCCAGATACAATTTCACTTTACATGCTGAATTGAAAATGTAATCTGTGAGAAGTATCCTTCATAATACGTTTCAATTTATATTCTTATTGTTAATAATAGGATTATATGTTTCATCTTGACCTTCTGATCTTTCTTTTCTCTTTTTGTAGGACTTACACATATTATTGAAACTCGAAAAGTCCTTGATTTAAAGATAAATCTAAAACCTTCTTATCTAATAGTTCCACAGACAGGCTTCTACCATAAAAAGTCAGATCTTCTCATTTTAGATTTTGGTACATTTCAGGTAGGTATATATACATTTCTGTCTACCCATTTTTGGTCAGCTTGGTACCAGCAGTGTAATAGTTCATTTTTCCCCCTAAGATTTACTTAAACTTAGACTTATTTCTTCTTAGTATTTTGTCAAGCCTAACTTAGATTGATTATTTTATATATGCTGTATGGTTATTAAAAAATAGAAGAAAACCCTAAAATTTTTTATAATGGTAGATGATTTGACCTTGAGTAGTGGATTACTATTGTCTTTTTGTAATTGGAGAGAAGCACTCATAGTTTTCCAACACTCCTAGGTTTCCAGAGGTTAGTTTCAGAGCATTATTTGTTAATTTTTATATTTTGATGATATGAAATGATACACATAGGAATATATATTTGTTAAAGCATGGCCAGCAACTAGATAGAGTAAGAGAACTTAAGATTTTGTTTGGGTATTGAACTTCATAGAAATCAAAGTCCCTGAGAAAAATGGAGATTTAAAAATATATAGTCCTGAATTAATTCTTGCTTCTTTGGAAGATGGGAAAGGAAGTAGAATTTGGAACTGAATTCCAATGGACTAGTTTTTCTAGGTATGTAGTGGGGAGAAGAAGGAGTAAAACCTGCTATTTCATCTGGAGGAATTTAGGATAGGTAGTAGGGGACCTGAGTCATTAAGTGTCAGTAACTCCTGAAAGCCAAGAAGAGTTGCATGTGTGGACAGATTATTTGAGATAAACAGATGTGCAACTGACTGTTAGTGCAGATGTGCTGAGCAATGTTTTACTCAGAAGACACATGTAGGCTGAAATATTATATTTGTAATAAAATATTTGCAAATAATTACCAGGAAACTAAGCAAAATGTGAATTTATTAAGGGTACTGTTTTCATTTTAGTTAGGTTTTAAGAAAACACAGCTGAAGTATGTTGTTGATTTATGTGCTTCTCTGTTAAAAATACTGAGGTTTTTTTCCCTCCATGTTAGCTTAACAGTAAAGATCAAGGTTTGCAGAAGACTACTAATTCATCCCTGGAGGAAATAATGGATAAGGCATATGACAAGTTTGATGTTGAAATAAAAAATGTGCAGCTACTCTTTGCAAGAGCAGGTAATATGTGGCTCAGTTTTTAGGATCTTGAAATTATGTTGAGCAGCTTTGGGAAATGTACGTACGTGTGTGTACATGTGTATCAGCTCCAGTGACATTTTGAGCACATATCCTGTTGATTTCCTAAAATCCAACAGGAGCCTAGTCTTTATCACTGAGAAGTATGGATATAGTCTTAAAACCTAAATGTAATTAAGTTATTTTTCAAAAGCTTGGTGTTTTCTACTGCTTAAATTAAGATGGCTGGTTCTCTATACTTCTTTAGTTTCTAGAAGCAGTAAGTATTTCCTAAATATGCTTGGGTACATCACTTTGTAGGTTATTAATGGAAAGAACAATTTTTGTTTGTAGAATATACACTTATATCATGAGTACTGAGATTTAAAATGTAATATATAATGTTCTACTTAGTATTTTTATATTAGGAGCCTATTAATTTCTTGAAGGGAAGAACCTACACAGACCATTAAAATTGCCTTTTCTATTGTATATACTTAATAATTGCTTGAGTTGCAAGTGATAAAAGATATTCAGTCATTGCCATCAGTTAAGATCATGTGTAGGATACTGTTGGTCATTGGAAAGTCTGTTTTGAGGGCCTTCCTATTTTAAGAAAAGTAATTATTACACTTTTTTGTCCTGAAAACTTTCTTGGTAAAAATTAGTTTTTCTTTAGAATTGTGTGCTAAACTAGTGTAATTGCACTTAGGAATCACAGAAGCCTTTTATTGTTGTTTTTTTTCTTATTTTTTCACTGCAACAATCACTGTGATCTCTATAATTTTGTAATCAAGGCAGTAAATTTCTGAGTTTTTTCTGTTGGCTTTAAAATGAAAGATGTAATAAAAACATTTTCAAATAAATATTTGAATTACTTTTATATCACAGTCTTTACCTCCTATCAATCTGTATTTAACAAATATAGGTTATTTAACTTTTATGCTAAAAGAAGTAAATGTTGGCATTCGTTGAATATGCTTACTATTTTTAATAAGTTAGAGTATTTCCCACAGAATATTTGGTGATCTAAAAATAATTATTTAGTAACTTAAAAATAGTCATTAATTTTTAAATTTTTTAAAGAGGAAAACTGGAAACAGTGTCGATTTCAGCATCCATCAACTATGCATATTTTGCAGCCTATGGATGTTCATGTGGATGTGGCCAAGGCAATGGTAGAAAAAGACATTAGAATGGCCAGGTAATGTATGCATGCCCTTTATATTATAAAACCAACAAGATGAAATATAACTGTATGAGTGTCTGGATTTTAAGAAAGAAAAGCTAGATTTCTGAAGAACAGAAAGAAATGGTTATTTTACAACAGAAATACATTTTTAAGAAAATGTTTATTTGATTTATATGTCACCTCTCTTCACATTCTGTAAAAGTTGGTTATCCCTGTGTTTGAAAGGATTGAATCCATGGTCTAATATCAGTGAAATAAAATCTTCAAAAATTAAAATTTTTTTAAGTTATGAAACCATATAAAATCTTGAGAATAAGGGAATAAAAAGTAGAAACTAAATTTTTAATTTAAGTAGATAATCATGAAATAGTATTCTGCCTTCTTAAAAATGGCCTTATTGAAGTGGTATTGACATTCAGTAAGCAGCATCTATGTAAAGTATACAATTTAGTAGGTTTTGAACCTATCTATCATCTATCTATCTATCTATCTATCTATCTATCTATCTATCTGTGAAACCACCACCATAGCCAAGATGAGCATATTCATCGCCCCCCAAATTCCTTGTGCCACTTTGTATTTCCCCTTTCCCAGCCCTACTTGCCAACCTTTCTCCCCTCAATCCCTGAACAACATTGATCTGCTTTCTCACACTATAGATTTGTTAAAGTTGTCTAGAATTTTGTATAAATAGAACCATACAGTTCGGTTTCTTTCATTTGGCATAATTTATGTGAGATTCATTCATGTTATGTGTATCAGTAGTTCATTATCAGATGGATGTTAAACCTACCTTGCATTACTGGATAAACCTTATTTGGTAATGATGTGTCATTCTTTTAAAATGTTGTTGAATTTGGTTTGCTAAAATTTTGTTATTATGGTTTATGTCTTATTAGGGATATTGTTCTGGGCTTTTGTTTACTTTTTTTTGGCATCAGAATACCAGGGTAATGTTGGTGTCATGGAATGAGTTTTCTGGAAGAATTGATATTATTTCTTCCAGTGAAGCCATCTGGGCCTGAAATATTCTTTCTTGGGGGGAGGGTTTTAACCAAAAATTCAGTTTCTTTAATAGATACAGATTCATTCAGATTATCAGGTTTTTTTGTTTTGTTTTTTTTTTTACTGATCTTGGTAGTTTGTCCTTTAAGGAAGGAATTTATTGTTGAGTTTATTGTCATAAAATGTTTATAGCACTTCTGTATTACTATATCAATACATGAAGCATGTGTGGTAGTGCTCTCCCTCACTTCTGATGTTAAAGTAATCTGCACCTTTTCTATTTTTTTCTTGCTCAGCTATCTAGAGGTTTATCAATTTTGTTGATCTTCTGAAGGAATCAGCTTTTAGTTTCAGTTGTCTTCTCTATTGTGTTTGTTTTTTTTTCATTGATTTCCACTCTCATATTTCTTATTGATTTTTTCTTGCTTCTTTTGGTTTCATTTGCTTTACTCTTAGTTTCCTAAGACAGAAGCTGAGACCATTGATTTGAGACCTTTTTTTCTAATATAAGCATTTAGTGCTGTAAATTTTCTTTGAAGTATTGCTTTGCTGTACGCTATACATTTTGAATTTCTTCAGTCAGTGAGTTGGGGTATTTGTAGGACTTTCATCATTTGTTACCCCTCTTTCAGCTGTCCTTTGCTGACTGAAGTTCAGTCTCTTTGAGATCATTGTTTGATATATTTTGTTCAGTTTTCCAGCTATTTTAGATGGGAGGGTTAATCCAGTCCCTCTATTTGTGATACTTTTAGTTTTATGTAATATTTCAGAAATAATAAAAAAGCATTTTATATTTTTGTAGTGCTTTTCAGTTTACAGAGTACTTTTGCAGAAAGTTCAATCTCTTGAGGTAGGAACAGCTGATTTGACTCTGTGAACATTAATGATTTGTGCATTGCACAGAAAAATCATTCTTCAGTTTGTGGTTGGGCATCTGTCAGCTACAGCTGTCTGCTGTGGTTAGTTAGGAAGTCAAAGATAAATGACAGCCTGAAAGAGCTTTATGAGCAGTGAACAGCTGCCACAAAACTATTGAGACAAACAAATCTAGGCAGTTAGGTTGAACAGGGAAGCAGAGTAGAAGTAGCTGCTGAAAAGTAAGCAACTGATGAAAGCACAATAGTGATTCAGCTGTGAGCAAAACGGATGTCCTCAATGGAGTTTAAATTTTAATCAGAGTCAACATAAAATAAACAAGTATAAACATAATGCATCAGATACTAATAAGTGCTATCACAGGAAATAAAGCAAGACAAGGGGATAAAGAGTGGTGGGGCAGATACTCTTTGATGTTCATAATGAGAAATCTCTGATGCCAGAAATGTTGAAGTGTATATAGAGCTTTAGGTTTTAAAAAGTAGACAATTGTTTTTGAAAATATTTTCATACAAATTAGTTAAGAAGGATTGGCTCCTTAAGGAGGATGCATTTAAATGATCTGGAAACAGCTTAGGTAGAACTTCCTATTCCCTGACGGTATTGACTAAATGAGGTGTTAATGTCATTACATTAAAACACGTCCAAAGTAAATTTGACCCCATTATGTAGTCTCTTCTCTAATCTCTCCCCCCTCCCTAATGTAGAGAAATGGGACCTTAAAAACCTTATCATCAAATTGTATTTTCAGATTTAAAGTATCAGGAGGGCTTCCTTTAATGCACGTGAGGATTTCTGACCAGAAGATGAAAGATGTGCTATGTTTGCTTAACAGTATACCCTTGCCACAGAAGTCATCTGTGCAGTCTCCTGAGAGACAGGTAAATGGCTATAATAAAATGCCAGATCTTTTTAAATTTGTATTTATGATGAGTTTTGTTTAGTTTTCTGTGAACTGTTTTATTTGTCAATATTTTTAGGGTCCGTTTATATTTTTGGTGCACTTTTGAGGTTTAATTTTGTTGAGTCTATAAAGAGCTGCATATGACATTGAATAAAGAATGACTGCGGCCTATTTTCACTACTGTTTATTAGAGTGGTGTAGAAAGTTGGTTTTAGGGAGTCAAAGGAACAAAAATAAACAAATGGAAGGAAAAATAACTTTCAAGTTTATGAAATGTATTTTAAATAAAACTAGATACAGAAATCTTTATAATGCTGCAAAATAAAATGACTGGTGTAGAATTTACACACATGTTAGACTTACAATTTCCAGGTCACTGACTGCAGCCGTGCTTCACAGCCTGAAATACGTGTTGGGTTTCCACACTCTGAGATGAAATTTGAGAGTCAGCTGATGCTTATTCCGTTTTCCGGGAACCTGTAATACAGGTTCACTTTATATTGCAATAGGCAGCAACTAAGTGACACAGAATGATAAATATACTCATCTACTTGAGTTGTGCATTGTTTTGCCCTTATATCTGCAGGTAGTAGTCTTAATAATTAGTAAGCTCCAGTCAACCATTATTTGGTTGATTGCATAATGTACTTTGATGGAAGAGTAGTATATTGTGTGTTTACGTGTCTTTCCATTTCCCTCTGTCCGCTATTACTTTCTCAGTATTTGTGTTAAGTACATTTAATCCTGCTAAATTAGTATGTTAAGAAAACTTTTTGTATTATTTTCTAGGTATCCTCAATTCCAGTTATTTCAGATAGGACAAAAGACCTACTTGGTACATCACTGTTGCTAGATGAAGTGGAATCAGGTAAGGAAAGTGATATATTTTTATTAAACCAAACTTATAAATTAGTATGTAGAGCTCTGGTTGGGTGGCTCAGGTGGTTGGAGCATAGTCCCATGCACCGAGAGGTTGCAGGTTCGATCCCCTGTCTAGACACATACCTAGGTTGCGGGTTCAATCCCTGGTTGTTGGGGTGCATATGGGAGCCAACCAACTGATGTTCCTCTCTCTTCCTCTCTCTCCTTCTCCCTTCCTCTCTCTCTAAAATCAGTGAGAGCATGTCTTCAGGTGAGGATTAAAAAACTTAGTATATTGAGATAAAATTTTCAGAAAATGAAGGAATTTTGAAAGTGTTAGAGTAATTTACTGGCTTTAGTGTTAGTTGCACTACTAACCAACAGTATAACTTTGAGTCACTTTTTCCTTTAAGCCCAAGTTTCATTTGGTTAAAAGGATTTTTGTCAATGACAATGCTTAAGAATTGAAATAAGCTACTTTTTTTTGCTCCAATCTGGTACTTGAATGTTCTGGTAATAAGTTGGGTTGTCTGTGAGTGCTTATATAGGGTTGATGATCACCTTAATATAAAGAGAAAAGGGAGATGAAGAAAAGACTGTCTGAACAAACCTGACTGATGTGACGCCAACGTGGGCGAGTGCGGTGTGTGATGGAGAAGTGTACCACACACAACTCACCTGGAGAAGGGACCCTTAACAACTGATGCCTCCCTTTCAGGATTCTTCTTGGCCCTCGTCCTGGCATAAATTAACTGTGAACATGTTTCAGGCATCACAAGGCAGTCTTTTCAGGGCCTTCTGCATTCTTAATAAGATGAGCTTCTAGACAGCCTGTCACAAAGTGAGACCCTGGATTTTGATGTTCCTGGAATGAGGAAAACACTAACGTCAATTTAGAGTTCACCAGAGTTTTATCCATATTCAGTCAGATCCCCCGTTTAAATATAAAATGACTGATTTTTGTGTCATTAAAGTTATTCTGACAGTGTACAACATAATTTTCCCTTCTTTAGGAGTTCTTGGTAAGACTCCTAAAGTCTATGTATTGCAAGAACATATGTGTTACTGTGTTTCCCACGGTGCCCCAGTTACCCAACATGGAGGCAAGCAAGAAGTGGGAGTCCTCGGAGTGAGAAAAGGAGAGGGGCTTGTGGTGAACTTCGTCTAGTGGACACATGAGGACTCCAATCATGTGTCCTCATGCTGTGGAGACGTTTCATTATCAGAAAACCCAGCTATATCTAGTGTTCAGACTAACTCCAAGAACAAATGTGGGATCACTACGCTCTGCTTAGTTACTATATTAGTGAATATAAGATTAGTAAGAGGAGAAATAAATGTAAATTTTAACTATAGAATTTTCTGATAGTGATTATATTTTATAGTTCTAGGGACTATGAATGTATATAAAAAAAATCAAAGAATCCAAACCTGATTCTTTTCTCTAGCTTTGGCCTGCCTAACTGATCTTTTTTAATTTTGAACTGGAATGTAAGCTTCAAGAGGACAAGGGTCATGTCTGTCCTTGTCATTCTGGTGTCCTTGGTGGCTGGTACAGACTGATACATGACAGATGATAAACCAGTAAATATTTTATTGAATATTGAATGAATGAACTAAAGTGAAAAAATCAGGGCATTTTGATTTTATTTATGCTTACCACTTGCCAGGTTGAGTTACTTTGTAAGACTTAGAAAACACTGAAACTATTGGTTTGGACAAAAAGTTCTTGTAGTTTTATTTGTACAATGGCTCTAGTAGTGCTTAGTTGTCTTTAAGCTCATTTGAAACAATTTTTGTTAGATTGTATTGTGACAGCTGTCGTATCAGCGTGCATTTAAAAAACCACAATTGGTGAATTTTTGTGCAGCCATTATAATATTGAAGATGGAGGAAAACATTTTCAGCTATATGCTTTTTTATTTCGAGGATGGTAGAAACTCAACAAAATGCAAAAAAAAGATTTGTACAGTGTATGGAGAAGGTGCTGTGACTGATCAAACGTGTCAAAAGTAGTTTGCAAAGTTTCTTGGTACTATTGGCATTTTGGCAAATAATGTTTTGCTGTGGGGCTGTCTTATGCACTGGAAGACGTTTAGCAGCACCCCTGGCCTCTCCCCACTAGAAGCCAACAGTGGGAGGCAGCCGACATAGTCAAAATATGCAAATCAATAAAGTTATTGTGAAAACGAAGAATGTATCTTTTATTTTATGGAAAAAACTTAAGTTTTCTTGGCAGACCCAATGTATTGTGATTCTGAATATTAATATTATATATAATAAATAAATGTCATTTTTGAGAGATTTGAGTGTTTTGATGAAACTTTCAATGTACATTCTCTCATGTCAAAGGAATGTCTTCTTTCTTCAGAGTCTGATGATGAGTATTTTGATGCTGAAGACGGAGACATGCAGACTGGTAAAAGTATGAAAGGAATAGAAAGAAAAAAAGTTGCAGAGGTTCCGAATGAGGAGCTCATTAATCTTCTACTAAAGTTTGAAATCAAAGAGGTATGCATATTTATTTTGTCTACAAATAAGTATATTCTTGTTATCACTATCCTTGTAAACTACCTGAAACATTAAATTATATAAAATGTGGTATTCAATCTTCCCCAGTGTTTCTTATTGACTGCCTTCTATTCTAATGTGAGATTATGTCCTAAAATATGTAAAAAATACCAGATTTTTAAAAGTTTTTATTTATTTATTTTTTTAGAGAAAGGGAAAGGGAGGGAGAGAAACATCAGTGTGTGGCTCCCTCTCACGTGCCCCTCTACTGGGGACCTGGCCTGCAACCCAAGCATGTGCTCTGACTGGGAATTGAACCAGTGACCCTTTGGTCCTCAGGCTGGCACTCAGTCCACTGAGCCACACCAACCAGGGCCCAAAATACCAGGTTTTAATTGTATATACAAATCTAATTACTATTGGTATTTATTTATAGAAAGATATGTTCTTACACCTTTAGTATTTTTGAGTTCTCTTTTTCCTTCATATTCCCATCCATAATATTAGAAAACCCCCGACTCTAACTTCAGAATCCATTCAGGTGATCACTCTTCTCTTCCCTGCTGCTGCACTGTCCACGTCACCGCCATCTCTTGCCTGAACTGTTTCAGTGGCCTCTGAACTCTGCTCTCCACGGAGCAGTCAGAGCAGTCCTGTCCACGTGAAGTGCAGATGGCGTCGTTGGCGTGCTCACAGCCCTTCACTGGCACCCCATCTCGCTCCGGCAGAGGGCTGACTCCTTCCTGCTGCCCACAAGGCCTTTCATGTGGCTTCTTGGACTTCATCTTCGATTCTTTTCTGCCGTGCTCAGTCTACTCCAGCTCTGTTACATTCATTCCTTCAGTGAATGTATCAAATGCCTTCATGCACCGGCATTATTTTAGATCCTGGAGCTCCAGCAGTGAGCACAGTTCTTGCCTCGCATTGCTTACGCTGCTTTTCGATCTCCCTTAAACATACCGGAGCACACTCGGTGTGCTTGCTGTTTCCTTTGCCTGGAGCAGTCTTCCTGCATGACTTGATTCTTTATTGCCTTCAGATAGCAAACTTTGCCATGTATGATGCACACTTTTTTGCCCAAATTTTTGAGGGGAGAATAAGGATGCACATTATACATGGGCAGTACTAATTCCATATCTATATAAATGTTTTTAATTTTTTTATTTATGCTTATGCATAAAAAATGTAACTCTGGAAAGCAATAATGATATCTGTATGTAAAATAATACCCTGGAATACAGTAACTGGTTTTGTTTCTGAATATAAATAAATAATTAATTAAATTAAAAAATTAAAATGAAAGATTTTCTTTCCTGAAAATTTGGGCCCAAAACATGGGTGCACATTTATACACACAGAGGGCCTTATACACAGCAAAATATGGCATTTACTCAAGTGCCATCATATTGAACAGGCCTCACCACCCAGCACAAAATATCAGCCTTTATTTTCCTGCACTCTCCCTAGACGAAGGCTTTGTCTATCAGGGTCACTTCTGTGTGTTTACTGGCTGGCGCACGCTCATGCCTGGTAGATAATACGCAATTAATATTTTATTGAATATTGAATGAATGAACTAAAGTGATAAATAACCAGAATCCGTTAAGAAAAAACATGATAGTACCTTTTGAAATACTTTTCCCACATTGACTTTCTTGCCATTTTGAAGTTTTAGATGTTTCTGTAGTGAAATTTATCAAATCTTGTCTTTATGTCCTAGTTTTAATATATATTTAGAAAATTATTCTTCATTGCAAAAATATTTGCTGATGATTTAATATTTTTTATTTTAATACTTTCATGTAAATCATTGATATATCTCAAATTAATTTTTGTATATCAGTTCTATATTGAATATCTTACTGTACTATAGTTTCTATTTTTCAGTTGTCATTTCTCCTGATTTTTTTAAGTATATAATTTTATCACTGCTAATATTAATTTTTGTTTTCTTTCAGCATTTATATTGTTCTAGTTACTATTGCTGCCTCACAGTTTACCCCAAAATTTAGTAGCTCAAAACAGCTATTTTATTTTGCTCAGTTTTGTGGGTTAGGAATTATGGAAGGGTGAAGCTTAGTAATTTTTGTATATAGTCTTTCACATGCTTATAGTCGGATTTGACTGAATGCTGTAATGACCTGAAGTATCAGAGGGACTCAGATGTGGCTCACTTAAGAGGCTAGCAGTTGGTACTGGCTATTGGCTAGGAGCTCAGCTAGGGTTGCAGACTGAAATACCTACTCATTGCCTCCCAAGTAAGGTAGTCTCAGGGTAAATGAACTTTTTGTGTGGCAGCTAGCTACCCTCAGAGTGAGCATTCCCAGGTGGAAGTTTCATGGCCTTTTTTTGACATTGGAAGTCATTGTAGTATTCTTCATACTCTATTGATTAAGAGAAATAACAAGCCTGTCCATATTTAATCCTCACCTAAGGATATGTTTTTATTGATGACACAGAAAGGCAGGGAGGGAGAGAGAGAGGAGTGGGGGGTGAGAGAGAGAAAGAAGCATTGATGTGAGGACATCAGTTGGTTGCTTCCCATACATGCCCCAACTGGGGTTCGAACCTACAACCTAGGTATGTGCCTTGACTGGTAATTGAACCTGCAACTTTTTGGTTTACAGAACAACACTCCAACCAACTGAGTTACCCGGCTATGCTCAGCCTGCCCAAATTTAAAGGGACAGAGAGCTCCATCTCTTAATGGAATATTAAAGAACTTGCATGTTTTAAAAATTGCCACATATGTGTTTTATTTTTTGCCTGCTAAATTTGCTGGCTGTCATTTCCAGAATAAATTTGAATAGTTGTATAATAGTGAACATCCTTATCTTGCTCTTTAGTTTAATGGGAATGTTTCTTTTATCACCAAGCATGATTTCTTTTTTGAGAATCAGGTTTAAGAAAATCATGTTAAGGAAAAATCCATACATTCTGTTTTTACTAAATTTAAAAATATAAATCAATAATGGATACAAAATTTTCTTATGATTTTTACATGGAAACATTTATAATAATAGAACTTAATATGGTAATTTCCAATCATAGTAAATGAGAGTCATAGCAGACAAGTATGAGCAAAATTTCTACTATTCTCATGATGATATGTATGAAGAAGGATTTTGTTTTTATATTTTTCAGCATGATTCAAACTATTTAATCTTTCATTGGCTGTCCTGATTCTTTTAGGTGATTTTGGAATTTAGCAAACAACAGAAAGAAGAAGATACAATTCTAGTATTTAATGTTACTCAGCTAGGAACAGAGGCTACAGTGAGAACATTTGATTTAACTGCAGTATCTTACCTAAAGAAAATCAGCTTGGATTACCATGAAGTTCAAGGTAGTAGCCATAAAAATGGAAATGATAATAAGTATAAAACCACTTTTGTGAATCTGAATACTTTCATTTATATAATAATGTTTATAATAAATAATATATGACATTATTCTAAGCATTTTTCAAATAATAACACATTTAATCCTTATAACAATGCTACGAGAAAAGCAGTGTTGTCTCCAGGTTCCATATGAGGGAAGCAAGGCAAAAATTCTTTATATGATTCATCTAAGGCCATTCATCCTAGCTACTGGCTGAACCCTTGAAATCTGGTTCTAGGGTCTATATTCTAATTACTATGGTTTACTTCCTCAGAGTTCATATAAATCTTCTTTATATGGGGAGTATTACTTCTATTTTAGGAAAAATGTTTAAATAAAGAGATTAAGTGGCTCAAGATCACACATCTTTTGAATGGCAAAACCTGTAATTTATTTCTGGGCTTATAATATTGAAGTCCTTGTTCTTTTTATTGAACAGGGTTCACATATAAGAAGCAGCACCAGGTTATAAAAATAAAAGTGGCGGGATGTAAAATTAATTCCTTCAGAAGTGCTTGTAGTTTATTTATTTTAGTATATGTGTACATCTTATGTGCGTATGAGATACATAAGGAATGAAAGAATGGGTGAGTCCACAGTAATTAAAATTACCTAATATTTTAGTCAAAGATCTATTTTAAATTTTTCAAAAATAGTTGAAATTAAAATAAATCTCAGTTTAGTAGAAAAATGTCATGTACTAGTAAGTTTCTATAAGTACTGTGTTAAGATGACGTTTATATTACTATTTTGAGGGAAACCAAATATTGAATAAATTTGGTAGGCTGTTTTTTCCTTTAGGGAAAGTTAGTTCAAGGGAAATGAGAAGTCTCAGAACAGGAGTTTTATAACTACAAATAATAAAAGGTGGATTAAATGGTGGATAAATCACTTCCCCCTCCACAGCTGCTCAAGGCAGTTCTGTGGCACATCTATGTAAGGACATAGAAGACATCTGCTAGTGTCCGTGGTTTTTAAATTCAAGGAAATTTAACAACTCCATTTTCCTAAAAAATCTTTTTCTATGTAAGCCTTCTCTTAGTCTAAACAAAGAAAAATTATTTACATTTTTTAATATGAAGGAAATATTTGTTCAAAGAATTTTAAAGTTTAACAGGACATTACATATATTGTTGTCCAACCTCCTTGTTATATAGTTGAGAAAACTGAAGTTAAATATCTTTTGATAAAGGAAATGAACTAGAATTCACATTTCTTGATTCTTACACCTCACCAATGCCTATATGACCTTAAAAAATCTAGAGAAGTTTTGATTGCTTTTTAACACAGGCGTAAGATAAACATGCATGTTTCTAAGTTAGTTGGATGACAAAGGTAGGGTAAGGATTTGGACTTATTTATTCTTCACCAATGATGACCCTATCATTTAATAATCATGAAAATAAGTGCAGATAGTCTTTTAAAGCCCAGCTCAGTGCTTCATTCTCTCTCTAGTGGGAAGAGTGCAGACTGGATTCTTTTAGGGGGTCGTGCTCAAGATGGGCTGTATCCATGGCCAGGGCAGGTCTTGGCCTTATATTTCCAATATTCTGCAAACAGCTATTTCCCCCTAATCATATGAGTTAGGTGGCAGATAACTCACCTATCTTTCTAGTATAAATCTTCTAAAAGTAGGACATGGAATAAATTAATTAAATAATTGTGTTGGAAAAATTTGTTTTTTAATAGATTTTAAAAATTTTTTAACTTTTTATTGAATTCATTGGGCTCTCACTGGTTAACAAAATTATGGACGTGTCAGGTGCTCAATTCCACAACACATAATCTGCACACTGTATTGTATGTTCACCATTGCAAGTGATAAGACATCCTGAAAATTTTAAACCTAAAAAAGAGCAATTTATTTGAAACACTTTTTCTTTTTTTTTTAAATCTAGGATCCAAAAAGAAGCCCCTTCACTTGATTAGCTCTTCTGACAAAACTGGACAAGATCTTTTAAAAGTGGAGTATATTAAGGTATGGGCCATAGAATGTTTATGTATTTATTAAACACTTCAAGCTGTTCTCTAAAAGGAAAAAGATGACAATAGATTACTAAGTCTGGAGTGTATATCATAGGTTTTAATACAGGGATATCTACTGTTTCTCTTTCATTCCTACACCACCTTTCTTTTTCATTTAAGTACAAAGGCAGAGTGGGATTTTTGCAAAGCCACTGAACACCTTGTCCCTGAAGGTGGAAGCCTGGGTTTCCCCAGCGACCCTCCTCCTAGCTTCTAGAGCGTATTCACCTACCTACATCCACTGTAAATGTAGGTTATATTCGCCTGAGTATCCTGTATCAAAAGGGGTAAAGTCAAATTGGATTGGGTTCAGTAGAGAACTGGCAGAATTGGGAAAGGACTCAAAAACTTATCACGCGAGAAATGCTGAAGGAAGTCATGGTATTTAGCTTTATTTGAGATTAGTTGATTTGTTTAATCATTGAACACTTTATTGAAATGTCTTTGTGTGTCAAGTTCTGTCAGGTACGTGGGATAGAGAGGTGAACACTAGCAGGGAGAGAGGTAAACAATGATTAAGATATGATGTAGTGATATATCCATAAAGAAGAGCACAAAACATTGTGGGGGCAGGGAGGCTTGCCCAGCCAGTGCCTTCTCATGTAAGGTAAAGCTTTGCATTTACAGTGAGTACTACCAAGAGCAGAACTTGAACCAACTAGTCATTATGATAGGCAATTGATTTTTGATTCAGTATGAAGAGCTCACTAAGTCAAAGTTTTCTAAACATTGAATTTGTGAGGAAATGAGGTTTTCTCTCACTGAAGATATCGTAAAATGGACTTGTCAAAGACTTCTTAAGGGATAAAGCATTAACTACTACATGGGCTAGATGAGTTTTGAACCTTCTGACTTTCAGAGTTTATAATTCTGATCCCAGCTGCTATTTTCCAGAAGTAAATGCTGTCATGCTCTCATATGTGTGAAGAGGACAAATTTGTACTATGAAAATAAATTATTTGGATTTGACTCTAAAGTGACAATAATATTAAATATATAATGTATATAAAATACAGTTGTAACAATATAAGTTAACTAGAGATCATAAATGATTTATTTGGTATTAATTTGTTTTTTAGGCTGATAAAAATGGACCTAGTTTTCAAACTACTTTTGAAAAAACTGAACAAACAGTTAAGGTAAGAAATTCTACTAAAATAATATATCCTGTTTGAAAATAACCTACTCTGCAAGTCTCCAGTATCCTTGAAGGACTGTTGACTGGGTAATTTGATGAAGTAATCAGGAACCAATAAAATTGTAAATTAAACTCGTAGATACCTACTGTGCTTTGTTCATGATTCAGTGTAGTAAAGCCTTTGTTTTGACTTATTATATCACATCCTAATTATTTCTAAAGAAGGAAATGTTATAGATGAGGGAACTTTCCATTTACAAAGAACAGAGTTTTAATACAGCAGACTGGATAACTGTTGTTTAAGGCAGGGCTGAGGAAGCATGTGAAATACAGGGAGAGATTTTGAGTATTTCTGGGGCCATACCAAGGTAGTTGGGTAGGGGAAGAAGAGGCAAAATGAGTTGTGGGCTACATTATAAAGAAAATGAAAGAGGTGAGTTTAGATTACACTTTAGAGAGAGATGAGAATCTGTTATTGTTAAACTTTCTTTTTATAATTTTTATTACCACTTAAGTGTTTTGGTGTAATGAAAAGAAATTCTTTTGTATAAACAAAGATTTAAAAGAATTTTGAATTCACTATTAAAACATATTCTTGAAAGCAATTTATGTTGCTGTCTTAGCTTTCTGGAGTCATTGGTGTAAAAAAATTAATATTTTTCTGTGTTAAATATTCTTTGGTTTTTATTTATTTATATATTTTTAAGGATTTTATTTATTTATTTTTAGAGAGAGGGGAAGGGAGGGAGAAGGAGAGGGAAAGACACATCAATGTGTGGTTGCCTCTTGCACACCTCTGGCTAGAGGACCTGGCCTGCAATCCAGGCATGTGCCCTGACTGGGAATCGAGCCAGCAACTCTTTGGGTCACGGTCTGGCACTGAATCCACTGAGCCACACCAGCCAGGGCTGGTTTGTTTTTTTTTTTTATTTGATAGGTCCATTATTGTGGTTTTAGAAGATCATTTAGTGATTGAGTATTTCACTACTTTTTATATTTAAATCTCATAAATGTCACATTTGAAATCATTCCTTACCTTCTGGAATTTCATATTGTAACTTACTGTTTTTTTGTAATCATAATAAATATTCAATTGCAGATCCAAAAACCCATAAGTACGTTGAATATTGGGTTGACCATGACAAGCATATTATAGGCTCCATGATAATTATGCTAGGGAAATAGAGTAATTAGGTTAGTGTGATACTCAAATGAGTCCCCAAAGTATGTAAGTGTAATTTACTCTCTGTATATTCCTATTTAAGGAGTATATTGTGAATATTCCTATCCTATCTCTTCCTTCCAAGTTGTGGAAGGCAGTTACGTAAGCCTAGCTAGAGAGGGGCCTTTTGGGTCAGGCTTGAAGACTACTGGTATAATTGGCCTGAGAAACTAATTTTCTCTTTTAAACATTTCTAGGTGGCTTTTTCATCTTTAAATCTGTTGCTGCAAACACAAGCTCTTCTCTCTTCTATTAATTACTTGACAACCATTATTCCATCAGATAGCCAAAAGATGGGTGATACCAAGGAAGTACAAATTTCAACTGAAAAGCAGCAAAAAAGTTCAGCTCTACAGAAAGGTATGGAAATCAGTTTTTAAAATTTTTTTTCTTGTAAGAGTTTTGGAATTCTAGAAGAGCTTAATGGGTAATCTTAAGAGACCATCTAGTTTAGTCACTTGCAGCTATTTTACTTACTTTTTTGCTTTTCTTCAAACTTAATCATTTGAGGGTACCTGATATATAAACTGAATGTAATTAATTCTTTTGTTTTTGAAAATGTCTGGTTTTGTTCTTACATTGGTAGTGGTGGGAAATGATTTTAGGAGGGAAAAGACCTGTATCTACACTGAATTTTACCCTCTTCCTAGCTCCCGAAGGGGCTCCGTAGAGGGTCAGCCTTCCCTACCGTTACACAAACAAGGAAATCAAAATCTAGAAACAGGAGGGCAGGGGTTAGGGTCAGCACGTAATCGGTTAATAGTCTAGACTTTTTTCTTCTTCTCTTTTTTTTTATGGTTGTTCAAGTACAGTTGTGTCCATTTAAAAGCCTAGATTTTGGATGAGAGAGAACTCAGTTCAAATCCTAACTGCTACTTAAACTATGTGATCATAGGCATATTATTGAACTTCTCTGAGTTTCAGTGTCCTTATTTTGTTTAAATCTTTTCTTTGTTTTAAATTTAACAGTAACACGTATCACTATTAAAAATGAAAACTCTACAGAACATATAAAGCAAAAATGTATTTGAAATCTTCAAGAACTTGAGAAGTTTATAATTTTCTTTTTTGTCAAATTTATTGGGGTGATATTGGTTACTAAGATTATATAGGCTTCAAGTGTGCGGTTCTATAATACATCATCTTATTATTGCATTGTGCGCCCACCACCCAAAGTCAAGTCTTCATCAGTATATATTTGACTCTTTCTGTGTCTGTGAGTTTTTATTTGTTCTTCTTACTTGCTCATTTGTTGCTTTCAGGTTTATCTCCCATGTATGAGTGACATCTCATGGTTCTTTTTCTGACTTATTTTGGTTTTTAAAAACAGAATTGTGGTTCACTTTAATGTAGGGAGGAAAGCTTAGTAGAATTTAGATTGTTAGGAATTTATTGTATCAACAATGCTTTGCTTTATTTGTAGTGATTGTATCCTCTAAAGATAGTGACGTTACTGACTTCAGGCTGTTTGCCAAGTTGAATGCTTTCTGTGTGAGTGTTTGTGAAGAGAAGAATAATATTGCTGACATCAAGATTCAAGGTAAAGTTCTCAGTATTAAAATTTGTTCAAAAGATAAGGTGTTTTTGTTTAAAAAAAGATTGATTTATTTTTAGAGAGAGAGGGGAGGGGAGGGAGAGAGAGGGAGAGAAACATCAGCATGTGGTTGTCTCTCCTGTGCCCCTTACTAGGGACCTGGCCGGCAAGCCAGGCACCTACCCTCAGCGGGAGTTGAACTAGCGACCCTTTGGTTTTCAGGCTCACGCTCAATCCTCTGGGCCACCCCAGTGAGACCTGGAAAAGTAGGGTTTTTGCCTTCATTCACTCCAAACTGGAACTGCATCTACTAGTCTGAATTTAATTCATGAAAATTTTATAGCTTCCATGTAAATGACTGGATATAGGTGTAAAGGATTTACTAAAATCCCAAGATAATCTGTTAGCACTAGATGTAGTCTTTTTAGAGGATTGAAATTTCAGTAATTATTTTTTAATGAGTTTACAAGTTTCATTGTTCATAAAACTAAAAATATCTAATATTGCAACTTAGTTATCAATTAGGCTTCAAACATTATTGAATTTATAAATGTATCACCCCCTAAAATAAAATTATGCAATGGAAAGAAACATATTAAGATCTTACTTTGTTAGATCTAAAGAAATTATAATAAATTTTTTTTTCAGGACTCGATGCCTCTCTTTTTCTTCAGTCGAGAAAGCAGTCTCTATTTGCCAGACTGGAAAATATTATTGTCACAGATGTTGATCCTAAGACAGTTCATAAAAAAGTAGGTGATAATAAATAATTAATATTTTTAATAACAATATGAGATATTATTTTAAAATATATATTTTAAAAAGAACAATGAAAAATATATTGATAGAAAAATGTTTCTATAATGATTATAAATATAAATTCTTTTTAGATGGGATTTTATTTTGTTGTTTTCCTCTTGGATGAATACGTACATTTAAGTCTCTGTTTTTCAGGCGGTGTCAATAATGGGAAATGAAGTATTTCGTTTTAATTTGGATTTGTATCCAAATGCCACTGAAGGAGATTTCTATACTGACATGTCCAAAGTCGATGGAGTGGTATCACTCAATGTTGGCTGCATTCAGATTGTCTATCTTCATAAATTCCTCATGTCACTCCTGGTAAAATCACTATTTATATACTGACTTTTCAACTTAGAAGTAATTAAGTCTGATAATTGTGATTGCACAGCTTACAAACTCTGGATTTTAGAGATTGTAGATCTTATTTGTGCATTAATGTGGAAGTCAAAACCTCTCTTTAATAGTTAAATTCTGAATCATTTAATGATTTTTATCTAAAAGTGGAATTATTTTTGCTACAACATAATGAAACCAAATTCTTAAGTACAAAGACTATTAAAATATTTTTTTCTCTTTTCCTCAGTCATATAACTATAGTTACAATAAGCGCTTTTCAAGTAGCTCATAAATATGGGTAGATAATTAGTAACTCTAGAAAAATAGCACTCAACTGACAGTTATCTATTGGGAAGAAATTGGCACATAAATAAAATGAAGATGGTGTTATTAATGTTGTGCATGTCATCTGCTTGAATTTCTCCTTTTATACTTTGTGTCCACAGAACTTCCTGAACAACTTCCAGACAGCCAAAGAGGCTCTGAGTGCTGCCACTGCCCAGGCTGCAGAAAAGGCTGCCACAAGTGTGAAAGATCTTGCCCAGAGGAGTTTTCGTGTTTCTATCAATATTGATTTGAAGGCCCCAGTTATTGTCATCCCACAGTCTTCCATTTCCACCAATGCAGTAGTAGTAGATCTTGGGTTGATCAGAGTTCAAAACCATTTCAGTCTGGTGACTGGTGAAGACTACTTAAACCCTCCAGTAATTGATAGAATGGATGTGCAGCTAACAAAGCTTAAGCTTTCTAGGTATACTCTTTTAGTGATTATGGATTTAAATATTATTTGATGTTCTCCATGAAATTTTATGACCTTGAAGTCCATACCCAGCATATTTCTATTGCACAGAACAGTTTTTTTTTAAATTTTATTTTAATGATTGTTCAAGAACAGTTTTCTCCCCTTTACTCCTAATCAAGCCCACCCAGCCCCCCTCCCAACTTCCCTCCCATTACTACCCTCCCCCTAGTTTTTATCCATGTGTCTTAACTTTGTTCCTGTAAACCCCTCCCCTTTTCCCCTGAAATTCCCTCTTCTGTCTCCTCTGGTCACTTTCTGCCCGTCCTCTAATGCAGTGTCTTTGACTATATTTAGAACAGTTTTTTTTAATTAAGTTTTTATTTTGAAAAACCTCAAGCCTATAGAAATTGTAAAAATAGTGTCATGAATGTACCCGTTATTCTTCACCTAGATTCACCAATGCCTTCCATTTGTTCTAATTGTATGTACACATTATTATCATTTATGACATTAAAAAATTTATTTTTTATTGCATATAATGCACATATCACATGAGTTTCAGGTGTGCAGCATGCTGACGTGATTCAGTACTTGTATGTATAGCAGTGATCACCATAGGAAGTCTAGTTTAAACATCCATCATCACACATAGTTACAAAGATGTTTTTCTTTTGATGAGAACTTTAAAGATCTGCTCTCTTAGAAACTTTCAAATATACAACACAGGGTTATTAACTGTAGTCACCCTGCTGTATGTTATGTCTCCAGGACTTATTTATTTAATAACTAGAAGTTGAAATACTTTTTGCTAAACCCCTTGAAAAGAGAAATCTTAAACACTTTAGTATGTGTTTCCTAGAACAAGGATATTTATCTCCTTACATAACCATAATGCAGATGCCACATAAGTTCTGGGAATTTAACATTGGTACAGTGCTGTTCTCTAGTATGAGTTGTCCCAAGAATGTTTATTATAATAGTTTTTCCCTTGATCCAGGATTACATATGACATTTAATTGTGTCCTTTTCCACCGAGGGGGACTGTGTACTGACAGACACTTGTTTGGGAATAGCTCCTCAGCTTTTCTCTGTTCTTCACGGTGAGGACGGCTCTGAGGGTCACAGTCTAGTCGTTTCACAGAACGACTGTCAGCTGTCCTTTTGTCCGGCGGTCTTACGCTTTGACTGACCGCCGCTTTGGGAGGAAGCTGTGTGAGTGCTGACGTGTCGATGGGGCTCCTGCAGAGGGCACTTGCACGTCTGTGCGTGATTCGTTTTAAAATCATTTTCTGTCCCATCCGAGGAGATTTAATTTTCCCGAATAAAAAAGGAATGATTACAAAGGAAATCCAGAAAATAATCCTGGTAAAGAGCTTTATGAAACTCTTTAGGAAATGCTAACTTCATCTTGCCAGTTTTTCTTTAATCTGTCTGAATGCACATACCACTTTTTGAACAATTGTATTTGATGATTCCCCCCATATCTTCAACAATATGAATTTCTTTTTAAAATTCATTGTCACCTCTCTTAAAGCAGTTTTCTTAATGGCTGATTATATAACATATATTTCAATCTGTCCTTGCTAGTGCACTGTAGATTAAGTTAATGATAGATTGAGTTTAGAAAACACTCAAACAGCATTGTTCCAAATTAGTGTTAGAGTAGCACCTTTTCACTTCGTGTTTTTTAATGCTAGGTTGCATTTCCTCCCTATGTTTATGCATATATATCAATTATGTTTTCACTAGGACAGTGATCCAGCCTGGCATTTCCCACCCTGATATTCAGCTGTTACACCCAATTAATTTGGAGTTTTCTGTAAATCGGAATCTGGCTGCATCTTGGTACCACAAGGTGCCTGTTATAGAAATTAAAGGACACCTTGAGTCAATGAATGTAAGTGTGAGTTTAAAAAAATCTTTGTTACTGAAATTTTAGACTCTAACAACTTTCTCCATATAAATCCAAATGAAATGTGGAATTTTTTACTGATTGATATCTGAATACAACTAAGGTAATTACAGCAATTAGGGAAATGCCTATTTGTTATATTTTAGATGGCCTTTTTATTTCACTTAGATTGTTATTGTTTAAAAGTACAGTTTGTGTATTCTTTCAATTTATCACTTAAAAATTTGTCAGATTACTGTAGTAATCTGATTCACTAAGAATCAGACCTACTTTCACTAAGAATCATATAAGTAGATGAAACTGATACTTTCTCATAAATTACGTTATTTTTCTCCAGATACTTTCTTATCTTTCAGAAACATTTTTTAACATGAAATAAGTACTGAAATACTTGAGTGGGTAATGAATAGGTAATTTTTCAGTTGTTTCAAAGATTATTTTATCCTTAATGTTTTCTTATGTTCTGTATTAAAATTGTTGCATTTAAAAATGAAGTATCTTTATCTTTTAACTTAATATGTTACAGGTTAATCTAAATCAAGAAGATGTTAATCTTTTATTTAGAATACTAGCAGAAAATCTTGGTGAGGCTCCTGGGGACTTGAATAAAGTGAAACCACGAATGCAAGAGACAGGTGAGAGGCTGACAGTAGGTGGCATAATCCCTGTGTCTATTTATTTTATAGTTTGTGGGGGAGACACAATAAAAATGAAGTAAGCAAATGTTTGTTTACACATTGCAGTGTGTAGTAACAAGAAAACAAATAAGATGATATTGAATACAACCATAGTTTGCTTTTTAGTTAAGCAAATAATTAGTTTTATTTTTAGACTTCCAAGTTGCATGATGTAGGAGGAGGCCATAAAGAAGGATTTTAAATCAGTGGTTGATTCTTGGAATAATGATTAAATTTGCACTTATAGAAAAAAATGTTTAAGTTGGCACTAGGCTATGGTAGCATACTTGTTCTGATTTTTAAACAAGGGTTAGTAGTAAAATATGTGTAAGAATTGAAATGGTTGATAAATTTCTATTCAACAGAGACTAAAAAAATTGTATTTCAATAAAAATGCAGAGCTTAAATTTTTAGTTACAGTTCCTTTTGACTTAAAGGCAAAATAACTACCAGATTTATTAAGCTGTTTTATATATATGTATATACACATACACATATATAATTTTTATTTTTTCAATCAAATGGTACCATCCTATATGTATGTATATGTGTATATATGTGTATGTTTGTGTATTTCTGCACTGTACTTTTTTAAATCATCCTTATGCAAGGACCTGCTTATTGATGTTAGGAAGAGGGGAAGGGAGTGAGGGAGGGAGAAAGGGGGGAGAGAGACAGACAGACAGACATTGATATAGGAGAAAAACATTGATCAGGTGCTTTTCGTATGCTCCCTGTCTGGGGACAGAACCTGTAACATAGGCACCTACCCTGATCAGAAATCGAACTTGCGACCTTTCAGTTTATGGGACGATGCTCCCGCCAGCTGAGCCACACTGGCCAGGGCTGCACTTGGCTTTTTAAAAAATTAGCAGTGTATCTTAGTGTTTACTCTATATCTATATCTGTCCATTCTATATCTGTATCTATATACTACATGTAGAAGAACTGCCTCATCGTTTTTAGTGGCTGGCTGGTGTTAATTCTGCTGAAGTATTGTAACTTATTTAGGAAGTTCCCGTTGATGACACCTTAGGTGTTTTCGTCTTTCGCCCTTGTCGCGTTGATTGTCTTTGGACATCCACTTTTACAAGTGTATGTATGTGTGTCAGAGACATGCCGGAACTGCTGGATTAAATACTTTTAAATTTAAATTTAAATTTTAATTGAACCAAGATAATTTAATTTGCACATTTAATAAAATCAAATTTTGACAGATCTTGCCAGTTGCCCCACATAGAGCTTGCACTGCTTTTGTGCTCCCACCAGACCGTTTGTGTGTGTGCCTTTCCTAACACCGTGCACTATCAGATTTTGAAGTTTTCGCCAGTTTGCTAAGTGATAAATGGTATCTCATACTATTTTTTCATTTTAAAAAATCTTTGAAATCTGAACCTAACATAATGTCATATGTAAGTTATATCTTAATTACAATAAAAAACAAAATAAAAATACCCAGTGCTAGGTATAAAACCCTTTTTTTTACTGTATGTATGGCAATACATGTAATAAAGCACACAAATCTTAAGTGTACGATTCAGTGCATTTTAACACGTGGCTTCACCGGTATAATCGCAACAATTAAGATATATTTTCAGTGTAGCACCCCAGAAGGCCTCCCTATGGGAGTTGTGTATTACTAAATAATTTGTGGGTTTTCAGTGGCTGTACCAGGTCCAGAGTACTTGTGTAAATCCTCAGTGAGTATTTGTGGGAAAAAAACGTGTGAACAGAAGTGACTGAATGTCTTTTAAATACCTTTAGGTGAAATTAAAGAGCCGCTTGAAATCTCTACATCACAACAAGATGTATGTATTTCACAAGGTACTTTAACAGCTGGAGTAGAAGAAATTAAATCTGTAGACATCATTAATGTGCTGCTGAATTTTGAAATTAAAGAGGTATGTAATTTGCATCTTTTATAGAGTGAATAAATAATGGATATTTAGAATTATCTCTACTAAAATAAACTTGTAGACTATTGATATGAATGAAAAAATCTTACGTAGCCTATTTATAATTTATATGCAACAGTAATGTTCCAAAATTTGAGAGTTTGGTAAAGATGAGTTATATTTGAGGAACATAATATTTCATAGTGACAATGGTAGCATGCCCTGTAACGTGCTTGTTAAATGATTTTAGGATAGATGGAATGTGGCTTGCTTTGGATTTCATATAGGCAAGTCAGGGAAGGGAAAAAAATGACAGAAAAATCCTGTCATTTTTAGAAATGATTTAGGCAAATTTTAGAAATCCTTACTCGAATAAAACATGATATGTCTACATTTTAAAAATGTTTCATTACTTCTATTTTTCACCTGCAGATTCTTTTTTTTACTTTTTATCATTATTTTTATTGTATTTTTTCCATTACCATTTAATCCCCTACACCTCCCTCCCCACTGCAGTCACCACAGTGGTCCATGTGCAGTAGTCCCTTTTCCTTGTTGCTTGGTCCCACCACCCCTTAAATTCCTCCTCTCCAGTAGCTGTCTTACTGCTCTATGAAGCTGTCTCTTTTGCTTGTTGGTTCAGTTTGTTCATTAGATTTCCACATATAAGTGAAATCATATGGTATTTGTCTTTCTCTGACTGGCTTATTTCAGTTAATGTTCTCCAGGTCCATCCATGCTGTCACAAAGAATAAAATTTTTTTGTTTTTATGACCAGCTAGTATTTCATTATGTAAATGCCCCATGGTTTTAGTCACTCATCTACTGATGGACATGTGAGCTGATTCCATATCTTGGTGATTGTAAATAATGCTGCAGTGAACATAGGGGTGCTTATGCTTTTTTGAATTAGTGTTTTGGGTTTTTCAGATATACCAGTATTCCCAGACGTGGGATCACTGGGTCAAAAGGCAGTTTCATTTTTAAGTTTTTGAGGTATCTCCATATTGCTTGCTATAGTGCTTGCACCAGTCTGCATTCCCACCAACAGTGCACAGGTGTTCCCCTTTCTCCACATCCTCACCAGCACTCGATTGTTGATTTATTGATGAGAGCCATTGTGACAGATGTGAGGTGATACCTCATTGTGGTTTTAATTTACATTTCTCTGATGATTAGTGTCTTTGGGCATTCTTTCATATGTCCTTTGGTCTTCTGTATGTCCTCTTTGGAGAAATGTCTATTCAGGTCCTGTACCCATTTTTTAATTGGATTGTTTGGTTTTCTTGGTGTTGAGTTTTATAGGTTCTTTATAAATTTTGGGTATTAACCCCTTGTCAGATGTATTGCCAATATGTTCTCCCATTCTGTGGGTTGTCTTTTTATTTTATTGGTGGCTCATCGGCAGATTCTTGAGGGAAGATTAAATGCATTTTCCTCTTCTGTATTCACATATTTAAGAAATATTCATTGCATGTGTTTAGTGCTAAGGATACAGAGGTAAAAGGCACAGACTCTGAATACAAACGAGAAAACAACAATTAAAATTTTTGTTAGTGCTCCCATTAAAGTTTGTGTGCCTAGTCGAGCTTGTGGCCGTGGTGGTGGGGAGAGGGCATCTCAGCAGTTTGACAAGGTCAGGGAGTATCTCCTGGAGGGAGTGGCATTTTGAGCTGAATTTTTAGGATACAGTCTCAGAAATGGGGATCAGGAAGGGGTTAGCACAGGGTAGAAAGAAAGAAAAACAGGTATAAAAATGTGAATGTGTGAGATAGCATAGTGGATACAGGGGCTTGCAAGAATTTCCTCCACGATCCCTTCATCATTAAATAGTCCGTTTTGTTCTTTCCCTGAGTTCAAAATAATAAACTTTTAAACAAATGAGTTCTTTTTTGATATGAAATACATGTTTTGAAACTAACTTTGTATTAAACCATTGCTTTTTTTCTGGTTAATATTTACGAAGATTTTTAAGCTTTGATAATTGAAACATTGATAGATGAATCATTCTATTTGTAAATGAGCTTCATTAACATATATACATAGAAAAATCTGTAAGTCTTTTTAATGATCATCTATAATACATATTATTACAATTCCCTTTCCAGACAGTGATTAGGGTAGGGGGAAGCAATTTATACTCTCTCCCTCTGCTGATAGTTGGCATTGTCAGAAGACATTTTTGGTTGTCACCACCTGGGGAGATGGAGAGCTACTGGCTGCCCTTGGGTAGTGACCAGTGATGCCACCGAACACCCTGCAGGGCACAGCACTGCTCCCCACCACAAAGAATTATCCAGCCTAGAATGTCAGTCATGCCAAGATCGAAAAACCTTGCCTTAGGGGTAGTATAAAAATCGACCGTTTATCCACACACTTGCAGATGAAAGCCCATCCATTAGAGTAGGACTACTTCTGGGAATTAGGAAGAGATGCTTTTTTTTTTTAACTTTACCTTGAAAATCAGTAGCTTTAAAAATCTGAACAAGTAAATGTGCCTTCCAAAGTAAATCGCAGTAGGCAATTTCTAGGCACAAGGGGAAGTAAATGTCTTTATATTGGGTGATAGTTTGGGTAATATCACTATGGATGGTTATTAAATTGAGTTATTTTCACTGTATATTAATGAAATAGTTTGTGGTAATACTGGTACTTTTTTCTAGGTCGTGATTACTTTGATGAAGAAAGCAGAAAAGAAAGGAAGGCCTTTGCATGAACTAAATGTCCTCCAGCTTGGAGTGGAAGCTAGAGTTAAAACTTACGACCTCACAGCTAACGCTTATCTAAAAACAATTAGTATGCGATGCTTTGAGTTTACTGGTAAGTGTGAGGTACAAAGTCTTTGTAAATTATCCATGTGATAGGCAGATAGTCCCAACCTTTTTATCAATATTAGCATACTTATTAGTGTCATCATAACTGTTTAGTTTATGTTTATTACATTAATACAGTTGTTCTTTAATATATTCTGATTTGTTCAAATATGTAATACTAGTAGTACCAAATGTTATAGCAGTGTTAATTGTTTAAAACACTTGATGGGGGATGCTGGTAGTGCTTGGAGGGAATGAGTAAAACAAAAAAAAGAAAAAAACTCATGGCCAAGGACAACAGTGTGGTGATTGCATGGGAGGAGGTGGGCGGGGGTGTGGGGGGATAAATGGTGATGGAGGGAGACCTGACTCGGGGTGGCGAACACACAGTACAGTGTACAGGTGACGTGTTGTGGAACTGGGCACCTGAAACCCATATAATATTGTTAAACCGTGTCGCCTCCCAGTACATTCCATAAAAAGGAAAAGAAAGACAATGATATTTACCCCCTCTTCTTTTCTTCTAGACTCCAAAGGAGGACCTCTTTACATTGTTAACTCTTCTAACATAACTGATGAACCCCTTCTGAAGATGTTATTGACACGGGTACCTAGTTTCATTGCTAGGATGTTTTAATATATAAAGTTATACAGTTCCTCCATGTTTACTATTTCAATTTTCTCCCCTAATTTTTTTTATTCTAAGACTGGGTGATCTAGTGAGTTATGCAGGCATCTGAGAATCCTGGATAATCTCAATAACCTTCTGAGTTAACCTTTTGGCTCTGAATAAGTGAAAGCATATAAAGTTCCATTGTCTTTCAAAGCAAAGTGTTTAATCTGGATATACTAGTATTTTCGTGTACCTGTTGCTTTTGAATTTTTGCTTCATAGAATGTGAGAAATGTGTATGTGTGCAACTTTTTGCATGTTATCCTTCGCCTTTAAAAATATGTTGATAGTATTGAAAAGTAAAGATTGTATATAATTTTTAGTGTTTGCAACCCAGTGGTTTAACCCTCTACTATTTATAGGCAGACAGTGATGGACCAGAATTTAAAACCATTCATGACAATACCAAACAGAGACTGAAGGTAAATCTTTTCTAATTCGCTATATATTATATCCCATCTTTAGTTGTGAGATTATAAATTCTAAAATTAAAATAAGGGTGGCAATAATAATAGCTGTAATCTTATAGATAAGAGAAATGAATATAGAGTTGAAATAAAATTCTTAACAGAGTTGATTTGATTTTCTCCAGGATTGTTTCTAAGATATGCATTAATGATTACTTGTTGAGTACACAAATAATACACTTTTTAAGGGAATTTTGTTCACTATGGTTATTTGGTGGAAGTGTGAAACATTTAAATTATATACTGCTTTTAGGTTTAGAATAAATTTAAGGACAAGGCTAACAGCATGGCTCAGTATAGACACTGTTCACAGTCCATTTGGTGTTGATGATTTGTCTTGGAAACCATATGTAATGTGGTTGACCTAAGTAAGGCCTGGTAATACTTCCTGTATTTTTAGTTAAAACCCAGTAAGTTCTGTTGAGGTTAGAATTACTGTAAGGACTGACATTACAATAGTGAGTTATTTTTACTTTTTTAATTTTTTAAGGCCCTTGATTGAATGATTCTTGTGCTACTTGTGTATTTTGAAGCATAACATGAAAATGTTACCATATCTGAAATCTGCCTCTCTGATTGTTTATTATCTTAGGTTTCATTCTCATCCTTAGACTTAGTACTTCATTTGGAAGCTTTGTTGTCCCTCATGGGTTTTTTATCAACTGCTGTTCCATCCTCTGAACCTTCTGAGAAGGAAGCTGAGCTGAAACCACTTGCGGGAGAGTCCAGAAATATCATTGTCAAAGCTGGTATTACCTTTGAGTCATGTCTAATAATTTCTGTCTCAATTTTAGTAATCATATAACGTGTACTTTCAAGCTAAGGTCAATATTGAGCATTTTAACTGTACAGCACCTCTGACAGATTAGGTTATTTTCAAAAGAAAGCACACTTTATCCCTTTGGCATTATAGGGTATTTAGGGAGGGATTTTATTTTTTCAAGATTTTACTTAAATATATATATTTATAAAGGGGAAGGAGGGAAAAGGAGAGGAGAGAAATATCAATTGGTTGCTTCTCACATGCGCCCCAACCAGGGACTGGGCCTGCATCCCAGCATGTGCCCTGACCTGGAGTAGAACCAGCAACCTTTCGCTTTGAGGGACAATGCTCAACCAACTGAGCCACACTGGCCAAGGCTAGGGAGGGATTTTAAATAAATGTTTAATATTAATCATGTATTTATATTTTATTTCACTTTTACATAAATTTGTTTATATATTTGTACTGATATCTCTACAGCCTTCACACCATGAAAGTGAGAAAGGAAGAAATTAAAATATTAATATCATCATGCATAGTAACAAAGGTCCGTTTCAGTCAGTTAAGGAAACCTGCCAGGTGCTCAACAATTTTTAGGTGTTCTTGCGGGACACAAAAAAATTAATCCAAAGAAACAGTCTTCTAGTTATGCTGTGTAGTTGGTTTTTAAGGTTTGATTATGCTACTTTAACTCTTAGGGGAAAAAAATCCCATTATCATCTTGGTGGTTAAGGATTGGTATTGCCATGCTTTTCCATTTCATAGGAAAAGGCCTGTTTCCCTCAAGCAAGACTAAGATCTAGGAGAATATATGCTGAATTCATCAGTCAAGGCCTGGACTACAGTGGGTTAAGGGGATCTATTTGATTGTGACTCTTAATACGCATACAAATGCACAGACATCACAATTTTTTTTTAAGCTTCAGCTCTTTACGTTCATTCCTCATAGAATTTATTTTAGGATTTTTCATGGAGAAATCACATGCATTCTAGATAAATTGATTCTATAGTTAATAACATGTATGTGTCATAATTAATTAAATGTATTTTATTAACTATTAGTATTTTAGTTTTTCATGAAACATTTTATTTAATATATGATATGAAAAGGAATTCAAAGTCAAAATTTAGCTTCAATACCATTCTAGAATTTGAATGTAGAGAATTTTTTTCCCAGAAGAAAAATTATACTGAAGTTTTCATCTAGCAAATTGTACTTTTAAGGTGCTATTCAAGGCTGCTTTTATTCTGAATTTGGAGAGGAACATACCATTTTTTGTCTGATGGATATTTGAAAATTGACTCAGAATCTGTATTGATTATATATAATCTTAATGAAGGCCTTTTGGTTGTTCATAGGTCCTAATATACTTTTATTTTAGTGAATTTGAGATGATTTTGCATCTTATATCATTTTTGCACTTTGCTAATCACAAGGTTTCTGTTGCTTTTCAGTGTCCAGCAGTACTTCTCAAGATGATGTATTTGATTTAAGGGTCATGGCTGAATTAAATTCATTTAATGTCTTGGTCTGTGATCAGAAGTGTAACATTGCAGATATTAGAATACATGGTAAGGAATAATTCCTTGGTGCATGTATTTCTGTTTCCCTACCTAGACCTCTAGGAAGAATGAGCTTGTGCATGGTAGATTTTTCATGAGTCACCTTGTGCTTTAGTTACATTGAAGACTTTTGCAAACTTTTCAGAGTTGTACTTTGAAATGTTAGAAGTAAAGTTGTTATGATTCATGGCTGTTATGAGACAGTCCTATGTATTTAAAAAATTTCAGAATAAGTCTAAGGATTAACTTAACCTCTTTTGTTCTGTTTGCATTTTTAGAATAATAGAACTTTAAACTGTGAAATGTGTAACATGGTAATATCTCCCTGGGTAAAGAAAATGTCATTATCCTTATTGTCATATTTTGTGCTTATATGGCATCAAGAAAAGAGGCTTTTAAAAGAAATTTTATAACTTTTACCCATCATCAGCTTGATATGAGGATGAGTTCATATATTTCCATGGGTTCTGGACCCACTTGCCAAGGGCCAGTTTTGGCTCTAATACTGGCTGACTTTGGGCAAATTAATTAACCTTACTGTGCCTGAGTTCCCTTTTCTGTAAAATGGAGATAGCTATGATAATAATTTATGGGGTTGTTGTGAGGATTAAGTTTATACATTTACACATATTAGAAAATTGCCTGGTACATAGCAAGCTATTAAAAAAAAGGTTAAAAATCAGTTCATTAAACAAATGCCACATTATCTGTTTTATAGTTGGTGTGGTGATAGTTTGGGCTTATTACTGGGTCTCAGCTGTAGGCATCTCTTTGCACTGAGGAGCTGTTTTAGAAATCATTATGCCTTTGAAAATTATACAAATGACAAAAATGTTTTTGGAGAGAAATCTTAGAAGATTGCATTTTAGATACAGTGTATTATGGAAAGAATAGGACTTATTCATCAAATTATATTTATTATATTATAATTTATTATTAGAGCAGTAGTGTTCATAATGTAATGTTTATCAAATGGCTGTTTAATGAATATTATGTTTCTTCCTGAATGACCACTTCTAATCTTGCCAGTGCATAGGGCATTTGTATTTGGCAATCTGTAAGTAACTTTTTTTGGAAATTTTTTTAAAGATTTTATTTATTTATATTTTTAGAGAGGGAAGGGAGGGAGAAAGAGAGAGAGAGAGAGAAACATCAATGTGCGGTTGCTGGGGGACATGGTCTGCAACCTAGGCATGTGCCCTGACTGGGAATCGAACCTACAATGCCTGGTTCGCAGCCCGAGCTCAATCCACTGAGCTACACCAGCCAGGGCTTTTTTTGGGGGGGAAATTTTTTTAAATTTCCACAGTTTTTATTTATGAGATACCCATAGCACTTAAAGATATTGTAATCTTAGGTATCTCGTACATAGAAGTTGATACTTTTAATATATAATAGTGATTAATTTTTATTCATTCTGTATTTTGGTGGTATATTTCTGAACTTAAGTACTATTGAATTGGTTCACGGGATTGGGTGAGAAGTTTGTAAATGTTTCCCACAGGAATGGATGCCTCCATTTCCATGAAGCCAAAGGAGACTGACATGTTTGCCAGACTTCAGGATATCATCGTTACAAATGTGGATTTGCTGTCGATTCACAAAAAGGTAATTAGAAACAAGGTGTCTATATTGAAATGTATTTTTGTCCTTTGGGTTTCAGATGCCTTTATTTGTTCAGTATGTACTTACTGTCTGTCATGTGTCAGGTACTTTTTTAGGGATTGGACATGAATATGGTCATAGTCTGCTTTCACACTGTAGACTAGGTGATTTGTAGAAGTTATTTCTGACCGATTAAGTGTTTGATCTCTCCATTGATAAAACAGGTTTTATTGATACAGAAAGAAGTTATTATCAAGTATAATATTTTTAATAGTTTGTTGAAAGTTGATTTTAAATGGCACTTCTTCATATATCACAGATTCCGTAATAAGGACACATTTATAGTACAGTGATACTGCTATTTTGATGTAATAACCAGTTAATTTAATATTTTCAGACTGTCTCTATTTTGGGAGATGAAGTCTTTCGGTTCCAAATGACTCTTTATCCAGATGCCACAGAAGGGAAGTCCTATGCCGATATGTCTAAAGTGGATGGCAAACTCAGTCTCAAAGTGGGTTGTATTCAAATTGTCTATGTTCACAAATTCTTCATGTCTCTTTTGGTAAGTTCATTTTTAAATATATTTATTTCTCATTGAGGCCCCAGATATCTTTGCCTGTATATCTGAACCTAGATAGTCAAAATTTTTACTAATAGGGTTGTATGTAAATACTTAGATGCTGAACAGAATATTATAGTTAAGGAAATTCTTTAAATGATGGATAAACAAATAAATTTTTGTTATCGTTGTTTTGCACATACAAACTATTATGCTTAAACATTTTCATAGTTAAATATTTTAAAATACTTTAAAAAAATGTAGGGCTTTTCATTGTTGTTTGTTTTATGGAATACCCTTAAAGGTATTGAGCTAAAATAATTTTTGAGGAACTCATCAGACAGTTTGAAGGACTGATATTGGAACTTACAGCTTGTGGTTATATTTGTGATCAACAAGGGCAGAATTTTTAAAAATTTTTAATTATTTATTTCCATGTGACTGTGGTGGGCTAAATAGCTTATGCCTGTTAGCAGGGCTAAAATTCAAAGCTTACAAGTCATTGATTTCTACCTAAACTATCATGTTTTATTTTTAAGAAAAGTAATTTATTTGGAGTGAGGGGAATTTAAGTTGCTTTGTATTATTAATGGATGAGTGTCATGAATATTACTTTTAAAAATGATCTTTTCTTCATTGGGAAAAATCTTTTCAAATCTTTTTTCAGATTTTTTCAAAATCTGTTTTTATTTGAAATTGAGATGAAATGCATCTTACTCTAAATAAAGAAGTCTTGACTCTTTTAATAATAGCAAGATTATAGACATTGAAGCATCCTTTGCCTAGGTATACTTAAAAAAATCTTCAGAAATAAGGTGGCAGAACTGTAGTTTCTAATAATAACTTTATTCCAGTGACTTAGAGGCATATACTTGAACTTAATTTGGGAACAGTAACGTGCTCTCCTTCATCTCTTTATTTAAATTTGAATTTAAAATGACCGGCATTCATGATTAAAAAGGAGATTTTTAATAATTGTTACCAAAATTTGTCATAAGAACCAAGTAATTCTGAAATATATAAAATGAAAGTTAAAGGACTCTTCTTTCCTAGAAGTAATGATTGTTAATATCTCAGAGTGTATCTTTCTAGATTTTACTCTTCCCATAAACAAAATCATAGAAAACATCCCTTTTATATTACCTTTTATTTAGTTTTTCTCTTTAAAGTAAATAATTTTTAAAGTTAGAACTTTTTAAAATAAATCCTGTTTTGGGGGAACTCTAAATATGTCTCTTCCAACAGAACTTCCTCAACAATTTCCAAACTGCCAAAGCAGCTTTGAGCGCAGCCACAGTGCAGGCTGCGGGAAGAGCCGCCTCCAGCATGAAAGACTTGGCTCAAAAGAGCTTCCGCCTTGTGATGGATATCAATTTGAAAGCACCAGTTATTATCATTCCTCAGTCTTCAGTGTCACCTAATGCTGTTGTAGCAGATCTGGGTTTAATCAAAGTTGAAAACAAATTTAGCTTAGTTCCTGCGGAACATTGTTCTCTTCCCCCAGTCATTGACAAAATGAACGTCCAGCTCACTCAGCTGAAACTCTCCAGGTATGAATATATCATCCAATTGTGTATTACTTAGTGTAAATAGAATTTTTAAATTCTTTCCAGGGGTAAAGTTCTCTGGTGATTCCTTATTTTTTCTAAATATGAAACCTTGACTGTTGGTGTTTCATCAGTGGTTAGTGGCAGTGTACCTCATAGTATCTGCATTTTATCTTATTCAGTTTATAATGTGTTTTTTCCATTTTATAAAAATTTCCTATTACAAAATTACAGTTTATTCAATAATACTTAATTTAGATTTATTTTTATTTATATTTTTACTTTGCACATAACTATTTTCTATAGATGGGAGAAAACTTAAAATACAATAAAATTTAAGATTTATTTCTCTTTTCTAAACTTAGTCACATTTGGGAATTCTCAGTGAGGTATGTAAAGGATTATTGAATACCAATGGGGAAGAGTTGGCTCTGTTAAATGACAAGAGTACTTAGTTGGTGTGCAAATAGTTGTTATCAGGCAAGCTAGAAATGAGTGTTACCATATTTTTGCTTAACTTCTGGGTTCGGTGAATTTTTCCCTTTAAGTTTGGAGAACTACCAGTACCATAAAACTAAAGGCTAATAGGCTACCACTTTCTTTGTCCTCCATTTTTAGAAGGGTGTAACACCTATTTTTAACATTGCTTTATTTGCTGTTGTTAGATAGTCCTTGTGAAAGACAGTTAATAGTGCTGTAATCATTCTTGGTGAGATTTGTGTCTTTGGAGCAAGTGTAGGCTCTGTCTTAGATAGCTCTGCACATAAACTTGATTTACTCTGATAGAAGCCGCCAGTGTTCGGGAAAATTGTATGTGGAAACTTAAATAGTACGGTAGTCTTCATTTTAAACTATGAACTTCAAAAATATAAAATAAATTCTTATCTATTTTTCAGAACCATCTTGCAGGCTGACTTACCACAACATGACATTGAAATTTTAAAACCAGTCAACATGCTTTTGTCTGTACAGCGAAATTTAGCAGCAACATGGTATTTGCAAATTCCAGGGATGGTGATAAAAGGAAAACTAAAACCTATGCAGGTAAGTGTATGTATAAAATATGTGAAAATTGCTAGATAGGCTTTTGTCATTGGTCATAGTGCAGTTCTGGTGTACATCAGAAGTGATGCTACCTTAAAAGGGAATTCTTTAACTGCAAATGAATTCATCCAGTTTTCTATACTTTCCTTTATTTCATTTTAGTCAAACATTTGGTAAAGCCAGCAAGAGGTGTGAGATAAAACCTTTTGGAGTCTACTGAAAATATTATTAGTAATTTTGGAAAATAAAGTTTTAAGACAGTTAAATTATGAGTATAATGTGATCCATATTTAAATACTACATTCAGAGTACCTTAGTAGTATTTTTAATTTATAAAAGCACTCTTTTAATTAGAATAGTGGACGTTTTAAATATGTAAATGCTGTTTATTTGATAGGCATGTAAATACAGCAATTTTTAAAAGCATGTTTGGCAGGTTATGTGGAGACTCACAGGAAAGGATGATACTGGTTGAAGATGGTCATGGAAGTGTCGGAATCTTACGATTCTTGTGTGCCTGTGTGTGAAGTTGTTGAGGCCAAACAGTAGGGGATAGGGTACTGAAGAGTGTGACTGAGCAAACAGTGTGTGGAAAACAAAGATTTAGTACGTTAGTGATTTTTAATACTTGTGATTAGTTCTAAGTTAAATAGACAAGATCAAAGGAGCTGAGTTCTAACTGGGGAAGAACTTAAAATCGAATTGTTGTAGAAATGTCCCTGTGTGTAGTGTGAGTAGATACATTATCTGAGGAGCAGTGTCTGTTCAGGGTATTCGTAGGGAATTCTCCATTCCAGAGTATGGGATGACTTAATTTCTCTCTTACTGTTACGATACTAGATCTCAGGGCTAATATTTGTCCCGTTTTCCTTTCTTTCAAAGATTGAAAGCAGAAGTTAATTTTAAATGTCTTATCAGTAGGAGAATGTGGATCAAATTCTGGTATATTCATACAATGGACATTATAAAGTGAAGGAGCTAGAACTGTACAAAGCAAAATAGGTATATCTTAAACATAATAATGAAAAAAATGTGTTGCAAAATGATAGTGCCTTTCTATATCCCTTCAGATTTTATAACAACAAGCCAATGGACAATACCCTATATTGTTGATAGTGGTAAATGTAAGAAAGCATTCATGGAAAGCATAATTCTCTAGGTCAGAATAGTATCTTTCTTTGAGGAGGAAAGGAGAAGGGAGTGGGATCTCCGAGAAGTGAACACAGGGTTTCAACCACATCCATAATGGGGACAAGAGATCTGAAGCAAATATGGCAATTTGTTGAGGCTCAACTTAGCTAGATGGTAGGTAAAGTGGGAGGATTATAGTATTTTCTATGCTTCTCCTTTATGCTTTCTGTATTTCAAAAGAAAACAAAAAAGTATCATCCAACAGTTTAACATCAAAGGGTGATCATCACTCTAACTAAAAGGACTCCCATTAAATCAAGAATGCAGCCATAGTGGGTGTGGTTTTTATTGCCCAATTTGACAGAGATGCAGGCCTCTTTAAACAACCTCTCATTGGTCAGAATGTATATTAGCTTTCTTGGGTCCAGAGTGCAGCTAAGAAAGGGTATCAGGCAGGTGACATCAAAAGTTGTTTTGGGTCGATCAGCTTGACCATTCTTTAAGAACTATGGGGCTACCTCTCACATTGTCCTTCAGAGTTAGTGAAGGTCAGTCTGTGTCTACGATGCAGTTGCTCTTTCCACCCACAGGAAACCAAATGAGGCGGTGAAGTCAGCTGCTCTTTCAGGCAGCTGTATCTTGGCTGGTATCACAAGGATGAATACACAAGGAAGTTCTAGGGAGTTCAAGTGACACCTGCTATATGAGGACTGGGGCTTGGGGCAAGCGAGTAGTCCCTAGTTATTATCTCATGCTACAACATCTCCCCACTTTTATTTAGACCGGGAACCAGGCAGTTTCTCTGGTGATGGGGGCCTCGTTTGGGGGACGAAAGGTACTGTGGTGTTCAGGGGAGAAAGCATTGCGAATGCACACATGCTCATGGGAACTCGTATTTAAGACGTGAAACAGGCCATTTGAATCACTCCAGGGGTAAGGAAAACGTACAAAGGGTAGAAGGATTAAAGGGTTTAATGGATCTCGACACCAAGTGGCAGCTTTGTTCTGCTTCATGTTCTGCAGCCACCTATGAGGAAGAGGATATTATTCATATTTCATTTTTTTATTTTTATTTTTTAAATTTTATTTTAATCATTGTTCAAGTACAGTTTTCTGTCCTTTACTCCCATTCCAGCCCACCCACCCATCCCTCCCCACCTCCCTCCCATATTCATATTTTAAACATTAAGAAACTTGAATTAAGGAAGCTGAGCAATTTGGCCAACAATATAGCTTCAAGTGGTAGAGTTGATAGAGATCTGCCTGACCCAAAAGCTCTACTCTCCTTTCCTATTCAGAAGAGGAATAAAAGCTTTATTCCTTTCTGCCATATTACACTTTTATAAAATTAGGAGATGAATAAGATACTCATTTCCTGGTTTGTGTTTTAGCTTTAAAAATACTTTGTGTGGTTTTCTCTCACACATCCCCTCCTGGGGGACCTGGCCCACAACCCAGGCATGTGCCCTGACTGAGAATCGAACTGGCAACCCTTTGTTTCACAGGCTGGCACTCAGTCCACTTAGCTACACCAGTGAGGGCTAGAAATACTTTTTAGATGCATTTGTTACTCTTCTAAGAGGCATTTCTTAGTAAGTTAAACAAATGTTTTATGTATGTCCAGATGCATATGTACTGAGAATAAGAGCTGGATTATAGGAGAGCATCTTTTTACTTGTTGATAGAGTCCAGAAACTGAAACAGTACTCTTCCTGTATGGAGTGGAGAGGAGAGTAAATAATAATGTGCAGGAAGGAGCTGGTATTTGGTGAGAAGAGAGAGGGGCAGAATGGAGATGAGGTGGTTAGGAGAGGGAAGGGAGGCACAGGTCCAGGAACAGGATGAAACAGAGAATAACAGACACAGCAGAAGGGTGATGGAGTGCCAGAGGCAGTGGCTTGAAGATGGATAGAGGCAGAAGTGTGTTTACACACAGGAGGAAAGTTTCATAACTGTACAACATGAAATAGTCTCTCTTGGTATTTATGATCCTCTTTTTTAAAAAATTAAATTTATTGGGGTGACATTAGTTAATAAGATTATGTAGGGTTCAAGTGTACGGTTCTATAATACGTCCTCTTATTATTGCATTGTGTGCTCACTACCCAAAGTCAAATCTTCTGTCACCATGTACTTGACCCCCATTGTCCTTTACTATCTCGTATCCTCGTTCCCTCTGGCAACCACCGTACTGTTGTCTGCATGTATGAGTTTTCGTTTGTTCTTCTTGTTTGTTCATTTGTTGCTTTCAGTTTTAATCCCACATAAGAGTAAATCCTGTGGTTCTTAACTTTTTCTGTTGACTTATTTCACTTAGCATAGTATTCTCAAGATCCATTCATGTTGTCACAAATGGCAGTCCTTCGTCTTCGCGTATGGCCGAGTAGTATCCTATTGTCTATATGTGCCACATCTTCTTTATCCAATCAGCTAACGCAGGGCGCTTCAGTTGTTTCCATGTCTTGGCTATCATGAATGATACTGCAGTAAACATAGGGGTCCATATATCCTTGTGAATAAATGTTCTCAAAGTTTTTGAGTAGATACCCAGAAGAGGGATTTCTGGGTCATGTGATAACTCTATTCTTTATTTTTTGAGGAGCCTCCGTACTGTTTTCAGAGTGGCTGTACCAGGTGACATTCATTCCCACCAGCAGTGGAAGGGGATTCTTTTTTCTCCACAACCTCTCCAACGCCTGTTATTACAGTGTTTGTTTTGTTGATAGTAGCCATTTTAATAGGTGTGAGGTGATCTCATTGTAGTTTTGATTTGCATTTGCCTATAGCTAGTGAAGTGGAACATCTTTTCCTGTATCTGTTGGTCATTTATATGTCTTTTTGGGAGAAGCATTGTCTGTTCAGGTCCTCTGCCTATTTTTTAATTGGATTGTTTTATGTCAAGTTGTATGGGTTCTTTATATATTTTGAATTTTAACCCCTTGTTGGAGCTGTTGTTTGCAAGTATTTTCTCCCACTTGGTTGGTTGCCTTTTTGTTTTGTTGGTTTGTTTTGCTGTGCAGACGCTTTTTAGTTTGATATGGTCCCATTAGTTTATTTTTCTCTTTATTTCCCTTGCCTTTGGAGTCAAATTCATAAAATCTTCTCTAAGTCCAAGGTCCATAGTTTTAGGACCTGTGTCTTCTTCTATGTAATTTTTTGTTTCAGGTCTTATATTTAGATCTTTGATCCATTTTGAGTTAATTTTTGTGTAGGGGGAGAAGCAGTAGTCTGGTTTCATCCTTTGCGTGTGACTTGTAAACTGATTGAATTTGCCAGTGAAAAGGCACAGAGTAGCAGATTGGATCAAAAATTAAACCCAATTATTTGTTGTCTCTGGGAGACATTTCTACATGGCAAAGACAAATGTAGACTCACAGTGAAAGGATGGAACACAGTTCTCAAAGGAAATGGCATTCACAGAAAAGCAGGTGTAGCCATACTTATATCTGACAAAATAGATTTCAATATAAGAAAGATAACAAGCCCTGGCTGGTATGGCTCAGTGGATTGAGCATGGGCTACAAAGCAAAGGGTCGCCAGTTTGATTCCCAGTCAGGGCACACGCCTGGGTTGTGGGCCAGGTCCTCAGTGGGGAACATGCGAGAAGCAACCACACATTGATGTTTCTCTTCCTCTCTTTCTCCCTTCCCCTCTCTCTAAAAATAAATAAATAAAATCTTTAAAATAAAAAAGAAAGGTAATGAGAAAGAGATGGACATTTATAGTGATAAAGGGAACACTACATCAAGAAGACACAACACTTCTTAATATATGTGCACCCAATCAGGGAGCACTAAATACGTAAAGCAAGTACTAACAGAACAAAAGGGAGAAACTGACAAAAACATAGACAGAGTAGGGGACATTAATACCCCATTGACAGCTATAGAGAGAGCATCCAAAAAGAAAATCCATAAAGAAATTTTGGTCTTAAATGACACATTAGACCAAATGGACATAATTGACATTTGTGGAGCCTTTCATCCCAGAACACAGATGATACATTTTTCTCTAGTGCACATGGGGCATTCTCAAGGACAGACCATGTGTCGGGGCATAAACTAGCCTCAACACATTTAAGAAGATTGAAACTGTAACAAGCACATTCTTTAGTCACAGTGCTTTGAAAATAGAAATCAACTCCAAAAAGGAAGCACAATCCCCACAAATGTGTGGAGAATAAACTGACTCCCCTCCCCCTTTTTTTAAGTTAGATTAGTGATTTTCAACCAGTGTGCTGCAAGAATTTTTAAAACATGGAATACTGGACTATGTAGTCAGGGGCACTGACCACTTTTGCCTTAGATCGTCAAATAAGAAAATGATAATAGCCAATACAACTATAGCCATTCTGTGTGAATGAATAAATTTTTTTGTCAGATTGGCAAAAAATATGATATATATTTGGGTGTGCCTCAGAATTTTAGTAATTAGTTTATGTGTGCTGTGGGATGAAAAAGGTTAAAAATTGCTAAGTTAAATGAACAATTTGAGGAACCTTAAGTTAAGACATTGATATGATATTCTGCATTTTATTACTTTATATCAATAACAACTTGTTGGTTTCTAGGTTGCTCTCAGTGAAGATGATTTGACAGTTTTAATGAAAATTTTGCTGGAAAATCTTGCAGAAGCGTCTTCACAGCCAAGCCCTACAACATCTATCCAGGAGGTTGTAAGAGTTAGAAAAGATGTTTCAAGTGGACCTGACCACTGCAAAGGTATAAATGAAGATTTCTGCTTTGATTATGGAGAAAAATTAGCAATGCCATATTTACATTTAGGTTTTTTTAGTTGCCCTGCATAATATAGCATGAATGGATTCAGTATTGTATCAATATTATTTACTGTGGAAAAGATCCCAGGGGAAGGAGGTATGCTCAGTGTCTGCTGTAAGGGGGGCGGGGGCTGCACGTTGTAGCCCGCTTGATGCATGTTTGCCTTTTCCTTGTGACGGCTGAATTTGCTGACCCCAAGAGGCACTGCGGTGGTGTACTGTTTTTCTCTAAAAAGCAAACTAGTCATGCAGCAGAGTAAGGTCCCTAAATAATTGGGAGAGAAAAGGACCTTGGTATCTTACTCAGATGGCTGGCCCCGGAGGAAGGAAGGTGTTCTTACATAGTTAACAGCTTTATGTACTTGGATTCATTGGAGAATGACATACAGTGGTACCTCACTGCTTGTTGGCTTGAGAACTTGTCGAATCTGGTACTTGTCACACTTTGGTGAGAAAAAGTGTTTCAGCACTCAGCATTTGCTTGCCTCTCATCGCACTTGCTAGAACTTATATGAGTCACAGTGACACCCCACAAGAGAAAATGCTTTATCAGTCGTCTTTTGCTCACCACTCGTTGGAATGAATTAACAACAAATGCTGAGGTACCACTGTAGTCAGATACATAAGGGAATTTTCCAGGTTATTAAAATTGAATCTTCTAAGAGCACCAAACCTTTTAAAATTCAGCCATTTTCAAAGATTAAGTTTTCTAAAATACAAGGTTTCTTCTTGCCTTATTAAATAATTATATAGAATATAATTTTAGTTTTTCATAATTTTAAGTCATTGCTTTTATTAGACTGTGAATGGGTTAATATTTCCATGGCTAAAAAGAGATGAAGTTCTCCTTCCCCTTATAATAAACGTCCCTAGACTGTTGTGTTTTTATAATGCTGTGATCATCACCTAGTACACTTGTATAACTGCCTGTCAACAATACCGTAACAACACTGCTTCTGCTATAATAAGGACCAGTGTGTTTTGAGGTAGCAAAACGAATTATTGGAGCAGTACACAAAATCAGGTTTTTGGTTCAGGGGGATAGTTATGAGTGCTGTATGAGCTTGGTGAGACTAGTGTCTTCTCCCCAGGTCAGGTTAATGCCACTGTATAGAGTATAGACAGATGCTAGATAAGCAGGCTGTTGCTATGGTGAGACAAGAACTGTATACAGGCAAGCTTTATGTGATTAATGCTCTCATTATGTTCAGCTATGATCAACTCATGTATTTGGTTCTGGATATTTGATTAATGTGATATTGAGTTGGACAAAAAGTCCATTTAGTTTTTCCTGTAAAGTAAAAGACACATTTTTCATTTTCACCAATAACTTTATGGATTTGGACATTTTGAGTATATTGACTGTATACCGTGTGGTATAACTTTGATTGTTCTCAATTATTTTGACTTCTATTGACATCAACTGATGTACTCAACTAGGGCGCATCACCCAGCCAGAAATCTCCAGCACAGAACTCTGCAAACCACATGTTACATGTTAGACCAGTCACAGCTCCTTCTCCATGTGCTGCACAGATCATTTTTTTGTGTGTTCCAGTTGTGTTTTCACCTTTCTTGAAATAATAAAGCATAGTATGCCAAAAAGGTTACATGTTTTCTTCCATCTTCAATGTTAAAATGGCTACACAAAAATTCACCAATTTTGATTAGTATTTTTTAAGGCACGCTGATATGACCGTTGTCACAATACAATCTAACAAAATTGTTTTTGAATGAAGTTAAGGCTCCTAAGTGCTACTGTATAGCCATCTTACAGGAAAAAAAAAAAAAAAAAGACCTAATGAACTTTTTGGCCAGCCAATACTCTGGAAAACTTGTGAGTTCAGATGAAACCTGCAAACATAGTGAATATTGGAATGTAAATTATTTTTCAGAGAAGTAAAGAAAAGCCCCCAGCATTCTTCAACTTGGAGAAGCCTTTATGTGGTTAAAGTTATGCAGTGCTTGCTGTCAGACTAACTTCAAGAACACACTTCCTTTAAATGACCAAAGAATAGAATTAATCCCCAAAAGAGATTATACAATCACTTTGTAAGAGTGATTGAAGTATCTTCCAATATCTTTGTAGCATATTGAAAGCAATATCTATACTTACCTGTCTAAAAAATTTTTGCCTAAAGGTGAGGGAAAACACTAAATTTCCTCTTGAAGTCTCTCTTGTCTCAAAATTCCATAGGCTCCCTGACCCTGTTATTGAGTTGTATTATGTCCTTCTTGTCAAGGTAGTGGTTGTGTGATACAGTAATTAAAGGTCGTTAGAAGTACAGTGTGCTAGCAGAGAATCTGGTACTGATTAGCTGCCTACTTTAGGGCAAAGTATTTTACTTTTCTGTGCCTCTAGTTTTATGATCTATTGAGAATGTCTTGTAACCAGTTACATGAAATACTTTGATAATTGTAAATTACTCTATAATTAGTTTTGCTCTGGAGGGGCTTTTAAAAAAATTGTCTTGATAGTCTTTGCAAGACCCCCTCTTTTTTTTAAGTGTGGATAATCTGCCTCTGTGGATATTTTGCCCTTTACTAAATATATATAGAATAAATCATTGGCATTTATATTGTCTCATAATATGATTTAAAGAATTCTAAAAAGTATGATATAAATTTAGAATAAGTTATCCTAGCTTTTAGAATATAAATAAAGTCATATACCTGCATTAAAGTTTTTAAATTTTTATGTTTATGTTTGAAACATCAGAACAAGATTTGACAGACTCACAGCTTCCTGCGGACCAGAATGTCACTCTTCAGTTTGACTTTCACTTTGAATCTCTTTCCATCGTGCTTTATAACAGTGACACCAACCAGGTCTGTACTCGATTTCTGTATTGAGACGTAAATCCGTAGCTTTTTATTGAATTTTAGAATATTGACATTTTTGATATGTCTGTTCATTAAAAAATTATATGTCTCTAAAATTCTATCTGGACTAGAGAATACTTTGCACATTGGTCTTGTTCTTTGACTTCACTTCATTACTGTTTCTAGTATTACTAGGCTAAGGGATTTTTTTTTCTAAATAACATTAGCACTAAAACACTTTGGTCCATCACTAGTAGAAGAATCTTATATATGTAATTAATTATATGTACAATTTTATTATGTAGCTAAAAATATATAAATTTTATATGTAGTAGATATATATTCAGGATACTCATTAGTGAGTTGCAGAATCAAGTTCCTGTACCATAATGATGTGAACTAAATAATGTATCAGTGGTATTTTATTTTTTATTTATTTTTTTCAAGATTTTATTTATTATTTTTAGAGAGAGAGGAAGGGAGGGAGAAAGAGAGGGAAAGAAACAGTAATGTGTAGTTGCCTCTCACGTGCTCTGCTACTGGGGGCCTGGCCTGCAACCCAGGCATGTGCCCTGACTGGGAATCGAGCCGGAGACCCTTTGGTTTGTGGGCTGGCGCTGAATCTCTTGAGCCACACCAGCCAGGGCCATCAATGGTATTTTAGAAAGCTATTTTTATTCTGTAGATAGTGTCTTTTAATAATTTTTTGGTTATATCAATTAATTATGTTTGATACACATAATACCTTTGCCATATGCTAATACCCATAATTTATATTAATACTCATAATATCTTCTGATTGTAGATATTATATCTGTTAATGTCCATTTATATGTTATGTTACATTTTATATTGTTTTCTAAAAATTATATAATCATATATTGTTACTGTCGAAACTTGATTAGTTGTCATTTGTACAACGGACTGCCTTAATTTTTTTAATGTTGACTAAAAGGTGAGAAAATTTACCTTTCTGGAAAATGAACAGTTAAATATCTTCTTTATTTCACTTAAGGTACCATCATCTTTCTGGTTACCCGTCTTTAGAATCTCAGTGTCATCTTTTACTTCCCTCTTTGTTGAACATTATTCATTTAGACAATGATTACTATGAGTTTTCTCTTTGAACATTTGTTTTTTCCTGCCAGTTCTCACTGCTGCTTCTAGTGCTGTAATGGCTTCCTTGTTTGTTGCTGTTTTTGCTTTCATCCATCCTAGATATTGGTGCAAGGAAGAATCATTTTTTACATGATTTTTATGTAGATTTACAACTTCCTGTTCTATTTTAAAAACAGAAATATTCAGTGCTGTGTAAATTTTACCTTACTAAAAAAAAATTCAGTGACTTCAAATTGTCTACATCAGTAGTTGTACCACAGACAGTAATATATTGTGATCAGTAGATACGTCACAGGTCATTTCTATTCATAGTTACAAATCAGAAATTTGTGAATTATTTACACTTTTATAAATTAAAGTCATTCCAAGTTTGCTATAAAAGCAAGCAATAATGTCATTTTGACCCACTTCTATGCAATGCGTTCTGTTAAGTGAGAGAAGCTGTGGAGTTAAACACATGCCAATAATTAATTGCAAATCACCCTCATAGAAGTGCCCTCATGGTCTATAGTCAGCTATTAATTGGACTAATGTTCTTTACTTAACCAAAAACTTTTTTCCTTTTGGTTATTTAGTTAGGTTTTAAAGTCTAGGCATACCTACACAATTTCAAGCTATGTTTTGATGACAAAGATTGAGGTCCTTTTTCTTATATATAAAATTTTAAATCTTTAGTTTGGGAGTTGAGACCTTGATTAGGCCTCCGTAATTCTCTCCAGCCCTTACTCCCTGCTGTTCTTCAATTGGACTATTCAAGCCTCTACCGGTACCCTCAGAGCATCTTGAATTGTCTGTTCATGTTTTCTCCCTATCTAGAGTGTCTTCTACACCCTCATAGCATGTCTAATCCCACTCAGTCTTGGAGGCTCAATGAAGTTCTCACCTTCATTAATTTTTTTCTAGCCCATAAAAATCTCTTTGACCCTCTGAGCTTTTGCTCTTTATATTCTTTACCTTATCACTTATTATCCTTTGTGGAATATGGGAGGATATATATCTGAATAAATGACTACACATCATTTTGTGATCATTTACAACTTACAGCATCTCCTAGTGATGTTCCTTGTAATGTATTTCTATTTTTTTTCAGTTAGGATATAAGCTCACTTAGCTTGTGTACCATGCCTTGCCATTCTTGTAAACCCCATGGTTTCTATCATGATGTTTTTTACAGAAGAGCTCATTAAGTATCTACTAGTTAGAATGATTGACTGACAGAAATATTTCCTGATTATTTTTGTTTGCATTGAACTGATAAATTTTTATGTTTACTATTGTTAAGTATCAGCACACACATAGGTGTATTTATTTGTATGCATGTATGTACTGACAAGCACAATTATTCTCTGTTTTGTTGTTTGTGTTTTAACACCCACTGTTTTAAAATTTGTGATATTGATTTGCTTTAATTTCTTAATTAAGAAATATTTGTAAGTAATTACATAGTATTTACAGATAATTTATTTTTTTTGCTTGAAAAATACCACAGGAATCCAAACTTTCATTTCATAATGACAGTTTGCGGCTCGGTGAACTCAGACTGCATCTCATGGCCTCCTCAGGGAAGATGTTTAAGGACGGCTCAGTGACTGTCGGCATTAAACTTAAGTCCTGCACCCTCGATGACCTCAGAGAAGGCCTTGAAAGAGCAACATCAAGGTTTGTCATCTGCGAATTTGCTGTACCTTATTTAAGCTTGGCATCACATCTGGTATTGCTACCAGGCATTGAACCCAGGCTTGGGATGATCAGAAGAGGTCTTTGGTTATATTGCAATTTGAAGAGTATCAGGAAGTAGTGCTGATGTCAAATACAATTGCTTTAAATTTTGAATTAAAGAGAACTTTAATAATAAAATGGAATACTGCCTTAAGAGCACGAACCAAGAACTATAAGAATTTTAATAGTTAAATCCACATGGTAACATTACCAAATCCATTGGTAATATGTTTTTCTAAATTGTTCCCAGTAGGCAGAATCTTTTTTAAAAATCTTAAAATTATGTATAATTTTATAAATTTATAAATTACATAAAACTATATAAATTTATAAATTATATCTAAATTTTTGGTTTATTTATTTTTGTCTCTAAACAGTTCTCTGACGTCTCTTTCAGAGTTTTAATAGAAATGGAATCCCTGGCACTTATACATTAGCAACCTGTTTTTGAAAGATTAACTGATATCAGCCTGCTGCAAAGGGAAATGTGTAACTTTAATATCCGAATTATGTTTTTATTTCCCAAATAATGAGGCAAAATATTTTTGTCTTTTCTTCCTTCCTCCCTCCCTCCCTCCCTCCCTCCCTCCCTCCCTCCCTCCCTTCTTTCCTTCTTTCCTTCTTTCTTTCTATTATGCTGCTACCTAACCTTGGACTCCATTGAAATACATACTGAATACTTCTGAGCCCTTTGTTTTTCTCAGAGATGAATAAATGAAAAAATAATAGTATCATGTGTCCAGCTTTTCTGGTTTTCACATTTCATGTTTGAGGTAGTTGTCACAGCTGTCTGGGGGACCGTGATTAAAAGCCATCATGTTTCTGGTAGTCTCCTCTTTGTAGCCACATGTGAGGATGTGCGGGAACTATTATTGTAGTAACTTCATAAACACTGGCTGATTTGAATTGTATTAAATAGTTTTGAACTCAAATTATATAGGATGATCTTTGGAAATAAATTCTTTGAAGGGAGTTGTATTTTGTGAAACAATCTAAGGAGGTGTCTCTTAATTTTTGTGGGACCCATTAATGTGTTTAGTTAATGTCTGAAATTTCTTCCAACAGCCATCAGTTTGTTTTTCTAGGATTGCACTATGATTGTAAAATATTTTGTAGTTGCTCAATGACCTGAATCTTACTGTAGAGTTTAAGAGACATGTCTTGAATGCTAATTAGTTAATTAGACTGTAGTTAACAGTGGCCTGTTTCTGTTTGGATTAGAAACTGAAAGGTGAAAGAAAGATTATTTGTCTATACAAGAAGTCTTTCATTTTTAATTATTTTAGCAGGAATAAAGTAATATATATATTTTTCAGAATGATTGATAAGAAGAACGAGCAAGATGACAACAGTTCTATGATTGATGTAAGCTACAAACAAGGCAGCAATGGAAGGAGTCACCTTGATGCTGTTCTCGACAAGCTGTATGTGTGTGCCAGTGTGGAATTTCTGATGACTGTAGCAGATTTTTTTATCAAAGCTCTGCCTCGAAGTCCAGAAAATATGGCAAAAGAATTAAAAGAATTACAGATTCAATCTCGACAGATTTCTACAGCAAAAGTCAGGATAGAGAGAGGTAAGCAGAGTATGTCATAGATGACAACTTGTATATTTTAACAAAAATCACAAATAGGGAAAAACAGAAATGGTAAATTCAAGAATGTAAAATTACTCTTCAAATTTAAACATATTTTGTAGAAAAGTTTTAGGATTAGGAGCCAGGAAACCTCTGTTCCCAGTTCTGCATTAACATTTCTTTGTTCGTCCAGGAGTAGAGGAAGTGAGTTAGTCTGTGTGCATGGTTCCTGTCCATATGGAGGGAACTCTTTTATTCAAAGAAAATATTTGAATAAAATATTTTGCATATTGAAGAGCAGTTGAACAGATAAAAAGAGAAGGTGGGGTATTGGAGGACAACATGATGTCTGTGGACATCACCTTAGACTCCTTCAACTCAGTGTTTGCGAATGTCTGGTCTTGGTGTGCACTGAAGCCCCTTCCCTGCTGCGTTGTTCCTTCCAGCGCTACCCAGTAGGTCACTCATTTTCTGTGTTATGTTGTAATTGTCTAAGGTCAGGCGTTCTTCTCTCTAATGTAAAACTCAGCAAGACTGGAAAACTACCATTTATTGGCAAGGTCAGAATTTTATTTTTCCATTTACCTTTATGAAACAGTAATCATATTTCATACCTTTGTATTTATATATACATTTAATGCATTTATGCTATAGATTGTGTGACATGAACTACAGTCTATACTTTATGGCAAAGTCAATGTAAACAAATAATAATGATCTGTCTACTTTATCATGATCTCTTATCCTCTTCCTGATATTCTCCTGTCCTGTTTTCCCCTCTTTGCTCCTGTGTCATAAGCTAATAACACACACTTACGTGCATATACATGCACACACCTTAATTCTGACAAAAAGCTTCAAAACAAAATATTCCTGCTAGGTCAAAGAGGGAGTGATATTCTGATGACAAGAATCAGCTTGCATTATCCTGCACAATTGACATTTGTTAATAATCATTTGTTATTAGTATATATCAGTCAGTTATTAATGTTGTTCACTTTACCATATCCATTAAAGCAGGATATTAGAAACAATTTAGCAAAAGTAGATAGCATATCCTCAAGTGACAAGATTTACAATACTGCTCTTTTGGTTCCTATTTTTGTTGCTTCAGATGATTCTGTAAGTCCAACTATGACGTTAAAGGCCAGGATCACAGATCCGGAAGTGGTGTTTGTTGCCAACCTGACAAAGGCTGATGCCCCTGCTCTGACGGCCTCTTTCCAGTGTGACCTCTCTCTGTCAACATCCAAACAGCAACAGATGATGGAAGCTTCTGTGACAGATCTTAAAGTGCTAGCTTGCCCTTTTCTCAGAGAAAAGAGAGGAAAAAACATTACCACAGTAAGAATTACCTTATATTTTAAGCTTAGATTGAAGATGGCAGAAATGGTTGATTTCATAGAATACTGGAATGTGAAAACTCTATAGGACTTCAGAGATTGCTTACTGCATACAGACTTGAGGTTATGTAGACAAGGATGTTAAATTCCAAAATGTTAAATGATTTAGCCACGGCTGCTAGTGACAGAACTGGGACTCCCTCCAGTCTCATTTCTTTTCCTTATACCATCTTCTGTTGAACTGAATTTAAAATTTAGTACAACCATCATTTCTTTTCAGCTGTTTTCATTTATTCCCCAAAGTATACCAAATGAATGAATGAATGAATGAGTATTAAAATCTCAAAGCTGACAATGAAAAATTTAATTAGAATTATGTGGAGTTATGCTGTATTAGAAGTTATCTTCACTTGTATTTTCACATTATTTTTGAAAAAAATTATTTTAATTTAATTATCACACTGATTATTTCTTAGTATTAAATTGATAGTTTTATATTAAAGAAGATCACTATATTATACAACCCACTTGCATTGTTGTTTTAAACTGAAATTGTCCGTGGACAAAGTGACTCGATTAAGAAATGCAGTGCTGGGCTTAGTCTACACTTTACACTAGACGTTCTTAGCCTAATCATCTTCTTTTCATATGTCGTAGAGAGCTCTATTAATGACTGCATTAAAATCTCATCATAATGTTTTTAAATGAAAATTGATGTAGTACTGATTCCCCCATGCAATTCAGGTGTAAGGTTATTTTATTTATTTTGTTAATGATATGTGAGAATATGGGCTTCATAGCTTTAATGAATCACATTTGAAGACTTGAAATTTATTATAATAAGGACCTTATTATATTGAAGACTGACCTTTTATTAAGCAGTCTGAAAATTGTTCATTTACATATCTCATCATACTGTTTTTTAAGGTTAAAATACCAGTTTATTGAAAATAACAATTTCAAGTAATTTAGCAGTCATCAAAATTTTAACAACATGACCAATTTCATTTCCTCATGTACCTCTTTGCAAATGTAAGATCTTACCATAATCTTTAGCTCATTTTTATAGGTGTCTTAAAAGTAGATTTTACAATGAGCATCATTTAAAAGATATTGCAGCAGAAGGAGACATTTCAATTTCTTATAATAAATGTGCATCATTAGTTAAGAATTTGGCATAAAGAAATTGATGAGAATTGCTTAAAGTTTTTTAACAATGTTCATAGGCTTGCATTAGTTTAGAAGAGTTCTCACGAGAGATTCTCGGCTAATTCGCTGTTTTGCTTTTAGTATAGTAGGCTGTAGTTAAAAATCTCAAGCTAATAAGAAAGACATATTCGTACGCGGTTGCATATATAACAGTTCTCGTACCAAGGAAATGTGAATTTCATCTACTTGTTTCTAGGTCTTACAGCCCTGCTCTTTATTTATGGAAAAATGCACATGGACTTCAGGAAAACAAAATATAAATATTGTAGTTGGAGAATTTGTAATTAAGGTTAGTGAATATCATATTACTTGGCTGAACATTTATTCTTACTTTTGTAACAATATCATTTGGCGTCTCATAACTAGACCATTATGCTAGTCACATACTCAGTACTCAGTATCTCTAACATTAAAATGACTTTTCTTTAATGCAAATATTTGCATTCTGTTTTTGAAAGAGTATGTTGAAATACCTACAAATGTTCGGGGTAGTTTTTATCAATTATATTTCGTGCGTGTTGGGGAGCTTGGGTTTGGGAGAGAGTAGAGCTAGGATAGAAAGGGAAGGAAAGGAAGGATGGAAAAAAGAGATTTTTATTATTTATAGTATGTTATTTTAGTCTTTAATGTATATTTTGATTAATGTAATAATTATATGATTAAATGTTTTTTAGCTTATAAAATATTTGTAATGACAGATATATGCTAGAAATAAATTATTGGGATTTCCTTTTTTTAAAAATATCTTACATTTGAAGATTGGAAAAACAATCTCTTTTCCATTGGCATTCATATTCTTTAAGTATGACTTCATGACCAGTTATATGTGGAGTAGGTAGAAGAATTTCCAAAAACTTACTTTTCTTTTTGTCCAAAGGGCACAAAAATGAGTGGCTAATACCAATTCTGTTAATAACTTTATAGGTAAATAATGAATAGCAGTTAAACCAAGGCTCAAACTAATGTTATTTGAATTACCATGTAAATAACAATGTAGTTTTAATATTTTAAAATACTGAGTAGTTTAGATTGTGTTTTCTTAACAGATTTACTTTTAAAAGTAGTAAATGAAGGGAAACTCTGAATTTGCATACACTTTGTCTAAGACACTGGGAAGGTTATCTTTCTATTTTCTTGTATATCTATTTATTTGTTTAGTCAACAGACATTTTTTGAACTCTAACTATGTATGAAAAATCTTCTGTACAAGGCATTGGGGGATACATAGTCCCTGTCTTCCAAAAACTTAATGACATATGGAGAGAAAGAAGTAAATCAGGAACTCCAGCTTTCAGTGCTAGAGGCATGCATAAGGTGCTGTTGGGAGCACAGACAAGTGTCCTCTAACTCGGACCAGGACACCTGGGAAAGCTGTCTGGACGTTGGGCTACTTGAACTTAGTTTTGAACATCTAGGGAGGTTGGATGGGCAGGGGGTGGTTATCCATGCAGAACTGGCAGTACACAACAAGGCAGAAGTGAGAAAGATCCTCAAAAGGACTCAGAGGGATGCCCATGTGGCTACAGAGGACGGTGCGATGGAATTGTAGGATTGAGAGCAATAATTACAGGTGACATTAGTAACATAATGGAAAAAAAAGAATTCAGTTAACAGATAAGGTTGGGAAACAGTGTATATTAGATTCTTCTTTTGGCAATATAGTCATACCTTTAGCATATTAAATAAGGGTTGTGAGAATGAACAGTAAGAGAATGCACTTAACTTATTTAATCCAGTATTGCCAAACTTTGGGAAATCCTGGCTAGCTAATTGATTAGATATCAGGTCACAAAGAGCTTTGTGCCCTAAGCTAAAGAGAGTTTGAATTTCATCCTGAAACTTATAGGAAGCTATTGAAGACTTTAAGCATAGGCATGCCCAGATTTGGGTTTCAGAAGAATCATGCTGGTGGAAATGTGGAGGGTAGGCTTAAAGGGTGTTGACTGGATGTAGAAGACATCACTAGTGTAGAACTAAGGCACGGTGATAGGAATGAACATGTGAGCAAAGATAACTATCCAAAGATAATGAGTAGTAGAGTTTGTAAGTCTTGGGGTAAGCAAAAGGGATCATGGGTGATTCTCTAGCTTCCTGTTTCAATAAGACAAATGAAAACGTATCTGTAAATCTTGGTGAGGATCACACACTTTGGTTTAGTTATTGCAGCTAGTTGAAAATGAAAACTTCAGTGACACTTTTGCATTTTTCTGGTCACATAACACTATTTTAGTTTGAACTGATCAGTGTAACTAGGTTTTGCAGTTGATGTATAACATGTTACTTAATTCCAGAGTAGCCTGTGCAGAAATCATTGTTATGAGGGTAGTTGACTATAGACACGTGTTTTTCTGTGTTCCCTCTTGTTTTTCTTAGTTGACAATTTAGTATATTTAAAATTTTAATTAGTTACTTTTGCACTTGTGTATTTTATATTAATTCTTCTCATGTGGTAAAGAGTTCACTCTAAAAATCTTCCTGCTTTCTTTTTTTAAAGATTTCACCCATAATTCTTAACACTGTGATGACAATCATGGCTGCTATGTCTCCAAAGACAAAAGAAGATGAATTCAAAGATACATCTAAGGAGACAGAGAATCTTTGGGGTGTCAAATCTATTAGTGATTGTAACTATTGGTTTCTTGGTGTTGACATGGCAACAGAAATAACAGAAAATTTCAAAGACATTGAACATCCATTGATAGAGGAAAATTGTGCTGTTGCTATAGAGTCAGTTCAAGTTACCTTAGAATGTGGACTTGGGCATCAAACTGTACCTTTATTATTGGCGGAGTCAAAATTTTCAGGAAAAATTAAAAATTGGACTTCCCTCATGGCTGCTTCTGCTGACTTGACACTAGAGGTATGACCACATTATTTAGTAGCTCCAAAACCAATTTTTCAAAAGTGCAGTTACAGAACTAAGATGTGTCCTTTTTTGTTGGTGCATGGCCATAGATTCTAACATTTAATCTGTTGATGTGAAGTATTATTTATTTGGTCATTGATTTTTAAAGGTTCTTTTGCTAAATAATTTGTTTTTGAAAATAAAGTAAGAGAGTGAGGGAAAATGCGCCCTCTTTATATATATTCTTTGTGTCTTTAGGTGTGTTGTTAAAATGGCTATTGACATATAACAATATTTTTCTACTGATTATAGAAATAAACATTTAAAGTTGAAAGCTGTCTTATTATAATTCTGTGCCTTTTCAGGTTCACTATTACAATGAAATCCATGCTGTTTGGGAGCCACTGATTGAAAGAGTGGAGGGGAAGAGACAATGGAATTTAAGGCTTGATGTAAGGAAAACATAAAATACCTTTGTGTAGAATGATACTGTGTACATTTCTTTATATTTTTTAGTGCAGCGATTCTTAAGGTGTTGGTCTAGGATTCTTCAGACCCTTTTAGGGAGTCCATGGGGTTCCAGACTCCTTTCATAATAGTACTCAGATGTTACATACCATTGTCATTCTCATTGTCTCATGAGGATACAATGGAATTTTCCAGAGACTGAGTGGTACTGCAACAGAATGAAAGCAGAGCAGAAAATGAGAATCCACCTGTCTTCGTTTAAGGCAGACACTAAAGAGAGCTGTTGGTGTCCTCCTTCTCACAGTATAGTTTAATAGTCACTTTCTATGAAAATATCATTTGTGTTAACTTGTTATTTTTAAATGAATACTTAAATTTTTCTCAGTTTAAGTTTCTGCACTTGGTCTTAGCCAAAAGGCTGAGAGCAGTTAGCTTCAATTTGAATACACATATTGATAGATACAAAATGAAGCTCTTTGGGATCCTCAGTGATTTGAGAACTGCTTTCTAGTTCATGAATTCTTTACGTTATCTCTTTATGGTGCTTGTTGAGAACACTTCAGAAGCCTAGATATTGAAGTACATTTTTCTGCGTTAGCAGGAACATGCATTATACACCTTTATCAAATGTCACAGCACACGTTTCTGGCAGCCTGACTGCAGTGTGCGGCACTGAAATGGAATCAACGGATTCTTATTTTAAAGACAAGTAGTCAACTTAACCTGTGTCCCAATTTCCTTTCAGTGAAGTAGAAGTAATATCTGTGACCTGCCTCTCTGGCATAGTCAGGCTAGCAAAGAATGTTTTTCACGAGATCTTTGAAATGCTCTTGGAATAAAAACTATGATGGAGTCCGATGGCTGGTTGACAACTTACCATATCACTTATTTGTGGGTATAATGGGTAAAAAATAGAGGAATTCCAGGTATTCACTCTGATAAGGACCAGTTTTAGACACCATGTTCACCGTAGGCTGCCCATCCACACATGATGACCAGTACAGCACTGGGTAATGGCTGTCGTGGCACAGCTCTAACCGTTCTGCGTGCGCTTGCACACCGAAAGGAGAGTGCCGATCCGCACTAAATCACTGCATATTTTGGAAATGAGGACTTGGGGAGCTTTAATATGAAATGACTACTTTAGGAGAATTTAACTGTATTGAGAATATTTTAATTTTATTATTAATTAGCTAGTAACTTGAATTTGTGTTATATATCCTCACAGGTAAAGAAGAATCCAGTCCAGGATAAAAATTTGATGCCAGGAGATGATTTTATTGTTTTTCCTGAGCCACAAACAGCAGTTCATATTTCTTCAGGAGATACAATGAATATAACAATATCCAAAAGCTGTCTTAATGTTTTCAGTAATTTAGCAAAAGTATGTTTGTTTCTTGTTTGGGATATTTCAAATGGAATTTTAAATTGAAACATATGGATTATTTTTGTTGGTAATCAAAATTAGTTTCTAAAATGTGTAGTCATAGTGTAATTGTTTTAAAAATGTGCATCTTGCAAAAATTTTGTGACTTTGTGTTCCTTTCTAGGGTTTTTCAGAAGGCACCGCTTCTACTTTTGACTACTCTTTGAAAGACAAGGCTCCTTTTACAGTAAAAAATGCTTTGGGTGTTCCCCTTAAAGTACAGCCCAATCATAATCTCAGAGTAGTGGGCTCCCCTGATAAAAGTGGCATTTACGACGTTGATGCCGGTCAGAATCTGGAACTGGAATGTGCCAGCACGGCACCGTCATGTCCAGGGAAACTGTCTGTACTGAGCTGCCAAGAAAGCTCCTTCTTCACTGTGACCTTCGGTATGCTGCATCTGTTTCATATTGAGGGCATCTTTGCAGTTGATGGTGTGAGCTTATTTTTGACAAAATATGGAGGAAATATTGTTTTGAAGATACCTTGGGAGACAGCATTTCTAAAGACTTGAAACAAATATATGATATGCTCTTGTTTCTTTTTTTCTTCCTTTAAACTTGAGAAAATTAAACTTGATTAAGAATTACCTTTGAAAATAGATTTCTACATTTTTTCTGTTTTTATTTTGTATTATTTTTATGTATTTTTTATTGCTGTCCAGTTACAGTTGTCCCAGTGTTTCCCTCGTTGCTCTCCTCCTTCAGTCAGTCCCCACCCTATTTTTAAACAATATAGTATGTGCTATGTTCCAAAAAGGGTGGAAGTTCAATGAGGAGAGAAAAAGCTGTATTCAGAAGCCCTAAAATATTGGTAGTATTTACCACTATTACAAAGGAGAGATGACATAATTCCTGTATAGCGGAGGGGGTAGGAGCAAGTTGGATTTTGCTGGCTTGTTTTCATACATTCAGAACCCCAACAGAAATTATTTTGGTTCCAAATATTTATAATAATAACTAATTTTCTTTTTTTGTTAGCTCCTGTGTCTTAGACAAGCATATTGTATAGTCATTTCTGGCATGAGGTTGAATACTCTTGTCATTATTTTGAGGCACTCATGACTATTCTAAGAGAAATATAGTTAAATTAATATTTGGAATGCTTCTCACTTATTCTCTGCCTTAGTACCTTATGGATATACGGAAGTGGCGAAAGTCCCTATTGGCAGACCTGGTCGACAGTTGTATAATGTACGGAATCCCAATGCCAGTCATTCTGACTCAGTCCTTGTACAAATTGATGCAACTGAAGGGAATAAAGTAATTACCCTTCGCTCTCCTCTTCAGGTAATACATTAAAGTGAATTATGCCCCTTTAAGTGTATTGGTTCATATTTAGGTGAATATAGGAGTACAGTAAAACTTCCTTAGGTCAGCACCAGTCATTCAGAAATAAATAACAGATGGAACTGGCTGCTGTTTCCTATCCAACTTGCTTTTGTAATATTCTTTATTTTAAATGTCTGATAAAACAATCATGTTAATTTAAGGCCTATTTTTCTTCCTTCCTGGGTTTAAAATTAATGAAGCTTTTTGTTTATTCTTTTAAAGATTCAGAACTGAACAATTTTTTTATAATGTGTTTGTCAGTTAAGATAACATTGCATTTCATTTATTATCAATTGGGATTGAGTTTTTCAGGTAATATATGAAGGCGTGTGGGAATGTTCTCCCTTCCCCCCGCCAAAAAAAAATTCGTGTCTTTTCTGTGTAAGTGTTTTCTTTCATACCTTTAAGGCTTTCTCCATCTTTTCCTTTTCTGTGCATTATTGCAGAGTTCAGTATATGGTCAACAAAAGACATTTCTTCCTATTCATAACATCAGATAAAAATGACAGGATTTCAAATTTTGGCCATTGTTAGCTCTCAGTTTCCTATTAGCTCCAGCCTACATCACTTTGCAGTCAAGAAAAGAGCTTTCCTGTGCTATCCTTTTCTGTGTAGTCACACAGTACATTGATAAAAGGTTGTAATGGAGAAAATGGTATTGCTGGAATTTTCAGATTAATATGTATTGGAAAGACAACATTATACATAATAAACATCAGTATGTAATTCATAGAGCATGTGGATATCATAATAATTTTCTACTGCCACTTAAACATCAGGTTTCTAAAATTCTAAAATTTTTTCTTTACCAACAAAAATGTCTTTCTATATTGGGCTTGAAACTGTATCTAAAAGTAATTGTGTGCAGTTCACACTTTTCTTTTGAATTTGTACATCATTTTAAACAGTGCATGTTTTTTGTCCAACAGATTAAAAACCACTTCTCTATTGCATTCACTGTTTATAAATCCGTTAAGAGTGTTAAGCTGTTGGAGCGCATTGGAATAGCAAGGCCTGAAGAGGAGTTCCATGTTCCTTTAGATTCATACAGGTAGATGCTTCCTTGAATATGTTAAGCTTTAAAATAAGTGCATAATATGTCTTTGATTCTATGAATTGGGGACTTATACTTTAGAAAAGATAACCTTATATTTTTATTACCTAAAGATCTGGAAAAATCAGCTTTAAGGCATATATGGAGTTACAGAGAAATACATTTATATTATCATTGAATTTGCCAGATGAAAATTTCTTATTGTATATATGATGTTTTAGACTTTTCTTAGACTTATTTTTAATAGATTGTCTTTGTATTTGAAATGAATTTTTAATAAATTAAAAATTTACAGAGTTTGTTTATGTTTATAGAGAGTTGTTTTCCAGAAATTTCCTCCATCTGTTAGCATTGTGACTTGGCAAGTTTCTTAATCTATTGTAGCATTGGTTTCCTCATCTACAAAAATAGAGACAATAGTGTTTATCTTATAGAGTTATCAAGAAGATTCAATGAGATTCTTTTTCTTAAGTTCTCAATAAAAACTTTTTTTTCCACCTTGTTTTCTTTTTCTGTAGATGTCAATTATTTGTTCAGCCAGCTGGTATCTTAGAGAACCAGTACAGAGAATCTACTACTTACATTTCCTGGAAGGAAGAACTGCACAGGAGCAGGGAAGTCAGATGCATGCTGCAGTGTCCATCAGCAGAAGTCAGCTTCTTACCTCTCATAGTCAACACAGTTGCCCTGCCTGATGACTTAAGCTATATCTGTACCCACGGGGAAGACTGGGATCCAGCGTACATTATTCATCTTTATCCTACCCTCACTTTGCGGAATCTTCTCCCGTATTCCCTAAGATACTTACTTGAGGTATGTCTCTTGCATTTTGTTTGATTTTTATTATTGCATGAACTGAATTCTAGTCTTTTAATAGTGTTTTTAGTTGAGGTCAGTGTTTTATTTAGCATACTTATGAGTTGATAATATTACTAACAGCAAAAATTGGTACGCCATCTGTTCTGTGTCAGTCACTATATTGGGTGTTGTAGATATGTTAACACACATCTTTATAGCAACCTCCCGAATAGGCACTCTTGTTAGACCCATTTTCAGATGAGGAAACTGAGTCACAGTGGGGTTAAGTGACAGGCCCAAGATCCCACAGCTCATAAATTGTCGGTCTGGAATTTGAACATAGGCAGTTTGGCTTCTTTTCCCTACCACCTAACTCTCCTGTATCTGCCATAAATTAAGAACCCTGTAATAATTTATTTTATTTTATTCTTTTGTAATCTTTTATTTTTAATTTATAGTTGATATACAATATTAACTTCAGGTATATAACATAGTGATTAGACATTCAGTAACTTACGAAGTGATCACCTCAATAAGTTTGATTCATATCTGATACCATACATAGTTACTATATTATTGATTATAATTAAAACTCTATTTTCTAAAGGATAGAAAAAAGCCAGTGAAAAAATATTTCATGTTAATTCTAAAGTTAATTTTATTGATTGATTGATTGATTGATTGATTTTTAGAGAAAGAGAGAGATTGATTTGTTGTTACACTTATTTATGCATTAATTGGTTGATTCTTATACATGCCCTGACTGGGGATCGAACCTGCAACCTTGGTGTACTGGTACAATGCTCTAACCATTTGAACTACCCAGCCAGGACTCTAAGCTTAATTTTAAAGTTAATATGATTATTTGTTCTAAGTTTCTATTCAATGTAAAAATAATTACTGTCCTTCTTAAGAAAAAATAGGGAGCATTTTCTAGCAGTGAAGTATGATAAATACTTTTAAATTTCTATATGTCACACATGTGAACATACAAAAGTCTGAAAAGTGTTTGGAACCTAACGTATTTACTTTCCTTATTTGAACAATGAGCCAAACCTGATCTGTGGATACTAAAATTAATTAAACGAAATAAATAGTATTTATACCAGAGAAGCTTTTAGTAAGAAAGCCTAATTTATTATGTTAGTATTCCTTTAAAAAATAATCCTTCCTCACTTAGATAACTTGTCAGAATAGTTTGATACTACCTTTCTTAGATCAGTTTACATGGGAACCATTAGACATAGTATGTGAATGGAGGGTGGGGCTGAAACCCATGCAGTTCAGTGGCTTCTTCAATGACTGAAATAGCCAGGGTTCCTAAATCTAGCCTTTGATTCTTAGCACAGGTCGGACTTTTCTCAAAACTTACTGCTATTGGCCTACTAATGACCAGAAGACAATTTTTGCCTTTTCTTTTTAGTCCATAGTGATTATTGGACATTCATAATATATAAACATGACTTTGTTAAAGATTTGTCAGGTAATCTGAATCTGGTAGGTTATTTAGCATTTATATAACATATGAGGTTACTATTGCAGAAGTATAAAAAAATCACTAAGCAAATTTATTTTGTGTGTGTGTGTGTGTTTTTTTTAAGGGAACAGCAGAAGCTCATGAGCTAACAGAAGGCAGTACTGCCGATGTTCTACATTCAAGAATCAGTGGAGAAATAATGGAATTAGTTCTGGTGAAATACCAGGGCAAAAACTGGAGAGGACATTTTCGTATATATGATACGCTTCCCGAATTCTTTCTTGTGTGTTTTTCTTCTGACTCCACAGAAGTGATGACAGTCGACCTGTCAGTACATGTCAGACGAATTGGCAGTCGGATGGTGCTGTCTGTCTTTAGTCCCTACTGGCTAATCAATAAGACTTCTCGAGTTCTGCAGTATCGTTCAGAAGATACTCATGTGAAACATCCAGCTGATTTTAGGGATATTATTTTATTCTCTTTCAAGAAGAAGAACATTTTTAGTAAAAATAAGGTGTGTTTTTTGTTGCTATAACGTTAAAATAAATTCATAATTTTGAAACTAGGGAGCCACTAGTTTTCCCTAAGACCATGCTTTAACCTATTTGCTAAGTGCTGTTGGCATGAATTAGGTCCACGGAGACTTTCAAGGAGTACATAATCAAGTGAGATGTTAGGAACTAACAACAGCAGTCTCCAAGGCAGAGTTAACGCTTTTCTGTAATGCACCTAGAATTATTTATGTTCTTGAAGTAGTGTTAAGTAGAAAGTTTGATTTAATGTAATTCATCAGTGATGAAACTGCATTTCAAAAAACCAGCAGTTGAATTTGGTGAATATTACCTTCTATATGTGAAGGACTAGGCCAGACCTTTGAGAAAGAAACTAATACCTAAGCCTGTTCCTTTATGCTCTGGTCCCTTCTTTCTTTTTCAGACTCATAACTTGGTATTGCTTACCCCACACTTCACAAGTACTTACCTCTAGGCCTTTGTATATGCACCCTCTGCCTAGAATGCCTCTTCTGTGCTTTCCCTGTCTGGCTCATCTTTCTGGTTATCTGTTCTTTGTCCTATGGCATTCTGCTCATGTCTGATGTATGTGAAGGATTTTCTGACCATCTAAAGTGAGGCTAAATGTCCCATTTATGTTCTCTTAGATCAGTGGTTCTCAAATTGCTGTGTGTATTAGAATCACCCCTAGAAAGCTGTTAAAATGGATTGCTGGGTCATACTCTCATAGTTTGATTCAGTAGATCTGGGTAGGGTCTGATAATTGCATTTCTCATAAGTTCCCAGGTGATGCTTGTGTTGCTGGTCCAGGCACCACACTTTGAGAACCACTGTCGTAGAGTGTTGATTAATCTGATAGATGGTATTTTAGTAACAGTTTATGTGTCTGACCTGATTGTTCTCAAGTTGTCAGTAATATAGTTGGGTGGGTGGAGCTTAATAGAGGAACACTGTTAGGTCTGTTCTATAAAACTTTATCTAAATCCCATAGCCAAAAGTAAACCTTTAACCCTGTCACTGTGATAGCATTTTGTTCCTCTTGTATGACTCTTATCACACTCAGGTCTTTCATTCTGCTTATTTCAATGTCTTTTTAAAGATTTTTTTGATTTATTCATTTGAGAGAGGGAAAAAAACATCGATTTGCTGTTCCCCTTATTTATGCATTCATTGGTTGCTTCTCGTATGTGCACAGACTGGGGATTGACCAGCTCTTTAACCAACTGAGCTGTCTGATGGGCTCGCAATGCCTTTTATTTAGCGTTTGTTGAATAATGTTAAAGGCATAAATTTGTGCTAAAATTTAATTTCTTAGCTCTATATCATAAGTCCGACACTGGAAAATATTTTTCATTATAGTTCTTTTTTAAAATAACAAACTCTCACTGGTATAAGTTTTTAAATTCACTGTACTCATTGCATAGGTGAATGAGAAGGTCAGAATATTGCTTTCATTGTATTGCCTCGCAGAGTTTCTGTGGTTCTGTTACCCATTTGCAGTATGGCTTGGATTATATTTTCTGTGTTCCATGATGCTAAATAAATTTCTAGTGGTCTAGCAACTTTCCATCAAGTAAAGTTAGTATAGTTTTTTAGGTTTCTTAATGTGATGGTATGTGTTCTCTGTTGTAGGTACAGTTAAAAATTTCAACTAGTGCCTGGTCCAATGGTTTTTCATTGGACACAGTGGGAAGTTATGGGTGTGTGAAGTGTCCTGCCAACAACATGGAATACCTGGTAAGATTCTGTTTATTTATTTCCCTTTGCCTGTATTCATATTTTCTTCAGTAAACCAGCTGGATCTGAGGGGGTACAGAAATTTGAATTCAGAGTATTATGTGAAGGACTGTTAGCTATAAAAATTTCTGTGGCCACTAATAGCATAGTACAACCAGAATTTGTCAAAGATTAAGAAAACACTGTCCTGAATCTTACCCAAGTAAGCACCTTGATAAATACTCAGCACATACTAGAATCCTTCTTCCATTCTACTCTTCTGCCAAACATCTCTTAACTCTTAAATTTGACTGAAAATTTGCACAGTCTGATGCCAGTTGACCTGTTTAGTCCCACTTTGAAGTTTTTACCTTGTTTTATTAACAACAGAGACAATAGATACAGTGAAACTTGAGCCTCTATAATAATAAAACAACTTATGTTCAGAATGTTAAAAAGTATAGAATACGTATAAACTAAATATCTTATTACCAGTCATCATTAGTTAAATTGCTAGTTGATATTTCTTGAGTTGATTTTTCGATGGAGCCAAATTAAGAAACCAGAATTTTTATTAGAAGATAATTTATAGTAGTTACTTTAAGAAATCATATTTTAAAATACTTGTGAAGTATATTTTATTGATTATGCTATTGCAGTTGTCCCAATTTTTTTGCCCCCCTTCTGCCCAGTATCTCCTTCCCTCCAGCAATCCCCTCCTTTAGTTCATGTCCATGGGTTGTTCATATAAGTTCTTTGACTTCTCCATTTCTTATGCTATTCTTAACCTTCCCTATTTATTTTTTTCCCTAACCTACCAATTATGCTTCTTTTTAAAAACATATTTCATTTATTTTTAGAGAGAGGGAAAGGGAGGGAGAAAGAGAGGGAGATAAATATTGATGTGTGAGAGAAACATTGATTGGCTGCCTCTCGCACATCCCCAACTGGGGACCTGGTCCACAACCAAGGCATGTGCACTGACTGGGAATCGAACTGGCAACCCTTCCATTTGCAGACCAGCACTTAGTCCACTGAGCCACAACAGCCAGGGCCTCAGTTATGCTTTTTAATCCCTGTACCTTTCCCACCGTTCTTCCCCTTCCCCACTGATAACCCTCCATGTGATCTCCATTTCTATGATTCTGTACCTGTTCTAGTTGTTTGCTTAGTTTGTTTTTGTTTTTTTAGATTCATTTGTTGATAGTTGTGAGTTTGTCATCATTTTACAGTTCATGGTTTTGATCATCTTTTTCTTAGATAAGTCCCTTTTCATATAATAAGGTCTTGGTGACAATGAACTCCTTTTCCTTTACCTTGTCTGGGAAGCACTTTATCTGCCTTGCAGTTCTAAGTTGTAGCTTTGTTGGATAGAGTAATCTTGGTTGTAGGTCCTTGCTTTTCATGACTTTGAATACTTTTTTCCAGCCCCTTCTTGTCTGCAAAGTTTCTTTTGAGAAATCAGCCGGTAGTCTTATGGGAACTCCTTTGTAGGTAATTGTTTCCTTTTCTCTTGCTGCTTTTAAGATTCTTTCTTTGCCTTTAATCTTTGGCATTTTAATTATGATGTGTTTTGATGTTGCCCTCTTTGGATCCAACTTGTTTAGGACTCTCTGTGCTTCCTGGACTTGTATGTTTATTTCCTTCCCCAAATTAAGGAAATTTTCTTTCCTTATTTTTTCAAATAAGTTTTTAATTTCTTGCTCTTCCTCTTCTTCTGACATACATATGATTTGGATATTGGCCCATTTGGAGATTTCCCAGACTCTTATTCTCTCCTCACTTTTTTGAATTCTTATTTCTTCATTCTGTACTGGTTGACTGTTTATTTTTTCTTTGTCATACAAATCATTGGTTTGAACCCTGCTTCCTTCCCTTCACTGTAGGTTCCCTGTAGATTTTTCATTATTTCACTTAGTGTAGCCTTCATTTCTTCCCTTATGCATTTGCTGTACTCAGTGAGATCTCTAAGCATCCTTATCATCAGTGTTTTGAACTCTGCATCTGATAGGTTAGCTATTTCCATTTCACTTAGTTCTTTTTTTGGAGTTGTGATCTGTTCTTTCATTTGCACCATATCTATTTGTCTCCTCAATTTGGGAGCCTCCCTGTGTTTGTTTCTGTGTATTAGGTAGAGCTGCTTTGACTTCATCTTGGTGCAGCTGTTATGTTGTAAGGAGTGGAGCCTTAGGTATTTGCCAGGGTGGGGCAACCCACTTCACTGTTTTTGTGGTACTGTAGGTGGGGGAGTGGTTAGAAAGGGAACAGTGCCACTTGCTGAGCTCCATTTCCGGTCACTTCTGCCACTTCTCGTATGCAAGTGGTACCCTTCTAGCTACTGCCCTTGTGTTGAATCCTAGAGTGGGTGGGTTTGCGTACTTTCTAGGTCTGTGTGGGTCCCTTAAATAGGCTCTCTTGACAGACTGGCAGTTTCTTCCACTGCCCTAACCCCCACTGGTTTTTATAGCCAGAAGTTACGGGGCTTTATTTCTCTGGCAGTAGAACCCTGAGCTGTGCAGTCTAGCCTGGCGCTTGGGATGGCTCACTCCCTAGGTGTCCCTCCTGGTTTTTATCTACCACAGATGAGTGTGGCAATGCCCGTTTTGCCAGCCACTGCTGCCTTGCCACCACCACATTGCATTTTGTCCACCCTGGCTCCCCATCTCTGCCCCTCCTGCCCATCTAGATGAATATATCTTCTTTAAATCCTTGGTTGTTAGACTTCTATACAGTTCGATTTCAAAGCACTTCTGGTTGCATTTTGTTTAGGAGTTAGTTGTGATCCTTCTTATGGTTGCGCGAGGTGGCAAAGCGTGTCTACCTGTGCCTCCATCTTGGCCAGAAGTCTGTTTTAAAATATTTTAAGTAGTCTTTGTGTAAATGGTGTGTGTGTATGTGTGTTTCAAATCCGCTATATAAAATATTGGAAAATAATAAGCTTGCTTGTTTCCTTTTCACAGGTTGGCGTTAGCATCAAAATGAGCAGTTTTAATCTTACAAGAATAGTTACTTTGACTCCTTTTTGTACCATTGCAAATAAGTCATCATTAGAACTAGAAGTTGGTGAAATTGCATCTGATGGCTCAATGCCAACTAATAAGTGGAACTATATTGCTTCTTCAGAGGTAAAATTTTTGTTTAATATAACTGGCTCCTAAAATGTACAAATACCTATAGACATATAAAATAAGAATTGTATGTACCTCTTTGTCATACTTGCTTTGCTGTCATGTTAGTGTTAAATATATCAGCCAACTTTGACTTTGCTTACACATTGTAAGCATATGTTAAAAAAAAGAAAATTGTTGACGATTATTTACTACTAGCCAAATCTGTATGGTAACACTAATTCTCTAGTTCTTTTTTTTTAAGATTTTATTTATTTATTTTTAGAGAGAGGGAAGGAAGGGAGAGAAACATTGATTAGTCTCTTCTCACAAGCCTTCAACCAGGGACTTGGCCTGCAGACCAGTCATGTGTCCTGACTGGGAATTGAACCAGACCTTTTGGTCTGCAGGCTGGAACTCAGTCCACTGAGCCACACCAGCCAGGGCTCTAGTTCTTCCTCTATGCACAGAATGTGGATACACATATAATGTACTATGTATTGTCTCAATAATCAAGAGAATGTATTCTATATTCAAGAAACTTATAATCTTGTTAGAGGGCTTAAGACTCATAAAGTAACAATTGGGAAATAAAGGTAGTATATACCAAGTTATAGGTGGTTGTAAATTTCTGAATAGATTAGCTGGAAGTCTCCTTGAAAATTAGCTAAAATTCAGCCCCTTACTTTACAGAGAAGGACATTTAATCTCATAGTGCTCTAAGGTCAAAGAGGTCATTGGACGTTGAGATCACTGCGGTCGTGTGAAAGGGGAAAGTTCCGTAGTAGAGATAGGGCCTGAGCTAAACTTTGCAGGCTGAGGAAGACCTGCAGTGGTGAGGAGAATGAGGGAAAGAGGGGGGGAGACGGCAGGTTCAAAGACAAGCATCAGTGCTTCGATGTGCTTGTTTTTAACTGAACCAGCTGACCTTAATTTAAGGATACAGCCATTCTCCTATTCATTTCAAAAAGAAAAATTTTAAACTCATTTAGCAGAAAGTTCAAGAGGAAGGATTCCAATCGCAATATAAACAAATTTAGAGTTCTAAGAGGCATGCGCTTTCCAAGGCACTAAGAATGATCTCCACAGACTTGGCAACAAATAAATGCTCATTATCTTTTTATATTTGATGTGGGTTTGATAACAGTAGTACTTTTATTCAGAAACAAAATTTACCCAGTATTCTGTAACAGAGAGACGTTTTCAGTAGCTAAAATATCAATTTTACTGATAAGAAAAGTGAGGCTCAAAAAGGTGTATGATCTGATTAAGAACAAACATCTGGGAAGATAATGTTTAGTATTCTAGCAAGATCTGTGCTGTTTTCTTCTCTGCCTTTAGTAATCTTTCTGGTTTATTTTGAATGAAGTACTCTGAAAGAATTCATGGTGCATTAAGAAATTAAAGTGAGATATACACAAAGATTGTGTTATTAAAATTAAAGTTTTTAAATATTTGAGACGTTTGAGGCATTCTTAATCAGTAAGTTCTAAAGTTCCTAATATTGTAATCATTTCATAATGCCATATAAAGTAATATATATTCTGACGGAGTTTCTTTGATTTCATAGATAGTCATTATCAGTAATCTTAACATGAGATGTGGAGGGAATGTTTTTAAGAAAGTTAGTAATAATTGAAACAGGATGATACTTAGAGGTGAAGACTTAATTAGCAACTACCTTATTTATACTACAGAATTGTTTTAAGACTGATATTCTTTTATATTTTCAGTGTCTTCCATTTTGGCCTGAAAATCTGTCAGGCAAACTTTGTGTGAGAGTAGTGGGCTGTGAAGGGTCCTCCAGACCATTCTTTTACAACAAACAGGATAATGGCACTTTATTGAGCTTAGAAGATCTGGTAAGTTTTCATGTTTCAAAATACAGTATTTTTTATTTTTAAAATTTGCATTAAAATCTTTTATTGAAACATGCCATAAAATTCACTTGTAATTATTTGAAGGTACTATTGTATCAATATGTAATACCATACTTATATTCGTAAGAGGTCAGAGCCAGTCTCTTTTCAATGAGGATTTAAGAAAACAACCTTTTTGTGTACACATAGCTGATTGAGATTCCAGATGTAAGTGCAGGGTAAAGCAGTTACCCTGCAAACATAAGCAAAGTAAGCAAGCATACTTTTTTTTCCCTATAATAGAATGGGGCCCTCTTGGTGGATGTGAACACTGCTGAGCATTCAACTGTCATAACCTTCTCTGATCACCACGAGGGGTCTGCACCCGCCCTCATCATAAACCACACGCCGTGGAACACCCTCAAGTATAAGCAGAGGTAGGCTCCAAAGGAGTGCATGGAAAGTCTAACTCGCTTTTACTGGCCCAAAAGTGCTTTCAGGAAACACTTGAAACTAAATGTGTTTTGCATTCCAAATGTCTTCGGAGTTTAGAAAGGTAATATAGAACACATGCTGTTTATTACTAATATCCTAAGCAGGTTTTGAGACAGGTGTCTGTAATCAAACACATTAATATTTCTGCAGCAAAAGTTATGAATACTTATACCAGTTGGGATAAATAAAAATGATTAGTAGTCTCACATCATTTCAGGTCAGATTTTGCTGCCAAAAGACTATTGGCACCAAACTTAAAGCAAAATCTTTGGACTTTTGGAGTTTTTGAAATTTTGGAATTGCATATATGGAATTGTGAACCTGTTTAAACATTACTTTTCTTTTGTAATCTGATAATGCTTAGTGAACCTCTTCCTATAAATTTATATCTGAGGTTTTTTTTTAATTTCTTTTTGGTAGGGATAGTAAGATTAAGTGAGTAGACACTGACTAGATAGTACAGACCGATAGGAATTCTTTTGGTCTTGCCTGTGCTGTCATTTGGCTCGGATGATACCTGTGTTGCAGCCTGTGAAGGCCAGGCAGGTGCACGGGATTCGGGCAGATAGAATAATATTCATGGAGCCGTTGGGATGTCTGACATGCCTTTATTCAAGGGTGGGCTATCCACGCATGCTGCAAGCTGTGTATCCCCCTGCATGTCCCTGCGTGCCACCTGTCCCCTCTACGTGGCACCCAGTTGGGAGCCCCCACCCTCTTAAATAATAGAACACAGACAAAGCCAGCAGGGTGCCAACAGATCGTATGCAACAGAGCTTCATACTATGCATGTAGGCCCGCTCAAGGCTATGGGAACGGTTTATCAGACCCAGTCCCAAGGCTGTGAGAACACTACTTACCAGGCCCATTCTCAAGGTAATGGGAAACTGCTTCCCTTAGTTGCCCAGACACCTGGGTGAGGAAACCAGACTGCCTCCATTTACCTTATAATACCATTATGTAATGATAGTTTTAAACCCTTACAATATATAATATTTTATATTTGCAAATAATTAAAAATCTGCATTGTTTTATTATAAAAGAATTTTACACATATAATTATGTGTAAATATGAAATAATGCCATTCAGATTTGTCTATTTTTAAAAAAATTCTCACTTGAGGATATCTTTATTGATTTTAGAGAAAGAGGGAAGGGGGAGAGAGAAAGCAAGAGAAAGAGAAATATCAATTGGTTGCCTCCTGTACATACTCCAACCAGGGAGTAAATCTGTCACCTAGGTATGTGCCCTGACTGGGAATGGAACCCACAGCCTTGTGAGGTAGGGGACGATGCTCCAACCAACTGAGCCACCTGGCCAGGGCCAGGGTTGGGCATTCTTGACTCTCATGGCTTGGGTTGAATTCACTGAGAAATTTAAAAGTGCAGACTGAGATTAAAACCTAAGTGGGTTACTTTTTTTTAGTTCTTTGGTAAGTTTTTTTATATTATATAGACCAATACTTCTTAAACTTTAATGATCAATTTCTAAATATCCTGGAAATCTTGTTAAAGTGCAGACTTTGATTTAGTGGGTTTAGATGGGGTCCAGGATATTGCATTTCCAGCAGGCCCCCAGGTAATGCTGATTCTGCCGGTCCACAGACCACACTTAGAGTGGCAACAGTGTGAACCCAGTTATTTCTTTCTCTGCAACTCATATTTCTTATGAATTATGTTTGATTAAAAAGCTTAACTTTAAGCACTGCTGCTATTCATAGCTTTTTCTATAGGCATGCTCTCTCATGCCAGTCTGTTACCTCTGTGATCTTACCTGCAACGACTGAGCATACTGCAGCCTCAGAAAGGGCAATGTTCTGTTACCTCAGGCTTCAAAGCCATTCGTTTACTGGGCATTTTAGGGTACTTATTTTTAAGCAGAGTTGTGTTTTATTAACAAAGGCAATTTTATAAGATTTTTTACCAATCTTTACCTCAATAAAACACAGGTCTGGGTTTCTTGAGGCCAAGATATTTTCATCTCCCTTTGGTTGTGTTTTCAGTGGGACACAGGAAGAAGCGGAATTGCTGCCGAGACAAGCTCGGCTTTTTGCCTGGGCAGACCCCACTGGCACCAGGACACTTACATGGAGATATGAAACAAACACTGGGCAACAGGATCTCTTAAAGGTATCGTGTGATGTGAATGATGGCTAGCTCCACACAATTATCTTTAGTTTTTGAACTAAAAATGAATTGGAAATATTTTGGAATAAGTTACTTTTGAACTTCAGATTGCTAATAGTTCACACCAATATTTTGTCTTAGATATGTCAAAATAATGGATTTACTATTTAAAAAATAGGCCACCTTCATCTTGCCCAAGTGAAGGTCAGCAAAGTACTTTCTTTTCTTTTCTTGATTTTAAAAGGAAGGAATTTCAAGGCTAAATGAAAACCAGCTTTACTCAGGGCATGCGCACGGCACTGTTGCTGTGAGGTTTTGGGCGTGCTTTCCCGGTCAGGCTGTCTTTCGCTAATTAAAGGGGTCTTAGAGTATGCAGTTCTCCCATATGAATTTAATGTAATAATGTATCAAAACAATATTTTGGTAGTTAAATTAATCATTTGTTATTTCTTAGACTCTTAGATTTTGAGAAGGGCTTAGGAATTTATTGACCAACCTTTCTCTGATAGAAATTGCTCTTGCATAATGATCAATCATCTGGTTTCTGTAGGAATAAATTCTGTCACGAAAAGTTCATACAGTCTCGTGTTCCATTGTCTGATGATGCCAGTTGTTAAGAAAAAGCTTTCTTGACTTTTGCTTTAGAATGGTAATTAGCCAACAGTGACTGAATTGCCCTCACCTATATTCCCTCTGAAATATCCATAAAAATGAGCCTGATAGTTCCTCTGTTATAAGATTCTTGGGGAGGTTTTCACCATGACAGTTTGATGACATCTGTTGGCTTGCTTGTGGTATGCTTTTTAGAACAGATAAACTCTCAAGGTTTGTAAGTGGTAGACAGAGGCTTAAATTCTCTGATACTTTTGGCTACATGGCTCGGAGACACAGGATCTCTACCAGGGGCCTCTGTACTATGTGATATTATTTCCCCTCTCCTCACATTTAATGCTACTCAGCAACACAAATCCAAGAAAATAGTACACAGACCCCGAGGAGACAGTGGGAGTAACATCCAGGGGAAGAATAGCAAGGTCTGTGTATTGAGTCAGATTCATAAGGAATACTGGTATAGTGTAAGCAAGGGGTTGCGGTTTTTACTGTTTCTCATCTATCACAGAGCCAGGCAGTATGAGAAGTAGCTAATTGTACCTCCATCAAGAGATAATCTGCTAGATTACGAAAACTGAGCTAGAAGCAAGGCTGTTGTCCATTTTTTGTCTACTTAACTGATCTGGAAAGGAAGTTCTGCTCAGGCCCTGGTGGACAGGAGAGGGAGTTCAAAGAAAATCCATACATTATTGGCAAACACTAGGTCTGAACAGGTCTTTTCTCCTTAAGTATGAGCAAACCAGAAAAAATTAATGTGGGGTTTATGACAAGATACTTCAAGAGAAAAATGTAACATTATCCTGTAAATTCAGAGGGTGATTATACCTCTGGAAATTTTTTACTACACAAGGACCAGAAGAAAATTTTCAAAATGTGTGTCTGGCATCCTCAACTGAATTATAAAGAAAGGATAACTATGAAGTAGGTGAAAGTGTGGTGAAATAAAAGCCAAAGACAACAAAATGAAGTGACATATGAGTGAGAAACAGAATATATTCTGTGCATTTTATTTATATATGTGTGTGTGTGTGATATGTGATATGTGATATATATATCACTTAGTCCTTGATTTTAATTTGAGAAATAAAAGATTATGGTTTTGTTAAAAAAACACCTGTCAATTACTAGAACTAAAATCACTGGTAAATGAATTTTAAAGCAATTGAGAAAATTAAAATAAAGAAAATATTGCCATTACAGTAAAAGAAGGAAGTGTAAGGGAGTAGCAAATACCTCTTATTAATTATATATCACACAGGTTTTTAATTAATTAAAATTACCCAGGTTTCAGGTGCAGGATTCCACAACACATCATCTGTATACTGTACCGTGTGTTCGCCACCCCGAGTCAGGTCTCCCTGCTTGGAACTTAGAACTGCCGGTTAGAATTCAAAGCCAGACCTGTCTGACTTCATAGGCATGGACTTTTCACACTAACCTATGTTTCCGTCAGTTATGTCAATAAGTGAAAGTGGTTTAAATTCTTTTAGTAAATGACATGAAACCACTTAGATTAAATTAAAAAGTAGTATCTAACTCTAAGCTGCTTGCTTAAGAGACCTATTTTAACCAAACTAACAGAGAACTATAAGCATAAAGATATAGTAAAGATTTAACAGGCAAACAGATGTAAAAAGAAAGTAAAGTTGTTGATTTCAATTTCTGAACAACTCTAATTCAAAGCAAATACTGTTAAATAGTATATGATAATATCACAAAGAAGGCATGATAGCTCTAACTTCATGTAGTGAATGACATTGCATCAAAGTACAAAGCTTAAAATGCTGGAAGTCAAATGAAACACAGTTACCTGAGGCTATTTTAACAAACCTCATTTTATTTTTAACAGATCAAATAGATGAAAAACAGATTAGAGAATATTTAAATTTCTAAGATTGAACCAACATACATACCAAATTTTGTAGTTTACAAAAAGAGAATTCACCATCTTAATAGGTATGTCTGAAACACTTTACAATTTGATTGCATATTAGAGTTAAAAAAAATTTGATAGGCTACTTTGACATATGTTAAAAGCAATAGATAGCCCTGGCTGATGAGGCTCAGTGGATTGAGTGCTGGTCTGTGACCTGAAAGGTTACTGGTTTGATTCCCAGTCAGAGCACAGGCCTGGGTTGCTGGCCAGGTCCACAGCTGGGGGCTTGGCAAGAGCTAACTGATCGATGTTTCTCTCACATATTGATGTTTCTTTCCCTCCCTTCCCCTCTCTCGAAAATAAATAAATCTTTAAAAAAAAATAAAAGCAATAGATAAATTTTAACAATAGTAAAAATCACCTACTTCTATATTCATAGTAACTTCTTTTATTTTTTTTTTCCGAAGAAAGCATGAGATGAAAAGCTCATAGTACTGCCTGTTGAAATGAGCTATGGTTATATTTATGTCATGCCCAGAATGAAGAGGAATCATTATTTTAATCTCTGAAAATGCCAAATAAATCAAGGCTCATATTTTTCAGGGTTATATGAGAAATTCAGGCAAAAGTTATATCAGTGTTTGCAGTGTTTTAAAATATTAAAACAAAAAGTAGTTTCACCTGAGATCTGATAAGCTTCTCAACTGTCATTTTGTCATTTGGATGGTTGGAGTTTTCCCATTTATAGTCCTGTTTTTTAAACTTCTGTAAAGTTTCTCAGTTACTATAGTTCATCTTTATGTAACAAGAACTGTCTGTGGGTTTAACATAAAGTCTCTCTTCCCCAGGATGAATGTGGACAGTTCCCATATGACGCGAACAGCCAGATACACTGGGTGTCATTCCTAGACGGGCGCCAGAGAGTTCTGCTTTTCACTGACGATGTTGCCTTGGTCTCCAAAGCACTGCAGGCAGAAGAAATGGAGCAGGCTGATCATGAAATAACCTTTTCTCTTCACAGTCTTGGGCTTTCACTGGTTAACAATGAAAAGAAGCAAGAAGTTTCATATATTGGGATAACCAGGTATGGAAGAAGGAAGATGAGACATCAGAAATCTTTAAAAGACATTGAGTTCATAATACCAAATTTGATGAGAGTAAACATTTACCTGTTCTGAATTTGATATACTGTGTATTTTTCCAGGAAAACTTAACAGTTGTTTTTACTGCTAGTTGGTTGAAAAACACGTAGATAGACAGATGGCTTAGATAATGCCTTTGCCCTTACAGTACTCATCCTCAGGTGGGAAGAAAAAGATTTGCTTTTTTCTTTGTTGTTTGTATGTATTTTTCTAAATGAATTACAAAGACAGAGAAATGCTACAAAGACGTATACACACATACAATGGAAATACAAAGATGGAAGCAACTGATTGGTTTTGTGCAGTAGAGGTTGGAGAAACTGGCCTGGGTCTGGGGAGCCAACAGCAGTGGGTCAGCGGAACTGGAAACAAGGTTCAGTTGGAGAAACTGGCCTGGGTCTGGGGAGCCAACAGCAGTGGGTCAGGGGAACTGGAAACAAGGTTCAGTTGGAGAAACTGGCCTGGGTCTGGGGAGCCAACAGCAGTGGGTCAGGGGAACTGGAAACAAGGTTCAGTTGGAGAAACTGGCCTGGGTCTGGGGAGCCAACAGCAGTGGGTCAGGGGAACTGGAAACAAGGTTCATTGAGGAGGCGGTATTTGACACGGGTACATGATTGTTCACGGGTCACTTAGAACTTTTTGATAGTGGTGGGGCCATTTATTTTCTCTGGTTCTGCTCATGCCTGTATAAGAAGAGTATCTGAACTTATTTTGGTTTTTCTAATTACACTAACCTTGGTAAAAGTCAGGATTTTGGGAAGCGGATGGGTAGAGTGGTTAGTGTGACCATGTATAACCAGCATAGAATCGATTGATATTTATGTGTTTAGTGAACTAAAAAATTGAGTTAATAAAGATATCATGTATATAATATACTTTGTATAACACATGACAGTTAAGCTTTCTATAAATGCTATTACAATACCTTTAATACAGTATTAATACATTTATATATATATGAATAATACATTCTCTTGGTTATATACTTTAGTATTGTATAGTATTTCTACACTAAATATGAAAATCATTTTTAAATGATATAAATCCAATTTTCTCTCTTGTTCTCTGAGATAACTTATTTTTACCTTAACATTATATATGCTGTTATAGGATTTTGTCAGATTGGCCTTTATTTATATGGATATCTTAAAACGTCATCTAAAAGAACTTGACTATCTTTTTTTCTGACACTACCCATTCAGTATGCATTCAATAAGGATGTGTACTGAGGAAAAGTCAGTCAGTGACGTCGTATTTTACAATAGACTTAGCAGTCTGTTTTTGAGCAGTTTTAGGGTTACAGAAAAACTGAGTCTGCAGTTCCCATGTACTCCCCACATTTTCCCTATTGTTAGCATCTTGAAATAGTGCATACATTTGTTGCTATTGATGAACTAATAGTGATACATTATTATCTAAAGTCCCTGCTCCATGTAAGAGATGTACTTTGTGTATTGTAAACTGTGTGGGTTTGACAAATGTATGACATGTATCCACCGTTGCAGTATCATGTGGAGAGGTTTCACTACCCCAAAAATGACCTGTGCTTCGTTTGTTCATCCCTGCCTCTCTTCCCTGAACCTCTCATTTTTTTACTGTCTCCAGAGTTTTGCCCTTTCCAGGATGTCATATTATTGTAATCATACAGTTTTTAGCCTTTTCAAATATACTTTTTTCACCTAAAAATGTCCTTTTAATGTTCCTCATTTTCTTAAAACTGCAAGTTGGTTTCATTTTACTTTATTTTTTTTTGTATTTTTTCCATTATCATTTATCCTCCTTATACTCCCCTACCCCCCCCCCCACCGTCATCACACTGCTGTCCATGTCCATGAGTGCTTTTCCTTTTTGCTGGATCCCCTCCACCCTCTAACTGTCACCTCCAACCCGTCCCCTTAGAGCTGTCAGCCTGCTCTCTACCTGTGAGTCTGTCTCTGATTTGCTCCTTAGTTCAGTTTGCTCATTAGATTCCACATACAAGTGAAATCACACAGTATTTGTCTTTCTCTGAATGGCTTATTTCATTAGCATAATGTTCTCCAGGTCCATCCATGCTGTCTCAAAGGGTAGAATTTTCTTTTCTTTTTTATTATGGCCAAGTAGTATTCCATTGTGTAAATGTCCCATAGTTGTTTTAGCCACTCATCTACTGATGGACACTTGGACTGCTCCCTTATCTTGGTGATTGTAAATAATGCTGCAGTAAACATAGGGGTGCTTATGTTCTTTCAAATTCATGTTTTGGGTTTCTTTGGATAAATTCCCAAAAGTGAAAATGCTGGGTCATAAGGAAGTTCCATTTTTAATTTTTTGAGGTATCTCCACACTGCTTTCCACAGTGCTTGCACCAGTCTGCATTCCCAACAGCAGTGCAAAAGGGTTCCCCTTTCTCCACATCCTCACCAGCACTTGATTGTTGATTTTTTGTCACTGTGACAGGTATGAGGTGACATCTCACTGCAGTTTTAATTTGCATTTCTCTGACGATTAGTGTGATGTTGAGCATCTTTTCATGGCTATTGGCTATCTGTATGTCCTCTTTGAAGAAGTGTCTATTCAGGTCATTTGCCCATTTGTTATTGTTGTTTGTTTTGTGGTTTTGGGTTTTATAAGTTCTTTATAGATTTTGGATATTGGCCCTTAATCAGATGTATCATCGGCAAATATGTTTTCCCATTCAGTGGATTGTCTTTTCATTTAGTTGATGGTTTCTTTTGCTGTGCAAAAACTTTTTAGTTTGATGTAGTACCATTTGTTTATTTTTTCTTTTGTTTCCCTTGCTTGAGGAGATATATTAGAAACAATATTGCTATGAGAAATGTCCAAGATTTTACTACCTGTGTTTTCTTCTAGGAATTCTATGGTTTTGGGTCTAAACTTTAAGTCTTTAATCCTTAATCCACTTTGAATTTATTCTTGTGCATGGTATAAGCATTTATTTATGGCTTGATAACTTATTTTTATCACTGAGTAATATTCCATGTCTGGATATACCATATTTTACTTATCCCTGCACTGAAAGGTAATCTTGGTTGCTTCCAAATTCTGACAATCATGAATTAAGTTACAATAAACATGGATGTGCAGGTTTTTGTGCAGATATAAGTTCTCAACTCATTTGGGTAAATACCAAGGAGTATGCTTGATAGATCATACAGTAAGAGTGCATTTAGTTTTATAAGAAACTGCCAAATTGTCTTCTAAAGTGGCTGCGCTAGTTTTGTATTCCCACCAGGAATTAATGGCGTTTCCTGATGCTTCACACCCTTGCCAGTATTTGGCATTGTCAGTGTTCCAGAACTGGCTGTTCTAACAGATGTGTAGCAGGATCTCTCTGTTTGGATTTGCAGTTCCCTAATTACTTATGATGTTGAGCATCTTTTCATACACTTAATTGCCATCTGAATATTTTTTAGTGAAGTTTAAATCTTTTGTATATTTTTGAATGTTACATTTTCTTTTATTGTTGACCTTATTTCAGATGTCCCCCAATCTTACCCTTGAGTTTTAAGAATTCTTTTTATATTTTGTGTATCGGACTTTTTCCAGATATTTTTTTGCTAATGTTTCTTCCAGTCTGTGTTTTTTAAAAAATATTATTTATTTATTTATTTTTAGAGAGGGAGAAAGAGAGGGAGAGAAACATCAATGCATGGTTGCTCTTGCACACCCTACACCAGGGAACCTGGCCGGCAAGCCAGGCGTGTGCCCTGACTAGGAATCTAACCAGCAACCTTTTGGTCCACAGGCCAGCACTCAATCCACAGAGCCACACAAGCTGGGGCTGTGGTTTGTTTTTCCAATTTTTGAATAGTGTCTTTTGTAGAGCAGTAGTTTTTGGTTTTAATGAAGTTCAGTATCAATTTTTTTCCCATGGATTGTGCTTTTGGTGTTATATCTTAAAAGTCATTACCCTGTGTGACTCAGTTGGGAGTTGTCTGGCTAAGTGAAAGGTCACCGGTTTGGTTCCTGGTCAAGGCATATGCCTGGGTTGCAGGTTTGGTCCCCAGTCAGGGTACATATAAGAGGGAAGCAGTCGATGCTTCTCTCTCACATTGATGTTTCTCTCCTCTCTTTCTCCCTCCTTTCCCCTCTTGCTAGAGATAAATAAATAAAATCTTTTTTAAAAAGTTATTGCCGTACTCAAAGTCACTTTGATTCTCTCCTGTGTTATCTTCTAGGAATTTATAGTTTTGGGTTTGATACTTAGGTCATATAATTTTTTTGAGTTAACATTTGTGAAATGTGCAAACTCTGTCTAGATTTCTTTTTCACATGTGAATGACCAGTTGTTCATCACCATTTATTGAAAAGACTGTTCTTTCTTCATTGAATTGGTTTTGTTTCTTTTCGAAGATGGGTTGATTATATTTGTTTGGGTCTATTTCTGGACTCTCTGTTCTATTTTCTTGATGTGTGTTTATCCTTTCACCAGTGTCACACTCTGTTGATTACTGTAGTGTTACAGCAATCTTGAAGTCAGGAAGTGTCAGTTCTCCAGCTCTTTTTTTATCCAATATTGTGTTGACTATTTTGAGTCTGTTGCCTTTCAATATAAATTTTAGAATCAGTTTGTTTATATCCACATAATAATTAGCTGGGATTTTGATTGGGCTTGCATCTTATCTATAGGTCAACTTGGGAAGAACTGATATCTTGACAACAGTAAATCTTCATATTTATGTACATGAATATTTCTCTTTATTTAGATCTTCGATCTCTTTCAGAAGATTTTTATAGTTTTCCTCATTTAGATCTAGTACAAATTTGTTAAATTTTGTTTATATGGAAGTATTTCATTTCCTTGGTATTAATGGAAATGTTATCATATTACCATGTTTTTTATTTAAGTTCCAGTTGTTTGTTGCTGGTAGAGAAGATAGCAATTGATTTTATATATAACCTTATATCTTGAAACTTACTATTTACAGGAGTTTTTGGTTAATTCTTTGTGATTTTCTGCATAGACATTTATGTTATCTGAGAACAAAGACAGTTTCATTTCTTTCTTCCCAATCTGTGTATCTTTTACTTTATTTTCTTGCCTTATTCTGTGTACCTTTTACTTTATTTTCTTGTCTTATTGCATTATCTAGGATTTCCTGCACAATGTTGAATAGAAGTGGTGAGAGTGGATAGCTTCACTTTTTTCATAGCCAAAAATCATCTAATTTCTGACCATTGAGTATAATGTTAACCATAGGTTTTTTTGTAGATCTTCTGTATCAACTTGAAAAAGTTCCCCTTTTGTCCTAATTTACTGCAGTTTTTACCGTGAATTGGTGTTGGATCTATGTGATTTAGAATAGATATTTTATTCATTACCTTCACTGACTCTTGCTCCCTAAATACATTATATAGTGTGGACATTGTAAACACTATCAATACTGACCAGCTGCATAGATAACAATATGATGAAGCCATATTTTATCATTATGCCAACAGTATAATCAGGAGTTAGCAAAGTATGGCCCATGAGCCTGTCTAACCTGCTACTTGTTTTTGTGCAGTCCTTGATTTAAGAATGACATTTTTATATTTTTAAATGGTTGATTAAAACCAGAAGAAAAATTGTATTTGTCATATGTGAAAATTGATTGATGTCAACTTGTGATAGGAAAACATTTCCCCTTGCTCCTTTACTTTATGTTCTTTCATAACACAGGGATACTTCGGTGTTTAAAAAATCTCTTATATAAGTACAATTTTTATAGAAGATTGATAGTTGCAATAATTTTGAGTTGATTGTCAGTTCCACAAACTGAAATATATATTGCTAATTTAATTTTCTTTATGAATTATTTTAGTTCTGGTGTTGTTTGGGAGATGAAACCAAAACATAAATGGAAGCCTTTTAGTCAAAAGCAGATAATGTTACTGGAACAATCCTATAAGAAATATCAAGTAGAAAGAGGACATGGCTGGATTAAACTAGACAATAATTTTGAGGTACATCAAATTTTTTGTTTTGTTTTTTATATATGTATTTTGTTGGTGGTTGTGGTAAGTAAAATTTCACCATCCAAGTAAAAGTCAGTCTGTAGAAGCTAGTTAATTAGTAAATAAACACTGTTGATTAGTAGGATTGGCAGGGCATGACTAAGATTTACTAGTATATTTTTAATTAAAATATATTGTTATTAAGTCATATACTATGATACATTTTCATAATTCTATTTATAAGGCAGAGAGTTTCATGGAATTTGCTTTGTTTTTAGTAAGATTATGGAAAACTTAGATTTCTTAAAACTTCTTTATATATTTTGAATAATACCCATATGCATTGCCTAATAAAGACTGCACAAAATTATATACTTTAATGACGGGAAACCTATAGAAAACTGGCCCAGTTAAATTTATTAAATGTGAGTGACAGTTGGACATGGGTAGATGTGCACAAACAAAGGGGTTTTCTACATTGGTCTTTACAGTGTTGACTCTGAATGTTGCTTTTGCCCCAAGAAGACCCCAGAATCTTGACTGCAGTTTCAAGCTTGTTCCGATTCAGTCGCACAGTTTAGGTTACTCTTTGTCTTTGGTGTTTTATGGTTGAGTTCCCTTTGGGCACCAGGTATGCTCCCCACCCCCACTGCTTCCCAGTAAATGTCTGCCATGCTCAGAGGAAAATAAAAAACTATACAATTAGTGTCAGACATAAATAAGCTATCAAATATTCATTGTTTAACTTTGTTAAAACAAAGTTTAAAAATTATCTAGGATTGTCCAGTACTACTGAGGTTTTTTTTAAAATACAAAACATGGCTTATTTTAAGTATAATTTATGATATTGAGAAGTTCCCCGGTTGTTTTCTTGTTTTCCTCATAACTTTGGTAGAAAAGTGATGATTCTTCTTCAGACATTTCAACTATAGATTACCTGAGGTAGATAATTTGGTGAGACAGAGATTAAGATATTTTGCCTTTTCCATGTGTGAAAATCAGTTTTTAAAATGGACTCCAGTGCTAATTCCCACTCATCACAAACCCATGTGCTTTGTCCTAGGTCAATTTTGATAAAGTTCCAATGGAAATGCGCCACCCTATTCAATGCCCTATAAAGCGAGATTTTTTATCGGGAATTCAGATTGAGTTTAAGCAGTCTCCTCACCAGCGAAGTCTGAGGGCCAGGTTGTACTGGCTTCAGGTAACATCGTCATCCTCAGTTCAGTACATGTACACACAGTTCCTGATTTATGTTGGTTTGAATTACAGTTTCCTGACTTTACAACGGTGCGAAAGCAATCAGCATTCAGTAGAAACTATACTTCGAATTTCGAATTCTGTTATTTTCCCACGTAGCCACATGTAGCACAGGACTCCTGTGATGCTGGGCAGAGGCAGCAAGCTGCAGCCCCCAGTCAGGCACTCGGTCACCAGGGTGACTGCTGGTACTGCACAGCATAGCATTAAGTGTATTTCTGACTTACGATATTTATTGGGATGTAGCCTCATAGCCCATCGTAAGCGAAGGAGCATCTGTATCAAATCACTTCGGGAATTTGGGGGATGAAATTTATTTTACAAAGTTCAAACGTCTGTTGTAACGTTTTTGTTCGTGTGTTTGGTCCCCTTCTCTCAGGTATCCTGTGGATCCAACAGACCTCCTATTGAAATCCAGAACCCTTGTCACTGCTAAGATTATTTAATTTGACCAATTATCCTGCAAAAGTACTGCCTTGCACTGCAGTTGTTATTTTTACTCCTTTGAATTTGTCAGGGGAGCCCCCAAATCAGATTTTCTTTTGTCATTCTCCACGGGAATAAGAGAGGGCTTTATTGGGGGTTGTTTTGGCTGCTTGTTTGCTTATTCCCTTTTTTCTTTCTTCATTCTCTTCCTTTTAACTGCTAAATATTATTTAGGACATTTTTATTCTTTTTCTTCTTTCCATCCTTCCTTTGATTTCATATTCAGTCTCCATTTACATTTTACTTAAGTTATAGATAGTTAAAATCTCACATGATGCCCTGGCTAGGTAGCTCAGTTGGTTGGAGCATCGTCCCAGTACACTATGGTTGAGGGTTTAATCTCTGGTCAGGGCACATATAAAAGCAAGCAATGAATGTATAAGTGAGACAAGTCAATGTCTGTCTGTCTGTCTGTCTTTCTCTCCCCTGCTGTCCCTCCCACTCTCCGCCTCTCTCTCTCAAATCAATAAATAATTTAAAATTTTTTTACATAAAATATAAAATCTCACATGATCCATAGGTAGAAGTATTTCCATTAATGATATACATGCTGTACAATGTTAATGCAATGATGAGGATATTTATATGTTTCTTTATATAAAAAAAGTTTGCCCTTGCTGAGGTGTATACGGATTTATTTATTTATCTTTTATTTTTATTGAATTTATTGGGGTGACATTGGTTAATAAAATAATATAGGTTTCAGGCACATCATTCTATATCTGTATAATTCTGATCACCATCTGTACATTATATGGTGTGTTCACCACCCCCAGTCCAGGTTCCTTCCATCACCATTTGTCTACCTTTACACTCTCCTGCCCCCGCTCACTGCTTTCCCTCGGGTCATCACCATACTGTTGTGTGTTTGTAAGGTTTTTTTTCTCAATCCCTTCACCTTATCACCCAGCCCTCCTACCCTCAGCCCCCTGCCAGCTGTCAGTCTGTTCCCTGTACCTATGAGTCTAGCTCTATTTTGTTTGTTAGTAATTTTGTTCATTGTATTCTACATGTAAGTGACATCATATGGTATTTGTCTTTCTCTTATTTCCCTGAGCATAAAACTCTAAAGTGAAACTTCTAATAGTACCACATATACACACAGGTACTTAATTATGATGAAATCAGTAGCATCTGTAATATTGTCTCTGAAACTAAAAGTTCACATTATTTTAAGTCTTGCTGAATGAGTTGTTCCTTTTTTTCAGGTTGATAGTCAGTTACCAGGTACAGTGTTCCCTGTCGTCTTTCATCCTGTGGCCCCTCCAAAATCTATTGCTTTGGATTCAGGTAAAAAACAAAAAATAAGTTGAGGCATACCCTATTTATAAAAGTTAAATAAATATTACTTTTACCTGACATAAAGCTTGATTGCCTTCTTGTTTTCCATCTTCCTCTTAGAACCTAAACCTTTCATTGATGTGAGCATCATCACAAGGTTTAATGAGTACAGTAAAGTCTTACAGTTCAAGTAAGTAAATACTCCCTATTTATCTGAAGGAATTTAAAATGAGGATCTACTTTGAAAATAAATTTTACTCCTTAGTGACTTCTGCATAAAAACTATTTTCTACCTGAGCATACTAATCCACTTTTGGTCAAGTAATTTTCTGTGTTGAAACTTATTTTTATAGTAGCCTCCATATATTTTAAAGTACAGAGTTCCTTCAACCACCTTCTTCATTTTGTAACTCCAACTAGTATGCATGTAGTCAGTGAAATATAAATGGTATATATGTTTGTGAGGTGTGTTCTTCAAAGCAGCTGCTGTGGACTTTAAAAATTGGACAGTACATGCTATATCGTCTACTTGTATTTGTTCTGTGGGATTGGGGATTTAAATAGTATTACCTTTATTGAAATCTTCAGTGGAAAAAATCTCAATCTAAATTTACTTTGATCTTGTTTATTTTTTATTTTTTTAACTTTTTTTATTGTTCTTCAAGTACAGTTGTCTCCGTTTTCCTCCCACCACTGTCCCCCACCTCAGCCATCTGCATTTCCCACCCTTTATCCTACCCCCTTTGGTTTTGTCCATGTGTCTTCTATACATGTTCCTGAAAACCCTTCCCCCTTTCCCCCCTTTGCTCCCTCCTACCTCCCTTCTGGCTATTGTCATTTTGTCCTTAACTTCAATGTCTCTGGTTATATTTTGCTTGCTTATTTGTTTTATTGATTAGTTTCCATTTACAGGTGAGATCATATGGTAGTTTTCTTTGACCACCTGATTTCACTTAGCATAATGCTCTCCAGAACCATCTTGATCTTTACTAAGACAAGCCAAGCAGTGATCTATGAATATATTTCCTTACAAGACAACTCTTTAATTTTTATGACAGTAATAATTTATCTTGTTTTTTTGGTTTAGGCTTCTGTGTTCCCATTGCTACATGCTCCCATGTATCTGCCATAGTCTAAGTAGTAGTTTTCCTAGAACTCAGACATGTCAGATGCTATTTCAATTCTATTTGCCTCCTACCTCCTCTCCTCGAGATTTCCTTCATAGACTCTCTCTTCAGTGGTTCTGAAATGAGCTGTTTACCTGAAAACCTTAGGTCTTTCTTTTGCTGTTCTCTTTACTACTTCGATTCCAAGTCTTTGTCTGTTTCAGTTTATTTTCTAATTTTTGCTGGAACAGATCCTTCAGAAGGCACCTAAGAAAGGGTGCCCAGGAAATAAATTGTTGTTAACATAACACTTTTTAAGAGATGAAGGAATAAGATCTTACTGGCGCTTTTGGCCAAAATCAAAGTTTAAACATTGAAAATTACTAGGTTGTATAGAAATACTTTTTATTTCAAAATTTTTTTCCCTTAGGTATTTTATGGTCCTCATTCAGGAAATGGCTTTAAAAGTTGATCAGGGCTTTCTGGGAGCTATAATTGCACTATTCACCCCAACAACTGACCCTGAAGCTGAAAGAAAACGGGTAACAATTTTATTTCTTGGGGAAATTATAAAATTAGAAAAATTAAGTTAGTAATTATTTGAAATAACTGTAGTAGAGAAAAAATTAAGATAGAAATTCTTGATTTAATTTTTTTCAGACACAGTTAATCCAGCAAGATATCGATGCTCTAAACACAGAACTAATGGAGACTTCAATGACTGATATGTCAGTTCTTAGTTTCTTTGAACATTTCCATATTTCTCCAGTTAAGGTTTGTTGTAATTACCATTTTGAAAATTTAACAGAATTGTAGAACTTTTAAAGGGTCTGCATACAATGGTGGGTTTTAATTTGTTGCATCAAATATTCAGTGAGAATTTTGTATGATAAATTGAAATAATTAAGACAGTTCTCTGCAACATATGTACAACCATAGTTCTTGCAGAGAAACCACTAGAGCACATTGTCTGCCCTTGAATTAATGACCCTTTATTCAAGGGAGAAGCTGACAAAAGCACTTCTTAATTAAGCAAAGAAGTGCTCAACAACATTTAACGTTTGGTTGCGCTTTGTAACCACTATGCTGTCTAAACAGCAAGCTTTACGGGTGCCCTCCCCCGGACGTGAAGGTGCTGAAGTAGGCGTCGCACTGTCGATGCGGTGTTTCCCCTTCCGACATCCGATTGTAACCGCGGGAGTAGAAAATTGGATGCCTTTCACTTGCCTGATTTTGTACTTTATGAACCCATTTCCTTTTCTTTTTTTGTTGTTCTTTTTAGATTTTATAGGGGAAGTGACTGCTCAGGAAATTCACAAATGCTATCCACCATAATGGTCTAAGCTTGTGTAATGGGCCAGACTTACAATTAAGTAACTCTTTAAAATATTGATGATCCATTACATTCTCAAAAATTGTTCACAGCACACTATTTTTTAATTGCATTCACCAATCCATTTAGCTAAGTGAAGGATATATAAAATGGAATTATTTTAAATTGGCGTATTAGTTTGGTGGTATCAGACATTTACAGTGTTAGGTTTAAAATTGATACTGTTTTATGTGGTAGTTCATACACAATTTCTCTTTAATTAAGTGAAAATAAGGTTTTTTTGAGATTGAACAACACCTTCAACAAGTATTTATTTAAAGTCTACTATCAGAGTTGCTGTGAGAGGAATAAAGTGACTTCATGGAGTTTATAATGTAAGAGAGCATTGAAGATTGATAAATTATGTTTTAAGGCACTCTGGGAATTGTGCCATAAAGTTGAATAACTAAGATCATGAACCATAGTTATTTTCTTTTTTTAATTTTTTGAGTATTTTTTATTGATTATGCTATTACAGTTTTCCCAGTTTTTCCCCTTTATCCCCCCTCCACCCTGTACCCCCAACCCTCCAGAATTACCGCCTGCCTTAGTTCATGTCCATGGGTTGTATGTAGTTATTTTCTTATTTCTTTGTGACTTTCCCCTAGAGAAAGGCTGGGTCTCTGTCCACCTAAGCTCACCTTTCCTGGATCCCAACACACTCCAATCTGCAACTGGGCAAAAGTCCACATCAAACAAAAAAAACCTAGGCTTTCCTGGCCTTACCCCAAGTTTGCTCTGTTGAGTTCTATATTGTTTAGGTAAAATGCCAAGGGAGCTCTGGCCGGGTGGCACAGTTGGTTGGAGCACCATCCCATATATCAGAACATTGTGGGTTTGATTCCTGGTCAGAGCACATGCCTAGGTTGCAGGTAATCCCAGGTTGGGGCATGTATGGGAAGCAACCAGTCGATGTCTCTCTCTCTGTCTCTCAAATCAATAAACATATTCGCAGGTGAGAATTTTTTTAAATGCCTAGGGCGTGGCAGAGTGAGAAAGGAGAGTAATCTGCTGTATTTACACAGGGGGTAATTTGACCTGTGTTTTCTGGCACTGCTGTGCTAATGATACAGCACAAAGTAGAGTAAGCTAAATGGGAACGTGAAGGTCTCATATTTAAGTGCTGAAGTGGAAGGCATCTGAGGAAGCTGAAAACATAATTACTGGCTCCTTTAAAATTTTATTTAGCAACTTGATAATTGTTGCCATAATTGTCACTTACTGTTACTTGTTATTGTTACTTGTAATTATAACAATTGTTCTAATTATTGTCGTAAGTTATTTACCTTAATTGGATGAAAATAAATGATTATTCATTAGCTTGACTGATAATCTACTTGTGTGCCTTTTGACATGTTTTTCTTCTTAAAGTGATTATACTATCTTTGTAAAGTGTTTTGGTCCCCTCTATAAACACCATAGTATTTATACACAGAATAAAATTATAGCTCTAAATGTCAATTGAATAATTTATTTTATAAGAAAATATGAGTGTCAGCTAGGAATGAGCTATCTTATAATACTTATGTGCAGAGTAACAAAGAGTAGCTTTCTTTAGGACTTGAATGAAAGATACATTTCTCTGTATCTAAAAGATACAAAAGATAAAAAGGAGGAAAACTGGGACAACTGTAATAGCATAAACAGTAAAATATAATTTAAAAAGGATTTCTTATATATTATAGAATTGTATACCTGAAACCTATATAATTTTATTAACCAATGTCACCCCAGTAAATTCAATAAAATTTTTTTAAAGAAAAAAACATAAAAGATCTGGTTTCTACATATGTCAGTTTGTTTTTAACTTTTACTTATTGAACATTATTTTTCTTTTAGTTGCATTTGAGCCTGTCTTTGGGTTCTGGAGGTGAAGAGTCAGACAAAGAAAAACAAGAAATGATTGCAGTTCATTCCATCAATCTGCTGTTGAAAAGCATAGGCGCTACTCTGACTGATGTGGATGATCTTATATTCAAGTAAGGGTTATGTTAAAAGTGCACTGGGAGGCTTTTGTACTGAGGGTATGTTTCTGGATATTAATTTTCTCCATTTGTACTAGAATGTTAGCTTAGAAAAATGATAATTCTTGCTACTTCTTCTTGAGGAGTTTGGTCCCTAATTATTTTCTTTTGGTATGCTAATTTTACTCATAAAAATAATCTTATGTTTCCTTCAGGTATTAATGTCTTGATAATACACTAATGTAGAATAAAAATTTTTTAAAGATTTTATGTATTTTTTAGAGAGAGGGGGAGGGAGGCAGAAAGAGAGGGAAAGAAATATCCTTGTGTGTGTAGGGGAAATGTTGATTGGTAGCCTCTCGTATGATACCAACCAGCCACCTGGCCAGCAGCCCAGACATTTGCCTTGACCAGGAATTGAACTGGTGATCTTTAGGTTTGCAGTCTGGCACTTAGCCCACTGCACCACACCAGCCAAGGCCAGAATAAAACTTGAATTATTTTAGTAGATATTATATATTGACTATGTTTTAAAACAATTATATTTAGAAATATGTAGCTACAGAGTGAGAATTCAGTATAATCATAAGGCAAAGTAGATAATAGCTCCTTATACATCTAATACTATACTATTTAATAAGTGCTAAAGATATGTATAGTTGATGACTGTTTATGGAATTGAATATTTATTGATGATATTGGAACAAGTAGTTACTTGGAGGAAAAACATAATTTATATCATTTGCAACTCACTTGTTCACTATTAAATTTCATAGAATTAAAATATAAATGCAAATTGAAAGGAGAAAAAACATAATTTATATCATTTTCAACTCACTTGTTCACTATCAAATTTCATAGAACTCAAAGAATTAAAATATAAATGCAAATTGAAAGGAGTAAGAAAAAATAGAAGTTAATTGCTATCAAATCTCTGAATAAAGGAAATTTAAGCAATGGAAACACTTTAACAAAATCAACGAAAACAAAAAAAGAATTGGGAAAATATAATGACAAAAAAAAGTAAGACTCTTAACATTGATTAGAAAAAACTAAGATTTCATATTATTGCAGGAGAACAATGAGACATAACTCACAAAGGGAAGACACAGTGACTGTTAGAGATTTGAAATATTGTATTTTATTGTTTATCAAGGAATATAGGAAAACTAAAGCAAATCATTGAAGATTTAAAAGCGCTGACTGGTGTGGCTCAGTGGGCTGGGCGCTGACCTGCAGGTCGCAAGGCTGCAGGCTTGGTCCCAGGTCAGGGCGCCTGCCTGGGCTGTGGTCCAGGGTCCCCAGCTGGGAACATGCACGAGGCAGCAGATTGATGTTTCTCGTCCACATGGGTGTTTCTCTCCCTTTTTCTCCCTCCCCTCCCCTCTCTCTAGAAATAAATAAAAATTTTCTAAAAACATTTAAAAGTATGAGCAGTCCTAGAAGTAGATGGGGTGAGTCTGAGAAGTTGGTACTTAAAAAAATATTTGTATGAGTTGAAAGTGATATATATCCAGAGTCTTAAATGTTTTTAGTCTTTTACTCAGTAACTATTTTTGGGCAAATTTTGTTAAAAAGCCTTTAAAATTAACTGAAGTGTTATATTCAAAATATACATGACAACATTAATTATTATGTTAAAGTTTGGAAGTGTTTCACAGTTAAAGAGTTGTTATGATACTTTCCACAAAATGGTTATGTAGAATGTTGAGTAACAGACATATTTATCCACAATGCTTCATGTAAAAATGCATATAAAATTTTAATGTTTTTAAATTACATAGGAAGGAAAAGAATTCAAAGTGGTAATCAAAAGAAGAAAAAACTTAAAAATCCACTATGTGGTATGATTATAGTTGACTTTTTCAAACCTTTTTACTTGTTATGTATTTATAAAAGACTTTTATGAGAATGTACTGTTTAAATAATAATTTTGTTACCATAATATTAAGATCTCAAAAATAAATTATATGTGGCAGATGTACAAATCTAATTGTGATAGAATCAGCAATGATTTATTTATCATTGAAATTTGTTTTCTATTTTCAGAATATAATCCTAATGCTTTTGAATTTTTCTTTCTTTTCCTAGACTTGCTTATTATGAAATTCGATACCAGTTTTACAAGAGAGATCAGCTCATGTGGAGTGTTATTAGACATTACAGTGAACAGGTAATTTCCCATCATAATAGTTCATAAGGAATATGCTTCATAAAATAGTGTAACAAAACATTTGTATATGATTGTATAATCATACTACAGTGTGTAGTAATGTTTACCTAATTTACCTCAATTTGCAATCTCATTACTTAGTAGTTTTCTTGAATGATTAGCTTCTGTTTCTTTTAGTTCTTTCCTCTTATATATAACTTTCAAAAGTTTCTTCTAGTGCCTTTTTACCTTTGCAATTATATAATATATATCCTCACTTTGGGAAAGAATAGTGATTTAGGTGTCATTACCCTTTATTTCTTCAATGACTGCAGTTTCTAAGCATAGTCTAGGGGAATTGCCAGAGAAATTCTAAGCCAGCTTTCTCCTCATGCCTCAGTTATTCTTGGTTCAATTTGTATGCACAGAGACGTAGAAGTTGTTTCAGAGTACTAGGGCCCCACAGCTACAACATGGTACTCCAGGGTGACATGCCCTTTCCTTCCTCTGCTGGAAAGGCCTTTCTTCTATGGTGTATATAGACATTATGGTTATTGAATGTTCAAATAAGCATAAATATTCATTTGTTTCTTGTTTTGGTTATTACTCCTTAAGTAGTTTCAGAGTAATAGTAATAACAATATTAAAACCAAAGAAGAATTACTGAATTATATATTCATTTAATATGTATAAGCAGTTATGCAAGGTCAGTATAATGTACCTCCCATTTCACGGATGAGAAGACTGAGGCCTCCGGGGACTCAATGACTTGTGCAAAGTTATATAACTGCTAAATAGCAGGCTGTGCCTCAAGCCTAGTTCTGTCTAATTTGAAAGCCCCATATAAAGTACTAGCATAATGCCTGGCACATTGTAAAAGGTCAACTAATGAACATAGTGGTGGTTATTTTGCATAGCATTCCTTTAACAACCTAATTTAATCAGCACTCCCCCTTTTTTCCATTGCATCATAGTGTTGTTTTCTTCCAACAGTTGTAAAGGACCTAAATCCCTTTTTCTTAGTTCTTGAAACAGATGTACGTCCTCGTGTTGGGCTTGGATGTGCTTGGAAACCCATTCGGATTACTCAGAGGTCTGTCTGAAGGAGTCGAAGCTTTGTTCTACGAACCCTTCCAGGTATCGGGGCCTTCTATTTGTATTAAGTATAGTTACAGAAAAATGGATGTTCACTTCTTTCAATTACAAATAATTTGTATTTAAACTGCATCTGGAAACAATAATATTCAGATAACAAAATAAAACAGAAAGCAACAAATGAACTAGACAAACAAAAACCCAAAAACTCATAGATATACAAGGTGGTTACCAGAGGGAAAGGAGGGTGGGAAGAGGTAGACGAGAGTGAAGGGGGTTAAATATCTGGTGACAGAAGGAGATTTAACTTTGGGTGGTGAACACACAGTAATGCAGTTATACAGATGATGTACTGTGGAATCGTACACTTGAAACCTATATAATCTTTTTTTAAATTAATTTTTTATTGTTGTTCAAGTACAGTTGTCTCCATTCCCCCCCGCATACACCCCCACCCCAGCTGTCCCCACCTCCCACCCTCCATCCTACTCCCCTTTGGTGTTGTCTGTAACCTTATTAGTCAGTGTCACCCCAAACAATTTAATAAAATGTTTTGAAATATATCAACTATGTATTTTTATTTAAAATTACTTGAGATGACATTAAAAGATTGTTTTAGAATTAACTGAACACTTCTAGTGTCTGGGCAATAAAACATGTCCACATTTTCCAGGATTGAACTGTACTTGTACGGAAGAGTCCTGCATAGGTGAAAGCATTTCAGGGTTGTTTCACCGCTATGGAGGGGCTAATGGGCATGAAAAGTTGACTTTGCTTCCTGTTCAGGCTTTAACCTGTTCTCCACCATTTGAAGGATCCAGGAGCCCAAAGCAGTGAGGGTGTTAGAAGGACAGAGCAGAGGCAGTACACGGGAGAAGGGAGCCAATACCAAGTGGGCTGTTAGTCTTGTTACCAGTGTGGCTTGCTTTAGCATTCTGGTGGAACTTGGTGCTGAGAGGCCAACTTCAGATTGTGACTGAGGCCAGTGATTTATTCCTGTCCAGTTTTTGTCATCTCAAAGGGCATGTTGAGATCACATGTGTCGGAAATGTCTTCAAAAATAGTAGGTGTTCCATCAGTATTTGGGATTGAGGGCAAAAACTGTGTCATCACAACATTATGGCTCTTTACAGATTCTGTATCTTTATGCAAACTCTGAAATACTAGAGTAAAAGGCTTAAACTTCTATAGATTTTAAATAGCATTTTTTTTTCTGGCTAGGGTGCTGTACAAGGCCCTGAAGAATTTGCTGAGGGGTTAGTGATTGGGGTAAGAAGTCTCTTTGGACACACAGTGGGTATGTATCATGTATATATATGTATATGTATATTTTATTATAATTATTAAGAATGCATTGTTTATGAAAAACATTACTATATTTTATAGTGATCACTTTACTTATAATCCCTTTTAAAAGATGTGTTCTCTTGTTCTTAAATGGAAAATTATTTAACACTGATTTGCTGATTTTTAAAATATGTCTTTGTATTGTTTAATCCATATATCAATACTTTAACTAGTTTTATTTTTCTTCATGGTAAATTGGAAATGAGAAAAATAAATTTTTGCATTTTTGTATATAAGAGACATTTAAGCAGCTGTTAATTTAGGGCAGTCCTGTGCTGTGTATAGTGGTAATGCTCTTGCAAGAAACAATGTGCTGACCTCTCTGGGCCTTTTGGTAGGTGGTGCAGCAGGCGTTGTATCTCGAATCACCGGTTCTGTTGGAAAAGGTTTGGCAGCAATTACATTGGACAAGGAATATCAGCAAAAAAGAAGAGAAGAAATGGGGCGACAACCTAAAGATTTTGGAGACAGCTTGGCCAGAGGAGGAAAGGGCTTCCTGCGTGTAAGTCTACTCCTGAATCTTCAAGAAGCCCTCAACCTTTATATACCCTACAATGTATACTTTCTCAGTATTGCTCGTGAGTCAGGTTCTGTTAGAGTGGCAGTAGGGATACATTGTGGACTTTTCTGTTTCCTTTCTGCTCTTGTTCCCCATCGTTGTCATCAGATCTATCCCCTAAACTGCAGACTCAGTTTGACACTTGGGTTGGAGTGAGAACTCCATTGTGATGGCAAGTTAGCACTAGTGTGGAAGGGGAGGAAATAAAGCAGAGAAATACGGTAAATGTTGGTAAGTTGGGGGAGGAGGAGTTTTTAGGGCATCGTCAATGGACCATTCTATAAGGAAGGTATAAAAGTTGGGTTATAAACCAGGAACTGCCATTTACTACTTTTAAGTACTTTAAAAATTATACATGTAATATATGAATATGGTTTAATTATAGCTAATATGTGAATATTCTCCTTTTAAGTAACTATAAGAACTGATAACTTTTAATAAGCAATGAAATCATTAAGGTAGGGCTATAAGTACTCTGTGATCACCCTTCACCTCTTTGCAAGGGTATCTGATCTCTTCATTAGGGTCTATGTCCTTCGGTTCTCTTTCTGTGTGTTTATATAATATGCAGGTAGTTTTAATTACTACCATTCCTTGACAGTTATTAAGAATGTGTAAACATGTTACTATTTTAATTTTAGAAATTTCAGGAAGCTATAACTGCTTCGCTTGTGTCAGTGATTTGTAATTTGTATGTTGTCTCCTCAGAAGTGCTTTATTTGTCATATTATTTATTACCTTTCAGAGGGCCCTTCATTGCCAATTTTCCACGTTTTCACCAAGTTAGAAAGTAATCTCATTAAAATTATAAGTAGATATTAAGGAATATTTGGCTCAACTCACTCATTTTTCTGACATAGAAACTAAGATTTCTAAATACAAATACAAAACTAATACAAATGCAAAATAAATAATTAAGCAAATGTAAACTGTAATTGAAGAATAAAATTAAAAATAAAAAAATACTGTATGAAATAACAAAAAGAATCTTTCCACCTGCTTTACTGTTACTTCTATTGTAAAATTTTACTTCTACAAGGTGCTGTCATTTAACTTTTGCTGTGATAATTTAAAACATCATGTTCACCTCTGTGTACATGTTGTTCACATTGTCAGATACCTCCTCCTGGTTTTAGTCTTCTCTGGCATATCTGTAGAGACCCCTAGTGGTTGATTTGAAGTTAAGCACCTTCCATTCAGGTTTGACTTCATGATTGATTTCTCTTTCAGGGAGTTGTTGGTGGAGTGACTGGAATAATAACAAAACCTGTAGAGGGTAGGTTGAGAATCTTTCCTTGTTGTGCAACTTTTCATGTTGTACACGAAGAGTTCATTCATGGTAAACATAGTAGATTTTATTGCTACCAGGTATTTGGTGGGAGAACTCCTGACTAATTTTGTGTTCATAGTCCTAAATTGTTGTTTAATGAATGTAATGTACTTGCCCCAGAAAGTGGAGGGGGTAAGTAGTGCACTGTAATTTAGACTTTGAATGCTATTTTAAGCAGGCCCATAAACTAGATTCCTTTGGGCCTTCAATAGCTACTGACTTATTTTTATCATATTTTAAAAAGCACTTTACTTTAGTGCAATATCTATAAAAATCCCAATTGGCTTCTCTGCAGAAGTTAACAAGCTGATGCTAAGATTTATACAGGACCTCAGAGGACCCCAAATAGCCCCAAAACCTTGAAAAAAACCCAGCAAAGTTGAGGACTTGCACTATCCAATTTGAAAACTTACTGTAAGGTTGCAGTAACTAAGACAGTGTGATACTAGCATATGGACAGACATATAGATAGGTCAGTGGAGTAAAATTGAGATTCCAGAAATAAAACCTTACATACATGGTTCATTTATCTTTGAGAAGGTCATCAAGATAATTCCATAAAGAAAGAATAGCCTTTTCAACAAGCGATACTGGGACAACTGGAAATAAATACAGAATTTATACATATGTACCCAGCAGTTCCACTCCTACCTACATATCCTGGAGGATTAAAAACATGTGTTCACTTGTACCTAAATACTCACAGAAACATATTCATGATAGCCAGAAGGTAATAGCGACCCACATGTTCATCATCCAGTACATGGATACACGAAACGTGGCACATTTATACAGTGAGACCTTGTTCAGCTGTCAAAAGAAATCAAGCGCAGATGCTCCCCAACTTATGATGGGGTTATGTCCTGATAAACCCATTTTAAATGCAAAATACCATAGGTGAGAATGCATTTACCAGTTATCCACATGGTTGCATGGCTACCTGGGAGCTGCGGCTTCCTGATGCTGTCCAGCATCATGGGACATATCATACTGCACATTGCTAGCCCAGGAAAAGATCCAGTTTCAAAATTTGAAATACAGTTTCTACTGAATGGGTACTGCTTTTGTACCACTGCAACATCAACAATCGTAATTCAGACCGTTGTAAGTTGGGACTATCTGTACTGATACAAGTGTAAGATGGATGAGCCTTGAAGGCATGATGGTAAGCGGAAAAAGCTAACTAAACATACTACATATTGTATGGTTCCATTTGTAGGAAATGTCCACACTGGGCAAATCAATAGAGATAGAAAGTAGATCAGTGACTGCCTGTGTCCGATGGGTAGGAGGCAGGAGGTAAATTGCATAGGATTGGGTGGGGAAGGGCTGGGGAAAATGGGGGATGATTGCTAATGGACATAGGGTTTCTTTTTGAAAGGATACAAATTTTCCAAAATTGATTGTGGTGGTGGTTACACAACTCTGAATATGCTAAAAACCATAATTTGTATACTTTAATGGGTAGATTATATGGTATGTGAATTGTATTTCAATAATGTTCTTATATACATATTTTAAAAAATACACTGCTTGAAAATTTTTCTGATGGTTAGCCTAAAAAAAAAGAATATATTGCCCTGGCTGGTGTGGCTCAGTGGATTGAGTGCCAGTCTGTGAACCAAAGGTCACCAGTTCGATTCCCAGTCAGGGCACATGCCTGGGTTGTGGGCCAGGTCTCCAGTGAGGGGCACACATAAGAGGAAGCCACACATTGATTTTCTCTCCCTCTCTTTCTCATTCCTTTCCCCTCTCTCTAAAAATAAATAAACTTTAAAAAATTTTTGAATTGTTTTTCAAGTACAGTTGTCTCCATTTTCCCTCCACCACTCCCCCCCCCACCCCAGCCATCCCCATCTCCCACCCCTGAGCCCACTCCACTTTAGTTTTGTCCATGTGACCATTATAGATGTACCTGGAAACCCTTCTCCCTTCCCCCCATTATAGTATTTTTTTAAAAAAGAGATTTTCTGGTCAGCTCTTAGAGCTTCTAGTCATAAGTACTGACTCAACTCCTGAATCACTAGTTGTAAAACTTAAGCATGCCTCAGGATTACCTGGAGAGCTTGTTAAAACCCAGATTGCTGGACTCTCCTCCCAGAGTTTCTAATTCAGTAGGTCGGGGATGGACCTAATAATTTGCATTTTTATCACACTTTGAGAACCACTGCTCATCATATTATTGTCAAATTTAACTTCTTTATAAAGCCAGATTTTAGATGCTTTCTATGTAAAATAGTTTGGGATTTGGCTCAGGGTTCTATTGTGTTCAAACTTGACTATTTTAAAATATCTTTATATATTCATTATCTGGTTTTATGAAGGTGCCAAAAAGGAAGGAGCTGCTGGATTCTTTAAAGGAATTGGAAAAGGGCTTGTGGGTGCGGTGGCTGGTCCTACTGGAGGAATCATAGATATGGCCAGCAGTACCTTCCAAGGAATTCAGAGGTAATTAAATATATTATATGTGCAAGGTATGTGTCTGTGAGGGGGGACCCAAAAGCACCCAGAACGTATTTATAAACAATTGCGTATCTATTCTTACATGTTTAAACTTCAGTCACCTTCAGCGTACTCTCCATTTGATGCAGTACACCTATCGAACATTTTTTCCACTGCTCAGAACAATTTCTGAACTCACTGATTTTGATTCCTTTTAGTGCTTCTGCCATTTTTGTCTCACCTTTTCCATGTCAGCAAAACATTTCCCTTTGAGGACTTTGTTCATCTGGGGAAACAAAAGAAAAGTCTCTCAGGATGAGAAAGGGTGAATGGGGAGGGTGGGGCATGGGGGTTGTGCCGTTTTTGGTCAAAAACTGCTGAACACTCAGTGTGGGCCGGGCAGGGAGCCCACAAATCACCCACCGCGAAGTGGGCAAACGCACTGAGTCTTCAGAACAACTCATTGAAGCCAAATGCAGCCCTGACAATAGTGCCAGCTGGCACACTGATGTGGATGGGTTCCTAGAACTCTCACCAGGCAGGGGAACCTGTACTACAGGGGGCTCGTCCTCCAGAAGATAATTCCATATTTTTTGGGGGGCCCCTCATATGTGCTAATTGCCCCTTGTATGTGCTAATTGTTGCTAGGAATACATAAATGGGTAAATATTTTGCCTGCTCTATGCTAGGTTCACAAGGTAGCGTGCCTCCAGAAAGGAGTAAGAGGAGACCTTTTTTATGACTCAGTTTCTCTTTTCTTTGACTAGTGTCTACTGATACCTATTATATGCTAGGCACCGTGCTGGATACCAAGGACACAAAGGGGGAACAACCTAGTCTCTGCCTTTCTTTTTCTTTTCTTTTTTATTTATTTTTCATATTTTTTTATTGTTGTTCAAGTATAGTTGTCTCCATTTTTCCCCTCTACTCCCCCCACCCCAGCCATCCCCACTTCCCATCCTTGATCCTACCCCCTCCTTGGTTTTGTCCATGTGTCCTTTATACCTACATGTTCCTGAAAACCCTTCCGCCTTTTCCCCCTATTAACCTGCTGCCACCTCCCCTCTGGTTACTGTCAGTTTGTTCTTAATTTCAGTGTCTCTGGTTATATTTTGCCTGCTTGTTTGTTTTATTGATTAGGTTCTTAAGGACTGTACTATGTTCCATATTATTTCAATATTTGATAAAAACACAGTAATTTTAAATAACCTGCCCAAAATAATGCAAAAAGCATTAAAACCAAGTCTGTTTTACTCCAAGCTCCTCCAACTTCTTTCAAAAAAAAGAAATGTCAAATAGAATAAAGGTGTCTCTATTAAACATAGTACAGTGTTTAATCAACATATATATTTGTATCGTTTTGAAAGATTCTCATGTATTTTCTTACACTTACTCGGATGCCTTATGCAGAGTAGCAGAGTCAACTGAGGAGGTGTCCAGGCTCCGCCCCCCTCGCCTGATCCACGAAGACGGTGTCATTCGCCCCTATGACAGACAGGGATCCGAGGGCTGTGATTTATTTGAGGTATAAATTCTGTTCTTCATGGTCATGAGTGAAGTTTGATTCTAAAGATTTATAGGGTCAGAATTTCATGGGTGGTTATTAAAGTTCCTGATTCATGATCTTCTTTGGGGTTACACAGGGAACGTGGTTTGTAGAGTAGAATTTGATTATTTATTTGTTTTATTTTATTTAGTGTACTCTGCTAAGTGGGAATAACTGGTATTTTTTTTTCTGTACAGGAACAAAGGTTTTTTTTGTACAGAAAGGATAACGTTAAAAGAAGTCGTAGGCTTTATTACTACTTTTGCAGTAGTTTGTTTGGTTAACATTGTTAACGTTGGTCTCCTGCTTTGTAGCTAATTATTGGAATTTCACTGCTTCCTGTTTTCTCAACCAAATTAATTTGGACTACTCTGTAAATCTAGATTTATTCAAGGGAACAGAAGCTGGAGGAAAGAAAAAGATTATATACAGTTATAATATTTTCAAACCTTAAAAAATTAAAGTTTTTTCTGCTTTTATTTCAGTTTTAACTTCACTGTATTTAAATAATATATATCTCTATAAATATACTCCCATGGTGAGCTTTCCCCAAAATAAATTTATTAATGTTTCTTACTTTGACTTTAAAATAGAATGACTCTTCATTGTTATTAGCCTGTGGTTTTGATTATATATAATTACATTTTATTTTTCTGCATGTTTCTAACTTTATTTTCTTTCTTTTTCTGCCTACACAGCAAGAACTGGAAATACAGGAGTAAATGTCTCCTATACTACTACTTGATTTCATCCTTAAAAATCAAAACAAACTTGTGGTATTAATTGACTATCTTGGGTTTATTTAGATCAAGAGTCCATTTTAATGAAGTTTTCTTTACAACACTTATCTCTACCTGAACTTTTTATCGTAGTGTCTTGACTACAAATAAAAATGGTGGTGTTTGTGATGACACTTGACAGGAGTAAGAGATCGATATAAAAGATTAAAGGATTCAGGAAATCAACTCTCTTCTCCATTTAGTTGGTGAAAGACTTTACTGAGCTCAGAAGCATACACTTTGTCATTTTGAAATTTTTTTCTTTCTTATGGTATTCATGTGCATTTCAGATAAAGTAAAAAAAAAAAAGAAAATTATGTCCAATCTATTCCAACCTATTATGTGTTCTTATGTTTGTGAATCTTGATGATGGAATTACATAACTTTGTTTCACAAGTCACCCTAAATTTACCCAGCTTACAAGAATGTTAACTGGGCATATGTTTTATTATTTTTATTTTTACTGAATTTATTGGGGTGACATCCATTCATAAAACCATACATATCTCAGGTGCATGTGTTTATGTTCTTTGCACCCTGCACTATGCCCTCATTGTGGGGAACAGGCTTTAATAACTGAGGTGTCTTGGCTCCGGGTCTGTTGTTAGACCTCAAACAAGAGTTGGCACATGCATTTTGAGAATACGTTCCCTTAACCTCTGTCTTTTTTATTGGTACTCTTGGTACTCTTGCTGGATAAATGGCAATCATTTAATAATTGTGTTATATACATTCTCAGCCTTCAGCATTTATACTTTTCAAAAATTGAATCTCCTTGTTATGCTAATTTCAAAGTCACATTAGTTTTAGCTACTGTAAATAAAAGTTGAACATGTAAATTAGGCAAACTGCTTATGTTGCTCTTGAATTTATAGATATCTTTATTTTTAAAAACCAACCCTTTTTGTTTTTAAGTCCTTTGAGAAGATTGATTAACTTAATATTACTGGAAGAAATAGAATGATTGTACATTAATGAGAGGACTTAGTAGTTTTTCTCAGTGAGTGGCAGGGGTAGGCTTGGAGTATCAAAAAATTTAGGCTGTTTCATCCCTTCCCCCTCTTACCATCATCAGCTATGTATGATACATGTATTGGTTATCTAGACTATGCTGGGTATACAAGAGAAATTAAGGGTGTCTGTAAGTGACCGTGCATAACATAATCTGTAACTATTAAACAGCACTAAAGTATAAAATTCTTTTCTCCTAGCCCTTATTGTTATATGGCTACCTTCTAAATAATATATTTGGGAATCTTGATTTTCTTCATTTTCTTTTTCTCCTGAGTATTGCTCTGTATTCTTTAATGCTCAGCTTTGAAAGTTATTAAATAAAATACTATGTTTCTATAGGATATATTCTTCTACTTATCCTCTGTTTATTCTCCTAGAATAATCACTGTTTACATGAGTGTGTTTGTGTGTGTGTATATATATATATATATATATACACACACACACAGACACACACATATATACATACATAGGTGTATATGGGATATATATAGCCAGTTTCTATTGAATATTCATCTTGGTTTTCATATTTATGATGATATATTTAAAACGGTGTCTTTGCTTTTTCATTTTAATTATATTTTTTCATGTTTGTAGAAATGTGTCATTCTTAATTCTTGCATTACCATCTGTTGAGGTAACTGTGTATTGTATGTTTGACTATTCCCAGTTCTTGACATCAAAATTGTTTGTTATTTTAATAACAGTAATAATGCTGTGATAAACATTATATACAGTGCTTTTTCATATCTTGATTATTTCTTTAGAATTTACTTTTAAAATTGAATGCATTTGCTAAATACTGTAAATTCTCAAGTTACATTTTGGGACAGGAGAATAAATATTTTATTAACTAATCTGCTGCCATCAGTGACCGAACATCTGCATCTGAATCTCGGAGTTTAGTGGCTGTTAGTAGAGCCGTAAACAAGGTTTCTGTAGTGTATCACAGTGCTAAATTATATTTTAAAAGCTTTCAATGGATTAAAGATGGCAATAGATTCATAACTAATGAAAATGCATAAAAGATGGAAAGTTGGTAGTATTTTTTGTATAATGTATCTCAAATCTAAATATTTGAACATTTAAATTTCAGTGCTGAGTATATTTTCCATTTCCTCTTTATTAAAGAAATTCAGCTGTAGATGTTGAAAGCTTTCAGCTAGTTCACACAGGCATTATTTAAAACAACTGCCTGTTCAACTCCGCTTCTCTGAGTTCATTCTGAAGGTGGGACCCCCGTTCCCTGGGGACTCATCTTCGTTCATGGCTTTTCATAATTATCAAAAATAACTGGGAACCAAGGACTTTAAGAAAACATGTACTTATGCATTGAAATAATAGCAAGTATGCTTTCTCTGCTTGTGATTATTATTGATTTCACTATCCTTTTAATATTGGTGTTGTATTTTTTATTATTTTTGGTTATAAAATGTTAAGATCTGCAGGGGTGAAAAAAATGTTAAGGTGTTATTTACTAGGTATATTTATGTTTTGTGTTTTTATCTATTATCTAATTTTGTCATATTATTATAGATATCAATAATCCATTAGCATTTATTATAAATAATAACTATTTTGTTGATTTTTAACGTGTTGACTAGTTCAAGACACAATAGTTTTGAGGTAGTTGAAAAAGTAAATGTATTTTAATGTGCTACTATTTATACTTGAATTATTTTATGCTTGTAATTGTCTTTAACAATAAATTATAAGTTATTTGAAAGCTTAGAAGTTCTTTGTGTTAATATTATTAAGTTTTCTTCTTTATCAGGAATATAATTTGATAAAATACATATACTGCTCATGAATATTTAATCTATAAGGCTTCTAAAAACATTAAATATCAGTTATGTTGGAATTTTATTATGTATATATCTACCTCCATGTAAAATCAATGGTTCTGAACCTTTGAGAATAATCACACGCATTTTATAAATATCTGATGAAAAATATGAACCATCCTCTGAAAGAGGTTGCAGAACTACATTTTTAAAATTTTATATTCTATTTTGGGTAATTTATAGTCCTCCAAAAGAGCTTCCATGGCCCCAGGTTCAGAACCCCTGTATATTAAGGTCTCCTGTTTAGATTAGCATATTATGTTCATGTTCTTATGAATGAAAATGTGATTATTTCTGGTAGATATTCTAAAATTTCTAAGTTATTACAAAACAAAATGTTAGTTTACCAGAGGATCACTTAGTAAGCATATAATACATATTTGTCTTCTAAGGAACAGTAGAAGTTAATTTATATACACATGATGAGTATCTAACTTTAAGTGCAAATATGTAGAATTGTGCTTTCTGTCCAGTAATATTTTCCTAACTAGCATTGTTATTATAATTAGCTAATATACAGTATTTGAAATACTATTTGGATGCACATATTGCCCAAATCTTAAGTCTTGTATTTTTTTTTCCCCAGAATCATATCAAAAAGTTAGAAGGAGAGACTTACCGATATCACTGTGCTGTTTCTGGAAGCAAGAAGACCATCCTTATGATTACAAATAGGTATTAACTTCAAGTGACATGTTTCCAGTTGTAAATTATATAAACCTTAAGAATTTGGAAGACTAAAATGTTAGAGGATGTGGAGAACTATACTCAACTGCAAAATGCTCACTGTCATAGAATCGCAGAAACACAGATCTGGGTGGGACCTTCGAGACCATCTCTTCTGACCCTTTCATGTTGGAGAGGCTGGCTGCAGCTCGGCGTGGTTTGGGCGTCTCCTAGCTCCACAGCTTCCGAGAGGCGGGGTCCGGAGCGGACTTCGCATACATGCAGTGGTGGCGCAGTTACGTGAGGGTTAGAAATCTAGTTACGGAGGGTGAATTCATAGATCATTTTTCTCACTATGTTTTATTTTGAATTATTAGCATACCTTTTTTAAAGGATGACATTTCTGTGGGTTTTTTTCCAGTTTTTTTCTAAATGTTTTGGGAGTTATAGGTAATTGCTCTACATAAAAGAACTTTAACCAAACTACTGTTTATTTTCCTGAGATTTTTCCCTGCATCACTTATTCTAAAATGACAATTATAGATTAATAATTTTCTAAACTTTTTTAAGTTATGTATTTTTGTAGGACTAAGGGGAAGTACTTAGAGTAGGCAAAATCTGCCTTAGGTTCCCTACTAAGGCATTTAAATAGATTTGGTTAGGAAGGACAGGAAGGAGACCTAAAATAATAGGATTCACATTTAAACCTACAAGCTATTTATCTGTTAGATTAGACCAAAAATAATGTTTATTTGTATCTTGTATTGTGTTTAGCCGCAATAGCAATGCATTAATTCATTTTGAAATTGTGTATCAACACTGGGAAGGTAAACCAGTTCATTTTTTTTTTTTGTTTTTTATTTGGTAATACTTAGTACTTGTTTGATTACTCATTTGTGGAAATGCCACTGTATACATTAATGCATTATACATATGGGTTTTCCAGTAAATTGAAAAATCATACTAATTTTAAAGAGTCACTTAGAGAGCTTTTCAGGAGGCGGCTAGGAGGAGATTTTCAGGGGAACAACCTTCTTGACCACGACCATGACTTAGTCTCCTCGCAGTGGACTCTTTCTAACAGGGATTCTTTGATTAAGACGGTTATCATTATGCTGATTTGTTTGGTCTTTAATGATTACATAAAAATAGCATTTCTTCCAAAACCAGAAATTTAAAAAATAACTCTTAATTTTTATTGCTAAAGTTATGCTTATTCATTATAGATAGTATAGTTTAGGAGCCAACAAAATTTCTTTAAAGAGCCAGATACTAAAAATTTAGCCTTCAGCCCTGACTGGTGTGGCTCAGTGGGTTGGGCGTCATCCCACTAACCGAAAGGTTGCCAGTTCGATCCCCTGTTGGGGCACATGCTTGGGTTGTGGGCCAGGTCCCCTGCTGGGGTTACTGTGAGAGGCAACTGATCAATGCTTCTCTTGCACACTGATGTTTCTCTTCTCTTCTCTCTCCCTCCCTTCCCCTCTCTCTAAAAATAAATAAAATCTTTAAAAAAACTTTAGGCTTCCAGGGCCGTCTCATGCTTCCCATCTGTACCCAACTCTGCCCTTGTAGCAGGAAAGCAGCTGTGGATAATATGTAAATGAACGAGGCGGCTGTGTCCCAGTATAATTGTATTTACTAAAATAGGTCCCGGGATTTGGCTTACAGGCCATAGTTTGCCCACTCCTGATACAGATAATAATTAAGAAAATGAAAATAACAAAAGCTGTGGTTTGCCTTGGACAGAGCTGGCTTGTACTTTTTGTCCCCATGTAATTATTAGTGGCTATCCTTTTCATTCTTAAAAATGTTCTAGTTTGAATAACAATTATACGTTAACCACTAAAAATAGCCTTTACCAGCAATCCCTTTATGCAGAGATATTAGCTGGTGTATCAGACTTTTGCAGTATATGTAATTTATAATAACAATGTATAAAACAATGCACCATGTATATTTAACTAACCTGGGTTTTTCACCTAATAGTATATATTCTGGTCATCTTCCCAAGCAATTAAATATTCTTTGAAAACATGATATTTCATGGCTACATGATATTGTATTTATGGATATATTACCTTATTCCAGTGCTGCCTAAATGTTTGACATTTAGTTTTCTCTTTTCCATTATTGTATTATCATAAACACATCTTTGCAGCTAGCTGTTTTTTCTATAATTATTTCCTTCATGTAAATTCTTATCAGTGGGATTGTTGATTTACAAGTTGTGAAGATTTTTGAGGCCCTTTCTATTTATTGCCATTTATCAGAAAGGCTGTATCAGTTCCTTTACATACAACTAGAAGCATGTTTTGCTAAGACTAGGTGTTATTTAAACTTTTTTTGTTTTTGCTAATTTAATGGGTAGAAAATAATTTGTTTTAATTAGCATTTACTTGATTGCTAATGAGTATGAACATTTTAATACATTCATCATCCATTTATATTTTTTATTCCATGAATTGCTTTTTCATATCTTTTACTTGTTTTTTATTATATTAGCATTTTGCTTACTGAGTTTAACAACATTGTATAAATTAGTGACATTAGCCCTTTTTATCCAATGTATTATTAACACTTTAATGATTATTGAGCTTTTCAATACATAGGGCTTTTAACTTTTTCACATTGAAACTTATCTAAAACTTGATCTCTCTATATTTTTTCTTAATCAGTTATTAGAAACAAAATATGAGTTTTCACAACCTAAATTTACTAGGTAGCTCCACTAGTTGGTCTTAACTCATATGTAATACTTTATTTTAGTAATCTTCATTAGGAATTTGTTCTCTGAGCAGAGCATCTGTCTTAGTCTGTTTGGGCTGCTGTTCCAAAAATACCATAGTCAGGTGACTAAAACACCAAATTGTCATTTCTCACAGTTCTGGAGTCTGGGAAGTCCAAGATCAAGGTGCTGCCAGACTGTGTGTCTGGTGAGGGCTCACTTCCTGGTTCATAGATGGTTCTTCTCACTGTGTCCTCACATTGACAGAAGGTGCAAGGGAGTTTTCTCGGGCCTCTTTCATAAGGGCATGAATTCACAAGGGCTTTATCCTCATGACTTAATCACCTCCCAAAAGTCCCACCTCAGCATATCACACTGGGGGTTATGATTCAGCATATCGATTGGGAGGGGCAGGAATATAGTCAGTCCATTGCAGCATCAGTGTATAACATATAGGGACACAGAGATGAAAGTTACATCTTCTGTTCCCTCCTGATCTATAGGGGGGAACTACAAATTATTGATGACATCACAGCGTAATAGGTGCCAAGATAAAATGATGTACAGTGACTGAAGACTCTTGGTCCAGTAAGGTGGGAAGCAAGGCGTCATAGGGAGGGTGTCAGGGAGCTTTCTAATGAGGAGGTACTTACGCTGAGTCCTGTAGAATATGGAGCTGTCATACAGGTAAACAAGAGGCAAGCAGATACATGAAACATTGTGGCACTTTGAATAGTAAGAGCAGTTTGGAATGGCTGGGCAGTAGTAGGATGTTCATAGGGAAGTGCTGGGAGATGACGCAAGAGTCACAGATGTCTGTTTATACTCCCAGAAGGGTTCAGGCTTCATCATTAAAGTGATGGGACATCACTAATTTGTTAAGAGTGAAGACTTACTGTTCATTATTGCAGCTTTTCACACAGAGATATATGCTCGTGGGACACAGATCAGTCTCTGGTGTTCTCTCCCACTGAAGGCTCGAAAACAAGGAGTAGCATAAAAGTTGCTTTAGGAAGATCTGGCAGCAGCGGGCTGCTGGGTGGAGGAGGGTCGGAACAGCCGCAGGGAGGCCGGTTAGAGACTGTGTCAGAGTTCTGTTGCTGCGCAGCAGATCACCTTGAAACTGGCAGCTCAGAACAACACGGATTTATCATCTCAGTGTCCGCATGTCTCCAGTCTGTGGCGTGGCTGGATTCTCTGTTTAGGGTCTCACAAGGCTTCCGTTCCGGAAACTCCTGGGAAGAATCCCCTTCCAAGCTCTTTTAATGTTGTTGGTAGAGTTCGGTTCCTTGCAGTTGAAGGACCAGCAGTCCGGTTCCCCCATCTCTGTCAGATGGCGGCTGCCCTTAGCTCCTGGAGCCCACCTGCATTCCTGGTTGTGCGGCGTTCTCCGCTCTCAAACCGTCCATAGCGCTTTGAATCTCTGACTTCTCTGTCTCTAACCCAGGTTTAAAGGGTCAGGCCCACCCAGGTAAACTTTCCTCAAAGTCACCTGTGCCTTATAACAAAACCTAATCATAGCGGTGAAATCCATCATATTCATAGTCCTGGGGATTATACACAGTTGTATATCAGGACATGGGGATCTTGGGACACATCTCAGAATCTTGTCCGCCACAGAGGTTGCTGCTGTTGTTCTGATAGGAAGTGGCGAGGCCAAAATGAAAAGAGTGGGAATAGAAAGAAGGGAGCAGCCCTAAGAGGCCAGGACTTGGAGGCTGATTGAATGTGGAGGAGAAGGGAATGCAAGATACCTTTCTGGTTTGGGGACCAAGTAGCAAGAGTGGTGATATTACTGTTTATAGCACTTTGAGGGAAAAGACGATTGTGTTTTGTTTTGGAATTGACTAACTTTGTTGTAGCTTTGAGATGTCAAAGTACAGATTCCTCATTAGCAGATACACAGATATAAACCATTGATGTTTGAATAAAGATTTGGAGTTGAAATCTTGGACCATGAGTGTGTCAAATAGAAGATGACCAAGATTTGAACTCTGATAAACAGGGAGAAAGAAAATGAAGGCGATTTAAGGTGGTAGAAAACCAGTATTATTCCTGGCTGGTGTAGCTCAGTGGATTGAGTGCAGGCTGTGAACCAAAGAGTCACCAGTTCAATTCCCAGTCAGGGCACATACCTGGGTTGTGGGCCAAGTCCCCAGTGGGGGCCACGTGAGAGGCAACCATACATTGATGGTTCCCTCTCTCTCTTTCTCCCTCTCTTTCTCTCTCTCTAAAAATAAATAAATAAAATCTTTTAAAAAATGTTAGTGTTTGCCCTAAATAAATAAAAAAATATATATATATATATAAATATAATTGGTATGGCCAAGAGAAGAGAGAGTTCTGAGGCAATCAGAATGGTGAACTGCATCTGACACAGTGATTCGTAATGGTTAGCTTTCACTCTTCACTCTGTCATCTGATTCTCTACCAGGGTAGGAGGTGGAGGGAGTGGAACCCGATTCCTGGAGACTGTTTGGAATGTGTAGGGGAATGGAGGTGTCACAGTGATTGAAGGGCACTTAGTAGGCTGGGGCTGGGGATGCTGAACGTCTTACAGTGTACAACACAATCCCACACAAGCCCCAAATTTTAATAGCATCTCTGCTGAGAATTATTATGCCACAGGCCTGTTTTGGTTTCTGTTCTCCATTGGTCACCAAATGCTTCCAACTCTACCTTATAAGCCTCTGGAGTCTAGCTCTTTTTCCCTCCTCACAGCTATAGCTTTCATCAAGACTCTTACTGATTCCTGATGGGACTATTAAAATAACTTCTACCTTGATGGTCTGTCCCACCTCTACCCCATGACTGCCAGAGTCGTGACTCTAAAGTAAAATTGTATCATGTCATTTCCCATTACCTGTAGGTTAAAGTCAGAATTTCTTAAAATAGCAAAAAAAAAAAAAAAAAAAAATCCTTTCAAGATCTGGCACTAAGCTAATTTTCTCATCTTCGTATACTCCTGGTCCTCCAGCCAGTCCTCCACATTCCTCAGGTAAATCTTCCCTTTTTTGTACCCTCATATATGCCAATGCCCTATTCTCTTTGTCTGGACTTGAATTTCCCTTTCCCACCTAGAAAACTTTCAAGAATCAGCTCTTAGGCCACCTACTTCACCAGCACACTCAGCCCTCCTCTCCTGTGCCCCCCAGATTACCTACTGCACTTACCTACCTGTGCTGGCGAGTTTATTTCATGTTTATTTCCCCTCTGGCCGCTGAGTGCCTCTCAAGCAAAAACCCTGTCTTTTTCTTTCTCCAACACTAGATATCTATAGAATTAACAGGTCAACTTTCCTAGTTTTGCTTTCTGTTGGAGAAACTTTAGTCCAGTATAGTTATTTCAGTGATTGATCTGAATCACACAGTGGGAAATCAGTGTGCATACCCTTTAAAGATTCTGTTGTATTTTTATTGCTGTTGAGTAAAACAGGATACTTACTCTGTGATATATAGTACATTAGTGTTAACGTGTTCAAACCTGATATTTATTAGTAGGCCGAATGTGAATCTTTGCTGACATTTGAGGTTTGTGTGACATTTCCTTCACATTTGTTCCTGACTGGAAGGCATAAATGATTGACAGTAAAGAGCAATTAATAATTTTCCAAGTAAGACATTTTCAGGAGCTTCTGCCTTTATTGCTTCCCAGATGAGGAGAATACAGCCTGTTTCTATGTGTTTTAAAGATTACCTCAGTTTTTGTCAATTTAAAAAAAATGACACTTTTATAAATTTTGCAAGATTGGCAGAAGCAGAATTTTTGAAAGTCTGCTTTGTTAATTGGTAGGTGCCGTATTTGTTCCTTATTTGACAGTTATCTAGACGTTTTTATGTTAAGCATACTATTTTTAATGCCAGGTTATATTGTTTACCGAATACTACCTATCCCATCCATCAGAGTGAAATATTAGACATAATCATTAACAGTCTTTATCACTCACTATATTTTGGGTTTTTTTTTGCACAACAGGCGAGTGTTGTGTATAAAGGAAGTTGAGATCCTCGGCCTGATGTCCACAGACTGGCAGTATCCATTTGAAGATTTTGTATTTCCTCCTAGTGTCATTAGAAATACGCTAAACATTTCAGTTAAGGTAAGAAAACTTGAATCACATATTTAGAGCCAAGAATTTGTTAAATGAGTGGAAACGAATGCTTCTTGACTCATTTTTGCAGTTAACTACACAAAGTATTTGAAGGGTTGTTATTGTTACTTGTCTACTATACCTTATTTTCTGACCATCCTTGGTTGTGTAGAGTGAAATATCAAGTCTGTCTACTGAAAGAATTAGGGTGCTGGTGCTTCCTTTTGGGAGAATAAAGCATTAGTAAATAAAAGATCTTTTTAGTTTCATATGGATACCTATTTTGCTCTGTCTAATCCTAGATACTTCTGGAAAGATTCCCTTTTTTAGGCTTTTAGGAGATTATTATAAATATTATCTCTAAAACACTCATGTTTTAGAGTATTTGGCATTTGTAGAATGCCAGAACCTTTGACGTATATAATAATACTTTCAAGTCTTTCCTCCCCATCATTTTCTAAGGAAAACTTTTCATTGCATAGCAGGTAATTAACAAAAGGATAGCCCGTCTTTTGCTCAGCTCTCAAGACTCATTCGCCTTCAAAATACATAATTTTTTATTGTAAATGATAATAAAATATATTTATTTTCACCTCTTTAAAAGAAACTAAAAATTGTCATTCTATAGATGATAATTTCTGTATTCTTTCCTGAATAATAATATTATTTATTTCTGTTACTGAAATTTCCTGAAAAACAGTTATCATAAAATTTAATAGTGATGCTAATACTATTATATTTAATTTATGTTTTCTTTCATAGGAGTTTACAAATGAAAGAAACTATACCATTTTGTATTTCAGTTTTCTGTCATTGTAGAGTGTCAGAATTTTATTAAAGAGTGCCTTAATACATGACACATAGTTTCAAGCTAGGAAAGACTGTGTCACTGTGCAAATATATTACAGTTCCTCAGTTATCACTTTTCTTTCACATCAGTGGTATGAATTGACTCAATGTATTCTACATTATATAGGAATTTTTTCTATCAGCCAAGGCAATGAAGAAGGGTTTTTTGATTTGTCAGATGTGATGAGTTATCAAGTGGAGTTTCTGTAGGCTATTTATCATAGCCTGCAAAAAGCCATTATTTTATACAGATAGATGTATACTCACGCAGTTTCATAAATTCTAAGAGCTCACATATGGAACCGCTGTTCTTGTACCAAAATGATTTATCTTTTATTCCATCTGACTATCTGTATTTTGTATGCTTATAAAATAGAGTTGACATTTAAGAAGCATCCAATTAAAGGTCATGATTTTTTTCTTCCCCAGAATAATTTTTTTGTCATTCTTTCTTTTGAAATAGGATCAGGGTCTGTTCCACAAAAAAGACAGTGCCAATCAAGCCTACGTCCGGCAAATTCCCCTGCAGGATGCCACCATAGCAGAGGTAAACGGTTTCTTTCAAAGAACAGCGCCTCAGTTTTGTAGCTGAAAGATATGTTTAAAACCTGTTATAGTTAACGACACCCATTATTTCTCCCAAAAGATCTTCCAGTTATATTTGAATGGATATATAAGCTTAAAATAATATGCTTTGAGCTTAGTAGGTCCAAAGAGTGCTCCAACTCTTGCCTTTGCACCTTTCTCCTCCATCGAATTAGCCTGTACTTCTCTTTACGATTTATAATAAATATTTTATTTTCCAGAGAGCATGCCATGCCATTGAGGATGCGCAGTCAGTGAGACACCAGCAAAAACTGGTGAAGCAGTCGTCGCTGAAACTCCTCAGGCCTCGAACGCCACTTTAAGCACAGATCCGCGGGGCTGCTACTCGGAGAAAACCAGCTGTTAGTCTTGTCTATAAATCACTGCTCTTTATCTTACCGAAGAGAATTTTTAAAGCAGTGCTTTAGTTTTTTAATATTTTTGCTAAAATAGCTAGATATTGAGTTTTCCATGTTTTCCCCTTTACTTTTGACTGTAATTTTGTAACCATGTGTATGTTAATAATCTACTCTACATTGGCCCTGAATGGGTCAGACCTTCAAAGAAATACCACTTCAGACTCTGAGCGAAATTTCCATTAATGTTAAAATTGTGAAGCAAAGGATAATAGGTTTGTTTTTAATTAAACAAAGTCCTTACTCAAGAACAAGAAAGGAGCTTAGAAAGAATAATGTTCTTTGAGAGGTTTTGGACAAATATTGGATACTTTATTCAATAGCTGAGATGAGATAACATTTTTGATAAACTAGGTAATACACTAAAGGCAGAAATGATGTTTTCTATTTTATTCTCATAAAAACATTGTCCTCCTAATAAAAATGTTTTACTTTGGTGCTTATTTTTCTTCCTTGTACTATAGTATAAAGACATACGGAAAAACAAAACTTCAGATATCAATACTCTGTTGTCTATAATGTACCATGTATACAATTTTGGAAGTCACATGCTCTTTCAAGATGAATCTATGTGACACAATTATAATTTGATGATCATGAATGAAAATATTGTACTTTGTTTTCCTGACTTAGAAATATGAAAAAATTCATATTTTTATATATCCAGAAATCGTTTTTTATAAGTTGAAATATTTTAAGGGCATTATAAATTAATAATTATAATGGATACCTAGAAATGTATTTTAAATACTTATTAGGAACAATGAAAAGTCTCTAGTAGCTTTATACATACATAAAATAAGACATATATAACAACACTGTGGAAAATAACTGGTAAATGTGTGTTTTTGGAGAGCATGCCTATGAGAATCATTTCAGTCCAGTATTATTTCTGTCCTTTTCTGCATCTTGTTTATGCTGATCAAAGATACACTGCCTGGTAAAGCTTTGTAAAAAATTCTTAAAAGTACTTAATTTCCTTGGATAAATCTTTAAATTTGCTCATGGATTTTAACATGGCATTTATTTCAAATCTCTGAATTAATTATGAAATGAAGATGTGGACGTACTTGGTTTGCTCTGTTTTTGTTTACGTGTGTTAACATTTCTACTGTCTTTAGTCATGTTTCTTGAGACTGACCTTAAAATGTTTAAATTTTTTTCTAGTTATTATTTACTACAGATACCAAAAAAAAGAGGAGGTGGTAACTAATTCCCTAAATTTTTGATGTTTGATACAGGAGGGTGGTCTTTGCCTTTTCCACATCATTATTTTATTTTCTGTGAAGAAAAGTATTATGTATAAAACTTCTGGGATTGAACAGAATTTATCAGTAGTTAATTGTTTATTAAAAGGAGCTGTACAAATAGAATTTTATAGCAAATGAGCTAGTATTTTGTGTTATAAAACTGAATCAGGACTCAGATATCTAATTATGTTTTCATGTGAATCACAGTTACTGACAATGTCCTTTAAGAAATTTTATTTTACTGATGATATGTACAAAACATGGAACTAAGAAAAGTTTATAGAAGCCTATAAATTCCTCATCTCTGAAAATTGTCAAATATTGATAATACTTTAATTTGATTTAATCCCCTGGGACATAAATAATTTATTGGTTAAGTGTAATAATGTCTTTCCTGTTTCTAAAATGCATTCAGAGTCCATTATTTGTGTATGAACTACTGAGAGAAATAAAACATTTGGTATATTATTTACAGATGTGAAAACTTTGTGGTTTTATGTTAAATATTTATAGGTGTGAGAACTTTGTGGGTGTGTAAGTAACATTTGTTTTTACTTTGTATGTCTTTCCCCTTTCCTCTCCCAGCCCTCTGACAGCGAGAAGTTAGATGAATGGTTATGGAGGGCTCCGCCAGCCACCAGTCTGTTCTCTGTATCTGTGAGTCTGTTTCTATTTTGTGTGTTTATTTTATTTATTAGATTCCACATATAAGTGAAATCATATGGCATTTGTCTTTTCTCTGACTGAGGCGGAGAGGAGGGTGTGGGTAGCTGGGTAAAAAGGTGAGGGGATTAAGCAAAAAAAACCAAAAAACAAAAAACAAAACAAAAAAATCCAACTCATAGACACAGACAACAGTGTGGTGATTACAAGAGGGCAAGGAGGGTGGGGGGAGGTAGACGAGGGTACAGGCGGATAAATGGTGATGGACAAAGACTTGATTTTGGATGGTCAACACACAATACAATATACAGATGATGTATATTATAGAATTGTACACCTGAAACCTATATAATTTTTATTAACCAGTGTCACCCAATAAATTCAGTTAAAAAAGTAGTTATGGAGGGCTTTATAAGATGCTAATCAGGGAACAGTTTTCCTGAGGGTACTGAGCCCCTTTACTAACACTTTGGCTGTCCGTGGCACAGAAGGACCACAGGAAGAATATAGAAAATGTGTTGGGTTGGCCAGAAAGTCTGTTAATGATTTTTCCCATAAGATAAAAGACACGTTTTTCTTTTTCACCAATAACTTTATTGATTTGGATATTTTGAGTGTGTCAGCCATCGACCGCTGTTGGCTTCTAGTGGGTAGAGCCCAGGGATGCCGCTAAACATCTTCCAGTGCATAAGACAGCCCCACAGCAAAGAATTATTTGGCCAAAACATCAATAGTACCAAGAAACTCGCAAACCACTTTCGACAAGTTCGATCAGTCAAAGCACTTTCACTGTACACTGCACAAGTCCTTTTTTGCATTTCAGTTGCATTTTTTCCTTTTCTCGAAATACTAAAGCATAATATGTTGAAAATGTTGTGTATATTCTTCCAGCTTCAGTATTCAAATGGGTGCACAAAAATTCACCAATTTTGATAAGCTTTTTTTAATGCACGCTGATATGACAGCTGGGACAATGCAATCTAACAATATTGTTTTGAATGAAGTTGAAGACAACAAAGCACTGCTAGAGCTATCTACAGAAAAAATGGACTTTTTGGCCAACCCAGTAGTTGACCAAGGGCCCAGCTGCCACACTTTGAAGTCACAGCTGGATTTGCATGAAGCCAGGTCTTTTATGGCTTCTGTCAGACATCGACTGTGAGTGACAGGGATGCCAGGGCAGGCCCATTCCCAGAAGACATGGAGGTCTTCTGACAGCTGACTTTGGCTTGAAGACTTGTAAGCAGCCTTGTGGATCCAGACTGGATGGGAGGCTTCTGCCCAATTAGTCTTTCTGTCTCTGTCTTTTTTGGTCTCACCACCTACCTCCTTTCTCCACTGGGGAGATCAGTGGAAAGATTTCCTTGCATGCATTCCGTGATATAGTATTGTTCGGTTTTGACTTATGAATGAGAGAGGGCGCTATCATCTTTTTGGTGCTTAGGGTCTCTGCATGTGTTGATCTGGTGCCCCTGTGTCTGTCGGTTTAACAGTGCTCCATGTGTGCTGCTAAGGTACAGCCATGACTAAAAATTAATGTTCTGTACTTAAACTCTTAAAGAGCTACAAACACCGGTGCCAGTTAAAACAGAGAGTTGCAGTCACTGCCAGAGCTAGAAGAACCACCTTTTTATTGGGTGGAAACCAAAGATTCTTAAAGGATAGGAGATTACTCAGAATCATCTGTCCTCAAGGGACGAGTCCTTTCGGTTGAGCATCTCTGCCCAACTGCCCACTAATACTGATGACAGTGGGTTGGCTCAGAAAAGCCCCTAAAAGTCCCTTCAGCAGAGCGAGCACTTTTCTAATGGTAATTCTCCCTATAGTGTAAGAATTTAGGACTATTGTTCTTGAATTCATCCCTGAAAGTTTCTTCAGCTAAGTCTGCAATATTCAAATACTCCACATTGTGGGACTCTTTGAACCGAAAAAGCCTTCAGAAAGGCTTTTTGTTTGTATTATTTTTGCATAGTGCAGACCCAACGTCCCTTACCACAATTCAAATAGCTCTGAAAACCAAAAGGCTTTTCATAAGTCTGAAGCAAAAGACATTTGACAGCAAAATTCTGAACTGAACTGACATGAGGCTAATTGTGGTCTTTATTCTATTAGCGGCAGCAAGATGAATGCATTTGATTAAGGGGCGCTGCGGCAGGCTCGCTGGAGGTGTGCGAGCTATTGGTGTGTGAAGTCGATTGCTTCCTCAAATTTGAAAGGGTTTGTATTCTGAAACACATCTGGTCCCAAGAGTTTCAGGTAAGGGATTATAGATCTGTATCCCCCCAAAATTACCAGTTTATTTAAGTTGCTTCTCAAATTTCAGAAGGATCACAAACTGTAGGAGGCATGAGGGACAGTCTTCCCCCTTCAGACCATGCTAAGTTCCATTTCACAGTAAGCTGCAGGTTATTTTAATGACGTGTTCCAGGTAATCGATGCTGAGATAGAGGAGACTGGAATGCCGTCATGTGATAGTGCATCATAAAGATTCATGGAAGCCAGCAGAAGTACAAGTCAAAGAATATCGTCATGATTTCTGCCCCCTTGTTTATTAAGTATTATTATTTTGCCATGTATAATACGCACTTTTTTTGCCCAGATTTTTTAGGGAAAATAAGGATGTGTATTATACATGGGTATAATAAATACATAATCCCACGTATGATGTGCACAAAAATGTTGAGTTTGCATTCTCCATGGCAAAATATGGTAAATACCTGGTAGATTACAGGTTTTTAGAATTCACAGCTAGTGTGAAAGTCATTAGATTGGTAATGAAATAAGCCAATGTGATTCTCTCTAGATTGACAGTATTATCCGCTAAAATAATAGTGGACACTTTACAAAGAGGATTCAGTTCTGTTGGATTCTGTTTAACTTGAAGAACAACCAGGTGACTTCCCCAAAGATTGACTGTAAAGCTTAATTTTTCCCAGTTGTGGTTTAAATTATGTGCTAAATAATTTTCATCAAAAATAGATTTCAGATATTGGTCATTGGGTTTTACTGTTTTTGTAGAAAATTTTGATAACACCAGTTTTTCTCTCCAACAAACCACCTTCCTCTTTCGTCATCTTCATTTAAGCCTTTCTCCTTTATACATTATTTTTCCTATCTTTTCTTTGTATGGTACCTCTCTAAATATTGCTAAATTCCCTGTATTAGGTAGATATTTTGTCAGTAGTTGGCAAACAGCAGGGCGTGAGCCCAGTAATCTGTTCTTCTAAAATAAAGTTTTATTGGAACCTAGACGCATCCATTCGTTTGCATCCTTCATGGCGACTCCCCACTACAGTGGCAGAGCTGGGTGGTTGTGGCAGAGACAGTACAGCCGGCAAAACCTAAAATATTTACTGTCTGACCCTTCCCTGAAAAAGTTTATCGATATAATTAATCTTATAGATGGGATAGAAACAAGACACTCGCTGGTTTACCCCACATCCTATGGTGAGATAGGAGCTGAATTATGACCTGCTAACTGCCACCCTCTCTCTGTTATCTCCACTTTCCCCTCTTCTTTCTTGCTAGAAGCAAGGGTAGTTGTGTCAGACGCAAATGAATGTGGCCAATGCTGGCTTCTTGGATCTTTTTTTAAAACTTTATGTGCTCTTATCAGTGTTATCTATGTTTTTTCTCATCTATATTTTAGGCATTTCCCATAGTAACACTCAATCTAAACTGACCCTTCCCCTAATTATTTCTTAAAGAATTCTCACATATGACGTAATATTATTGTGGCAGTTTACTAGGAAACATGGTTTTTGAGGTGTAAAATTTAGGAAATAAAAACTTTGGAGATAAGACATGAAACTTGCCTCTATTTCTGATGCACAGCCAGAATAGAAGAATCCATTGCATGGTGTTCTACCATAATCAAACCATTAGAGAGTTCGCAACTAGCGAGGGGCTCACCAGGAGGAAATCGGATCTTTAAGCACAGTACCTCATATTACAGAGTAATAATGTAATGAGTGAGCAGGTGTTCAAAGATGGCAGTTTGGGTGGAAGCTATAGCGTTAGCTTCACCAGAGGATGCTGCTGCAAATCAGTTCAGCAAGCACTTACTGATGATTTAGATCAAGACGTCACACTTGAACAGGGCACATTTCTCCTCCCTCTGGAGGGCTGTTGAAGATTCTTAATGTTCTTGGACACTTTGGATCAAATTTCTGATTAATTCAATTCAGGGTGATTCACACTTTCAAAAATAGTTAAATAAAAAAGGTGGGAGGATATGAATTAGCAGATTAACCGAGTTTCTTTTTCAAAAAAGATTTTCTGGACTGGGCAATCATTCGAATATCAGTGACTGGGTTATGGGAGTAATAGATTTTTTTTAACCAAGATAATGGAGTCATACTCGAGAGAATCTGGAATAAGTTGTAAGATTGATGTGACATTTTAATAGATCTGAAATTACTGACTGCAAATACATTGCAGGAAACAATTGTTTGCCCATGTAAAAATGCTATGGTTAAATTTAGAGACTGAGGAAATGCTTCTTTTGAATTAACCTCAAATAAACAGTAAAATCTTACATGACTATTATTACAATCCAGATGGTGAATGGACACTATTGAATACACTCATAAGGACCATTAAGACATTAACTATGACTCACTGGTGAATAGAATATATTGCCCATTCTGCCTAAAATTAATGGCTCAGTCCATTAACGCTGAATTATAATGCAGTTCTCTTAGAAGCACCAGTAATGCTTATTTTTATAAGTGGATTAATTTTCATTTCACTTTGGAGGGAAAATAATTCACTTGAGGGCCTTTGTTTTAGTTGTATTTAAGTTCATAGAATTATAATAGTCCATGATTGGAAGGTTCTCATGTTCAACATAAATCTGTCTTCCTGTGGCTTCCATCCATGGAGCTCAGTCCCAAATCCTTGGGGCCATCTTCTGCCTGTAGAAGCCTGTATGTACTAGTGCGGCATACTTAGACTTGAAGGCTGGCCTCATGTCCTACCCCTCATGCAGTAAACCATGTAAGTCCAAGATCTCATCGTTTCTACCTGAAACATCCCATGATCTCGATGGCTGTCCCCTAAACACAGTGGCTGATCCGAGCCCCTCTCAGACGTGGCACACTGGTCTGGATGAGTGCTGTGGGAGCCAAGGCAGAGAGGCATTTGGACAATTCCCCATTTTCCACTAATTTTCTAAGACTAATAAGTATCCCAACCTATTAAAGTAATTACATAAAACAAATTTTCCCATTTGGTGATACTTTTTTCCCCCTTATTGCAATCTACTAATGTAGTACCTTACACAAGAACATTGAGTTATCCTTTTAATCTTTTTTTTTAATTAAAGTTGAGTGAATTTATGTGGTATTATAAAGTTAAAAACCAATGACCATGAAAAAAAATTCCTTCGCCTCTGTTTCTTCATTTGAAAATAAGACCTTCAGACCAGATCTGCCTTCCTGTGATTCCTATGGATTTTACAGATATTGATAAAATGATGGGTTTTGTAATTGTTATTTTGAAGTGTGAGATGTTACTTAAGGATTTCTCACAACATCCTTTTAGACATTAAATACATATTTTAAACAATGAGTTTAAAAAAACCCTCAAAGACTATAACAGAACAGCAAGAGGGAATGTGAGACGTCGTTGCTAGGCTTTGCGTGCGAGAACGGCCCACCGTGGAGAGCGCTGGTAACCGAGTGCAGAAGGGGAGCCGCCCAGGACCTGCGAAGAGAAATGGCCACGCCCAGAGTCCGGCTCCTTCTGTGAAAATGGAACCCTGCTCTTCCTTCTGAGAGGCGCACCCTCAGCAGTGCCCTCCGTTGTCTGAGGACCCCTGCTGCGTGATGCAGTCATCGCTCCGGCCGGGTCCACGCAGGCTCTCCGGAAGACACCACTGCAATGGACTCAGTGTTTATGCCCCCGAGATTCTCATGTTGAAACTGTCATCCCCAAGTTAATGGTATTAGGAAAGGGCTTTTGGGAGTCGATTGAGTATAAGGAGGAGGCCCTCATGAATTAGATTCATGCCCTTGTAAAGAGACCTCGAAGGTCACACTTTGTATGATTCCATTTGTGTTGAATACCCCTTTCCCTCGTCCATCATGTGAGGACACAGTGAGAAGGTGCCACCTGGTCTGTAAAGAAGCGGGCCCTCACCAGACACCAGAGCTGTCAGCGCCTTGGTCTTGGACTGCCCAGACTCCAGAATCATGAGAAATAAGTGTTAGTTGCTTATAGGCCCCCAGGTTAATAGAATACTGGCTATAGTTTTCCGAATGGACTAAGACAATCACCCTCTCTCAGGAAACCCCCCCGCTGGCCAGCCCTGTCATCCGAAATTGGATAAAAGATTGCAAATGTTAACCATGTGGATTTATTTGTATGGGTTAATTTACCAAATCAGAAAAAGGGTAGGTCACTGCCAGGATTAGATCACTAAGAAATTAGGAAAAGAAATACCCAATAAAAATATTAAATAGATATAGTTAAAAATAAGGCTTAAAATATTAAACATGAAGAGAAGGATTAAAGGCAAGTTATTATAAAAAAGGCAAATTTGAATAAGAACCAAGTAGATCTTCTAGAAATGAAAAACACCATTGAAATAAAAAGTCAGTGGACAGCCCCAACAATAAACATGGCTGATGTAAGAATTACTGGACTGGAAAACAGAACTGACTCAGTACATTTCCTGGAATACAGGAAAGCATAAAGAGAAGCAACACAGAGAATGAGAATGCCCACTGTAGTGGGTTGGCCAAAGCGTTTGATTGTTTTTTTCCGACAATAGCTGTGCAATAGCACTTAACTGTCTTCAACTCCATTGGAACAGTTTTGTTAGATTATGTTGTGACAGCTGTCTTCTCTGCGTGCATTTAAAGCACCATCGAAACTGATGAACTTTTGTGTAGCCATTTCAATAATGAAGATGGAAGAAAATAAGCAACATTTTCAGCATATCATGCTTTATTATTTCAAGAAAGGTAAACATGCAACTGAAAAGCACAAAAAAAAATTGTGCAGTGCAGGGAGAAGGTGCTGTGACTGATCGATCGTGTCAAAAGTGGTCTGCGAAGTTTCACGCTGGAGGTTTCTCACTGGATGATGATGCTCTATGGCCAGGTAGATGAGTCAAAGTTAATTGTGATCAAATCAAGACATTAATTGAGAACAAGCAGCATTATACCATGTGGGAGAGAGCCAACATACTCAAAATATCCAAATAGGTAAAGTTATTGGTGAAAATGAAAAATGTGTGTGTTTTTTTAATGGAAAAAACTAGAGTAATTTTTTTGGCCAACCCCGTATTTCCAATCCATATATATAAATTACACACACACACACACATACACACACAAATGATTTTTTTGTGTGGAACTTGAAAGGCTGTTCTAAAAATTCACATGGAAGAGTGAAAGGCCAAGAATTTTCCAATCACTTTGAAGAATATGAAGTGAAGGGAATGTTTTGTTTCTTCAGGTTGTAAGGCTCACCACAAAAACTAGTCATTAAAACAATACTATATTTTTGGAGAAATCAGTAGATAAATGAAACAAATTGAGAGACTAACAACAGACCCATGTATATAAGGAAATACATAATAAAAATGATAATAATAAGAATAGTAAATAAAGCATATGATTCTTGCTGTGTAAGTCCGAGGCACTGTTGTGATTTATATATTCTAATTCATTCATCCTCCAAGGCAACATTAAAGTTCAGCCCAGCACAGCAGCATAACTCATAATGGCCAAAAGGTGGAAACAATTGAAATGTCCACCAGGGGATGGATGGATAGCCACACGGTGGCGTATACATGCACTGGAACATCCGTCACTCACGAGGGGGAATGGAGTGTCAATACATGCTACATGGGGGCAGACCCTCAAAAGCATTATGGTGAGGAAGCCAGACACGGAAAATCACAATTTGTATGGTTGCTTTGATATTAAATATCCAGAGTAGGCAAATCTGCAGAAACAGAAGCAGACTAGTGGTCATCAGGGGCTAGGAGAGGCAGCAGCGATGAGAGTTATTGCTTAAAGGGAGCATGCCGGTCTGGGGCAACACAGAAACCGTGGAGCTAGAGGTGGTGGCTGCACAATGCCGTGAATGCAGTAAATGCCCCTGAACTGCATGGTTTCAAATGGTTAGTAGTTAATACAAATTTCACCTCAATAAATTTTCAGGAGCTGAAGAATGCCAAAAACCTAGATGAGCACGGAAACATTTCCCACAGAGCTTTCAGAAAGGAAGGTGGGACACCTTTGTTTTAGACCTCCAGAAAAATTACGAGAACTTTTTTCCCATAACTTGTATATTGTACCCAAATTTACCTGATGCCCCATGTCCCCTGGCCTGGCAGGCCCCTCCCTGACCTGGAGCTGAATGTCCTTGCCCACCATGTGACAAGATACTGCTTGGCTCAGGAGGGACAAGATAAGGGAGAAAGGAATCATCACCCCAAATACATCTTCATTTCATTGACTAAAATAATCTGGACTTTATAAATTGGCAAGGACAAACTTTAGTTTTAAACTTGGGTAATTATTCAGATTCGCATCCTTCCTATTGGGTAGTAGTTTGAGAACTGGAAATATTTCACATCTTTTTTTCCTGATGTATTTCTCAGGAGCTAAACTGTTTTGCTCTTTCCACACATAAAGACTTTTTTCTTTAAATATTGCTTTGTTCTATTTCTCCACACTAGCCAATTTTCAATTCTCCAAACATTTTCACTTTCATATGGAATAATAGCCATCAGTTATCTTCTCACACTAAAAATGAGCCTTCAAAAGAAAATAAGCTCTAGATGTTACAAATAAAAAATAAAAATTGCACCCAGACACACACATCCAGACACATACACACACACACCCACACCAATTTCAGCCAGCAAGGATAAACTATTCAATAAATATTGCTTGGGAAATTGATTTATTCATATGGCAAATGTAACAGATTTCTTCCTGCTACCACACACTGAAATAAACACCAGGAGTAAGAGACCTATATACAAAGCAACAATTTAAAACTTATGGAAGAAAATATAGGAGAATATCTTTATGGTCTTGGGAAACTAGAATTTTCTGTGAGAGAAAAATTCATTAAAAAGTTAAATGATGCCCTGGCTGGTGTAGCTCAGTGGATTGAGCTCAGGCTGTGAACCAAAGGGTCACTAGTTTGATTCCCAGTCAGGGCACATGCCTGGGTTGCGGGCCAGGTCCCCAGTGGGGGCCACCTGAGAGGCAACCACACACTGATGTTTCTCTCCCTCTCTTTCTCCTTCCCTTCCCCTCTCTCTAAAAAAATAAAATATTTTTAAAAAGTTAACAAGCCACAAAACAGGAAAGAATATGTACAAACCTCATGTATAAATGACAAAGGATTAATAGGAAAACTATATGACAAACTCCTTCAGCTCAGTAAGAAAAAGAAAACACCTAATAGAAAAATGGGCAAAGGCAGTGAACAGACAATTCACAGAAGAGGAAATGTGAAAGGTAGTCAAGAATGTGCACACTGAAACAACCAGACGTCCTTTCACACCTGCCAGATTGGCGAAAACATGTGAAGTTTCAGAACAGCTGATGTCCCAGGGACGGGCTCACGTGCGCACTGGGGAACAGTGCTGATGGGGCGCGAAATCGCCGGAGGGAGCAATCTGTCAGTACCCACCACAGCTGAATGTGTGCAAAATAGCAATCCCATTCTAGGTATCCAATCTAGAGAAACTCTCAAATAAGTGAAGACAAAATAGGTAGATATGCAAGGATGTTCAGTGCAACACTTTAAATTTAAAAAAAGGAAACAACTATCAGTAGTAGATAAAAAACATGCAAATGAATACTAAACTAGTAGCTATAAGAAACGAACACTTTCTCTGCACACACAATCTAAAAAACAAAATGTTGAGGGAAAATAAGTTGCAAGAGGTTTAAGGCCCATGAAAATCACACATGCTGACTTTAGGACACTGATTATTTTGGGGCAGGAGGAGAGAGAAGAAATGGGAGGGGAGAAGGATGGGCTTTCAGTGTGTCCACAACGATCTGTTCATTCAAGATAAATGGGAGTGAACGGCAGCGAAAATGCGAAATGTTAGCATCTGTCAAGTACAGGTGGTAGGTATATGTGTGTTTATGGATTATTTTTCACACTTTATGTACTCAAAACACTTCATATTTGAAAGGAAGGAAGAGAGAGAGGGAGGGAGAGAGGAAGGAAAAAAGGAAGGGAGGGAGGGGGAAGAAAAGAACAAAAGAGAAGCAAAAAAGAAGGAAGGAAGGAAGGAAGAAAGGAAAAGAAAAGAAAGAAAAAGAAAGAAAGAAAGAAAGAAAGAAAGAAAGAAAGAAAGAAAGAAAGAAAGAAAGAAAGAAAGAAAGAAAGAAAGAAAAAGAAAAAAAGAAAACTAAAGAAAAGACAAGGAAAGAAAAGAAAAAAGAAAAGGAGAAAGAACGGAGGGAGGGAGGGAGGACATGGAAAGGAGCAGGCCTTGTGGTCATGACAATACTGGAGCCGAAGAACTGTGTTAGCCCTGCCGCGGGAACTGGACCCCCGCCCCACCTCGAACCGGGCCCAGAATGCAGCGAGGGCTGTCGCAGACCAGAGCCCCACAACGTTCTGCAGAGAAAGGAGTGGCCTGGTGAAGGGGAGGCCGTGAGTGGAAGAGAGCAGAGGCTGAGGCAGCTCTGGGTCTGGGCGAAAGGCCAGGGCGATAGGGGAGAGGGCCCCACCCTATCTGGGGGGTCTGCCGAAAAGCCGCGAGGTGGCATCCGGGCGCCTGTCTGCTGGCTCCCCACACCCCGCCCCGACCACTGCAGACGGATTACGAAGGTCTGGCTCCCCAAGGAGAGAACCGCAGAGCAGAGACGTCTAGGGATTGGATTGTAATCCACTTAAACAAACTGGGTGGAGCAGACCCTTAGACGGTCTGGCGGGGCGGGGGGTGCCCCAAAGCAGAGAGAAGCTGATCATACTGAGGGACCCTGGGGAGCCTTCCAAAGTAAGGAAAGCCACGTTTGGGGCAAACTCGTTCGGTAGCAGCTAGAAATGAGCGGCCAGAGGGAAATAAAGGCCGGGCGCCCGCCTTTACGATCTAACAAAGAACTTAATACAGGAGAGCGGAAGCAAAAGGAGCACGCGTCTCACCAGTGAACTCAGCCTTCAGGAGCTCGGGGCGGTCAGACGGCCGCGGGCCCTGAACGCTGCGAGCACGACGGTGCGGGAGGAGGCGGGGTCCCTGGGCCCGCGCTGAGGACGCGGCTCCTGTAACAACCCCACTGAGACCGCCGGGTGTGCTGGGCGTCACTGCGGGGCTGCACTGGAGGCCGGGGCCTGTGCTGGGAAGGGGCCCTCTAACAATTCCCCTCAGACCAAGAGCCTTTGCTAGCTGAGAAAGAAAGCCTCTGCAGCTGAACATTATTCTCAAGATTTAGAAGGGGAAGAAGGAGGGTACCTGGAAGCTAGCTAAGGCATGTAACCCCTGAACCCCAACAGTCAGCGTACTTAGATTAGCTAAGTATCCACCTGTAGTCCCAGCTCAAGTATAGAATAAACTTGCCGACAAAGTTGCTAACAACTTCATCTCCTCTGTACGTGGGGCGTTTGGACTAGCTGGGTGCCTGCTTGCAGCTTTGCGCTTGTTTATGATTCACAGATAAACTTGCCATCTCGTTTCCACTAGACGACGTCTGTCTCTCACTTGAATTCGTGTCTTGGGAGCCAGACAAGAGCCGATGCAGGGAGGGGGGCCTCCTGACTCGGGTCTCTCTCTCCCCATCGGTAACAAACTGATGACAGGGGGATTCACTGAAAGTCTTAGAATGACTCCGGTAATGAGGTCCCCACTTCTCCCTGTCGAGTCCCGAGCTAGCTGGCATCTTCCTCTGGACTTTGCAGGGTGTGCGGGGTGTGTGTGGCGTGTGGTGTGTGTGTGGTGTGTGTGATGTGTGTGTGTTCCGTGTGTAGTGTGTGTGTATTCTGTGTGTGGTGTGTGTTCTATGTGTGGTGTATGTGGGTGTGTGCTGTGTGTGTGTGGGAGTGTGTCGTATGTGTGTGGTGTATGTGCGTGCGTGTGGTGTGTGTGGTATGTGTGTTGTGTGTGTGGTGCATGTATGTGTGTGGTGTGTATGGTGCATGTGTGTGGTGTGTGTGTTCTGTGTGTGTTCTGTGGTGTATGTGTGTGTAGTGTGTGTGGTGTATATGTGTGTGTTGTGTGGTGTGTATGTTGTGTGTGTGGTGTATGTGTGTGTGTTGTGTATGTGTGCGTGGTGTATGTATGTGTGGTGTGTGTGTGGTGTGTGGTGTGTATGTATGTGTGTGTGGTGTGTATGTATGTGTGTGTTGTGTGTTGTGCGTGTGTGTGTGGGGTTGTACCCCGGAGAGACTGCCCCTGGAGGCTCTGGCCCCGGGACCAGGCCCAGGGGTGGGCAGTGTGAGGCGCCCTCCGAAAACGGGGAGCAGTCAGGAGAAAGCCACCATTTCGATCACGCAGGCCCCCAGCCTCTGCTTCGTCCCCGCGCTCCGCAGACACTGGCCCTCAGGCCCAGAATCGCAGAGGTGAAAACCGGTATTCTCTTTTCGCCCCGAATAAACTGATTCGCACGGGATTTTGAGATTTGGACATTAGAGCTTCTCGACGTTTGAGGTCTCCCAGAAAAGAGGCTGAGTCTGACTCTGACCTAGGGTGGCGGCTGCAACGACAGGGCGCCGCGCACTTGGGAGACCAGGCCATCGGTCTGCAGAGCGGCGGCCTCGGTCCCAGGGACAGCAGGGCCCGCCCGCGCGGGACTTCAGGCCGCCGCCCGTCATGCAGGCGTCTGTCTTGCTTTTCCTCGAAGACGCAAATGCCATGAAGGGCACAGCGAAAGCGCCGTCAGACTAGGTGGCGGGGAAGCCCTACGGAGAGTCGGCTCTACCACTTCCCGGCGCGAACGGCTCCGTAGCTGAAACTGGGCTACGGGCGGCCTGGCCAGGCCTCCGGGGCCCCGTCGATGAATTAACGTTGATTCACAACGCACAGACCAGACGGCTGTCAATGGCTGCTTCTAAGGCAATTGAGAATGCTTGAAAGGTAATTTAAGTGGTACTTAACACTATTAATTAGCTGTACCTAACTTTTTTATTTCATTGATAGAATTACTTTGGCAACGTGAGATAATGAGGCTTTCTGGGTACGGAAGCGTTTCTGGATCTCAGAGGGACGGACAGACGGCCCGCCTGCCGGGAATCTGGTTCGCGCGCGCGAAGCTGTGACCTTGGGAGCCCGCACGTTCGGCAGCGCCGCCCTCGCGCCGGAGCGTGTTGGACCTCGAACCCAACGTCTGGGCTGGAGATCTCCCTCTTCTAAAGCCCCCGCCCCAATTTGAAACAAACGTGCCTTAGGGCGGGTCCCGTGAATCCAGACCAGGGCTTGGCGGCAGTTAGCTGGCTGCTTCTAGACGCTTTTGCTGCTGATTCCACACCTTGGTCCAAACAAAGATGAACAGGGATAGCGCGGCCTCCTTGAGACACAGGATGTCCCACCCATTTCCTCAGAGGAACCTGGCCTCGGTTTTCATCCTTCGTGTGACAGAACTACCGGCAATGTCTTTGCGTGAGGAAATGGTGTCCGTCCTCTCAGAACGACCCTGGTCCTCACGCGGCGACCGGCTCAGTGGGCGAGCCAGGGCTGCACGGCCGCGCTGGAGGGGCCCGGGCCAATCTCCCACCAGCCGCACGTGGTCCCCACCTGACTCTCACTTCCGCCCCACCGCCGCCCCGCCCCCTGCCCTCTTGTCTCCGCCCCCTTTCGAGTTCCCGGCTGCCGGGCCGGGAATCTGCGCTCGCCCACCCCGGCGTCCAGCGTCCAGCGTCCAGCGAGGCGCACCTCGGGCTTCCGGTCGTGCCAGTCTGGGCGGCCCCGCTCGGAGAACGCGACAGCTGGCGAGTTGCTGTGAATAAGAAGGTCGACGCTGTGTGTCGGGCACAGGCTGCTCTTTTGGGGTGCGGGCGCCCCGCGAGGGCCCGGCGCACGGCGGCCAGGGAGGAGCGGCGTCTGGCTGCGGCGAGGCCTGGAGCGGGTCTGGGACCGGGTCTGGGACGCGGCGGCCTCACGGAGGCCGCGCCTCGTGGGGAACGGAGCCGACTGGCTCTGAAGCCCTTCCAGCCCTTCAGTGGTTTGAACTTCGAGGAAAAAGCCCCCGTTGCAGTGAGCGTGGAGTTCTTTTAAAGAATCGCAGGCACACTTGCCCTTGGTGAAATTTAAAAACTTTTCTGGGGATCAAAACCGCACCCCAGAAGTGGTTAGCTCAGGTCAGTTAAAGGGACACAGAGTGAGCGCCTGCAGGGGGCCAACCCTGTGCGCGCTGCGACCCAGGAGTAACCGGTCTCTGCCTCCTGGGCCCTCGGCTGCGGAGGCACCAAAGTAAACAAGAAACCCTCAGATCTAACGGAACTTCGCAATTTTCATTGCTCTTGAAATTGTGAGAATCAAGTTTTCTTATTTTAATTTTCTTGCAATAAACATATATTAATATGTGCATAATTGTTATGAATCTAAACACACTTGAATTGTATATACTTCAGAGTTAAATTATGGAGCACAGTCTTATTAATGCAAAAGTGATATGGATGGGCATGCTGATGGATTTAGTTACCTTTTATAAACGCTGAATTGGCTTCTTGAATTAAAATAATCACATGTGTCTCTTGAAAAGAGATTCACACTGACAGTTCATAAATGCTAACTAAATTCCTTCCAGCCCAAGCAGCCAGGCCCTTCGACTGGAGGCATTTAATTTTAGAAAAAGTGAAGTTTAAGATTAATTAATCATAGTAAGTTATTTTTTACATTATTTATAGTGTTTTAGTAAGTGCTCCAAAGAAAAGCCACAATCTTTTTGCAGGGAGCATTCGTATGTGTTTTCGAACGTGTTATTCAGAAGCTGTGCTTTGTGGTAAATTTGGATGCTGTGTGTTTGTGGGACTCCTTGCCACCGTTTTGTGCAGTTTGATTTTGGTCCTCAAGGTTCAAAGTATTTGTATCATTTGAATTGGACCACATTTCTTATATAAAGGCATGTTTGTATGAAAATCTGCCAAATGTCTACACTATATCATTTTCCTTTTAAAAATTAAAATATAGTTAATATATATTAGTCACATCTGACACTGTACAAGGTTACTATGATATTATTGACTGTATTCCCCATGCTGTACATTACGTCCCCTTCACTTATTTATTTTATGACTAGAAATGTGTACCTCTTATTCCCTTTCAGACTCTCACCCTTCCCCTGACCCCCTTCTGCTGTTCTCCATGAGTCTTTCTGTTTTGTGTTTTAGATTCTATGTATAAGTGAAAGCATATGGTATTTGTCTGTCTTTGTTTGATTTATATCGCTCAGCACAATCCCCTTGGGTCCATCCATGTTGTCACAAATAACAACATTTCATTCTTTTTTATGGCTGAGTAGTATTCCATTGTGTATATGTACCACATCTTCTTTATCCAGTTATCTTCGATGGATACCCAGGTTGCCCCATATCTTGGGCCATTGTAACTGATGCTGCAGTGAACACGCATCCTTTTCCTTTTAAGCATTAACTTTAATTTGACCTTTCTGATTTGAAATTCCATTTGTCTTAATTTTTTTTCATTTAATCATTACCTTTTGGTTTAGGGCACTTAAAAGTGGGTTTTCCTTGCCAGCATTCACAGCATAGACTCATGGGCTTTTGCAGCAGATGGCTGTGAATCCCCGCACAGTTGTTTAGTGGCTCTGCTCAGTCTCCTTCACAATCAGATGGAGATAATACCTGCCTCGGAGAGGTGTTGAGAAGATTAAACAAGATTATGTGTGTGAACTGTAGGGCATTGTGCTCAATGCTCAGAGGAACCAAGTAAAAAGATGGCTAATCGTTATATCCAAGTGATCTTTGATTTTATAATTTTTACTCAATATTTCTGTTAAATATCCATATTCAAATACTATTACATTTAATAGGTTGTATCAGTATCTAAAACCATGCCAAAATTAACTGCAAAAATCTATTATATACCAATATTCATAATCCTTATGCAGTGCTGAAATAATTCCATTTTAATGACAGTTTTTAATTTTCATGAATATGTAGGCCCACCTCTGTGCATGCCCACAAAATAGAGCAGAGTGCATCTGCTTGGAGCATTACTGGATTCGGGCTCATAGGAAGGGGTGTGCGCTGCAGGATGGATTTTAGGCTTTAATGGGACTAATAAAATGAGCAAAATGCTCTGCAAATGAAGTGATGCATTTAAAAAAGAACAACCCCTCTTTGTCTCGGGTTCCAGACCTCCTGTTTGAAAGGGTTTCGCCTGGATTTGATGCCCAGACTTGAAAGTTCCCTGAACCAGGAGAACCATGTGGGAAACACATCAAGGGAGTCAGGCTTTCCCAAAACCGAACTTCATTGTTTTTCTTGGAGGTGGAGAGAGCTGCTGTTCAGAAAAATTTCCAAGGTTTCTGTGATTTGGTATGAATTGAAGGTCGTTCCCTGAACTGGATGGTAGGAGCCACCGCAGCCTGCCTGCCAGTCAACGTGGAAGCAGATGTGTGCAGGCACTTCTGCAGCAGAGGGAAGAGAATCTGGGAGAAAAAAACCTCGCTTGGCTCAAAATGTTCAGGTTTCATTTTGCAAATTTCCAGACTGTCTTTTTCTGATCTTTCACTAGAGGGCGCCCGGCTACCAGCTGTGCCAGAACTCCAAATTAGGGGTCTTTTCTCCTCCTCCTCCCAGGAGATGGTTGGGGCCAGCTACAGACTCGGGAGGATTCTGGGTCCATGTTGCGGTTCAGGGCTCCCTCTAGAAGTGACCCTTCCACTCCCTGAAGAGGGTGGGGACTTATGAAAGTCGTACACGTCAAGGCTGAAATTTGGAAACCCCAGTGAAGATTTTTCATTTTTAATTTTCTCTTTGTTTAAAGAAGGCACTGCAGGAATGAATTATAATGGATCCCAGGGCTTTGGGGATTTTATCTTCAGAACCCTGATGGTCAGACCCCTGTAAGCACATATGTCCATATGGGAGCAATAGACTGGAATATTGGAAACCAGAACTCCAGAAAATCCAGAACAGATGTTTCCCCTGATCAGGGCGGGCTCTCTGTCACAGCGCTGCTGCTGGCCCCTGCCCCCTGCCAGCATTGCTCCTGCATTGGCATTTTATGGGTGAGGCAGATTGTGCTTGTCTTACATTTTAACCATCAGGTCGGTCAGTGGTCCCTGTGCTGTGGGTGGGCTCCCTCAGCATGCTCCCCAAGCAGGGCCATGATGAATGTCTGCCGGCCTAGTCCTGCCCCCCCATTCCTTCTTTCTCCTGGTGAGGACCTCATTTTGTGCAACCTGCCCTGGTATGAGTTACTCCTGCCACTTTGAAACATCTGATGAGAATAACCAGGAGCCACATGTCCACAGCACTTGATGCCTTACAACATACTTTTACAAACATTATGTCATTGGGTACTGCTACAACCGTGAGGCCCGACTCTTGTCCCTCCCACTTCACAGATGAGAAAAACAAGGCTCAGAGCAAGTAAGTGCTGAAAAAGGACTTGAACTCACATGATTTGATTCAAAAGGGATTGCTTATATTTTTTTCAGGTCTTTGTAGCAGTAGGAATTTGGATTTGACTTCAGAGATGACCTTCTGCTTCCCTGGCCTTCACATGGGTGTATGGTATCAAAAGAATGTGACGTTCCCTCCAGATACTCTTCAGAAAATGGCATTGATGCATTTTCCCTGGGCAGGTTGAAGGGCATCTTTTCTGGAGGCAGGAGGATGAACCGGACAAATCCTGGAGGTGGCTTCTAACCATTCTGTTCTGTAGAACAAAGCACCCAGAAATAGACAAACCGCTCCCTTTTAGCACATGATCATTTGTGGATAATTGTGTGAAAACAGGCAATTTACAGTCCAATTAATAACTACCTTGGAGTCTTTTAGGAAGTGCTCATTTATATTATAGATTAAAAATTCTATTTGTCTTGAGACCTCATTGTTCCCAAGCACAGCTTCTGTCCCGCGTGAAGAACGCAGTTCTTCCCCTGGCCACAGGGTGGCGGAGTGACTTAAGGTTCTTTCTTTCAGTTTTAGGACAGAAGCTCAGCTCTAAAGTGAGCAAAATGGAGCAACCGAGTGTTGGCTTACAGTGACATGGACTTCACATTTATGAACCCGTTAAAAAGGGAGAAGAAAAAGTTCTGCTTCCAGAATACCAGTGTCTGGAGGTACAGACACAGCGTCTGGAGGAGGACCAATTCTAAAGTAAAGGGGCTTCCTGGAAAAAGTGCTGAGTGGCTGAGTCAAACCCACCCCAGGGGCCCTCTGTCCCTTTGACTGGCAGATGCTGAGTGAAGTCTGTCTGGAGGAGGCTCACCTTTAGAAATTCCAGAACTATTGCCTTTGCCCCTCTGTCTCTGAACTTCCTTTCCTTAGCTCTACTTTTATAGATTATTTGCCCCACTCCCTTTTTTGCTCATTATGTCTTAGGGAAAATGTTATATAAACTAGGGGGCAAAACAATGCACAGTCCAGTGGTGCAACAACCCATTTCTGAACCCCAAAACTGGACATGTGTTTCTGACATGTGTGGATGCATTAGGGGGATGGTGAGAGAATATTTAAATGTGGCACTAATTTGGACCTCTGGGATGTGTGGGCATAACACATATCCACACACACAAAACTATAGTCACACCTGCGTTTATAGGTGCCTGCTCTGTGCACCATAGTGAGGCGTGCACCATGGGCCACACACTATGGGTCTTCCCATGCCCCTGCAGGCAGGGGGACAGGGCAGGAGCCCGACAGACCCCACTGCTGCCCACCTGGGAGCTCTAGGCCTCCACCTCCTGCAGTTCGGCCAAGCCCTGGGTGCTGTCATATGAAATCAGTAGAGGTTTGGTGCCGTTAGCTCTAGTCATTTTAGCAAGATTAGCAGAATCAATGTTGAATTGCAGTGTGGGAAGTTTTCAAGCACATCTTAAAGGGTGGAGGAACCTATAACCTTTTTTGTAGAAGTGATTATTCAGTCTCTCAAATTTGAGGTCACAGACTTGTGAGTGTGTGAGACACACCCCCACACATGTAACATACATGCCTTGAAATGGGGAGGTAGGACTGCTGGAGTTTCGGAACAGGCTGTATGTATTTAGCTTTTCTCTGACATTTACTTTTATGCCAACATTGGTGTCTTTCACTTACTAATGTTTTATAGATATTCATAGAACACCTACTATGTGCCAGGAAAATTAGCATGAAGCTGAGTCATGCTGGAAAGGCAGACCCCAGGGGACCCTCCTTTGTTTGGCAGGAATCCAGCAGTGCTGTGCAATGTGGCTGAGAAGGCAAGCTCGGGCGCGACTGCCTGGTGTGGGTCCCGGCCCAGCACTCCCTGGTGTTGGTTCCATCTCCTCATCCCAGCAGGTGGAGAGTAGTAGTGCCCCATCGATACGTTGTTCTCAGGACCAAATAAGTGACTATCAAGGGCTTTCCACCACTCACATAGAAGGAACTCAGTAAGTACATAACCAGTACTATTGTGCCTTTTTCTGGCCAACTAGAGGTTCTCAAGATCCTTTTTTAACAAATACTTGCTATGTGCTTATGGACCAGCTAACATGGGGACTAAAGGTGAACTGGACACAGATGCTTCTGTTCGGAGAGCTGAGGAGGTATGTCATCGTGGCCACCAGGGAGGGGAAGTGGTAACAGAATGTGATCAGCTCAAAGATGAACCCATTGTTCTGGCCTCCTGGGCATGGGGCAAAGGTGAGGGACACCTGCTGTAGCCCCTGAGTCCGACGGGGTTGCCTCACTGGGAGCTGTGTCTTCCTGAGGTGTCACTTTTATGTCTTTTCAGAAACAGCAATCCCTCAAGGAGAGCATGACCTTCAGAAACACAGAGGGATGCCTTTTCTGTGGAGAAGATTTTAGGGCATAGGGGGTCACCTCTAGAGCTGACTAAGCCCCGGTTTCTCGGGTAGCCAAGGCCATGGAGCCCTTTTCGGGGCCCAGAACCAGGATGCAGGTCCACACCAGTGCCGGTGGGCAGAGGCGACCCTGACGAGGTACTGTCTGCACGTTTTAGCTGCGACCTGATGGGGCTGTCCCTTACCCAGGTCCTAAGAGCTTTATTGCTGAAGGCGTGTGGGGAGGACCCTGCACCTGGAGTTCACTGGGGCGAGAACCAGTGACCCCCACACTCTCAGCAGGGGGAGGAATAACTCCCACCAAGGGTGGATCCTAAAGTCTGTGAGCTGAATTCCATTCTGGACTTCAGGCTTCCCTAAACCCAGGATTATGGGTAGGTGGGTGACCTCGTGCACAGTTCAGTGCGTGTTTGCTGGGGGAGAGATAGAGAGAGGGCAAAAATGATGGTGAGTGCCCAAAGCCGCAGCCCCCGTGGCAACAAAATACAGAAGGAAGGGCAGAAGTAGAGATCTGAAAGGCTTGAATTCTTGGTTTGTTAGGTGCCCTTGGCAGATATTTCACCCCGAGGAGCCTCAGTTTTCAAATCTGTAAAGCAGGGGGGAAAAGTATAGTTTTTAAAATTATATTTTATTGATTATACCATTACAGTTGTCCCAATTTTTTTTCTCCTTTACCTCCCTCCACCCAGCACCCCCACTTTCTCAGGCAGTCCCCACACCATTGTTCATGTCCATGGGTCATGCGTGTAAGTTCTTTGGCTTCTCCATTTTCTCTACTGTACTTTATATCCCCATGGCTATTCTATAACTACCTATTTATATTTCTTAATCCCTTCACTTTATCACCCATTCCCCCAAATACCCCTCCCTTCTGACAACCACCAAGACACTCACGGTATCCATGATTCTGTCTCTCTTCTTCGTGTTTGCTTAGTTTGTTTTTTAGATTCAATTGTTGATAGATAGGTATTTATTACCATTTTATTGTTCATAGTTTTGATCTTCTTCTTTTTCTTAAATAAGTCCCCTTACCATTTCATATAATAATGGTTTGGTGATGATGAACTCCTTTAGTTTTTTCTTGTCTGGGAAGCTCTTTACCTGCCCTGCAATTAAATGATAATTTTGCTGGATAGAGTAATCTTGGCTGTAGGTCCCTACTTTTCATGACTTTGAATACTTCTTGCCAGTCCCTTCTAGTCTGTAAAGTTTTTTTTGAGACATCAGCTGACAATCTTATGGGAATTCCCCTGTACATAACTAACTGCTTTTCTCTTGCTGCTTTTAAGGTTTTCTCTTTGTCTTTAACCCTTGGCATTTTAATTATGATGTGTCTAGGAGTGGGCCTCTTTGCACCCATCTTGTTTGGGACTCACTGTGCTTCTTGGACTTGCATGTCTATTTCCTTCACCAAATTAGGGAAGTTTTCTTTCATTATTTTTTCCCAATAGAGTTCCAAATTTCTTGCTCTTTCTCTTCTCCCTCTGGCACACCCTATGATGTGAGTGTTGGAGTGCTTGAGGTTGTCCCAGACACTGCTTACACTATCCTCATTTTTATGGATTCTTTTTTCTTCTTGTTATTCAGATTGGTTGTTTTTTGCTTCTGTATGTTTCAAATCAGTGTTTGATTCTTGGTTTTATCCACTCTACTGTTGTTTCTCTGTAAATTGTTCTTTATTTCAATTAGTGTAACCCTCATTTCTGACTGGATGTTTTTTACGCTGCTGAGATCCTCACTAATTTCCTTGAGTGTCCTTGTAACTGGTGTTTTGAACTCAGCATCTGATAGATTGCTTATCTCTATTTTGTTCAGTTTTTTTCTGAAGTTTTGATCTGTCTTTTCCTTTGGGCCACGTTTCTTTGTCTCCTCCCTGTGATTGTTTCAATGTATTAGCTAGAGCTGCTATGACTCCCTGTCTTAGTATCATGGTCTAATGTAGTAGGTGTCCTGTAGGGCCCAGTGCCACAGCCTCCCCTGTTACCCAAGCTAGGTACTTGAGGTGTGCCCCTTGTGTGGGCTGAGTATACCCTCCTCTTGTACTTGAGTCTTGATTGCTATTGTCAGGTCAATGGGAGGAATTTACGCAGGCCAGTCAGCTCCAAGAACTGGTTATGACCACTGACCAATACCTCCTCTATCCTCTGTGGAGGATCAGCTGTGCAGGGGCAGGGTGGTGGTGCTCTGATGTGATCTGTAGCTGTCCACTGGGTGCACAGGCTCTGGGGTTTCCTGGGTCATGCAGGACAAGGTCAGCCCCCACCTGTGTTTTGCCTGGGGCCACCCTGCATGAGCTATACAGCAATGTGAGATGGTCGCTACTTGTGCTGGGCTTAGAGATTCTCAGGCAAAGCCAAGCTGTGAATCTAAGCTGCTGCTGCTAGTGCCTAGCCTGGGGCTCACTGAGGCCAGTTGTTGCTTGTTTGAGAAGATTTAGGAAATTGTGAAGCATGAGCCAAGACCAGCCATTCTGGTCACAATTAACAGTTTGGGTGGGATGAAGTCTCAGGGGATCTCCAGGGTGGGGCAAACAGTGTTAGCCAGGTTGTTGGAGTCTCAACAGGCACCTGCCTGTTGGTTCTGTGCGGGGAGTACTCTGAAAAGGGACAATGGCCTCTGCCTGCCTTTCTGTCTGGGAGAAAGCTGTCCCCCAGCTCTTGCCTTGATGCCAGACACTTCAGTTTCTTCCTGTATGCCACTGGTACCTTTCAGACTGCACCCTGGTGCTGCAGCTCAGAGGGAGTGAGTCAGAGTAAGTCCTGGTGTGGGTTCTCTAAGGGGAACTGCTTGGGACTCCAGAAGTTTCTTTTACCAACTCAATTCCTGCTGGTTTTGTAGCTATTAGTTATGGGGACTTATCTTCCTGGCACGGGAACTCTAGGCTGGAGGGCCTGATGTGGGACTGAAACTCTTTGCTTCTGAGATATCCCTCCCAATTTTTTATCCACCACACATGGATATGGGACCAGCTTGTTCCATGTCTCCACCCCTCTTATCACTCTGGACGAACGTGGTTTCTTGAATTCTGTAGTTGTCAGACTTCCATTCAACTCAATTTCTGATGGTTCTGAGTGATTGTTGTTCTATATTTTAGTTGTAATTTTGATGTGTTTGTTCAAGGAGGTGAGCTGTGTTTACCTATGTTGTGATCTTGACCAAAAAAACTAGCTTAAAAAATTTCTTTTTCTGGGCTTGGCAAATGTCAGTGAATCCTGCTGGTATGCCCAGGCCACTGCGATCCTTGGAGAGAGGCACCTCCTGGGGACTGACCTGTGTGCAGTGCCCACCTAGATGGCATGGTGTCAAGGCATGCCTTGCCTCCTTCTAGCTCTGAGTCTCCCCCAAGGGGAGGGGCACTGGGTGGTATCCACTGGTTGTCCATCCTCATCACTTGGCCCAGAACTGCCCTTTCAGGAGCAGCCTCCAGGGCAATCTGGGAGTCATCCAACAAACTTCTCCCTTCCTCAGTCTCCCACCTGAGTCTTCTGCTCTCATGTGAGCCCATGTGGGTTCCCTGTTGGGGGGCTCACCTTTTCTGACAGCCTTACCCTCACCCAAACCCACAGGTTCCTCAGTTTCCATGAGCTGGATGGCTAGCTGATTGGACAATGTAGGCTTCAAGGTAGAATCATCTGAGCAGGGTACCTGTCCCCACTGGCTCTCCATCCAAAGCACGTTTTCTGCAGTGCCTTATATTCTAGGGTTGCATAAAGGGAAATGTTTGGGTGCCATGACAGGGCAATTGGGCCATGCAGGAGCCCTGGCACTAGCTTTGCTGCCTGTAGTTCCCTCTCAGCCATCTCCAGTCAAGCTCTCAGGGAGGGCACTCCCAGGCCCCCTGTCCCGGCACCTGCCACCCTGTCCCTTCACATGAATCATTCTCCTGCAGGTCCAGCTGTGCTGTCATAGAAATAGATGCCTCCTGTTCCCAGGTCCTGGCTGGGTTCAGGGGATGCAGTGGTGACTGAGACATGTCACTGTCTTCAGGGCACTGGATTAGGGGAGAGAGATGCACTTTAGATCTAGCCTCATTCTCACATCTATAAAATGGTTTTCTCTGGACCCCTCAGCTGAGCCACACCAACCATCCTGCCTGTCCTCAGGCCCGCTGATGCCAGCCATCGTTCATGTCCATGGACAAGCGTTCACTGAGCACGTCCTATGTGCCGGCGGTGGCTGGGCACTGGGGGAACCGGAGTGAGCCAGGCCATTTTCTGCATGGAGCTTCTACTCCAGTAGAGAAAGAGGGGAGACCTAAAATGATATAAATGATTACATATATAGTACGGCAGTGAGAGTTACATCGTTGTTGTCCTTGCTACTGTCCCATGGCTTCCTGGGAAGGTCTGGATGTGTCTCCCATGGACGAGCCCATCTGCCTATTCGGATGTTCTCATGCAGCTTTTCTCCACTGGGTTCCTCACGGGAGCCACGGAGCACAGAAAAGGATCTGAGTGACAGTTTTCTCAGCTCTGCCAGGGATCCTTCACAACTGGGGCCATTCCGAGGCAGAGGAGAGAAGCGAATTCACTACACACTGATGCCTTAGGGCACTGAGCCTTCCCCCACCCCCTCTTGCTTCTTTGTGACAAGTTCTTCCATTTCCCATCCTCCGAAACTTGGTTTCTCTTGCTCCCTGCCTCTTCTAAACCCTTTCCTTTTAAATTTCCTTTCTTGGATTCTTGCTTCTATTCTTTATGCTCCTGAGCACAGAGAGAGAAACAGACACACAGGGTGGGGGTAGGGTACTTTCATTAGTGGTGGGCAATGATTCTGCTTGATTTGAAAACTGCACGTGGAAATAATTTTTTTTCCAGGTTAACCATTAAGGAGAAAGTAAAATTCAGCAAATACCTGCACTCATACCTCTCCCCGTACAAGGCTGACTTTGCTAATAGAATATGGCTCTCTGTTCTCGCTCCCTTAAAAGCAGCTTCTCCACACTGCCTTTAAGGTGCTTTCAATTTAGCATTTTTAATGGATGATATGATGCACATGACCCACACCTCAACAGGATACAGAAGGGTATGCTGGGAAGAGGGCTTTCCCCGCCCTGGCTTCCCAAACCACCTCTCCTCCCTCCCCAAGGAAAGCACCACCGCTCTCTCTTTCCAGTCTTTTTGATTCCGTTCTCCAGGAGACCACGACTGATGGATCAGGACTGACAGGTGAGATATAACAAATTGACCATGCTGGACAGGGGGACCCGGGTTAGAATGGTGGCTGGACAGAAGGAGGCCTTCTGGCTTGTTCTGGGGGACTCTGTGGGCTAAGTGCAGGAATGGAGGCTCTGCTCCTGGGGGACAGCCCTGGGGCTGATGCTTTGCCTCTTTCTCCTGTCTGCCCAGTGCCCAGCCACTCCTGCAGGCCAGTGGACTCTGTCAAGTGTGGACTGAAGCGGTGGCCCATATCATCGGAGCCCAGGAGCTCCGCCCTCCAGGTCGGGTGCTGGGAGGACAAGGAGATAAGCAGGACTTCCTTCCAAAAATGCTTGGCCACGCTTGTGCTTTGATGTTGAAAGGGGGCTCTGCAGGTTGAAGACAACGATTTGTTATTGTTATTGTTTAATATTCATCAAGTGCCTGTAATGTGCTGGACGACATTGAAAAAGATTCGTGGCTAAAAATTAAATTTGTTGTAAAATTAAACTGAGCTCAGAACTGGCCTGGTGCCTCCAGGTCTCTGGCAGCCAAGTTCTGGTTTCTTCTATTTGTCCACAAGCATGACGTCACAAACCAGGGAAGAGGAGCCCCCAGCAACATAGGCCTGCCGATAATTCTCCTTAGAAAAGGCATCAGTTTTCATCATTTCCCCCACCTCGGGTTACAGACAGGACAATAATACTGTTACCCTGAAGAAGGAGAGAGCCAAAGAGCGAAGGTGACCTGAGAAGGTGACAAAGTAAATCAGAGCAAACAACTTCCTGGAGCCAAATCTGTGACGTCAGTAAAGCTGAACTTCATTCCTCTCCTCCCCTTCCCCCTGGTTGGGATGCTCTCTCCCTGAGACACGCAGAGTCCTTGTTCCTCTTCCCCTTTCATTGATAGCAGGGGTGTCGAACTCATTTTCACTGGGCGCCACATCAATCTCGTGGTTGCCTTCAAAGGGCTGAAATGATTTTAGGACTGTATAAATGTAACTACTCTTCAACTGTTAAGGAGTGGAAATTATATTCGGCCCTTTGAAGGTAACCACGAGGCTGATGTGGCCCCCAGTGAAAATGAGTTCGACATCCCTGATTTATACTAAAGAGTAAATGATTGGTAGCTATCATCGTGGAGTGCTTACCACATGTCAGACACTGTGTTAAGTATCTTTACCTCCATCATCCTTTGTGGCAAAGCTGTCATTAGCCCCATTTTACAAATGAAGGACATGACATTCAAAATTATCTAGTTAATAGGTTGGCGAGGAGTCCAGGTGCTTAACAACTACCCTATAGCGTTATATTATCACACCTGGGATATTTTACCCTTTAACGAAGCAGAACAGCTTTGGGCCCATAGGCTCAGAACTGGCTGAACATTAGAGTCACCCAGGGGGCTTTTGAACCACACCAATACCTGGGCCCCTCCCCTGAGATTTGGATTTAATTGGTCTGCTGACGGGGGGGAGCAGCATTAGTGTCTTTTTAAAACACTCTCTGTGGGGCTTGGCGGAGCCCCCAGGGCTGAGAAACACTGCTGGTGAGAAACGCCAGAGAGGAGGGCAGCGAACTCTAGGGAGAGGTGAGGGTTGCATTGGGGAAGATGGCCTCCAAGGCTGGGACAGTGGCAGCTAGGGCTGTGCTTACTAAAGGAAGGTGGTCTGGAGCCCTGAGAGGTGGTGCAAATGAGCACTTTGTTTGCTCAGGGAGAGGGCAGGATGTGTCTGTGCCAGCTGCTGTTCTGGAGCTCGGGGACCCATTCATTAAGCAGCATCATCAAGGTGGCCCTCAAAGGAGTCTACGTCAGGGCAAGACCCAGAAATTCCAGAGTACTGCCATGGCTGCCAGGGCCTGCCCTTTGTTTTTCCTGATCCCCTCACAGCCACCCCCAGGCAGTGGCTGGCTTGGTGGGGAGCCACTCTGAAGAGCCCTGGGAGCTAAGCCAGGAAGAAGAAGAGGTAGTGGTGGGAGGCTAGCAAGGACATGGCTCAGGAGAGACCTGAAAACGAGAATTTGAATCTTTGGAATTGTGCCACCAGCAGGGAAATCTCTGCCCAGCGTGGAGAACATTAGGTCTAGATGTCAGAAGGACCATTAGTCTGTGTGTGCTTGCTGTCCCAGTGCCCTAGGCATCTGTAGGAGGTAGTGAGTTCTCTTCTCTCCTGTGTCCCACTAGTCTGTCCTCACTTGTAACGGGACCTGGTGGTTTGAGTGTGTCTTGTTTACCTGTGTACCCACTACCACCCCCACACCCCCAATGCTTAGCACAGAGCATAGCAGGTGTCCCAAAAGGATGACCAACTATCCTGAGGTGCACAGGACTGAAGGGGTGTCAGACTACAGAGCTTCGAGTGCTAAAATGGGTAAAGTCTTGGGCAAACGGGAACATATGGGTCACCTTAGTGCCTTGGTGGAGCTTCAGAAGCAAGAGCCTGCAGTGCTGGGGATTGGCAGCTCTGAGGCTCTAGAGCTGCCTGGATGGTATTGGCACAGCCTGCCTGGAGGTCGGCAGTCAGAGGCACTGATCCCACTGGTTGTTTCCCAGTCCTTCCCATGTGTAGCAAATGGCTGACACGACTCTCTGGGGGTGGGGGAGGGAGAAGGGGGAGCGAAGCCTGAAGTCAGACCCCGAGCATCTTCAGGCATAAGCAGGAAACTCACCTCTGCTTCTGAGAAGAGAACAGTGTTTGGAAAACACAGGTGGCCACGTGAAGTGTACAAACGAGTGAAATTGTAGTGGGCACAGCCCTTTGTACCGATCAAAGTAATGGCCACTCTCTTTTGAACACTTGTTTTGTGCCAAGTGCTGTTGCAGGAAGGTTTTTTTAGGTGTTTATTTGAATAGAGCAGGAAGAAAGAAAAACAAACAAAACCTTAAGTGTCCTACAAGCCCCCTGGTATTCTGAGCTGGAGGGCACGATCACATGCAGTTAGACAGCAGATCGCCCTGCCTTCAGCTGGGTGCCGTGACTGACGAATCATGTTGAAAGAAGGCTGTGAAGTTTCGTGCTGGAGATTTCTCCCTGGATGATACTCCGTGGTCAGGAGACCAGCTGAAGTTGATAATGATCAAGTCAAGACATTAATTGAGAAAATTTATGTTATACCATGTGGGAGATAGCTGACGTCCTCAGAATAACCAAATCAATAAAGTTATTGGTGAAAATGAAGAATGTGTCTTTTGTTTCAAGGAAAAACCATATGGGCCTTTTGGCCAACCCAGTATCTTATTGAATATGCATTCCATCAACCATCCTTTTGACATGAAATTGAACATCTTTTCATATGTTTATTGGCCATTTAATTTTTTTTCTGTTCATATCCTCTACCTTTCTATTTTTTTCTAAGACATGCTTGTAGTTTTCTTATAAATTTGTTACAGATCCTTTGTATAAGACATGTAAACACTCTGAGCATCATACCCTATGTTACTGTATTTTTTACTCTTTAAAATAAGGTTTTAATTTTGATTTGGTAAAATCTGTTAATTCGCTTCAGTTTCTGTCTTCCTTTGATTTTATGTAATGGTACCATTGTTGGTAGATTCTTTGCCCACATTCTTACAGTTCAATTAATGCTGCAGAAAGCCAGGAAAAGTGTCTAGGACATCAGAGATACCTGTAATAGTGATGAAGTAAAAAAAAAAAAAGTAATACAAGAGGAACATAAATTTCATAGGTTTTGTCCGATAGAAGCCTGGCCAGATTTTTTTTTATAGGGGAAATTAATGCAAACAGCCTTCCATTCTTTTCTTACCTTCTCTGTTCATCTTTGGGTTTGAAAAGACTTATTATGGAAAATGTGGCTTGACTGTTTCAGCTGTGTGCACCCTGCCTGCCCTTTCTCAGGCTTTTCTGGCTAGGCCCCTGCTGCCACAACTTGGTGGGATAAACCTGTAAAAAAAAATAAAAAAACAAAACAAAGAAAAAAAAAGATAAAGAGGCCATGTATGGTGGTAGAAAGTGAATTTCTAGTCACTGAACATGATCAGACTTCTTGATGAGATTTTTATAGAAAGATGGGGTTCCAGGTTCTGATGATCTGTAAGCCCCCTTCTAACCCCAAAATTCTCTGATTGTGGGTCTCAGCATGGAATATATTTTAATGGGAAGGAATATCATATAATGGGTTTGACAGTAATAGGACTGAAAATCGTAGAAGAAGAGAATGGGGGTATAGCAAGTTTTCACTGGTACGTAAATCTTGACCTGGAGGGCTTGCTGCTGAAGAGGGCAACAGGAGCCCTATTTTGGGAGTGTGTGGATAATACTTTTTAAAGGCCTAGCACAAAGCTGGCATGGAGGCAAAATCCAGGAGTGAAGGAAGATTCAGCCATCTGGGCATCAGCCGGAGTCTTAGGCAGCTAAAAACAGATAATGTCTTGTCTTGCTGACAACTTCATCTCCAAAGGGAGAGAAAGCAAGGAGGCAAACTGGTAATTGGGACCAGAAGGAATCTATTTGGAGTAGAAGACAAGAACCCCAGAGGACTGTGGTCTCTGTTTAGAGTGGGGCCCACCATTCATGAGTGAGCAAGACCAAGTCACAGGGTCGGAGGGAAGAGGGGTGATTCTTACCCTCCAAAGGCTTAGAAGATGATTCTGGTTATAAGGACAGGAGGCTCTATAATGCCATTCTGCATACTCAATTATAAGTGACCCAAAAAGAAACCAGGACAGCCACACAAAAGAGGACAGGGGAGTGCATTAGTCAGGGTTCTCCAAAGAAACAGAACCAAGAATGGCTACACACACACGTAATTCATTTAAGGATTGGCTCCCATGATTTGGGGTGGGGGGGGGCTGGAAAGTCTGAAGTCTGTAGAGTGAGCTAGCAGATTGGAATTTCAGGTAATAGTTGACTTTGCAGTCTTGAGTCCAACTTCTGCAGGGTAGCCGGTTGGAAACTCTGATAGGGTTCCTAGTTGCATTATTGAGGAGATTCCTTCTACTTTGGGGAATCTTACACTTTGCTCTTGTGGCCTTCAACTGATTAGGTAAAGCCCACATACATTATGAAAGGCAATCTGCTTTACTCAGAGTTTACTGATTTAAATGTTAATTTCTTCTAAAAAAATTCCTTCCCAGCAACATTGACTGGTGTTTGACCAAACAACAGATCAACGTAGCTTAGCCAAGTTGACCCATGAGTAACCATTACAAGGAGTGCATGACCCAGGGCAGAAACAAGAACACTACCATGCCGTAAGATGAGCCCTGGGAGGATGAGGGTGGGAAGTAGCTAAAGAGCTACCTAGAGACCCTGGTGGGGACACGGAAAACTAGTGTGCCTCAGGTGGATGGGGAATATAATATAGCAGGGTACAGGCCACTAATCTCTGTCTTCGTGAAGGAGAAATCTGTCTCACCTAAAATAGATAAAAGCAAGTGTATAAGAGATTAGAGGCTGGGACCAGTTGCAGCTCAGGGTGCTGGAACTTCCTGGAGACATGATCGGTGAGCTTCTGTCGGGGTTTTAGAGAGATTCCAGGGAGTCAGAGGGGAAAGGAGGTCTGCAGGTGAGTATTTGGCTTTGCAGAGAGGGAAACACTGGATATACACTGCTGACCAGTTCCTAAAATAAATGGCAGTCCAGCGGTCTGAGCATTTAGAAATAAGGGGTTGCAAAGTGAGAGCTGGCCTGGGGCTGCAGGACTGAGACGGCACATGTGCATACGCACTCCTCACCCGTAACCCTGGGCGCAGGGCTGTCTTCGTTCATTCTCCACAAGTATCCCTTCGGGGGCCTGAGCACAGTTGGAGGGCAAGGGGCTGGCCCAAGATGCGACAGCTGGAAAGATGGGACTCGAGTATCAGTGGACACAGTGTTCTTTCTCTACCTCCGCTGCAGGGCAGGCAAACCGTGGCCATGAGCTGAATCGGTCCCCCAGCTGTTTCTGTGTGTTCTGTGAGCTAAGAATAGACTTTTTAAAATGGGACAAAAAACTACAAGAATTATATTTTGCAACATGTGAAAATGATGTAAAATTCAAATTTCAGTGCCCATAAATAAAGTTTTATTGGGACACAGCCATGCCCTTTGTTCTCATACAGTCTGTGGCTGCTTGTGTGTGAGAACAGAAATGAATGGTTGTGACGGAAACTTCCTGGCCTGCAAAGCCGAACTGTTTACTCTCAAGACCTCTATAGAAAGTTTGTTGACTCCTGGTCTTTAGCCTCTCAGTTTTCCTAGGGCTCCTATGTGAACAGCTACTGTCCTACCAGAGAAAGTTACAGAAACATGTCAGAACCTGGGAACCCAAAAGGGAGAGACATTTTAGACACAGGCCCAGCTTCGGTGAGGTGAACCCATGGAGCCAAAGGAGAGAAGTGAGATGGTGCAAGATTCTGGGATTGACTTTAATTCCATTCTGTCTTCTAGATCAAGGACCTTTGAAAAGTCTCTCATGATATCCTGTGGATTTAATAGAAACAGTGTGGATTGGATGATAACAATTAGAAATGTCTGTCGTGGGCTGATTAACTGTACCCATTGCCAATATGAGGTCTTTAGTAATACACTGGGGCCATGTCTTTGAGCCTGTGCTACCTAACACGTATAGCAAATGTTTGAATAAAGGCACAGAGAGCATGCACATGCACTCCAAAGTAGTACGAGGCTGGGTCTATTAGCCGTTGAAGTCAGAAGACAGGGAGTTTCACATAAACTAAGTGTGAAGCAAATGTAGTCTTAAGATTAAGAAGAGAAGTATGTGTCCGTATCAAGAGAAACCACAGGACTTGCATTGCATTGAATAGGTGTCCTGGGAGCATCGTGTCTGGTCCTGGGCTCTGCATTGTAGGCAAGACCTTTGTGAGTGACGCCTGGCCTGGGTGATCATAGGGCTGGGAACAATGTCACATGAAGAATGGGAGAAGGCACCAGGAATATTTGGCTTGGGGAAGAGGACCTAAATAAGGTATTTTCTGTGTCAGGTTCCCCAGGGACTAACCCTGAAACAAGGGTTGGGTGCGTGTTTTATTTGTGAAGTACATAAAACACTGGAAAGCTTTAGGGAAAAGGGCACAGGGAAGGGAAGACAGCCAGCAAAGGGTGTGCTATCTGGCCAGCACCCACTGTGGGTGACTGGGCTTAATGCTATAGAGAAACTCTGGTAAATAGTGTAGAACAGACATTTCATTGGTCCCACCCAACTTGTGAGGGATCTGGGGCCTTTGTGTGCCAGCTCCCATCTGTTGTTGATTGAGGACTGTGCCCAGGGGTCTATGCAAGGCTTCAGAGAGAGCCTCAGACCTAGAGATGCAACACTGGTGTGGGAAGGTTCGATGGGCATGATACCAGTACGTGTGCCAGGCATCAGAACTGTTTTCAGATATATATCTGAAGTGTAAATGTAAATATGAGTGTGAGTAAATACATATATTTAATCCTTACCTGAGGATATGCTTTTATTGATTTTAGAGTGAGAGGAAGCGTGGGGGGTGGTTTAGAGAGACAGAGACAGAGAGGAATTGCTGTGAGAGAAATACAGCAATTGGTTGCCTCCTATACTTTCCAAACTGGCAACTGAACCCACAACCTAGGTATGTGCCCTCACCAGGAATTGAACCTGCAGCCTTTTAGTGTATGGGATGATGCTCCAATGAATGGAACCACCCAGCCAGGACTTGTCTTTGTATATTGGAAGATCTGTGATTGGTTGAGAGACACAGGAAGCAGATTTCTTGCCCATGCTCCCTGGGATGGGGCCAGGCCTGGATAAGTGGTGGGAGAATTGCAAGCTAATTCCAGTACAGGACTCTGATTCCCAGCATCAACATTGATGAGCAAAATTGAAGGACATTAAAGCCTGTGTTCCAAATCAGCCCCTCAAACAAAACATTCATGTCAGAGTTGGTGGGGATCCTGCATGCCCACTAGTCTCTTGGCCCCTCAGCTTCGTTTCAGAGGTAAAGGGGCCCCAGGGCTTCCCACCCCTCCATGCCTTCTCTCCCAGGCCCTCTGAGCTGGAGCTCAGCCTCTCGTGACAGAGGCAGCTCATTATTTTGCTGCAGTTGACTTGAAATCTGAAATCAATCGGGTATCAAATATGCAGTCCTCAGTCTGATACCGTTTTTCAAAGGTACAATAACGTTCAGAAATGACACTGCATTTCCTAATTATGAAATCCTGTCATTGCTGCTCAGTCTAGGATGACTTGGCTGCAGGCTTTTCTTTCTTGTAAGGTTTAGCATACGCTACGATTATTTTAAAATTGCTTTGGAAGAATGTATTTCATCAGCGAACTACGAGCATGCTTATTACTGAGATTTGGAGGCAATTTGAGAGGAAGGATAAATTAGCATGGACTCTGGACGCCTCAGGAAGCACGCACCCCGTTGTCCCCACTGCTTCCTTCTTACCACAGCTAATAAAGCCTCTCCAGACTAGGGCTTCCAGACTCTTCCTTCCACTGCACTCTCAGACCACTGGTCAAGATCATGAACTATTTGGGGACTGGAAGTGACTGGAAGTAGCTACCACGAAGCCTCTGCTCTGCCTCGGAACTGTGGAACTGCCAAGAGGGAGGATGAAGGAGGGAGCGGTTAAACCAAGGGCTCCCTGAAAGCCAGGGTTCCTCAGACCCTCGTGAGCCCCACAGTCAGAGAAGAACTGCTGTAGATTCTGGGGAGCTGAGGCTTTTTTTGCTCAGGAATGTGGATGCCTCCATGGGCAGTGGGACTGTTGAGGGAGCTCTCACCATTTAAAAAGTCCCACGCGAATCACTGACATACACAAAGGCACTGTGGATCTCACAAACGTTATGTTGAGGACAAGAAGCCAACACAAAAGGGCATGTGTTACAGATTCCTTTGATGTCACTGTCCTGGAACAGCCCAAACTCATCTCTGGTGGTAGATATGGAATGGCAGTGCCTCTGGAGAGATTACCAGGAAAGGGATAGGAGGGGACATTCTGGGGTGACAGAAATGTTCTCTTCCTGGTTAGGGTGTTGTCACATGAGTGTCTAGGGTTGTCAACATTCACGGGGCTGTACACTTAAAAAATACCCTGTGGTGCCTGACTACTTCAATGAATGTAGGTGGAGGCTTCCAGTCCATGGCAGCCCACATCAGGTGCCTGCTGGTTACACAGCTGTCTCCGGAGGACACTGCTGCATGGGTTTACATTTTCTGTTAAGAAGTAAAGTCACAGAGGCTTCCCATTCCTGCTTAGGGATCTGCCCTGTTAGCCTAGCCATGAGTAAATACCTAAATACTCCCTCACTCTCTGGGGAAGCAGCAGGCTTTCTGAATAATATATTTAACCCGGAGCCCACCCCGTCCCTATCTCAGCAAGGAAGTGACTGGCGGTACGGGCACAAAGTCAGTGCTGGAGGACAGATGCTGATAACACACGCGTGCCACCTGGGGGCTGGGGTGAGGGAACCACCTCATTTGTATGAGAAGATACTTCCCAAGGAACTTTTTTCTTGCTTGCTTTTTTTTTTTGTAACAAAGACCTCCTCACATTGACAAATTATGAATATGCAGAAAAGATGGTGCGAGACCACTTCTTGTCTCTGAACTGAGGCCAGTTTAATTCCTAGGACTCCAAGTCACTGGTACTTTTCTTGCATTTTCAGCAGCACCTGAAATAGATTTCACTTCATCTGAAATGCAAAAGACTGCAGAGTAGAAAGCTCACCCCAGTCTCTGATCCAGGCGAGTCTTCTCAAGCCTGGTGTTCTTACTTTTTTTTTTTTTCTCCCTTTCTTCGAAATACTGCCTTGCTAAACCCACAGATGGGGATCAGAGCATAAGTAGATGCATAATATCTTACCCAGAATATTCCACCCAGGCATGTTCTTTTACAGGTCAGGAGGACTCACAGATGGAGTCTTCTAGGTGACCACATTTCCATCTGAGAGAAAGTCTCTCTCATAATTAAGATCATGTCAGCATTTCCATTACAGAACCTGGTAGTAAAATCCGCTTTGAAGTGGAGCTTCGTTCTAAACCTCTTGGTAGTGGAGAAAACTCTCTCTGCCTAACAATGGTTGTACAGCCCATTTCCCTTGGAAACCAGAGAGGAAAACGTGCAGTAAGTTGGGGTGGGGGGGGGCACGCTATTGGTCAAGGGGTTGGCTGGGTAAAGGAGGTCTGTCCGGGTCCTTGGAGTCTCCTGACCAGTACCTCTCCCAGCGGGAGACTCTGAGTTCAAGCTGGTGTTCCCCAGCCATCCTTTGCTGATCTCCTGTGTCAGAATCTTCCAGGTGGCACCTGTTCTACACACAGAATCTTGCCCTCTTATGGCACAGTCTGCCTGTCCCACCTGCCCCACCCAACCAGGAATCTGGGGTGGGGTCTGGGAATGTTTTGTACTAATCATCCTAGATGGTTCCTTTCCCCAGGAAAGATGAAGGCTTCTAATCTACGCTTTGCTGTTTTGTTGCTGGTGACCTTGGCCAGATACCTTCACCTGATTATGCCACGTATCCTCCTTTGTAAAATAACAGTTAACATTTATGATTGTTTATTACATGCCAAGAATGTGCTGAGAAAGTCCCATGAATTAGCTCATCTAAGTCCTCACAGCAGGTCTATGAGGTTGGCACCATGATTATCTCCACTTTTAGGAAGAGTAGGAGACACGGAGAGGGTAAGTGAGTGTCCCGAATCACACAGATAGTCCATTGGCAGAGCTGGGCTTTGAACCCACGAAGTCTGGCTCTGCCATCTTGCACTTCCTCTCGGAGGATAACAATAACCCTCACCATCCTGGGTTGTCAAGGGCTCATGAAGAAGAGAATGTCGAACCACTCTGGCCTGACTGATTACTTCTGTGGAATTTTAACTTGGGGTTCTCTGGACGCGGGGTCCATGCCTCTTTCCAGCCCCCTGTTTAGGACTGTCCTGGCTCTCCTATCACCCTCCTGCCCCTTCCCGATGTCGTTCGAATCTGTGATTTGTGAGCAGCTAATCTCACCGGCTAATTTACACTCAGGTGTTAATAAGTGATGATAGCCTAATACATTTGCTTTTCTCAGATAACATGCTTTCATTTTAGCCGAAGATTGAACTCAGAATTTCCTAATCTGCTGGCACTAGGGATCCCCTTACTTTCTGTCTCCTCAGGGGCCCCGTGTTCTATGAGGTGTTTCTGAGAGAAGCCAACTCCACTAATTAATTAGGAATTCGTTCCATGTATAAATCTTTATATTTTATAAAACAGAACAGGATTCATGGACATTATTTCTCTGGCTTATTTGAAATTTGGAAACTTCAGAAGAAATTGTCCACATTGCTATCTTAATGGGTCACCAAGTGTCTGAAATAATGGGTCACCAAGTGTCTGAAAAACCCTTGTAAGAACCATTGTCTCTTCCCAAGGGCCAAGTCACAGGGTGGAATGGGATCTGTGAGGATGGGGGCGGGGTGGGTATGAGTATGTGACAGACAGGCAGCGCCCAGCTCTGCCTCTGGGTCAGGCTGGCCCTGCTGCTCAGGACTGCCCCCCACGGTGCGGATGAGAGAATGGACAGCAGCCTCATTAGAGAAGCCGCATCTGGCGTGTGGAGCCCATGGGGTGGGCCGGGGTTGCTGCCCTGCTGCGCAGGGGGAAGGGACAGGTGGATGACATGACGGGAAGTCGCAGTGAAAGGTGAAAGTGTTGCCTGAGAGTTCTTGGAGGCCTTCACTGCTCCATGACACTCATTCTCCTTAGTGCGTTCAGGGATATACGCCCCGTGCTCAGTATGCTCGTGTAGACGTGCTGGTCGCACAGGGGGGGAAGGCCGTGTGGCTCATGGAGAGGCTCGTGTGGCCTCCTCTCCCCCTCACTCCCTCCTCCAGCCGCACTGGCCCCTGAGCGTGGCAGCCACGCTCCTGCCTGGGGGCCTTTAGCTGGTTTCTCTGGGCTTTTAGTAGTGAAAACCCTGGTTTTAGTGCCAGTTTTAGTCCTGAAAGACTTCTGTCCTGGGAGACCCCACAGTGCTGGGCCGACTGCGGCAGTTGACCATCCTACACTTCTCTGGAATCTTCTCCACGTTACCAAGCAGGAAACCCCTGTAGCTCCAGCAAGCCTTCACTCAAGCCTTGTGTTCTCAGTGAGACCCACCGCTTCCCACCCTCGCCGCCCCAACTCCCCTGACCTTGCTTTACTTTTTTAATAGCATTTATTACACTCCTGCATGCTATCTGCATTACATACTTACTGTATTTATTGTTTATTGTTCCTCAGTTGCCACTAGAATTAGGCACCGTGAGGACAGGCTGTTCTGTTTCCTGACGTAGCCTGAATGCTTAGAATAGCACCTGGAACATGTAGAAGCTCCATAAATATTGAATGAATGAATGAACGAATGAATGAAGGAATGCTCACATTTTCAGTGCAGATTATACTAGATACTATGGGGGATTAAAAAAGCATAGACTATAATTCCTGCTTTCAAAGAATTTATGATCTAGTAGGAGAAAGACAGCAAGAAGAGGTAGCTAAGACTTTTTTACCCTTTATCCCAAGGCCCACTCTTGATAAAATGCAATTCCTTCTACCTCTGGTCATAGAAACTTTGTGAAAGGATGAGCTCTTTTTAATGAGCCCCATTTCTTCACTGCCCACCTAGCTCCATAACTTCTGGCTTTTACTTCTTGTGTTCCATTGAACCCTGCGCCTGAAGACCATCAAATACCCCTCAGTGAGAAGATGTTGGTCCTTAGCCTGCGAACCCTGAGTCACGTCTTCTTCACTGGATGCCTCCTTGTTCATCAGTGCTCCCTTCCCTTGGTTCCATTTATCCTCCGGTGGGGACTGTTTCTTTTGCAGGTTCGTGTTCCTCTGTGCACACCCTCAGTGCTGGTTTCCTGACAGTTCTGTCCTTGGTCTGCTCTGGGTTCCCTCTATCCTCTCCCTATGTGACCTCGCTCACTCTTAGGGTTTCCACAGTTTTATATTTCTGATTCTCACATCTCCATCTCAAATCTCACCTCCAAGCGTTAACCTCATTTACACGGCCTACTTAGCATCTTCCCTTGGATGTCATCCAGGCCCCTTGTGCTGACCACCACCCAACAGAACCTACCACCGACATGCTCTGCTTCCTGTTCCCTGTATTTGTGTGGATGGCACCCCTGTTTAGCTACTCTTTCAAGCTGGAAAAGTGGGAGTCATCCTTAACTTGTCTTTTCCCCTTACCCCCCATATTCTGAAAACCATCAAGTGCTATTAATTTAACTTCCGAAAGGTTTCTCAAATATGTCACTCCTTTCACTCTATACCAACCACCAATCCCTCCCTCTCTCCTGCTCAGGTTTGTTTCAACAGCCTCCTAACAGATTCCTGGGCTCTGGTCTTGCCCCCTGAAGCCCATCCTCTCTATATAGCTGGCGTTCTTTCCTATTGAATGCCTCTCCTGCATCAAGCACGGTGATGTGTACTAGGGATACAGCAGTGAAAAAGAGAGACAAGGTCCCTATTCTTGTACATCAGTGGGATCCACATAAATAATAAATCTTACACTGACCCTCTCTGGCTTACAACCTTTTAAGATGTTTCAGCTGTTATCCCAGTTATCCTTTGCATGTCTGGGGTCATGAGTCCCTTTTAGAATCTGGTAAAAGCTGGATTCGTGCACAAAACTTTGGTTACAACTACAGGGGAGAGAGCGGTGGGCCCTGGAGGCCTGACCTCAAGAATCCTTGACCTGCATAATCAAGTTCAAGCCTTTTTGAACAATACCCACAGCTTTCCATGGCCTGATCTGTGACCCCTCTTCTGGCCTTGCATCTAATCATGTCCACCTGACTCCCTTTGGTGTCATAGCAACATGGGACTCTCTGAAGTTCCTCGCGTGCATCATCTGTTCATCCGGTGACTGTTTAATTAAGAACCTATTGCTTTAGATTCTGAGTCACCAAAAGTACTGAGGCGAAAAAGAATATGATGTGGGTTTTGCATTCTGACTCTGTGACTTTCTCTTGTTTGGGCCGTGCCCTCTCCTGCCAGCCCTCTGGTCCTTCCCCATTAACTGACTTTTGCTCACTGCAAAGAAGTATCTGGCATCTTTCTTTCTGAAAGATGTTTCTGAATGTAACCTTCTACTTCATGTTAGTTTGGTATTAGAGTTCTCCTCTGGGTTCCCCTACCACCTTGCGAATATCTGTTTTCCTGCCCTCAATTGATTGTATGGCAATTTTCTTTTCATGTGGCTGTTTCTTGCACTAAATTAGGAGCTTTTAAGGACAGAAATAGTTTTATTCTTGATGATGTTTTCCTGGGTGCCCGTTTAAATTCTGTACACAATAAATATTTGTTGAATGAATGAGTGAGTGAATAGGAAGGATGAATGAGGCTAGAAAGACTCTATCAAGCTGCAGCAAAGGGGATCCCTGAAGGCTGACCGGGACATTTTGTTCTTCTCTGAGCAGCTGGCAGAAGAGCCGTTGGAGGTGCTGGGCAGAGGATGATAGGGTAAAAGTGAGTCTTGGTAATGGCCAGTCTGGCAGCAGCTGCCAGGGTGCGTAGAGGGGGAGAGGCCTCTGCCAACGGCAGGAGCTAAGCACCGAGGGCAAGGGGTGATGTGGGCAAGGGGAGGAGGCCTAGTGGAAAGGCAGGGCTGCTGGATCAGGCATCAGCTCTGCCACTTTGTGGCTGTGTGATATTTATTAGGCACGTCCCTCTCTTGGCCTTAGTTGCTCCATGGAGATTTAATTGAATGTGCCCTGGGATGCTGTTTGATGTGTCTGGGTCTTTTCTGCTTCATAGTGCCTCTCTGTTGTGAGACCCAAACCTGTGCTTCTTTGGGAGCCAGAGATTTTACTGAGAGTGATTGCTAGAAATGCACCCCACCCCCAGCCCAGAGACCACCATAGCCCCCTCAGTGCCATTGAATTTGGATGCTTAGATCAAGGATTCAAACTCAGGAGGCATCAGGGTGTGTCAGAGTTGGTAGGGATCTCACACGTTTCCAGGGCTTTGACTGCTGGGTAATTAGGTCCCGAGCACCGGCTGGCTACATCTCCAGCCACTTAGTCCCACGCCAACATGCTCTAGCTTCCTTGTTGCAGCTCCTTGGTTAGAGAAGGGGGTGCCAGCTGTGACCTTCCCATGGACTGGCCCCCTTAACAAAGCTGGACGAGGCTGTCTTCAGAAGGACCCTGTACAGGTAGGTGGGCCTGGTGGTCCACTCGAACAGGCTGAGTCTCAAAGGCTGCTGCTGAGAACAGACCTGCCATCATGGAAGGATGAGGGGACCAGAGGGGACAGGTGCCTTATGGAGAGGTGGCGGGGATGTTGCACAAGGGCCTCACAGCACCCCTGGCTGGTGGCTGTTACTGTGTCCCTGAGAAATGAGGGCAGAAAGGGCCGGAGAAACTGAGGAACTTGCCCGGGCCTCTGAGCCAGCATTCACACCAGGGCATTTCACTCTGGCGTTTGAGGTCTTCCCAGTGACACCTGTGCAGGGAGGCAGCCCCTCCACGCCACAGGCCGCTCGCCTTGGGACCTTTCATTATTGCAGAAAGGTTAAGGAAGCTTGGAATGCAAGATGTGGGTGTGAGTCACAGTCCTGCCATTTACTGTGTGGCCTTGGCAAGTGACTTTACACCTGTGAGTTTCACCGCCTTATGTATAGAATGGGGGTGACTCCACTAACTGTACAAACTGTGAGGAAGAACTGGGCTAACACAAATGTTAATCCTTGTCACTCTCCTTTGTGGGGTGATATTTTGGAGGATGGACTGGGGTGGACTAGCTGAGCAGATCTCCTTTTGCTGCCTGGAATTGTGCTTCCTCCCTGCAAGTGGTCCATGGCTGACCCTGCAGAGTGCGGGTGCCAAAGATGGCAGAGACTCAAGGGAATGTGGGTTCCAGGCTTCTCTGGAAGTGACAACATGACTGGGAGAAAGAGGAGGGGCATCTCTAGGGTACCCTTTGGCTCTGCTTTTTTGGGGGCAGCTCTAGTGTTTCCAGGAAGTGGGGTTGAAAGGCCTTAGGCACTCAGGGTGGGGGTGGAGGTGAGGATGGTGGAAGCCACCCGCTGGGAGACAGCAGCGCCAGGATAGAGGTCAAGCCGGCTGTAAGCCTTCCTGCAATTTACTCAACCTGTGTGCACCCCAGGCCCTGCATCTGTGACTCTCTGTAGACCCCACAAGTTGTAACACAGATTTAAAGAGGAGGGGAGACTGAAGGGGAATAAACATATCGAAGCCGTATAGTTTCTAGGAATGTGCATTGCTGGTTACCATGGAGACTTTTTTCTGATTTGTAGATTTCTTGATATAAAAAGTTTTACAAATGGATAGAATCAAACTATATTTTTGGTGTTATTTAATGAATAATCTTTGTTTTGGACATTCATAGTACTTTGGGATTCTGCTAAAAACAGCCTAGGCTGTTTGATCACTGTCGACAGGGAATCTTTTTTTTTTTTCCAAAAAAAATTTTTATTAACATTCAGTGTTAAAAGTTTTATATCAGGGCACATTAAGATATAGGAGTGCTGCTTCTTAAAGGAGTCACCCTTTAGGATTTGGTCCTTGGTTTAGAAGTTATGGATCTTTGGTATTTTTGTATTAAGTGCTTAAAGAATTTATGATCTTAGTCCAGAGATGGTAACATTGTGCCATTTTCTTCTTCCTCAGAAAAGTGGTTTTCAATTATGCTCTGAGCAGTCAGGGCAACCTGATGAGTCTCATGAAATTGCAAAGCCTTGATTCTATTGAGCCCGCTAAGTTCCTCAATTAGAAGACACAGGGATTCCTCCTTGGAGAGCTTCTCTGTTGCCTGGAGGAGAAAAGAGATGATGTCAAGGATGATGATGACAAACTTGGTGTCTGGGACGGTGAGCAGGTTCACCAGCGACTCCAAGACTCCAGAGGGGACAAGCTGGATCAACTGGTCCGTGATGCTCCCAGTCTTGAAGTTAACCACCATCCAGACAGCCTCTTTCTGGACTTTAAAATCTCCATTTTTCAGCAGAGCCACAAGGGGAGGCAGGATGTTGCAAGCAATGAGCTGCTGGAGGTGCTGTGAGGGCCTGATGGCCACATTGCTCAAGGCCCAGGCTGCCTCCTTCTGGACGGAGGACTTGGGGGTGCAGCAGGAGCTGGGGCAGCACTCCCAGGATGCCTGCATCAATGGCTGCCTGGGTCTGACCATCTGTTCCTGTGACAATGTTGCCTACAGAAAGGGGGTCAAGACATTGAGTTCAGAGCTGGTCATGAGCTCAACCAGCCTGGGCAGCACCAGCATGTCAACCAGTTGGCCAATGCACTCATTGCAGCCCTCAGTGAAGTGGGACAGGGTGTCAGAGAGCACCTTGCTGTCTTGGTGCTGCAGGAGGTAGGAGAGGATGTGCAACATTTGCTTCACTGCCTTTTTGCAGGAGTATGGATTCTTGTTTCAACACAGGTTGGCTAGGGTCCATGTGACATTCTGCAGAAATGTGATTGGTATGGTTGATGAGATCAGGACCAGCAGGTGTGGCATGGCATTTCTTGAGATAACAAAATCTCTCAATTCTGGGCTGTCACCTGCTATATACCAAGGGCTCACATTGCCTGTTCACACACAGTTGTATGGGGGGAAGACAGGAGCTCAAACAAGGGCTGGATGGCTCCCTCTTCCATGACAGCTTGAGTCCGCTCTAAAGTCCCTGAAGTGATGTTGATGATCAGAGCTCCGGCTGCCTCAAACTGCAAGCAGGGGGTGACATGAGGACCTCAGGAACTCCACTAGCCTGGGAATGAGCCTAACTTCGACAACCAGCTTCAGAGGAGGGTCCCTTTCCTGGGACAGTATTCTTCTGGAGGCCTGGGTGACCCAGAAACATAGTTCTGGATCTAAAGCATGCACACTATTGATTATTTCTTGCAGGGTGAGGCTGACCTGGTTGGTCCCTTCTTCAGAAGCTAGGTCAATGGAGAGACTGGTAATGTTTCTTATCTTGAAGACCTGCTCATCTTTCTTGGCCTTCCAGAGCTGCAGGCTAACTGCTATCTGCTGCTGTTGCCACAAAGTACCTTTGCCTTGGTACTTAAATTTTCTCAGTCTCTCTTCTGGAGTTTCAAAAGTCAGCATGTTGACTGGAAGAAGTAAACCACCTGGCGGGGAGCTGCCAAGGAATCCTTTTTACCCTCTTTTTTCCTGATGTCAATTACTAGAGGACACTGGTAGAGATCATGACAAAAGCAGCCAAGAAAAACAAAACCTTCCCTGTTCCTTATAACTATTTTGAACGCATCCACTGAAAATATTTTTACCTATTGACTCATATTCCCCAACAAGGACAAACACTCTTTCTTTCCCCAATGCCATTTTCTTTCCATTTTCAATATTAATTCTCTCTATGATGCCCTTTTCTAGAAACCAAAATAAGGACCTGCTTGATTATAAATAATGACACAGTACATGGTCCTAGACTAATGCACCACACCGATTCAGGCTTGATGTTTGCGTGTTATTTATTGTGCTATCTGCACAGCTTCTCAATTGGATCTTGGTCTTAAATCAAGGATCCCATCACAGAACCTAATGTGAAAGAAACCAAATGCACTAGGAGCCTCCTTTATTTATCTTCCCTGGCTGGTCAAGCAGTCAGAAAACTGAGACTTGACATTAAAAAGTATGTGCTGAATAGCTCTGTCTGATTGCTAATGATACTGTGAGGTGGTGAAACACCAGTTACTGCTGATGCCACTCTAAGCAGATCTGTATTCTAGAGGAGTCAGGCCCAAACTCCTTTGTCTAATAAGACATTTAGCATTTAGAACATATAGCCAGAGGATCCTCAAGGCATTTGAAATTTGAGTCTTGTGGGAGATATAAAAGGGTCAAGGAATTAGGAGTGTTGTTTGAGCTTCAAGGTCAACTCAATTGGTTCAGATCCACTGGGGAGCTGCTCAGACAGAATACCTGGATTTGGTATGGGACCTGTCCCTGATGAGCTGCATCTGGGTCAGGTGAGTGCTACCTTACTCAACAGGCACATCTGCTGAGTGCCAACTGTGTGCCAGGCACTGGGCTGCAATCTAGAGATAGATGCAGAGGTCAAAATCCCTTGCTCCCTGTCCTAATGAACCTACTATACTCTCAAGAGAGATAGACAAATGGCTGATTGTAATATCTAGGTAAGGTGTCTGCAAGGCTCCCTCAGAGAGTAACTGGAAGGCCTACTGGACTCTGGCTTTGGGGTGTCAATTCTGAGAAGGGTTCCTGAACTCACTGCTCTAACCTCTGCCTTGTAGATAGGATGGGTGACTCCAGATTCCCAAAAGGGTGATTTTCAAGTGTACTCTTTGTTCATTCCTTCACAATACTTAACTCAGGGGCAAGGAGAGGCATTTCAGTGAAAGAAAATTGGTGTCAGTAAGATCCTGGATCTTAATGTGCAAAGATGGATAACTCTCCTTGCCTTGCTTGCCCCTCGACACCATGTACCAAGCGGTAGGGAGGTACAAGGGAAAACTCTGTACCCTCTCCTGGCCGCCACTCATCAGATATGGAACCAGTAGTACGCTGGTAAACTGGCTCTTAGAGGGGGGAAGAAAAAGCCCTGATTTGTAATATTTGCTAATTTCCATGGTGAAAATACTCTCATCATGACTGATTTCAAGCTTTCAGTAGTTTAACAACTGGCTTGAAAAATTCCTGAAAATGTAATAGGCTCTGGTGAACAGCAAGGACTGGCTTCAGCACACCACTGCAAGGAATCCTGTTTAACCCTCAGTTCCCCACAAGTGAGTATTTCTGCCTGGCACACAGGAGCGTCTTAGTAAATGTTGATTCCCTTAAGGCTTCCTTTCTCTACCCTGAGAACAGCAGAGAGATATGTATTGCCACTCATTCATTTATTCAACTTTTATGGAACACCCACTATGTGTTTGCTACTCTGTTAGGCCCTAAGGGTTTAAAATAGACTGAGACAAGAGCCTTGCCTGATGGCATCCTACAGACCGGTGTGGGGGATGGAGGCATGGATCAGAGCTGTGGAGGAGAGCTTGGAGGTTAGGGCTGTGAACTAGCTGTGCAGAGGTCATCATGAGAGCAACGAGAAGAGGCCAAAAGGAATGGGTGTTCAGAGAAAGTTTCTTGGTGGGATGGGATGTGCATTGATTTGTGAAGCATGGAGTAGATGAAGAGGGGAGAATGTCACCTTTGACCAGTATAGATAAGTTACGTGCCTTCATTATTGCTCTCCTAAGGAGCTCTTTCAGACATCTTTTTCCTAATCATTCCTCCCTTCAAGAAAATTTAAAATATATGCTGCATATCTGCTCATGTACTATATGTATATTTGTGCTTTATATATAAAAAGGGTAGGATTTTATCCATTTCTCCAGAACCAAGGAAGCAATATGGCCCTTTACTGAGAATGCATGCTCCAGGCCAAAAGCTCCAAGGAGAGAGGTTAGAAGCCACAACTCTTCTTGTGAACCACTGAGCACATTATAAGTGGTTAATAATTGTTTGCAAGATGAATGAGCACATAGATAAGTGACACTGCCAGTAGAAAGAACTAGTGCAAGAAGTGGGACAGAAGAGTAAAACGGCATAGGTGCGTGAGCAATGCAGGGTTTTGCCTGCATTTACAGATAAGTGAACTGAGGCTCAGAGTGCAGTGAGAGATAGAGTTGGAGGGATAATTTGGGTCCAGATGGCAGGTCTTCAAATTCCAGGCTGAGACGTCAAATTCCAGGGAATGAGATCCCTACCCTGCACTACCCCCAGCTTACACTGAGGAGAGATTACTCAGGGCTCTCAGGACCCTTCACTGCTCCTCCTTAGCAATGAGCCAGGATGTAAGACGCCAAGGCGGAGATGAACAGCCACTGGCTAACTTACTACACTCCAAAGTTTTAATGAAAGAACTGCAATTACCAAGCTCTCTGCCTTTGGCACTTGAGAATCCATCTCAATTTCCCCTTTCTTTCTGAAGCGACAGTGATTAAGGATTCATTCTGCACATAAAACAAGTGATCAATGGCTCCTGGCAGTTGCCATTGTCTCCCCCCCACCCCTCCCCCCCCATCAGCAGACAATGTATCTTGGGGAGCTGCCGGGGCCTGAGAAAAATGAGTTTGCCAGACACAGTTCTATTTTGATTTAGATCACAAATAGCTCAGCTCAGTTTTACATTGATAACAAGGAGATGGGTTCCATTTTCTGAGTTCTGTAATCTGAGAATAAGTCCATCTCTGGAGAGAGAGAGAGAGAGATTGACCTTTTTGTGTTAGTTGTAGTACCCCATCCCCAGATTTTTGTGGTCAAGTGGATATACAAGGAACCTCAGACAGACTGACCTGGCCTCTTTCCTGGAACCCCAGGTTCCCAAGCCCGGAACCCCACAAGGAAATCAGTGGTAGACATCTGCCCTAGATAGAGGGTAAAGGCAAGGGGGTGGCCAGGCTGGAGGAGGGACTGTCAGCCAATGGCTACAACACCCAGGTAGGTTTGGGTAGAGGTGAGGGCAGGAAATCCAGGAAGAGCTAGTGAGTGGAAAGGGAATCCTTAGGCTAAGGCTGCCAGGTCGTCAGGTGTACCTAAAGGGACATCAGTCAGGAGGAAGGATGGGCACTTGAGGAGAAGAGGTTCAGTTTCCCCTCTTCATACCCTACCCAAAATACTCTCTTTTCCTCCAACCCCTTTCCCCTAAATGGGACCAAACACTGAATTGGTACCTGCGGAGCTCAGTTTTGGAGCAGGAGCCCGTCACAGGAACAAAGTGTGACTGGTGACAAGAGTGTCCACAGGAGCAACCGTGGAGGGCTCTGGGGAAGTTTCACTGAGCAACACATATGTGGGCAGTTGAGGCCACAAAAGTAGGGGCTTTCCAGCCAGGCAGTCAGGGGAAGGGCATTTCAGTCAGAAGACACTGTCTGGGTGAGGACCAAGCTCCTCTGGAGCTGGCTGGGCCGAGGGTGCAAGGGGATGTGGTGGGAGGTAGGGAGGAAGGGTGGGCTGGGTGTCTAGGGACCGTAGTACCAGAAGTTATTCTGAGGAAGGAAGTGAATTCAGATAAAATAATGTCTACATATAATTTCAACCATTAAAACAAGCATTGAAAATAAAGTGGGAGTGAAAGAAACCAGCATGTTAGCATTGCTTACCTCTGGTGGTCATGAGTGACTTCTTTGTCCTTTGTTATATTTTTCTGTATATTCCAACTGTCAGTGAGTATGTGCTACTTTCCTTTTTTATTTTTTGGCCTATTTATTTTTCAAAAGCTTTATTGAGATATAACTGACATGCCATACAATTCACCCATTTAAAGTGTACAACTCAATGTCACTTAGTGTATTGCAATCATCACCACAATCAATTTATAACAATTTCATTCCTCCCAAAAGAAGCCCTGTGTACCTAATTGGAAGTCATTCTCCATTCCCCCCTCCACCTCACTCCTATTTCCTATCTCTCAAAATTTGTCTCTTCAGGACATTTCATAAAAATGGAATGATACAACATGTACTCTTTTGTGACTTAAAATTGTGTTTTCAGTGTTAATCCATGTTGTAGCAGGTATCGGTCCTTCATTTCTTCTTATGTCTGAATAATATTCCATTGTGTGTATATAATGCTTTTCTTTATCCAACACAAGTTAGTGAACATGTGGGTGGTTTCTACATTCTAGTTGTTATGAATGATGCTTCTATAAACATTCATGTACAAGGTTTTTTGTGAACATACATTTTCAATTGTCTTGGGTATGTATATCCATGAATGGATTTCCTGGGTCATATGGTAACTCATATATTTAATTTTTTGAAGAATTGCTGGACTTTTTTCCAAAACAGCTCTACCGCTTTCCATTCCCACCAGCAATATGTGAGAGTTCCAGTTTCTCCCCATCTTCTTCAATGCTTGTTATGTATCTGTTTTATTCTAACCATCCTAGTGGATCTGAAGCATTATCTCATTATGGTTTCAATTTGCATTTCCCTAATGATGAATGATATCGAGTACCTCTTCATGTGCTTATTGGCCATTTGTATAGCTTCTTTAGTGAAATGTCTATTCAAATCCTTTGCCTATTTTAAAATTGGGTCATTTATCTTTCTACTGTTGAGTTATAAGAATTTTTATGTACTCTGGATATTACACCCTTATCAAATATGTGACTTGTAAATATTTTGTCACATTCTATGGGTTGTCTTTTCCTTGACAATGTCATTTGAAGCACAAAAGTTTTTGATTTTTATAAAGCCCCCAAATTTATCTCTTTTTCTTTGGTTGCTTGCTCTTTAAATACTAAGTAATTTTGGTCTAATCCAGAGTTACAAAGACTTACTCCTGATTTCTTCTAAGAGTTGTATAGTTTCAGCTTTTACATTTAGGTCTATGATCTGCTTTGAGTTAATTTTTATATATGGTATAAGGCAAGTTTCCAACTTTATTTTTTTTTGCATGTAGATATCCAGTTGTCCCAGAACTATTTATTGAAAAGAGTATTCTTTCCCCCATTGAATTGTCTTGGCACTCTTGTCAAAAATCAATTTCCCTTAAAGGCATAGATTTATTTCTGGACTCTCAAGTCATTCCATTGATCTATATGCCTTTCCTTTTGCCAGCACTTTATGCCAAACAGTTTTGATTACTGTAGCTTTGTAGTAAGTTTTGAATTTGTGAAGTGTGAGTCCTTCAACTTTGTTCTTCTTAAGGATTATTTTGGCTCTTCTGGGTTCCTCAAGTTGCTATATAAGATCAATTTGATAATTTCATCAAAAATTCCTACTGGGATTTGATAAGGATTGTGTCAAATCTGTGGATCAACTTGGGGTTTTACTTTTAAAGAAAGTGATCTCTAAATGAGACAGTATGACGTAGTATAAAGGATGGATGGAGGCTTCAAAGTTAGGCAGACAGACCCTGTGTAACCTTGCTGCACTGACTTGCTTTGTGATCTTGAGCAAATCGAGTCTGCTTTGGGCCTCAGATCCTCATTTGTAAAACAGGCGTAAGGATACTTATGGTGAAGGTGTTTGGGGAATGAATCAGTTTGCTTATGCAGGGTGTAAGGGTAGTCCCTGGCACATAATTCCAGTACTCGTATTCCTGGGGCATTGGAATTCACCCAACTAACAGGAGGGAAAGATATTAGACTGGAAAAATAAATGTAAAGGCTGTAAAGTACTTCCATGATTAAATTAATACATCAGGTTTAAATAATGTCTGTGACCTTAATCTTTCTTTGCCCCTAGAACACTTTTCTCCCTGTGCCTTTCTACCCACCCTGATGGCCTAGTTGGAAGTAACCTCTTTTCTGAATGCACCCAGCACCTTTTCTTCTCTGACAGCATCAAATTCTTTTTGCCTATTTTCTACAGATTTGGGCACGAGTCTTAATTCTACTTCTAAACTACAAGCCTATAAAGGCAGGGTTTGGCTGTGCCCTCCTTGACATATCAGTGTGGCAGGGCTGGTTAAGCATGGTCTCATTCATGTTCACACAGCGTGGAGTGTGTGTGTATGAGAGTGGCCAGACTTTCCTACACTCCTCTCCCCACTTCCCCCAAGCACACATCTACACTGTCTCCTGTTCACTGAGCCTCTGCTAAGAGTAAAATGTTTAAGGACACAGGGAAGTTGATTCTTGAAGATCATTAAAGGTCTGCAGAGGTTTCTTCTGCCTTTTCTGCCTTGGGGTGTGGGTGCTCACTTCACTACCCATGCTGTGTACTGTGGGGAGGCAGCCAGCACCCTCTTCAGCAGTTTTATCATTGATTTTAGTTTTGTCAATTTGACAGATGAAAAATAGTATCAGGTCTTGATTTGCATTTCTTTCACAGCTGAGGTTGAATTTTTTCACATGTTTATTAGCCATTTGTACTTCTTTTTTGGTTATCTTTTCCACTGGATGTATTTCAGCATGTGGATTTGAACTGGTAAGGAATTGACCCATGATTAGCAGGAGGTACGGTTCAACAACTTTTTAGGGGTTGATCAGTCAAAAGTTTTGAACTGGTCCAATGTGCAATGTGCAGGGTGTATGTGTTTGTGTAGGTGGAGACACAGCCTGAGAGACCTGGGGACTCACCACTGACTTCATTCTATGACACTATAAGTCACAACAGAATGTTAATGCTATGTGGTCCCTAATAAATGCAAATTTTAGCTTTGTAGCCTTCCACATACAGCTATAGCTGAGATCTGTTTCTCTTAATTCTTTTATTTAAGCCTTCTTGCTGGCTTCAGATGTTGGTGACTCTGTCAAAATGTCTCTCTTATGAGTGCACAGGCTTCTGATCACTTCCCTTGGAAAAATAAAATTAAACATTACACTTCCCTGTTGGGGTGAGAAATTGCTTTTTAGTATCTGTTGCCAGTTGCCAGCTAATTACCTAAATGTTTGATGAAAGGTAGAAGTGGGGCTGAGGCAGAGAGGGAGAGGGGAATCCATGTGCTCAGTTGCCATGTGGAAAGTTCTGGATGCCTGGAGTGTGCTGATGGGGCAGGATGGTCAGGAAAAAGGCAAACTAAGCTATGGTGTTGGGTCCCAGGGTCCACTGAGGGTAAAGATGCCAGCACCTTATCCTTGCTCAGAACTTATGAGCAAGGCTTAGTAGATGGCTTCACAAAGCAGATGTTTGGAGTAAAAGTGGTGGACAAGGGATGGCAATGTTCGAGGTGGAGGGCATATCCAGGGCAAAGGCCTGGTGCCACAGAGGGACTGACACATGAACAGGGGCAGGTGATGGAGGCGAGTAGGGCTCTAGCACTCCGGGCATGGGTAGATGGTGCCGGTGAATAATGAGGATGAAAGAGTGAGCTGTGGGCATCTGGGAGAGGCTTTGGGGCTGTATTCTGTAGGTGATGGAAATGTAAAGGTGAGACAGCTTTAGTGAGAGTGCAAATCTGCTGCCTTTGTCTATTAATGGACTATTAATGGACTATGGCATTAAGTGACAGTATAGGGCAGTACAGGACCTATTCTGGCTTCTGGTTTGGGAGCCTGAGTGGGAGCCAGGAACTGAGTCAGAGGATGTAGGTAACAAGTTCATGGTGGATTATGTTGAAATTGAGTAGTCTGTGGTGCATCTAAGAAGGCAGGAGTTTTGGGAACACCAGGATTCATGGGCAGAACATGGTAAACCTGGGAGACAGACAGAGGTAAAAGGGAATTCACTCCGGTTCAGGTTCCTGGAAGCCTGAAAAGGAGGCACTTCCTGGGAGGATGGTACTGGTGATAGTGTCAAATGCCACAAAGAGATCAGGAAGATCAGTGCTAACCTGGATTTGGCGAAGGGCTTGGGCTTGGGGTTGAGATGAACCTGGGTTCAAGTCCCAGTTCCAGTACTTAATATTTCTAAAACCCTAGAGATGTCACTGAACCTGAACCTCAACCTCTGCGTCTATAAAATGAAGAGATGACGATAGTAGCCACTTGCTAGGGTTGCTGCGAGGATTAATTGAGTTACTGCAGATGAGGTGCTCAGCACGGATCCTGGCACATTGTGAAAAGGCAATTAGTGATACTATTATATTATACTATGGTAGATAAAAATGGCAACATCTACTTACAGAGCTGTGCTGAGAAGTACATGAGAACATGCATGAATACTGTGTCTCTTGTCCAGTCCCAGATGGGTAGGTGTGATACTGTGATTTATAGTAAGAAATATATATTTGGTTTCTGTCCCCTTTTCTGGCATATATCTTCTAAAGCATTTGGAATTTCTTAAGAGATGAGAGCTATATGCATGTCTTTTTTTATATTAACGAGGTGACTTTTAGAAAGCACCTGAGAATGGGGGCTGATTGCCAGGGAAAACAACCAAGTGATTAGAAGGTGGAACATTTAGTCCCACCCCCCAACCTCTGTGCTCTGGGCAGGGAGAGGGACTAGAGAGTGAGTTCAACCACCAAAGGCCAATGATTTAATCATTCATGACTACCTAATGAGGCTTCCATAAAAACTCAAAAGGATGGTGTTTAAGGAGCTTCCAGGCTGGTAGACATATGAAAATTTGGGGGCCCTGGCTGGTGCGGCTCAGTGGGTTGAGTGCTGGACCGTGAACCGAAGGGTCACAGGTTGGATTCCCAGTAAGGGCACATGCCTGGATTGTGGGCCAGGTCCCCAGTAGAGGGTACCGAAGAGGCAACCACACACGAATGTTTCTTTTCCTCTCTTTCTCCCTCCCTTCCCCTCTCTAAAAATAAATAAATAAAACCTTAAAAAAAAAAGATTTGGGGAGAGTGGCATGCCTGGATTGGGCATAAAAGCTCCTTGACCCTTCCCCATACCCTGGCTGCATCCTTTCCATCTGGCTGTTCCCAAGTTATATCCTTTTATAATAAACCCACAATCTAGTAAGTGAAGTGTATCTCTAAATTCCGAGAGCAACTCAAGCAAGTTAATCATACCGAAGCAGGGGTTGCTCGGGGGGTGGGGGGCATGGGAACCCATGATTTACAGCAAGTCAGTCAGGAACATGGGCGACAACCTGGACTTGTGACCGGCACCTGAAGTGGAGGGCAGTCATGTGGGACTGACTGAGCCTTTAACCTGGGAGATCTGATTCTACCTCCAGGTGGTGTCAGAATTGGGTTGAATTGTAGGACACCCAGCTGGTGTCAGAGCATTGCCTGGATATGTGAGAACCTTCTCCACACAAACACACACACACTGTAATTGGGAACAGAACCCTTAGTGGGGTCAGAAGGCATGGCCTAGGATTAGACCAGGAGGAGTGTGCTGTGGGCGTGAGAGAAAACTGGAGTCTGGACCAAATCTGAGAGCATTAGATTAAATTTGATGCCAGGTGTGTCTGATCTGAACACTTCGAGACTGAAGTGATCCTATTGGGTAAGAGACTGTTTTTTTGTTTGTTTGTTTGTTTGTTTTTTCCAGTGAGGGTCTGAAACATCCAGACCAGGCTAAAGAGGGCCAAAGAGTGAGCCTTCTAGGCTGATTTGGGCAGCATGGACTCAGATGGTGGGCGTTTATTTTATGGGGAATTGCAGGCTAGTTCCCTTGTGGAAGCTCAGGCTCTGACTCCATCCTGAGGTGCACAGGCATGACAGCTAGAGACTACTTGCAGACCTTGCTAACTCCTAGGCCGTGTTCCCAAGTCTGGTTCTCATCAGCCCGGAACCTGGGCCTGGAGAACTGAGCCTGCAGATTATAGGGCACATTCTAGGCAGCTGGGGATCATTGTTCACAGCTGACTAATGCTGTGAAAATGCCTGGACTGGGACTTGAGGACAAGACAGTGTTGGGAGTTCACACTCTGAAAGATCCCTTGATTTCAAAAACATTGCAATAGTACAATAAGTATTTCAAAAACAACTTAAATATAGACACGTTCAACAAGATAAACACCTTTGTGGGCCAAAACAACAAAGTAGAACATGGAGATTGAAGCCGTAGACTTGCTGGGCTCTTGGACTTGGGAACAAACAGAAGATGCTTGCAATACAGCTGCCAAGATGGCAGGGACCAGAACTGGTCTCACCATTGGTCTCACATAATACAGGACTCATGATTATGAACTGGATTCAAACTCACTGGTTGAAACTAAAGGGCCCACTACCAGCTCTTCTGAAGGGGGCTGGAAGAAACCTCTGTCACAGCTTGGAGATGTAGCATGTTGTACAGTTAAATGTCCAGGTGAAGGGAAGGGGCCAAGGAAGCCCATCACCAGGAGCTACTGGCTCAGTGACTAGATCTGTAATATCTCCAAGATCACCTTAGGACAAGGAACCAGAGTCACTGTTATCAGACCTGACTCTTGCATTAGGAGTTCTAAGGGAAGAAACTGAATAACTCCCAGACAGGAAGGGGTGAGAGGAGAGAAAGAAGGGTGAGGGAGAATTTGCTATCTAAAGTTCCAAAGCACATGAAGAGAACTAATCCCAAGCAAGACAGCCAACAAGCTCAAAATCAGTAGAATTCACTCCCATTGAAAGTCAATAATAGAGCAATCTGAAAATGACTTTAAAATAAGCATATTTAAGCTTTTCAAAGATAGAAAGGAAGGAATAACACCTAAAAAGAGCAAGACATTTTGAAACAAAACCAGGTAGGTAGAAATCACGAACAGGTGTGTATGAAAATGAACTAATTAGGCACTGGAAATAAAGAATCAAGTAATGGGAATAAAAATATGTTTAGGAGACAAGATCAACTGTGGACTGGATGTGCTCAGGAGATAACATTGCAGAGTTCACTCCAAATGTTGCACAGAGATAAAGAGATGAAAAACATGAAAGAAAAGTTAAGAGACATAGAGGATGGACTGATAATACCCAACATACGTGATTTCAGAAATAGAGAATTGAAGGAGTGGGAGAAATGTAGTTTTCAAAATGATAAAAGCTGAAAAGAAAAAAATTAATTCTGATATTGAAAAAAGAATTTTCAATTAGAAATATTTGTAATTAAGTTAGAAATGAAATTAAAGTGTACTCAGTGGTACTTAGAATGGGCTATATTTATCTAACTAGCTCTTTAAAACATGCCATTTAACATTTTGTTTTGTTTTTATACTTGAATCTTTAGTTCTTAAAAATGAAAGACTACTAAAGATGTAAAAATGTTACCAGTAGTTTAAAAAACAAAAATCCTCAAGAAAATAGTATGCTTTACAACAAATGTGCAAAAATTTTAAATATACTCCCTTTGGTTGGGATTCTGCAAAAATGGGCAAATTTATACTGTGAATAAGGTATTAATTTGTTGAGGGTTTTGCAGAATCAGTTGGCAAACAAGAAACTGAAATGGAAAATTCTGTTAAAAAATTTTAATTCTGAAATTGAAGAAGACCTGAGCCTTCAGATGAAAAACACATGCTAAATGCTGAACACGAATATGCCTAGCACAGTTCCTCCCTCCTTCCCTCCCTCCCTCCCTCTCTTCCTCCTTCTTTCTAGAAACAATTACTGAACGTCCAGTATAAGCCTGACACTGTGCTGGGCTTTGGGCATACAAAGATGACTTTAATACCTCCCCCTGATGAAGATGCGCAAGTTTGGTAGGGAAGACAGAAATGCAAACCAGTGTATGCAGCAAAGTTACAGGGTGTGTGACAGAAATCTTTATAGAATCTGCTAGATATGAAAAGGAAGGAAAGGCATGTGTGTCCATGGTAGTCATGGTAGATTAGGTAATGCTTCAATAGTGTCATGAAGGGGAACAAGCAAAAGAGAGAGTACAGCATGGACTAAGCTGCAGAGGACAATGCCTTCGCTCTTGGGGAAAAGTCAGGCAGCTCCCTGTGGTTAGAGTGTAGGATATGAGGGACATGTGTGTCTTTCCTTTTTTTACCCCATGTATTATGAACTCCCCCAAAATAGGCTCTGTGGGGCCAAAACTTTCCCAGAGCCTATCTAGCAAGGTTTGTGAACAACTAACTTTAAAAAGTCTTGCTGATTCACCTGCACAGATGCAGAGCTATCTTGGTGGATGTAAGTCGTTGCCAAATGTTGAGGCTCGATGCCTTCCAGATACCCTGTGAGGCTCATGTTCAGGTACTTCTTAAACTCAAATCCCTTAGATGAGTGCTCTGACAGCCCCAGGGTGGTGACAGTACCTTGGAGAAACGCTGATATGCTCTTGCATGTCCTCAGCTGATTCACTTGGAGGGTAGTTTATGAACATCTCTGTTCTTTCATCTGTCACCGAGGAGTGACAATGCCTTCCATTTCTGTGTTTCACAGACGTGTTGTTATCAGAACATTGGCAACACTCTTTGATATATGGAGATGAAAGATGCTGGATTAATTCAAAGCTTTATTTGTTGTTTTCCACTATTATTACTAGTTAAATTGCCAAGCACACTTTTGACAGTCTTGTCAGAAGCTCTCCCATATGTCCTCTCCCTGGAAGAGTAAACATTGCCATCAGAGGCTTGACTACTATTTTTTTTCTTTCTTGGCAGTGAAAAATGACTTCAAATCACAGTATTTAGGATGATGATATTTTTGACATACTCTATCCTCTTTCAAGCTCTGACTTTACTCCCCACTCCTGTGCAAATATGAAAGGGCAGAGAAAAACTCAGATGTCAGCCTTGCCTTGGCCTCCAGAGCCCCCTTGGGGCCAGTGTGAGGAGGCTGCCATCTGACTGCAATGAGAGGGGGCGGTCACTCAGAAACAGACTTCCTGGGTGTTCGTTTCTAGGCTCTAGTCTAAACGTCTGGCTGTTACTGTCTCCTGAGATAGCTCTGAACACAGATTTGCCTTCTTTCCTAAGCCACAAACTCCATGAGAGCCTGGATTTTGTGCAACTGTCTCTGTTGTCTGGGTGGAAAAGAGTTCTTTAACGCTTACAGAATTTAAGTTTTCAGGGTCCTTTAGTTAAGAGTCTTTCCAAAGCCCCAGAAGAACCCTAGGAATGTGTGCACATGTTTTTTTTTTTTTTAATTCAACAAATTAAGACATTTTAATATCATGTAACACCACAGTTTCTTTCCAGTCTAGCTTCTCTCCTCTTTGTGTCCAGGTGGCATGGAGTGGCCATGGACAGTTTTGGGACTCTGCTAAAGTAAAGTTGATTGGGAATATGCCAATGACTGCAATTTGCAAAAATCATTTGGAACATATCAATAAAGAAGTAAGAATTTACAGATTCCTGATTTAAACCTATATGAAGAGTATCAACTTCTTTCATCTTTATTTATTAAACTAAGAAAATTCAGATGAAAGTTAATAAGCTGTGAAATGAAAGCAATGCAATACATGATTAAATCAATACAAATAAGTCACTTTTTGATTGTACCAAAAACTGTAGCAAAAATTCAGAATATTCTGAAGGGAGAAAAATCTATAAATTTTATAATTTACTGACATTTAGGGACAGATAATTCTTGTCTGTAGTATCTTGGGCATTGTAGAATGTTTAGCAACATCCCTAGTTGTCAGTACTATTTCCCCAGTTGTGACAACTTAAAATGTCTCCAGACCTTGTCACATGTGCCCTGGGGCAAAATAGCCCCCTTTGTGAACCACTGACTTAGCTACAATGAAGAGAATGGAGAAGAAAGGAGTTTATTGGAGTACTTTTGAAAATCTGTAATCTATACAGTCAAAATCTGTGTTTTGACTGTGTACTGTAAAGCTGAAGACAGAAAGCACTGCATGCACACGTTTTTCCCTTGGGGATACGGGTTAGCAATTCTGAAACTGTTTTCTGTGTATACTACGGTCGAGCAAATAAGTAAATGTATTGTAGATAATGAGAGGTGGGTTTCTTACCATAAGAGAAAGAAGTTACAAATAAGAAAAGAGGAATGTGTGGAATGAATCTTGTGGTGCCGGATTGCACTCAGAGATTCAGTAGGAACTCTTTTTTTTAATACACACATATGTACACATAGCCATGTAGATGCAGAAATAAATATAGATGTGCATGCCATGGGTTAATGCACATGAATATTTCTATCGCTGTCCACTGAGACCTAGAAGAAATTATAACCCCTTCGCAACAAACACACCCAACACCTATATCTTGGTTTCTAAATACCACTCTCCATTATAAGGAACTATATTTCCTTGCAGGAGTGCTAATACCAGGACTAGGGAGAAGAAAATACAAGACGAGCCTGAAGCATTTTGTGTTGGCATAAAGTAAGGAAGTGCTTTAAAAAAGAAAAAAGATGGGAACATGTTGGAGGGCACAGGAACTCTTAAGGAATGCCTAATAGTCAAAAGTAGAAGAATTTGAGTAAGAAAGTAAATAGCATAGTACTGAATTATAACCCAAAGAATGAAATAGAAAGCCAGTAGTCCGTACATAGATGAAAAGTAACTGATAAATAAATAAAAGTAAAGGAGGGGACAATTCTTCCATATGGAAGAATTCTACTTGATAAATATAGAAGAAAAGAGAGAAATATAAAATCACCATTAAAACCACAGTATGGACCACATTAACAATTACTATAAGCAAGCTCTATTAATGGATAACAATAAAATTAGAAGATGACAGTTGAAGGAAAACCAGGATTTTTTGCATAGTCTCAAAATCACTCTTCCCAAATATTTATGAAATACAATGGAGAAATAACAACTTTCCAGGGGAGAAGCCTGGCAGACGCCACCTTCACCAAGTGACCAAGGTGAACACCACCAGTAATAAGGCAACAATGCCTTGTCTCCCTGATGTGATGCACTGGGGCACTTTACCTGGGGAATTCTTCCAGTGGCGCCTAGGTTCCATTCAATCATGAGAAAATGCCAGAACATTCAAACCGAGGGACCTCCAGTGATGTGTCTGATCAGTGTTCTCCAAAAAGGTCAAGATTGTAAAAGATGAGAAAAGGCAGAGGAACCATCACAGACCAGAGGAAACTCAACAATCACATGCAATGTGGTTTGAACCTTGAAACAGAGAAAGGGTGAAATCCACATAAAGTACATGGTTTTGTTTATAGTATTGTACCAATGTTAATTTCTTACATTTGATGATTATACAATAGCTTACATAAGATGTCAATGTTAGGGCAAGGTGGGCAAACTTTTTGTACTATTCTTGCAACTTCTGTAAGTCTAAAATTATCTCAAAATAAAATTAATTTTTTTTCAATTAACCACACCAGAAGAAAAAATTATCCTTCTAATTTTTAGGTAGCAAATATTACAAAATAATTGTCACATGTAGTGGTAGTGACAGAATATATAGTCAAAAATTTAGGAAAAACTTATTTATAGAGGTAGGTAGAGCAGTTAAATAAGAAAAACATTGTTATTTTTATGGATTTTATGGTGCTTTGTATTTGTCAACTTTCTATATTTATAATATATGATATTTCTCTTATTTTATATAAGCATTCATTTTTGTACTGAATTTTGTATTCCTTATCTTGCAATCAGAGTCTGGATAGAGTGGCCATCTGTCGTACACATTGCTTTCCTGCCCATTCTTTTCATCTCTCCTGGCCTGGTGGCTGTGAAAGGTGCTGCTTTCTCCATAGGTTCACCCCCATTGTCTTCCCGGCAACATCCCTGCTCTGCTCACTGATAGTTTTAACAGTCAAGGTGTGTCCACAAATGAGACTGACACCATGGTTAAATGACGTTCTTGGAAACCTGCTGACGCAGAGACTCTGCTCCTGAATTCTCTGGCTGTCTCTCCAGTGGTCCCACTGCACATCTCTTCAGTGTTTTACCCTCTACCTCCACTGAGCTTCTTTATTTGGGACCTCTAATGATGAGAAAATATATTTGCTTTTTCTCTTTTACTTTTGAGGTTATTGTTTCCTCTCTGAAGAAATAAATATCTTCTCTTTGAAATGAAAGAGAAAGAATTATTTCTAAGACATTCAAGTCTTACCTTAACCATTGTAAAATTTTTGGTATGTCTTCCTCCTCTCTTATTCTCAGGCCCGGGGCTGTGAGTATGTATGCTTTAAAACATAATGGTGATAATGCTACATGTACCATTTTGTTTCCTAACAGCATAACATAAATCTTTTCTCACAGTGTTTTATGTAGTCTTTATATACATAATCACATTAGTGACTACATACTCTTCTATTGAATGAGTATCCTAGTTTAATTAACCATGCGTGGGTAACTTGATGCAGCCAAGGACCTTATTCATGGAATATATGTATGTACACGCATATGTGTGTGTATGTATGAGAGACCTTTGGGAGATGCACTAAGGAACAGTGGTCAGAAAACCTCAGATAAGTGTAAGCAACTTAGGCAAGGGAAGAGTCTCTGTTGGATCCCTGATGTTGTCCCTTGGAGGCTGTGGGAAGTAGGGAGACCATACCAATAGAAAGACAAGTTTTGGTGCTAGGAAGGGTCTGGAGTTTAGCTTTTTGGTTGAGTGAAATGATTTTCTATTTCCAGGATGTATACCTAAGAGGATGCTTATTAAGCACCAAGGATATGAAAATTAATGCAAATGTCTATTAGCCACTAAAACTTGAGGAAGGACAAGAATGAGATATTGCAGTAGAGAGGAAATGCAATCCATAATAATGGAGCAAACAGTATGTGTGGAGACTTCCAAAGAAGACAGAGACTTGCAGCATAATTAAATCAAGTCCTTGGACAGCTGAGAAACAGGCTATTAATGTGCTGAAGCCCACTCTGCAGCAGAGGTGGCCAAAGACACATTAGAGGTTAGAGTTTTGGCTTCCACCATCTGTGGAAGCCACGCCGATCCTGTGGTCCAGCATCTCAAGGAGAAAAATTATACTAATTAGTAACATGAGTGATATCAAGGGCCCTGATTCTGCAGATTTGCCCAAGGTAGTGGAATGAATGAAGATGGTCATTTATTTATTTGGAAACACAAACAATATTTTACTGAGGGTCTATGGCCATACCATCCTGAATGCTCCCAATCTCATCTATTTTACCAAGGGAGGGAATTATTCAGTTAATACAATTTTGTAGACAGTTTGCCTCCTAAACAATCCACATACTTGGAAGGATAGTGGTGACATTAAAAAATCCAGAAATGCTTGGCTTGGAAAGAACAATAGGAATTTGAGACATACCAGCCCAGGAACTCTGTAAAAGCCAGGTAGGTGCTTTGAAGCAAGCTGGTCTTAGAGATAGTCAGAGAACTACCAGAGGAATCCTGAGGACTATAGGGCTGCCACTCCACTCAAAGAGAGGACTTCGTATCAGGAGCCGCAGCTCTCGCATATATGCCACCTTGATGGCCCTGATTTCCCACAGATGCTTCTAAAGAAAGCAAAAATGCTATTCTACACATGTCCACAGGCCCTGCCAAGTGAAGAGAGTCAGGATTCTCTCAGGGGCCTGTGCAGTTGCTCGATGGAGAAGGGAAAATGAAAGAGGGGAAATTGTTCTTTTGGTGTAGAATGGAGCAGGCTGAAGTCATGTCCTGTACTGTGTTGGCATCTGCCAGCATGAGAGTTGTTTCTGAGCCAAATACTGAGGTGCTTTTCTCTGTGATGTGCACTTGGCCTTGGTGATTTTCCACATGCTCTGCAAAATCCAGCTTGATATTCATACCCCTCAGGGTATCTCTGTATCAGACAAGACTCCCAAAGGACATAGAGGACGCATTTACATGAGGGTATTTCCAGGAAGAATTTGATAAAGTTACCAATAAAGCAATAGAGGTACTATACACAGAAGAATAGATAAGGTGTAGACCTGTCAGCACCCCTAGAACCAAAGGGACAAGAAAAAGGAGTTATTACCAGAATCTAAACTCAGAAGGACAGTTATACTGTCCTTATATATAAAAGGCCACTTTGAGAGAAATCAGACCTAGCTGATTAAAAAACAAAAAATACAACTCTAGATGCCCTCTCTTCCCTCCTTCCGATTTCCTGCTGGAGCTCCCCATTAGCCACATCCACCCAAAGCCAGAGAGCATGGCAGCTTCCTTGTTGAGATTCAGATGGATCAGCCTGGGGATAACATGAAGGAGCCCTCTTGAAATGGGGTTGTTAGGATGATAGAGTGGGCCTTACTCAAAGTTACAGATTCTCTGATGTCTGTATTCCCCAACCCCACCCCACCTCTGTTCCTAGGCTTCCTGGATCCCACTCCCTGCCTCTGCCATCCAGCAGTACTGTTCTACCAAGCAACTCCCAACCCAACCCTATATCCAGGCCCACAGAGAATTTTCTCCGACCCAAGTTATGTCATGGCTGATGGTCCAGAAATTATGGGGTACAACTCTTGCATTTTTGCAGTTTCTTGAACAAGAGTTTTAGAGAAATAACCTAATAAATAGGACATTTTAATAGGGAAGGACAGAAAGGTGGTGGACAATTTGTTTCTACTCCAAATAAAGAATAGTTTTTGTTATCTGCCATCCTGACCAACACCAAATGGTAGCTTGAAGGATTAGCATATAAACAGGTCTATTTTCAATACTGACTGCCCGGGAGCAGCCACTATTAATGCTATTAGGGATAGTGTGCCGTCATGAAGGAGAGAAGCGAAGCAAAGAGTGTGTGTGTGTGTCTCCAGGAAGTGCTAACGGAGCAGCCTGCAAGTTAACTCGGCAGCGTTCTGTTCCAGAGTCAACTCACTTCTCCACTGGGCAAAGGCTCTGGCTCCTGAGGAAACGTGTGTATAAGTAGGTGACTTTGATGCAAGGCAAGAACAGGGCTTCGTCCTGGATAAAGGTCGATTGGGAAGATAAATGCTCCCTCTGTGTCCATACTTCACACCGATGAATAGAGTGATAGTCAACCTGTTTATTTTCCAGCAAAGGGGACGTGGCCATGTGACACGTGAAGAAAGAGCTTGCATTTACCTCCCAGATATTTGACCCTGTCCTTCGGAGAGCTACCGGGCATATTTCAAGTCTAAATCCACAGGAGAGCATTTCCAGAGCACACAGCCTGGCATTTAGACAGAGATGAGGAAACAACCCGAACCCAGATGCATTAAGGAAATCCATATCCATGACCTTCATCTGTGTCAAGTACAGCACCCCATCGCATGTCATTCTTTGGTAATGCAACTTGACTGTGGTTTTTCTTTTAATTTTTTCCCCACCGTACTGCCTGGTAGTTTCTATCAAGTTCCTACCTTAGGAATTCCTGTAGGAAGCACACAATTAATCTTTCATAGACCTATTCACCTAGGTTTGAAGGTAGTTTGTTTGCAACACTGTCATTCCCACGAACCCTGGATCCCCTAGAGAGGACGTTTGTTGAGCCAAGGTCCCCGCTTAAAGGAATGATGGGTTCAGTTCAGCTTGAGAAAATACTTAGAGCTATGTGGTTTCAGTTCAGAGGGGGTAGTTTTTAGAGATAGAGTGAGTGACTGGTAAAAGTGTATTTTGCTTATAGAAGTCTTGATCCTCTGTGTGTCTATCTGTGCTCACGGGAGGTGGAGACAGACATTGTTAGAGTTTGCCAAGCTTTAAAAAAAATTTTAAACATAACAGAAGCCCATCATCCAAATCTCATAAGAAAATCAAGATATTTAACAAATAAATTTGTAGATATTTTAGTAGCAAACAGCATGTCCATATCTTGGTACTGTTAATGAAAGCAGGGAAGTGTTGAGGAATGCAGGAATTTCAAACTGCTGGTGATTGATGGCACTTGCTGTCCTTTATCAGTTTCTGCATCCACTTTATTTCTATTTTTTTTATATTTAGGTCATACCGTATCAAGAAAAGCCAGGTTTACATAGGTCAGTGACTGCAAGTTGTATGTTTCCTAACAGTTTACCTTATAATCTCTTCAGTGAAAAGAAAAGGCCGGAGAAGCTTTCTTCTGGGGCTCAATAAAAAGGCAGTTACCTGGAAGCTCTAGTGAACACATTGGTATTTTCCTTTGTGTTAAAATTTGGGATATAACACATTTGCATGTCAACATGCTTTATAGCAGTTTGATAAATAAAAATATTTTTTAAAAACGAGCTTTGGGAGTTCCGGTGCTATGGCATATGGAGTAAACATATTCTACCCTGTCTCTGCCTCTAAAAGAGAAGAGAAATCCTGGACACAACACATGCAGCAGCTATTTGAAGACTCTGAAATATATGGTAGCAGGCAGACGGGAAAGGAGGCCAGGATTTGAAGTTCTACAATACCGACGATGAGGGGCTTCTCTTTTTGTTTTCTTTTGCTACCACTTGGTCTGGACTCAAATGCAGCCCCCAAGCCCAGAAGTACACACTGGGCATGGAAACAAAAACTGAAGAGAACTCCTCTTTGTCTGGTCCTAGGAACAGGAAAGGGCTCCTTGAGTCAGAGAAAGTGGGAGAAATCTTTGGGATTTCTCGCCTTCTTCCATGTCCTATGTCCTGGCAGCCCAGTGAAAACAGTGGAGACAAAAGGGTGACTAAATTTCTAAGGGAGGGAATCTTGCTTTCTGACCAGGATACCTGTGGTCTTAAGATTGTGGAAGGAATCACCGTTGAGTTTTCTTTTCTTCTCTCTCTCCACTGCTTGACCTTGCATGCAGATATCATTGTGGGAAGGTCATGACATGGGGAAAACTGTAGTCTTAGGTTTCTGGCTAAAAGACTAGGAGGAGAAGCCCCAGAGAGCCAGAAACTGCTGGGGAGATCATGGAGAGAAGGAAGGACAATAGAATAATGCCGTAAAATTTAATATGAATTTCGGGTTTCACTTTGGAAATACACATGCTTGATTCTGACCCTAAACAGCATTCTGCAGGCTTGAGGATGGAGCTGCAGGGTAGATCATATCGTGCCTGAGTTTCCAGACCAGCTGCGCTAGCACATATGCAAGACAGATCCAAGGAGCACAATGCCCACTTTGAAGCCTGCACCGATTATAGCCGTCGTCCAGAGAAGGCAGGTTAGAACTTGCAGCCTGAATCTAACCTAGATGATTGGTGACGACTAAAACAAACAACCACCAGTGTTCTTAGGATTTATATAAGACCTGGGGTCTCATAGCACAGTATTCAAAATGTCAGGTTACAGTCCAAACTTCCCCAGCATTCAAAAAACCAGGAAAATTCAACATCAAGAGTAAACACTTTAACCCTAAGGAGGCACATATGTTGGAATTACCAGTCAGTAACTAAAACAGTATAATCATGCTTTAAGAAATAAGGATGAACATTTTTGAAATTAATAGAGCATCTCAGCAAAGAAATAAAAGGTATATAGGAGAATCAAAGAGAAATTAAGAACTTAGCTGATATGCTGCTGAAGTGAGCATAAGAGCTTAAAAATAAATTTAAGCAAGAACTTTAAGAAAAATTTAAAAATAGTATACTAGAAGGGATCAATAGTAAAATAGACATGACAGAGAAAAAAGCCAGTGAACTTGATGGTATAGTGATAGAAATGATCCACTCTGAACAACAGAGAAAAACGATTGAAAAAAAAAAGGAACAGAGCCACAGGGACCTATAGGACAATACAAAAAAACAAATTTGGATAACATATTTGTTTATCAAAGATATGTACAAACATTAAGTCCAACCGCTGGTTATATGCAGGGGGAAAACTTTCCTTCCTTGAGGAATCGATATATTATTGCTTAAAGACAGTGAGAAAAATGTGATATTTTTATCTGCATAAAATAATGTGATTTTATAATGTGATTTTTCACTGCATATTTTCCCTGTTATTTCGGTTTCAGGAAACTGTGGATTAAATTTCACACTAAACTGTAACTTAAGTTTGGAAACTTCCAGACAACTTTGTTCATTACTTCCAGTGCAAAAGTCAAGAAAAAAAATAAAAGGAATAAAATTAGAAAAGAACAAGCAAAAGTATTGCCATTAGCAGTTGACATAATTGTCTTCATAGAATTATATGGAATCTTAAAAAAAATACTAGAATAAGTGAATTTAGCATGGTTGATGGCTACAAGTCAATATACAAAAATCATTTGTATTTTCAAATATTAGCAATGAGTAACTGGAGAATGAATAGTTAAAAGAACCAGTATAATTCATAAAAGCATCAGAACAACAGATACCTAGCGATAAGTGTAAGGAAATGTGTGGAACACCTCCACAGTAAACACTACACAACATTGCTGAGAACAATGAAAGCAAGCTGTGTTTTAAAGGAGAGTTATGCCGTATTCATTTTGATTTTGAATTATTGAACCAACCTTGCACTCCTTATACGAAACCCTTATGGTAATAACATATTAACTTTTTATGTAATTTTGGATTAGATTTCTTGCAATTTTGTTAAGAAGGTTTGTCTTTATCTTCATGTGGGTATTTGTGCTTTTCTTATGAAATTCATGTTTTGATATCAGGGTGATACTAATCTCATAAAATGGTTTGAGAAATTTTCAGTCCTTCTCTGATTGCCAACAAAAGTCATGTGTGACTAGTATTTTTATTTTGTGGAAATTTGAAAAAATGAAAACCTGAGAAACTATCTGGGACTGAACTTTTCATTGTGGGAAAATTTCTAATTATTAATTTAATTTTTAAAAATCAAGGGCTGTTCAGTTTACCTACCTCTCCTTGTGTCAGTTGCACTAATTTGTGTCTTCCAAGAAATTTGGCCATTTCATTTGGTTTGTCAACTTCCCATGACTATTTTGCATTTTGGTGTCTCTAGTGATGTCATCTCATCTCATTCATTTCAGATATTGTTCAGTTATGCTTTATTCTTTTATTTTTTTGATCAGCCTAGGCTATAGGGGTTACAACATGCTTTATATTTTCCAAGAACTAATATTTGTTTACACTTATTCATTGCATTGTTTTTCTATTTTCTATATCACTGACTTTTACACTACTCTTCTTTTTAAAATATTTTTACTTAGGTTGGTTTAAAATTGATCTCCTCTGCTTAGATTCTTAAGGAGAAAGTTTACATAATTGGTTTTATATATTTCCCCCTTCCTGATAGAATTGTTTAGAGCAATAAATTTCCCTCTAAGCCCTGCTTTACTTATACCCCACAAATTTTTGACTGATGTGTTTTCATGATCATTTCGTTTTAAATATTTTTAAATTTCCCTCATGTTTTCTTTGACCTGTGGGTTATTTGGGGTTGTCTGGCATAATTTTAAAATATTTGAGGATTTTCCATATATATTCTTGCCATTTTCTAGTTTTAAGTCCATTGTGGTGGGAGGCCATACTGCATAGGATTGCGATTTTCTTAAATTTATTGAGCCATGTTTTATGGCCCAGCAAATGGTTTACTTCAGTGAATTATTTACATATTGACTTGTTAAGTATGTCTTCTGCTGTTGGGTGGGTGCACTGTCCTATAAATATCAACTAGATTAAATTCCTTGCTGATTCTGATGCTCAAATATCTATTTTTTGCTGATTTTTGTGTACTTCTATATTGTGAAGGGCGTGTTAATAAAACTTGTCACCATGAATCTGACTTGGTATATTTTCTTTATCAGTTCTATTTTTTGTTTCATATATTTTGAAACTGTTTCTGGATGTATACACATTTAGGACTATTATGTCTTCTCCATGAATTGACCCTTTATCATTATAAGATGTCCCTTTTTATCTCTGGTTCTTGTTTTGAGAACTACTTTGTTATTTATTAAGCCACTTTTGATTACTTTTTGTGTGTGTAATATTTTTTACCTTTTACTTTAAACTCTTATGTGTCTTTATATTTAAAGCATACCTCCTATAAGCAATATGTAGTTTTTTAAATATATTTTATTGATTATGCTGTTACAGTTGCCCCATTTTCATTCCTTTATTCCACTTCACCCTGCACACCCCTTCCCACCCGAGTCTTCCTCCCTTAGTTCATGTCCATGGGTTGTACATATAAATTCTTTGGTTTTTATATTTCCTATACTATTTTAACCTCCTCCCTGTCTACTTTGTACCTACCATTTATGCTATTTATTCCCAGTACCTTTTCCCCCATTCCCTTCTCTGTTGATAACCCTGCATGTGATCTCCATTTCTGTGATTTTGCTCCTGTTCTAGTTGTTTGCTTAGTTTGTTTTGTTTTGTTTTGTTTTAGGTTCAGTTGTTGATAGTTGTGAGTTTGTTGTCATTTTACTATTAATATTTTTTATTTTCTTCTTTTTCTTAGTTAAGTCCCTTTACATTTCATACAATAAGGGCTTGGTAATGACGAACTCCTTTAACTTGACCTTATCTGGGAAGCACTTTATCTGCCCTTCCATTCTAAATGATAGCATTGCTGGATAGAGTAATCTTGGATGTGGGTCCTTGCCTTTTATGACTTGGAATACTTTTTTTCCAGCCCCTTCTTTCCTGTAAGGTTTCTTTTGAGAAATCAGCTGACAGTTTTATGGGAACTCCTTTGTAGGTAACTGTCTCCTTTTCTCTTGCTTCTTTTAAGATTCTCTCCTTATCTTTAATCTTGGGTAACTTAATGATGATGTGCCTCGGTGTGTACTTCCTTGAGTCCAACTTCTTTGGGACTCTCTGGGCTTCCTGGACTTCTGGGAAATCTATTTCCTTTACCAGATTGGGGAAGTTCTCCTTCATTCTTTTTTCAAATAAGTTTTCAATTTCTTGCCCTTCCTCTTCTTCTGGCACCACTGTGATTTGGATGTTGGAATGTTTAAAGTTGTTAGAGTGGTTCCTAAGTCTCTCCTTATTTTTTTTTTTCAATTCTTGTTTCTTCATTCTGTTCTGGTTGAAAGTTTATTTCTTCCTTCTGCTCCAAACCGTTGATTTGAGCCCCAGTTTCCTTTCCTTCACTGTTGGTTCCCTGTACATTTTCCTTTATTTTACTTTTCATAGCCTTCACTTTTTCCTCTATTTTGCAACCATACTCAACCAATTCTGTGAGCATCCTGATTACAAGTGTTTTGAACTCTGCATCTGATAGGTTGGGTATCTCTTCATTGCTTAGTTGTATTTTTTCTGGAGCTTTGATCTGTTCTTTCATTTGGGCCATATTTTTTGTCTCGGGGTGCCTGTTACTACCAAGGGATGGAGCTTTAGGTATTCACAAGGGCACCCACATTGCTGCACTGTGGTGCTATATGTGGGGGAGGGGTTCGAGAGGAAACAATGCCACTTGTTCAGTTCTCTGTCGGCTTTCAGCCACTTCTGCTACTACCTACAAGCTAATTGGGCCCTTCTGGTGCTGATTCCCTGGTGGGTGGGTTTGTGTACATTCTAGGACCCTGTGAGTCTCTCCAGTGGATTCTCCTGTGAGGCTAGGTGTTTCTCCCGCTGCCTCAACACTCACAGGTTTTTTCAGTCAGAGGTTTTGAGGCTTTATTTCCTGCGCTGGCACCTTGGGTTGTGCGGTTTGTCTTGCTCCTCAGTTGTTCCTGTCCTCCAGCTGCTACTTTGCCATGAGTCCTTTCTGCCCCAGATGCCCATCTCTGTCTCTCCTACCGGTCTGATTGAATGCTTCTGCTTTAACTCCTTGGTTGTCAGACTTCCATACAGTTTGATTTTCTGTAAGTTCTGGTTGTTTTTTGTTTTTAAATTTGGTGTTGTCTTTCTTTTGGTTGTGTGAGGAGGCACAGTGTATCCCTATGCCTGCATCATGGCCAGAAGTCCGCAACATGTAGTGTGATCTTTATTTTTTATTTAGTTTGACATTTTCTAACTTTGAATCAGATTCTTAATGCACCTTCAGTTAATGAATTATTGACATGATAGACTTTTAGCCTGTCATTTTGCTATTTATTTTCTATTCGACTAGGTTTTAACACTCCATTTTAGTTCCTCTATTGGCTTTTTATCTATACTATTCTTTGTTTTACCATTTTAGCAGTTTCCTAAAGGTAACAATACACATTCTTGACTTATTACAAACTATCTTTAATTAATATTCTTCCACTTCAACACATAAACTTAAAGTAGTACACTCCCCTTCACCTCATTCCATTCTTTGTGCTATTGTTACCACATTGTACTTTTATGTTTTAAACCCATAATACATTTTTATCTTTTCAAATGCCAATTACATTTTAAATAAATTAAATTTAAGAGGTCTTTTATATTTACTTCATATAGTTACATTTCTTTTGCTTTTTATTTCTTCATGTGGGTTCATGTTTTCATCTAGTATAGTCTAAAGGACTTCCTTTAACATTTATTATTATAGTGTAGGTCTGCTGGTGATGAATTCTCTCATTTTGTTTTTACTTTTATTTTTGAAGGATACTTTTACTGGATATTGTAATCTAGGTTGATTTATTTTAGCATTTTAGATCTATTATTCCATTGTATTCTGATTTTCACTATTTTTATTGAAAAGTGGTTAGTTTTATCATTATTTCCTGCAGATAATGCATGTTTTTCTTTGGCTGCTTTTAGGATTGTCACTTCATGTCTGGTTTTTACCTATTTGACTCTAATGTACATTGATGTAGTTTTCTTTATCTTTTTCCTACTTGGGTTTTTTGAAGTTCTTATATAGGTTGGTATTTTTCTTCAAATTTAGGTGAATTTAGCTACTATTTTTCCATATTTTTTTGTCCCAATTTTTCTCTCCTCTACATTTGGGATTCAAATTATATATATATCACTTTGATGTCTTTCCACACTTTACCAAGACTTTTCATGTTTTTAGCCTTTTTTCTCTGTTTCAGTTATGATGGTCTTTATTACTCTGTCTTCAAGCTCACCTTCTTCTGTAGTGTCAAATGTATTTGTAGGCTCATCCAGTGAATTTTTACTTTCCGTTATTAGACTTTTTCAGCTCTAGAATTTCCACCTATTTCTAAATAGGTTCCATTTACTTACTGACGTTCTCAATATGTTTGCTCACTTTGCCCATCTTTTTAAATAAGTCATTAAACATACTATTTTTAATTCTTTGTCAGCTAATTTTAAAATCTCTGTCATCTCTATTTTTATCTCTATTGGGCCCCACCCCCTTGCCAGTTATGGGTTAATTTTTTTCTTTACACAGCTAAAATTTTATATTATGTGCTGGGTATTGTTGAGAGGTTGGATTTTATTGTCTTTTTTTAAAGAGTTTTGTTTCTGTAGACAGTACATTTGTGGTCAGATTGGTTTGACACCCTTGAGCTTTATTAAAAGTTTTGTTAGAGTGAGTCTAGATGAGCTCTTACGACTATTGAATGACTGGAAGTATTCAGCAAGGTCTCTAAACTCTGGCTGTTCAAAACTGCTAGGTTTTGCAGCACTGTGTGACTTCCAGAATCTCCATTTCACTCATATTGCCTGTGCATGCACAGCTTAGTAAATGTTGAAAGCATATCCAACTTAGTGTTCTGCCAAAGAGTTAAGGGAATCCTTGCATGGAGTTCTGTAACCCCTTCTCTATGCAGCTTCCTCTTCTATGGTACCTTGTCCCACAAATCAACTTATTTTGTCAGCCTTGAATTCCACTCTATACCTCCTCAGCTCATCAAGACCTCAGAGTTCTGCCTGGGAACCACTTCCCTGCTTTGCTGTCCAGAAACTAACCTTGAGAGAAACATGAGGTAATGGTGGTGATCATCACATAAATTGTTCTTCTCTCAGGGATGATATTCCTGTGCTGGCTGTTTTCCAATCACTGAAAATAACTTATTGATATATTTTGTGAAGTTTGAGAATTGTTTATAATAGCAGGGCAAGTCTGGTACCAAGTACTCCCTCATGATTAGAAGCAGGAGTCTCACCTGCTTTTTATTAAGTTCAACCAATTACTTAGAGTAGGTAGGGGTTAACTAAATCCAGCTGTTGTTCTTTCTCACCCTCAACACTAGTCAAAAGCATTTACAGCAACTAAAATTTTAAGTGCTAAGATCATGAAATATATGTAATTAATACTACTGCTCTAATAAATTCTGGTATGAAAGCATAAACTGGCATTTACACTTGAATTTTGAGTTTGGCATGATAGTTTCTGAAACTCTTTCAAGGAAGAATTGTTAAAAGGCAAGTCAATGGGTCTCTATAGACTCAACATTGGAAGTTGTGCATTTTCCCATTTGGAAACATTGATTTCCCCCCTGGGCGGATTTTTATGAGATGCACTGACTGACGCGGCTGCCTGAGGATGACAAGTCCACCGCATTTCCTGTTTTTAATCATCTCTAAACATCTTGATTGAGGCCCCAGAATCGCTGATTGATTACAGTGTTGTCCTGGACATTGTGATGAGTTGTTTGCTTTAAAATTTAACCTCTGTGGATAAAGTAAAGGAGGAGAGTCTATTACTTTGTAGATTCTGCTTCTAGTGGTTACTTTTGTGACCATCTCTTCAAATTCCTGTAAATTGTGATTTGTGTTTCCTAGGCAAGAATTAATAGAAGTTAATCTTAGACACAGTATTTCTTTCTTCTTAGTAGAGGCAAAAAGTTCTCAGGAAGCAGAACTGCCTTCCTCATTTTCCCCAGGTCACTGACACACAGAAGTTTTCAGGGTTCAATGTGTCACAGAACATGGCTCTGAAGATTTAACCACATTGTTTGGCTTCCCATTCATGTACCACCTGAGTGGAGCAAGAGCTGAGCAAGGGATAGCCTGAGCTCAAAGGTTATAAAAACAGAAAACTTGTAAATATTCCTGCTTGTATTCTCTAATTCTACTTTGTCTCTGCCAAAGGTTAAGTTTAGCCTCCTTTGTCCAGGACTGAAAAAGTCTTCTGTCTCTTACTAGCCACCAGTCTAAGATTGGGTATTTCTTAGGCCTAATATATAGAGTATCTGATACAATCTCAGCTTTTTCTCTCTGTTAGAAGGAGCTGGGCAGAAATGTGTATATGTAGACAGTGTATAGGAATCTGGTTATATTTTAATATACTATAATATACTATTTTAATATACAAAAGTGGGCAAAAGTAGCTTGACAGTTGTTCATATGGAAATAATATAATAATTAATAATATAAGAATAAACTGTATTTTGCATACTCACAGCTATAAACCTACTTTTGCTAACCCCTGTACTGTTAAAATATTTCCTAAACTCATTGACTTGGCCATATTTTGATTTGCTATTTTTTCTATACTTCTTGAGAATATTAAGGGTATATTTCTTTAAAGAATAGTTCCTAATTCAGACTTCCTCTCTAGTTAATCTGCTTGAGTAATGACATTTTGGTGTATTTTAATTTCGGGAGTCAAAATGGGCATTGTTTTTGGTTCTTGGTTTTGTTCTCAGATTTGCTGAATAATTCTGCAAAGAAATTATATTGTTTATTTAACATTAAAATGCTTTTAGATAATATTCAGGACCTACTTATGTAGTATGCTTACTTTATTTGCTGTTGGAATATAATCCTATGTCAGAGTAATCTACAGATGTGAGAAGTCATGCCTCCATCTATCTTATGTTGCTCTTAACTCACTATCCTGGGATATACTCTTGGGGATAGCTTTATCTGGAAAGCAGTAGAATGGGTGGACTAAAGAATTCCTCTAATTTTCTGCAGTTAGGAATATATAGTCCATCAGACTCATTTGCACATTGGAGACCCCATAAAAACTTGGTATACAAACTTAAAGAGTTAAGATATCCCTAAATCCTTCTGTATTCATACATTCCACACCCCCATCCCAACTTTCTGCTGTGAAGGTTTGTCAGGACTCTGGCCTCAGACAAAAAGATTATCTAGTCTTTTTAACAATTTTTCAACCTGGACTTAGTAGCAATCTTTAATTTCCCACCTACAAAGAAAGAGAGAAGGGGATTCTTTAATAAAGAAATAATAATAGCTAAATTTAATACAACATGTCAGAATTTACAAAGGACTTTCTCACAAAATCATTGTATGGAAGAAAAAAATGGAGATTTGCAACCATGTTATAGAGTGTTATGGAACATAAAAATGAGAACAGCTTGATATATGAGTGGAGAGATTTTGAAATGTTGGACATTATATTTTGTTTTGATTGAACTGTGTAACTGGGAGGGATCTGTGAAGTCCAGCTCAGTAGTCCTATTTTTCACACATAGAGGGTTAGACCCAGAAGGCTTGGGACCTGCCAAGGGTCCAAGGGCAGCCTGGTGTCAAAGCTGGAAGAGGGTGCCCTGCGAGAAGAGTAGCCTCCAGGGCAGAGCTGACTATCCATGTTCCCAACAAGCTGCTTCCTCTTAATCATTCATCAGCACTTTGTCCACACTGAACATAGGAATAAGGCCTGACTTGTTGCCAGCTCAGCAAATGAGGGCAGGTATGTCGTGCCCTAAAGTCACTTTTGCTCTCAGGCATTTGGATTTCTCAAGACCCTCATTAAAATACAACTTTATTGTGTGGGAGGTAAAAGACATCTAGACAGTAGACTCTGCAATTACACCAGCATGAAGGAGTTGGTCTAATTGGCTGTCACCTTATAGTCTGACTGGCACATTTTATTGGACAACAAAAGGACAAAAAGGCTATGGAGCACAGGATTGGGGAAGCTGAACATAAGTGGGGCACTATCAGGGACAGTCCTGGGGAGTTCAGTGGACATGGGGCGACTGTTTTGGGCAGCTTGGGAGGATACTAGGCTTCAATCAGTCCTGCACAGGGCCAATTTTATTTGTATCTTTCAATGTGACTCCAGGGATTGATTGATTATTCATTCATTCACTCATTCATTCACTTATCTAACATTCTGGGTTTACTTTTATTCAAGCAATTTTGCTGAGCTTGTTATAGTTAGAGGAGATTAATTAATTAAGCCAATGTCACATATTATTTCCAAATACAGAAAGGCACAGTGCTGGACAGTAAGGGAACACAAAGATCAAAGTGACATAGTCCTTGACCTCAAATAGTCTACAGTCTAGTACACAAGTAAATACAAAGAAGGAAAATGGAGGAAGAGGTAGACAGATACTCAAGGAAATATGCAGAAAATATAACATCCAGGAATGGAGAACTTTTGTGCAGCTGGAAGAGATTAAAGAAGGATTTACAGAACTGGCCCTTCTCTGGGCTGAGGAGAATGTGACTTCCGAGTTTCCATCTTCAGGGCACACCTTCTCCCTGAGCCCAGACCCAAATGTCTAACTGCCTGGTCATGCAGATGTCAAATAGATGTCTCATACCTGACAGGTCTACAATCAGACTTTTGATTTTATCACCACCCCTAACTGGCTTGTTCCCCCAATCTTACTCACCTCAGTTAAGTGAACTCCCTTCTTCCAATTGATCAGGGTTTTTCTCTTCTCTTAAATGTATATTTTTTCTTTCTTTTTTTTTTTCCCAAACCACATTTTATGCATTCAGTGTATTATTGCAATGTGAGACTTAGATTTTTGATGTGTTAATGAGACTCATAAATAGCTAATACGTACTCAATAGAATTTAAATAAAAGATCTGATGGAAAATGATTTTTACACATGTAAGACAATCCACCCAGAGTCTTTCTTATCTGTACCCAGGACTTTAAATGTACCTATATTTTATAAGGATTAATACATTCATAAGATTTGTGTCACATTTTACCATTTTACTGAGGGTGATCACACTGTGCATTTTCATTAGATTTCACAGCAAGAACATTCACACAGATGTCTTTATTTTTCTCATCCCACAGATGAGGAAGCTAAAGGAGAATGACAGACCTACCTGTGATCTAACTGCTGGTCCAGGGATGAGTCTGGACTCACAGCCTGGGCCCAAATACTACTGGGCATCTTGGAGCCTGCAGGGGACAGTGGTTCAGTCTGAGTAAGGGAAAGACAGTAGTTTATTCTGGAGACAAAGATTGAGACTTGCTTGTAGAGAGCTTTGAATATCACTGAACAGCCGGGGCTAGATCGAGCATATTTTCAGAGTAAGAAATGAATACACACGCATGCATATCTGTATCCCCAAACTGCTTTTATCGGTAAGAATGAAATGGTGCTTTTTGAGTAAGACAGTCTCATGATGACTACAGTCATTTGGGAAAATTAATTGTGGGTACCATAGCTGGGGGCACCAAGAGTGCCCCCCTTCCCCATCCACAGGGGCTCTCGAGCACACCAGACAGTCTGGCTTGTACAGGAAGCTGCCGTGAGATGATATGAAAGTATCCTAAAAATATAAAATCAGTGAGAAAGAATATCAAGTGATGCAAACAGAATTTGCCTTTAAAACTGTTCAAAAGATGATGCTAGATTCTTGGAAATCAAGGACTCTGTTAAAGGTTAAGAGAAGCTTTAAAAAAATGAGGCATTTGGAACCAATGCTGAGGAAACCCTTTTCAGATCTGACTGAGCAGATCTTGAATTGTTTATTTACTCGGCATCCCTACTGCCTGTTCTGGAATCATTAGAGCCTAATATGTGGAAAAATAAAAACACTTAGAAAGTGGAGCTGTGCTTTGAAACACCCGAATGAGTTTTTAAGGCATCTTTACCTTTTTATACAGGATAGCATTTATTATTCTGTGGCCCAGTGATGCTAAAACATTGGCAGGAAGGCAAATGGTCAAGGAAATAGCCGTGTGGAGAAATTGGCTACCCAAGCATTAATAAGTAGGAGGTTCCATTTGTTCTAAACCCCCTCCAGCTTCAACATTTTGGGTTTGTTTTTTTTTTTATGCTCAGAAGCAAAGGTGACATTTTCCCGTTTTTCAGAACTGAGCTGAAACCTGTGTTTCAGGAGCTCTGGCTTGAAAAGCTTTTATTCTACAAGGAACAAAGTGGCAAACTTTCTAATTTAGTTAAAATCCCTGTAACTTAAGAACCAGCTAAAAAGGATCTCGGTGCAGAACAGTCTGTTTGCCAGAGTGAGGACTCCACTGGCGTGACAACTATTTTTAGGGAGAATGCTGGCAGGCAGCATTCTAATGAAAGGCACAACAGAAGTACCCTAAATGCCTTTCCTCTTTGTCCAGCCTAGACTGGGGAGAAGGCCGGTTTTACAATCACATTTTCATTAGTTCAAAGATTTCATGTGCCTGTGCATATTGCATATGGTTCAATCAGTGCTAAGTTCCATGGAAGGGAAAAACAATAGCCGTTTGCAAATTCATGAATTAATTGTGTTGTTGGTTGGTCAGGAATGATTAGTTCTTGCTCAAGGACGGTTTATTGAGAGACATCAAGCCTTAATTAGGAGTGAAACTAAAGAAACCTGAGACCCTGTAAATAAGTGAAATTCAAACTTTTTTGTGGAGGAAATAATGCATTTATTGCTATGACTGCTTTTGTTGAGAGCAAGAAATTTTTTGTTAGGAAAAAGAATTCTACTTCAACAACAGAAATATAAACAGGACATTCCTCACCGGCTACTCCTGGCTTTGGGTTTCTTGTGGTTTGGCTTCCTGTGAAGAGAATTCTGGCTGGAGAGAGCCAAGAGAGGCAGGAGTCCTGAGCTGGGTGGAGCTCGGGACACCCTGGTCTGGTTTGTCTCTGTCAGGAACGGATTTCTTGCTATGACCTTGAGCACTGGCCCTGTGCTGTCGCAGTGGGGTAGACATGTCAGCTGCAGGCACTGTTTTCCATTGGTTCTAACTTACCTTGATTGTAGGCTGCACTGTTATGTTCCATACCACTAAAGAAATGCAAAACAACTCTACCTGTTTTATTTGACTATTAATTCTGGGATGCATCTTGATTTCAGAAATGTTAAAAAAATATAAAATGTGCACCCGAGAATGTCGCAAGGCAGCCGTTAAACCTAGGGCTGTAATCGATAGAACAAGCACTGGGGAGCACCAGGGGGAGGGCAGCTTCTTTGCGTTGGTGGGTGTGGTTGAAAGTCTTTAAAAAGGCTTCTGGGCCAGCTGAGAGGCGGTGCTGCACTGGAACTCTGACGCTGGAGTTCCACTCCCCGCTCTGACACTTCAGGGCTATAAAACCCAAGGGGAGTTTCTTTATCTCTTTGTAACTCAGTTTGCTCAACTATGAAATGGGGGATAAAGACAGTAATGACTTCAGAGCATTGTTGTAACTATTAAATTAATGACTGTTTGTAAAGTAAGTAGAACTGAGCCAGTCACTTAGTAAGCACTTTCTGAATGCCATGATTGACGTGATTAGGTGGTTAATGTCTGGCTCCCTCTCCAGATCTGAACTCTAGGAAAACTGGGAACAGGCTTATTGGCCCCCTTGTTGTAGTGCTTGTCAATGCTTGCCATGTAGTCTGTGCTCAATGTTTGCCAAATAAGTGAATTTGCTATTTGTTATCTCTTGTTGGACAATAGCTAGCATTCCCCTTTATCTGTGACAGTATACCCCACGCACTGACCTCACAAGGGTTCTCCATAACATGAACACTATGAAAACCCATGGAAATTAGTTTTGGTATAGTTAGCAAATATCCCCAGAAATACACTCTTAGGTCCTTGCAAATGATGGGTGTGTTTGGCTTATCAGCCTATAGACTCTGCCCTACTAATAAGGACAAAAGTAGATGTTAGAAATAAATGAGTAAGACCCACTGTTCCCACAGCTCAGCTTTCTCAAGGCTCTGCTGATCGGAAGGCAGATGATGTCCTTGAGCGACTCCACAACCCAGATAAGGCTGTCTAAGACAGAAGGACCGTCCCTGCTTTGACAAATGGGACTGACCTTCCAGTCCTGGTAAAACACTCTGGATTCAACAAAGTCTATATCAGGCGGGAGATGATATATGGCTGGAAGTATGTAAATCCACAGGCAGGTGTTAACTGGTTGCCTCGTTATGCAATTAACCCACAATTCACAAGCACATCCAAGAAAGAAGGAAGTCGTATGTGCCATCTCTTCTGGCTTTTTAGTTAAGTGGCTGTATTAAGAAACACTTCTGAAAAAGAAAGATTCATTAGTTGTAGATTCTAAGCGGCTCTATCTGAATTAAAACGGTAATTCAGCTTGAAATAACACTTGTCTAAACACAGGATGAGTCAATTAGCAGAACTGGAGAGATATCAAGCTTTCTTTGTATGTTTTCATTGGTGCTCTCCCCAGTAGTTACGGAAGGTAACTGCAGAAATATCTTTCCTCTACCAGGCTGGAAGTGAAGTGGCAATTGAGGAATGAGAATTTCACAGTGAATTCTGAGTCAAAGGAAGAAAAGTCATCTTGTAGTCTATAGCTCTCTGTCCTCAGTTTCAGATAGGAACTTGCTTTTCCCATCTGCTACCTTTTTCTCTGATCCAACATGTCCTCTTGATTGTCTTTCTCTGAAGCTAATCCTGTGTTTTTCCAAACTTGCAATTCAATGTCATTATATTTTCAGATACTTGAACTTTTGAATTACTAATTGAAATTTCAATTCAATTTGTAAAAACGAGGACCTGGGAGTGCACGATAATTATTTTCTAATAGTTGCAGGTCTGTCATGGGAAAGATGAAAGACATCGTTCTGTAAGGATGTAGAAGAGAGGGACAGGTGCTGCAGGGGCAGTTTTTAATTCGTTACAGAGATGTGCTGTTTATCACTCAAGGATGAGCAAAAATGACATGGGTCATCCCAAGAGATAGTAGATTTCTCATACCAGGGTAGTTCTTGGATTGGATAGGAACTGCAGATTTGGACATCATTAATGCTGCTCAGTAATATCTGGCTCTCCTCTCATTCCAGTCACTTGGAAAATGCAATTCTTGGTCCTCTTTTAGGCGAGTGGGGCAATGTGACTACTTCCAGCTATTAGATCCAGCCCATAATATTTCATTGCCATTATGGGACTCCAAGAGTTCTCCTCCCTTGCCATTGAAATCTTGAAATCCCAGGCCTAGATGGAGCTTCCATCGACCTAACTCCCAGGGGGACAACCATAAGCAGAGACCCTTTGTTATCCTGCATTGGACATACAGTAAGAAGGAAAAAGAAACATTGTTGGTTTAGGCCACCATTGGCATAACCTAACTCATCCTGAACATGGATTTTGTTCAGTTATCCCTGGGCAGCAATAAGCTCAGGAAGGCAGTTCCCTCCCCTGGCCTCAGAGTTGGACTGTGATTGGTCACAGCCACTCATGGAAGTCTAACTTACTTTTCCAGGGAAAAAAAAAACATGGCTAGCCATGTGACTGACTTCTGGTTGTTGAGCTTTAAGGATGATCTTGGGAGGGAGGACCTTTGGAAAAGATTTTCCTTTCTGGTAATGAGAGAAAAGAGCAAGGAGAGGAATTATTTTCTTCCTGCTTTTGGTTGTTCCATGTAAGATCATAATGCTTGAAGGGGGAAAGAAAGACAGTCTATTTCACAGAGAGTGGTAAACTTGTGAAATTTACTATCCCAGGAGGCTGCACTGCGTGGAGTGGAGTTCCCACTTCCTGAGTTCAGGTCTAGCCAGCTGATCCTTCCACTTGTCTGTCTCACAGTCTCCTCAAAGTCACGTTTGAATCCTGTTCCTCCTCCTTGGAGTTCATGTCTCAGCTAAAGGAACCATACTTCTCTCTGTTGTCCAAATTAGGAACTTGGGAATGATCTTCCATGCCTGCCTCACCCTAATCAAGTCCCTAATCCCTAAATCCTTCAGTTTCTCTCCTTCTCCATTTTTTCCTTAGCTCAGGCCATCAGCACCTTGGCAAATGGCTAGTTTGCTTCAAATCCAGCTCCCCTCCAGCATAGGTCTGTATTGCAGTCAAAGGGGCCTTTTTATAGTGAACTGATCATATAAGCCCCTTCGTAAAACAACTTCAATGACCTCCTAAAGTCCCCCAGATAAAGCTCCGAATCCTTGGTCAAGTTCATAGGCCTTGTCAAGGTGTAGCTCTGGCTGTATGTACAGTCCACGTTTAGACCACTCCCTCTTTTCACCTGCACTCCACTCTTACCGCATTGCCTACAGGTTAGAGAATGCTGCATGCTCTCCTTTCCTGATCCTTGCACTTGCTAACCAATTTTCTTATAACAACAGCTTCCCCTCTCTTCCCCGCTCACTTGCTCAGCCTACTCCTCATCCTTCTCAAGGACTACCCTCCTTCACAGAGAAGACTCCTTCATATCTCTCATGTTGGCTTAGCCTCCCTTCTCTCTGTGAGCATCACACTCTATTTTTACCATGATCTTAGCATTTTTCATTATTAAGTTATAATTTCCTATTAATCCTTTATCTTTCCCACTAGACTATAGCCCATTGAGAGTGATTTTTTCTTTTTTCTTAAAGATTTTATTTATTTATTTTTAGAGAGGGAAGGGAGGGAGAAAGAGAAAGAGAGAGAAACATCAATGTGCAGTTGCTGGGGTTTGTGGTCTGTAACCCAGGGATGTGCCCTGACTGGGAGTCGAACCTGTGATGCTCTGGTTTGCAGCCCACGCTCAATCCACTGAGCTACACCAGCCAGGAATTTCTGCTTTTTTCTTCTTTGGAGAATTGCCTGAAATGTTTTAGGTCTTCCTTGAAGGCCTTTGTGTACTATCATCATATGCCTCTTTGCTAGACAGGAGAAATAATCCCTGCATGTGGGTTTTGAGAATACTGTTGTGACGAGTCAGGGATTGAAGGCAGGAGATAGGAATGATGGTGAGAGAGATACTTGGGTGAGACAAGGCTCTGGATCTAGAAATGTAAACCTGCCAATAGTGTGTATGTGATGAAGCCAGAAGTCAGAACAAGAGCAGAGTTAGAAGCTCAAAAAAACGATCTAGGCCTAGTAAACTGTCCAGCGGGACAGATTCTTGGCGAAAGCCGGGGGAGGCAGCTTGAGGTAGCAAAGGTCAAAAACAGGGGCTGTCTCTGAGCACAGAGCCAGGGAGAAGCTTGCTTTCTTTAATGCAGAGAGAACTTATCTGACCTGAGAGTGATGCAAAGTGGAGCAAAAAAAAGCAACATGTGTTAAATTGCGAAAGCTGTCTCTGTAACCATGCGTGTAGCTGTGAATATCCTGCCTGTATGTAGACTGTGCACCCCAAGACCCTTAAGGTTGTGGTAGCTAAACCTTCAATGTATGCAGGTGGACAATGGGAGGCAGAGCACAGCTCAGAATGAACAGCAGAGCTGTGGTCACAGGCTCAGCTGCACTCTGGGAAGACAAGCATTAAGAGTCATCTGCACACACAGGATCCTTTGGTCTGAGGATGTCTGGTTTCTGCCACAGATTAACAAAATAGTTCAGATTGGTGATGGATCCATGAAGACCACAGAGCTAAGTGAAGAATTAATAAAGCAGGATAATTAAAACTGGACTTCGTAGGAGGAGAAATTTATCAAATAGTAAATGTGGACCAACATGCAGAAAGCACACTTTGCTCAGGCCAAAGTTTTCTAAAATCTTACCTTGGAACTTTACTGGTGGACATCTAGCTGTGATGAGAACTTACTTAGAATCCCTGTGAGATCATGCAGGTGTATTTACTGGTCTTTTCTAAGGGTTAAGGTGGCCTGAGGGTTCAAAATCCACATATTCCTGCTGAATTCAAGCAATTAACACCTGAGGGATGCGTACCCTAAGGATTTTAAGGACAATAGAGGCATCTGTGTCTTGGCTTCCCATTGCCTCAATGGGGCCATGGCAGCTTCTGCAGTCAAGCTTCCAGTCCCCTCTAGAGTCAGGCCTTTACCCTCCTCCCCTCCAAATGTCAATCACAGCAGGCTACTGTGTGAATCTACTACTTTATCTTTTAAAATTTTTAAAGTACATTTTATTGATTATGCTATCACAGTTTTCCCAATTTTTCCCCCTTTATCCCTCCTCCGCCCTGCATCCCCCAACCCTCCAGCATTCCCCCTTTAGTTCATGCCCATGGTTTGTACATATAAGTTCTTTGAATTTCCTGTTTCCTATACCATTTCTACCTCTCCCCATCTATTTTGTGCCTCCCAATTATGCTTATTCTTCCCTGTACCTTTTCCCCACTATTCCTCCCCCCCATCCCCACTGATAACCCTCCATGTAATCTCCATTTCTGTGATGCTGTTCCTGTTCTCGTTGTTTACTTAGTTTTTGTTTTTGTTGTTGTTCTTCTTTTAGGCTCATTTGTTGATAGTTGTGAGTTTGTTGTCATTTTACTGTTCATAGTTTTTGATCTTCTTCTTTTTCTTAGATAAGTCCCTTTAACATTTCATATCATAAGGTCTTGGTGATGATGAACTCCTTGAACTTGACCTTTTCTGGGAAGCACTTTATCTGCCCTTCCATTCTAAATGATAGCATTGCTGGATAGAGTAATCTTGGATGTAGGTTCTTGCCTTTCATGACTTGGAATACTTTTGTTCCAGCCCCTTCTTTCCTGCAAGGTTTCTTTTGAGAAATCAACGGATAGTCTTATGGACACTACTTTGTAGGTAACTCTCTCATTTTCTCTTGTTGCTTTTAACATTATTTCTTTATTCTTAATCTTGGGTAACTTAATGATGATGTGCCTTGGTGTGTTCCTCTTTGGGTCCAACTTCTTTGGGACTCTCTGGGCTTCCTGGACTTCCTGGAAGTCTATTTCCTTCACCAGATTGGTGAAGTTTTTTTTCATTATTCTAATAAGTTTTCAATTTCTTGCTCTTCCTCTTCTCCTTCTGGCACCCCTATAATTTGGATATTGTAATGTTTCAAGTTGTCCCAGAGGTCCTAAGCCTCTTTTTATTCTTTTGAATTCTTGTTTCTTCATTCTGTTCCAGTTGGATGTTTATTTCTTCCTTTTGTTCCAAACCATTGCTTTGAGTCCTGGTTTCCTTCCTGTCACTGTTGGTGCCCTAAATATTTTGGTCTATTTCACTTTGGTTATCTTTCATTTACTCTTTCATTTTGTAACCAAGCTCAATCAGTTCTGTGAGCATTTTCATTATCAAGGCTTTAAATTTTCTATCAGATAGGTTGGCTATCTCCTCATTGCTTAGCACTTTTTCTGAAGTTTTGCTCTGTTCTTTCATTTGGGCCATATTTCTTTGTCTTGGCATACCTGTTAGGTTGTGAGGGAGTGGGGCCTTAGGTATTCACCAGGGCAGGGCAACCCTCCTTGTTGTGCTGTGGCACTGTCTGTGGGGGAAGGGCCAGAGAGGGAACAATGCAGTTTGCCTGCTCTGCTCTAGCCCCTTTCCAATGAGCTCATGTGAGATTGGGAGTTTCACCCACTGTGGCAACCCCTGCCATAGTCCACAGTCAGCTCTGAGTCTCAGTTGCGCCTTTAGCCAGCCCCACCCGCACGGTCCCCTATATTTTGGATATTGGAATGTTTCAAGTTGTCCCAGAGGTTCCTAAGCCTCTCTTTATTTTTTTAAATTCTTGTTTCTTCATTCTGTTCCAGTTGGATGTTTATTTCTTCCTTTTGTTCCAAGCCATTGCTTTGAGTCCTGGTTTCCTTCCTGGGGATAGAACCCCCATCTTGCCTCAGATTCTATCTGTCTGCCCGTCTTACCAGTCTGGTTGGTCTGGTTGACTGTTACTTTAATTCCTTGGTTGTCAGAGTTCCATGCACTTTGATTTTCTGGCACTTCTGGCTGTTTATTGATTTTTAGATTGGTTGTGTGAGGAAGCAAAGTGTTTCTACCTATGCCTCCATTTTGGTCGGGACTCCTATTATTTTATCTTTATCCTTAATTTTACTTTATGAAATGAAGCTTCTCTGAGTGACCCCCACCCTACTCTCCAGCCTCTGGTTGGTGCTCTCTGGGCATTCATACTCAGTCCTGTTATTTCTTTTCAATAACAATGTGCCATCCTTCACAGGGGCATGTGGATTAAGCAGAACACTGTGGTGGGTGTGCACAGCTGGGGTACCTTCTCTGCAAATGCCTTTTCCATGGAGAGTCAAGTAAGCCCAACTTTCAAACACTGCTGAGTTTAGAATGAAACTTAATACTCTTGGAGTCTTCCTGTCCCCAGGAGAATTTATTTGCAAATATACCTCTAATACTTGTTTTCCTTTGTTTTGGATTTTTAAAAAAGACCTAACATTTTGTTTCTCATATAACAGATGTAACTCATATTATTTTCTATTGTTCTTAGGAATAGCAAAAAACCATCACACTCCATGAAGACTTTCTAACAAGTGAGGGAATTTTATGACAAGTGAAGAAATATTTACTGACTGATCATTAACAGTGACATGATTTGGCTGAGAGGAGCCTGCTAGTGAAATCGGAATGGTCAACCTTAATTCTCCAGGCCTTCCTTGCATGCCTGCTGGGTCCAGTGCTGCATTTGTAGAAGAGGATTATATTTTCTGGAGAAATGAGCAATATTTAAAAGATGCTAACAGGAGCTATATCTGCTAACAGAAGTTGTCACCTAACATATCACTTAGATCAAGGGAGATTCAAGTGTGAATATCAGGGTAAAGGCCAGGGAACAACCTTAGGGTGGAGGGTGGAGGGATCACTAAGCTATACAGTTTCATCTGTTAGTGGGCTGCAAGAACTTAACCCCTTTAAATCCAACATTAATGAAGGGACATGGCCCAATAATAATAACAAATACAGCATAAATACTGTGTGTTCTGTATTGTTTAAAGAGCTTTACATATTTTATCTCCTGGAATCCCTATAATAGCCCAATGAGATAAGTGTTATTATCATACCCATTTTATAGATTAAGGGAATTGAGGCCCAGAGAAGTCAAATAACTTATCCAGAGACAGAGTGGCTTAGCTGGCACTTGAACCCAGGCAGTCTGGCTGTAAAGCCTTCTGTACACTCTTGCCTCTCCACACAGGACATGAGATCCAAGCCTTTAATATTGGGCTTTGTAGTTCATTTTCTGCTCCCACCTCAAGCAGCTCTTTCTTTCCTCTCATAAATGAACAGTGACACTTGTTGACCTTTCTTCCCAGTCATGGACGGTGACACTTATTGAAGGTGACACACCAGCTTGTGTTGCTTGAGTGCTCACTGGACTGCAGTTGGGCCAATCCCTAGGGAATGCATGGCAAGACTGGAAATTGACAAGAGTGTGTGGTCGTTTGTTGGGCACATCAGCTAAAAGAAAGGCCAGAATCCTCTCTGCTCACCACCTCCTGGCCCCCGCCCAGGTTTCCCAAGACCCCTCCAAGCCTTGGCATTGTTGGGAGTGCCCTCTTGCTGCATTTCTGTCTGCCAGAATCCCACAGATTTTCCAAGGCCCAGCTTAAGGCTGTGTTCCTGGCCCCCAGCCCTCACCACCTCACCCTTCCACTTAGCCTTTGGTCAGAAACACAGGGCTCCCAGGAGTAGCTTTACTCACTGTTGAGCTCTTACCAATATGGAAAGTACTAGAAGATGGAGATTATCCTGACTTTAACATGCTCCTCTACACCCCTTCCCCCCGTCAGTACTGGCCCACTGTCTACTATGTACTGGCGGATGTTTCACTGTAACACACACACAATTTAGCACAGCATTTATAATCACTGGATACAGCAGGGGGAAGACAAAAGAGAAGCTTGAGAGGAAAAAGGTAGTTTGCTTTGGGAGAAGACAGACGCTTCCCTCATAAAAGATAAAATGGCCAAGTGGGGATAGACTTGTGCCCCTGAGGTAAGAGGAAAGGTCATTTATTTAAATGGTAAATGGCTGGAAATGCAGATTGGACTCATAGGGCACCTACAAATCCATAAAAAAAGTTTGAACACAGATGCATGCATATTAATCCCAAATTGACTATGAAATTTATCTTCATGAGTAAAGAGAGGAGGGATTGTTGATTCTGTTATGATTTTTTATCCCATCTTTCCAAAGAAGACAGGATTAATACCAAGAGAGATAAATCATGATGTGATTTTTGTATATATGCACAAAGCAAACACAATGAATATTTGATTTTCTCCAACTTCTGCGGGGCTAAATCAATTTGAGGAGATAATGGTAGAGGATTAAGTTATTGGAACGTGTGTAACTATGAAGTTTTGAATACAGTTAACTCACAAGTTATTACAATTTCAGTATAACATCTGTTATCATTGAAATAACAGATGTGTTGTGCATCATGAAACCAAGGGAAAATTGCATATGCACACGTTTTTCAGAAGAAACTAGGCTCATATTCAATTATTTGTGAAATGCAACACTGTAAAAATGATTGCAAAGGGTAAACTAACTAAAGGGGTGTCCTCAGAATGAGGCTACTTCACTATAATGCTGTTAATAAAAAGTCCCCTAAAAACATAAGGCAAGTAAAATGTCATATGAACTCTGGTACTTGGCCAAATTAGAAAGAAAGGAAGTTATCACACTTAAGGACTTAGAAAAACAGAAGTCACAAAACAGAAAATAGCAAAACTGGGCTTGGTGTAAAGAGTGATGGTTTCCCGAGCCTGCTGTCCACATTCAGTGTCCTTGAATTTACTCCTTTACTATGGTGACTGAACTACAAAGTCCTCATGAACAGTGAGTTATGTCCACCATCCTCTCAGCAGTCGTTTTCTGAACTCATACTTGGGACATGTGCTTTAATGAGAACAGGTGGTTGTGAAGGAATGAGGGAAGAGGTTGTTTGAATTGAGGTGTTCTCCTAAAATCTGAAATGTATGGTCATTTTTCCTGTGTTGCCCAGCAAAGTGCTGGGCTTAAAGCAGACACTCAGAAACTATTTCCTCATGGATCTGAATTGCAACCTAATCTGTGCCAAGTGCCACCCTTGAGGCAGCTCTGTGAGTTTTCTGATTACATTATTGTGATTGCAATTATTAGTAGCATTCAGCTAATATTCTGTTGAGTCTTGAAATTTGTTCCTACATTTTTATTTTCTTTCTCCACCTGTCCACAATTGTGCTTTTTGTTTTTGAAAGGTTTGGGGAAATGAATCAATTCCACAGTATTATTATTTATCAAATTTCATGGCCAGGAAAGAATATACCGGAAATGTAAGGTTGGAGGTGGGGGAGATCTAATTAAGCTTGACTCTGTCTGGTTTTCAATTCTGCTACCGTTGACAGCTCGCTCCTAGGAGAAAGAGGTCCCAGTTGGTCTCCATCACAAAAAGGTTTTTAATAAAATATTCAGGATAGCTGAGGACCTTTAGAATGGGTAATTTTATTCAACATACACTATGATCTTCCTGCTGCTTGTGGGCTCTGGACCAATACCCAGGAGCTTCTCTTAGAGTGCATGACTATTATGCATTATGTTAGAGTATTCTGTGAAAAGTCAATTTACTCGGAGTCAGATACACCATATTTTAACTTTGAGACTAAAATTGTCTCTGGGGTTTAGTTTGCTGCCATTATTAAGTTCTTACTGTTCTGCAAATCCTGGATTTATTTTTAACTGCTTCACTGCTGCATTTTTAAAAAGACTAATGAATGGTTAAAAAAGAAAGAGAAAAGGGAAAAAAACACCCCCCAAAATCTAGGACTCAGGAAGGATGCTCTGATAAAGTGCAAACTTTCATTAAATAGTGCCTGTAGTGAGTTTACCTGCCGTTGGCTTTGCCTCTGGTTTCGAAAGCCTGCCGAACCAGGCCTAGGACTTAATGAGGTGGCTCCCTTCAGTGTCTCAGACACTTAGCTCTCAGAAATCTCTATCTACAAACCAATTTTTCCCATCCATTATAAAATGAGGAGGAACTGAATGTGTGGCTTGAAATCCCTGTTAATCAATTGGACTATTCCCCTTGGATTGTAGTTGAAGAGCAAGTTTTCATTATCTCTAATAATTAGCATCATCTTTTTTGAAATTAGCTGAATGGACTGACACAGTAATCTGTGGTGGATATGTCATGTGTCTTTCCATTATTAACTTTTTTTAGGAGGAGGGAAAAGTGAGTAGGAGAAGAAATGGACTATGGGAATTTTTTTCTTATCTTGGTGGCATTTAACATGAGCATGTGGCTGGGAGGTGGGGTCTATTTTAGATGATCTAAAAGTGTAATGAGCATGAGCTATGCAGACATAATCAACAGCTTGAATCCTGTTCCTGCAATTTACTTGGTGAGGGAAATTGGGCAAGTTACCTCCGTAAGTCCACACTTCTGCCTCTGCAAAACAAAGATAATGCATTCCTGGTAAGGCTATTGTAAAGATGAAACGAGAGGGTGCATGCAGAGCCCTTGAGAAATTACTGGCAGTACATACTCAGGACATTGTAGCTACTACTACTGCAGCTTTAGTGCTTAGACAGCTATCATATTAAATGGAAAACATTTCTTTCATCAGATATTTTGGGTTCACTTAACTACCATGCCCAAGACTTCTGATAAAGCATAGAGAAATGAGTCCCCTGGGGGGATCAGGCATGGTCAAAAATGATCATGGCATAAGGGGGGAGATGACAAGTACCATGGAAGATGAACAGGGCAGTGTCTGGTGTAGCAGTGCTAAATGAGCAAGCTCTTTCATTGAGTGGTTCATGGCGAAAGACTGTAGAACTGAGCTGCAGGATGGTTTCTGGCTGTGGATCCCAGCAGCAGGGCTTCCAAGCCTCCCTTTCTGTTTAAGGGTGTTAAGGACTAAATGTTTGTGTTCTGACCCCCCAATTCATATGTTGAAGCCTTAACCTCCAGTGTGATGGAGTTTGGAGGTAGGGCCTTTCGGGAGGTGATTAGGTCTAGATGAGTTCATGAGGCCCCTCTGATGGGATTAGTGCCCCTATAAGAAGAGACATGAACACTGGGGCTCTAGCTCTCTGTCTTTACATATCTCTCTCTCTCTCTCTCTCTCTCTCTCTCTCTCTCTCTCTCTCTCTCTCTCTCTCTCTCTCTCGTAGGGACACAGCAAGAAAGGGGCTATCTGAAAGCCAGTATAGGGCCTCAACAGGCACCAAATCTGGTGTCACCTTGATCTTGGACTCAGTCTCCAGAACTGTGAGACATACATGCCTGGTGTTTAAGCCACCTAATCTATGGTATTTGGTTATAGTAGCCAGAGCTAAGAAAGGGGGCTTCAGTGAGCTTCTTGTTATTCTTTTACCAAATCCCTTTTCTGCTTCCATCAGCCAGAGTCCATTTGCTGCTTGATGCTGGAGGCTGACCAGGGTAGCCCTCAGTGGCAAGATCTGCCTTCTGAGGCTTTGGTACAGCCTATGTCTCTGGTCATCTCTGTCTTCTTTTTCATCCTGCTCCAACAGGCTGATTCCTTCAGGGTTCCCCCATTCATTTTCAGAATGGGAGGATCTGAATGGCCTAATTAATTACTACTGGGTGGAGCATGACACCAAACCATCCCAGAGGACTCTAGTCAACCTGAACACTGGGCCACCCTTGGTCTAATCAGGAGCAAAGACATGCTCAAGGCAGAGCTTGGGGCATCTTCTCTTAGCATGGGGCACAAAGGGGGCATTTTCCTCAGGCAGGAATAGTGAGTGTGGTAGGCACCATGATTCACTTTTCTAGTACATTTCCACCATGTAACATAAAATGAGGTACAAGCCAACATGGTGGAGGTGGGGGAGTAGAAATTCAGGGCTGGGAAGGATAATTGAGAAGGGCTTATCAGAGAGAAATACCAATTCCACCTCTCCCTCAACTGTCACTGTGTTTCTAATGGCTTTTTCTGACTCTATGCCTCCAGCTGTGTTCTATAAAATAATAGACATTCTTTTATTGCAAAATTTTCATATTCTATTTATGTTATTCATGTCTTGCTTTCTTTTCCCTCTCTTCTGTGAATTCTTTAGGGTTAGGAGCCAGGTTATAAAAATAAGGGCCCTGTGCAGAGGTAGATCTCTAAAAGCTCCCATTAGTCAGGGTGTTTGTCGATCACCTTTGAAGTAAACAAGCTCCCAGTTGCAATGACTCAGGGCTGGTGGACAGAAGAGTACTTCTCACTTACAGAAAGACTGAGATGGAAGTTCCCGGTTGGTAGGCAACCTTGCTCTAAGCAGGAATTGGGGAGCAGAACCCTTCTATCATATGGCTTCACTGTCTTTTTAGTATGTGGCTTCCCAGGTCTCCATGATTATCTGCATTGAACTAAAAGGAGGATTCCCCAAGCAGTTGCATAAGCCAGGCCTGGAAGGGGCATCATCATTTCCATTCATATTCCATTGGCTAGAGTGCAGTCACCTGCCACCACTAAATGCAAGGGAGGAAATGCAGTTTAGCTCTGGCTCAGGAAGAAGAAGAAATGGGTTTGGCATGTAGCTAGCTAATCTTTTGAGTCTTGAGCTGGAGCATGAAGAAAAAGAAGGATCTGAAGGGACAGAAATGAGGGGACCTCTTAGGTAGCAGCAGGAGTGAGGATGAGGATGGAGGGCAAAAAGACAGGGCTGCCTGTGAGGAGCTCACAATGGAAAATTAGCCTCTTTACCACCCAAGTTTCTGGACTGAGATTTCGATACCGTCGTCCCTCGCTATATCGCAGTTCACTTATTGCGACTTCACTGTGTCTCAGGTTTTTTAAAACAATGAGCGAACCGCAATATAGCACGGGACAACTGTACTTCACTGGTGAGTGCCCATATAGAATTTTATATGCTGTTAAAATTATGTAGGTTTAAGAATATAGAAAGTGTTTAAGAGAATATGAAGTGTTTATAAGAGTACGGGAAGGGTTTTTAAAGCCTTAAAATATATATAAATAATAAAATAAATACAACGCCGCTACTTCAAGGATTTTCAGCTGTGTCAGGGGTCTCTGGAATGCAACTCCCGTGATAGGTGGGGGATCACTGCATCTCAAGTGAAGAACGAGTGTTTGTGGTGGAAGATGCTAGTCGGGATCCAAAATGCCTGGTTCAGATCTCAGCTGAGATGTCAGCTGTGATACCAGAGGGTGTCAGCTCTCTGTGCTTCATTTTCCTCATCTGAAATAGGGATAGAAATATTACCTACTTCATAGGCATGTTTTGAGGATGAAATGAGTTAAAAATAGAAGAGGGTCTGGCATATACTAAGAATTCAATAAATGTTACTACTTTTATGCTTTCCATATATATGTATATGTAGTGTGTGTGTGTCTCTGTGTGTGTGTGTAAATTTTAACACCATGAGAAGACAGATATAGAAAAATGGGATAATGGAAAAAGAAGGGAGGCTAATCCAATGATTTAACTTCAGCTTTGTATTTTGATTACTAACTAATGTCACAACATTAACTAGTTCTTATTAATCTTAATACTCTTAGTACTCTAGACAGTCAGTGCTTTCTTCTGATTGCCTGTGCTGTCCCACCAATTATCAGTTCATACACTCTGTATCTTGTGTTATGACATAAATCTTTTGTCTCTCTCACCTTTTGTCTGAAATTTGGCTCATTTGTACAAGGGATATAATGACGCTCATTAGTATTGGTGGGATTCAGCTGCTGCCGGCTTCCTTAGAGCAAAGACCCGCTCACTCAGGCCTTCATTTCAGTGGGGTATGCTTCCCATTAATGCAAGGTCATTGCCAGTTTCTGCTCTTGTTTCCTCTGTCCTCTCTGTGCCCATCCTATTGCCCGGTGGGCTGCCTTCCATGGTCAAAGGCCACCCTGCACGCTCCTCATTTGGGTTGCAAGTTCTTGGGGTTCAATGGCAATATCCCCAAGTCAGCAGCTGCCCCAAGCACAAGGCTTATGGCTACCCCCACCAGCTGCCAGGAGGTGGGGAGCTGCAGCCTCCTGGTAAAGTGATGGGTAATGGGCACTGACATTTGATGAACTACCTCTCTGCATTCTGGCTTCACAGAGAGACCCAGCAGAGTGGGTTTGCCAAGTTCTCAAATAAGAAAACACTGTGTTTCCACTCGACTTCACATTCAGAAGTAAACTCACTGGGCCACTTCTTACATGAGGCTCATGTAACTTTAATGCCTTGTCCTGGCATTGTTTACTTGCCTGGCTGGTGCTGGCCCCTCTGCGCGGCCTCCTGGAGGACAGGATTTGTTCCGTGCCTCGAGGGCATGCCGTCCAGGGTCAGCAGATGGCCTTCTGATTACTATTTCCAGCCCGTCTTACCTGACCATCCCCTCACTGTATGAACAGCTGTTTCCTTCACTTCAGTGCTACCCAACCGGATTGGTGATTTTTCTTCTGCCCTTTTGTTTGCACAGAACATAAATCTTTCTCTTTTTCTGACCTGGCCTGCAGTTCTATCCACCTGTGCCCGCCTTGAGCAATACATAACTCTCGCCAGGTTCTGTTTCCTTTGCTCACTTCAGCCTATAAACCAAACTTTCTTCTTCCTTCCACCCCCTCTTCTGGGCTGATTCAGCACTCTCCTAGCACCTGGCTGCCAGTTAACACTTAACCACGAAAAATCCATTATTTTATGGGTCTGACCTGAACTGGAAACTTCTGACAGAATGAGATATGCACCAGAAATCTCATTCCCATTGGCCTCCTTTCTCTCTTTTTCTAGACTCTGAGGAGACTTAATTTATACCAGGTTAACAGCAACTGTGCTAATTGAAAATGAGTTAATTAAATAACTTGGTACTTTGAGCTGTCAAAATATAGACAGTCAATTGAATCAATCCAGTTAAATGTTTAACAATGATGACAAAGCCTCAGATATGCACTTATGAAGAATGGAAAAGGAACCCATGTTCTTAAGAGGGCACTCATGTGGATTCTAGGCTATGACTAGTCAAATGCCTTTGAGTTTTCTAATTGCTACAAGCATTTATGTGGTGTTTGGTTTTATAATTTTATTTTTGGCTTCATGGATTACAGAAGAATCTCTCAACATTTGCTTGCTGCTTTCTTTTCACAGAAAGTATAAAATACTCTCAAAATGTCGTTTCTCACCTCCATTTGAAAATCAAGGAAGTGAGGTATTCATGCAGTGAGGTTGTAGCAACAGGCTGGCCAGAAAGAGGGGGCTTAGCTATGGTTAGAATAAGCTTTGCAATGAAGTGAGTGAGATCCCTGTTACATTCTGATCTAGAATCTACCAGACAGATGTATATGTACCTAAATCGTCATGGGTGATGACTGGTTGAGAATGCTTAGCTACCTTTTCATTTCTTCTGAATGTTTAAGCATGTTGGTTTTAAAGATGGATCTCTCTTCCTAGTGTTTGCTTTGTGGTAGATGAAGATATGGTATGTTACTAAGACCTAAGTGTCTAAATGAGCTAATTTGATAAGGACAGTGTATATAGCATAAAGGATACCTTCAAGTTGATTTAGGCTGAATTGACAGAGCAGCAGCACCTGGCTGGAGAATTCTGACAATGCCTGCACTTGGCAGACCTGTTTTTTACCATGCAGAATCAGCGTGTCGCATCCATTCTGCTTGAATTAATGGATCATCTCATTTCTTTGACAGAGTAGAATAATAGGTTATTACATATGTACTTTGTTTTTTATTTCCAATGTATTTTCACATTTAATGTATCTTTTGTTTCTCACCTCAACCCTGTGACGTAGGTAGGTTGGACACAACTTTCCCATTTTCTACAGCAGTCCTCCCTTATTCATGGTGTCCTGTTCTGTGTTTTCAGTGGCCTGTAGTCCACCACAGTCCAAAAATATTAAGTGGAAAATTCTAGAAATGAACAATTCATAAGTTTTAAATTGCACACTATTCAGAGGAGCATGACGAAGTCTAGTGCCATTCCTCTCCCTTCCGCCCAGCCATGAATCGTCACTTGTCCAGCATAACCTTGCTGCATTGTAGCTTCCTGCCCACTAGGCAGTTCGTCGCCATGATTGTTGTCTGTTTGGCTGATGTGTATCACAGTGCTTGTGTTCAAGTAGTCCTTATTTTAATTAATAATGTTGCTAAAGTGCGAAAGAGTTATGCTGGCAATTTGGACATGCCGAAGGGAAGCCATAAAGTGCTTCCTTCAAGGAAAAAAGTGACAGTTCTTGACTTAATAAGGAAAGAAAAAAAATTGCATGCTGAGGTTGCCGAGATCTGTGGTAAGAACAAATCTTCTATCCATGAAATTGTTAAGGAGGAAAAAAGAATTTGTGCTAGTTTTTGTTGTTGCACCTCAAAGGTGAAAGTTGCAGTTTCAGTGTGTGGTTGGTACTTAGTTAAGGTGGAAAAGGCATTCAATTTGTGGTGGAGGACGTGAACAGAAAACGTGTTCTGGTTGATGGCATCGAACCTACGGGGAAACTTCACAAGGGATTCCTGAAACGTGTGACACCAAGCCATTAACTGTGAGTAAGGGATGGTTGCACAGGTTCAGGAATACGTTTGGACTGAAGAAATATAACAATTCCTGGAGAGAGCAATAGGGAGTGCACATCCACATAACTCCTATTACAGCATATTTGAACTTAATCAAAGATATGTATGTTTAGGAGAAAACAGTATATATATAGGGTTCAGCACTATTTCTGGTTTCAGGCATCTTCTGGAGATCTTGGAAAGTGTCCCATGCTGGTAAGGGGGAATACTCTATGTAGAAAAAAGAGATTCAGAGTAGTATGCCAAGCTCGTCTGAGGTTATGGAACAAGATATTGCGAGAACCAGAATTATACACTGGATGTCCTGACTTCTAGTTAAATATTTCATACCTTAAAAGATGTGTTCTTTGAACTCCTAAAAAACTAACACACCAGGGCAGCAAACTTAAGTTTATATAGAACTCCTTGCATCCAACAGCAAAGCTCATATAATTAGGTACACTTTGTGGTAGAGTTTTTTTTAAATCTTTAAAAAATTTTATTTTGTGTGAGTTTCAGATGTACAGCACAGTGGTAGACAATATATACTTTACAAAGTGATTCCCCTGATATTTGCAGTGCTCACCTGGCATCATACGTAATTATTATAATATTATTGGCTATATTCCCTATGCTGTACTTTAGATCCCTATGACTATTTGGTAACTACCAATCTGTACTTCTCAATACCTTCACCCTTTTCACCCAGCTGTCTAAGTCCTCTCTCCTCTGGGAACCACCAGTCTGTTCTCTGTATCTATGAGTCTGTTTCTGTTTTGCTTGTTTGTTTATATATATATTTTTAGATTTCACATATATGTGAAATCAAATGGTATTTGTCTTTCTCTGACTGACTTATTTCACTTAGCATAATACTCCTAGGTCCCTTCATGATGTCACAAATGGTAAGATTTCATTTTCTTTTTATGGCCAAGTGATATTCCAAGTTTCATATATATATATATCTCACTACTTTTTTATCCACTTATCTATTGAGGGGCACTTGGGTTGCTTCCATAGCTTGGTTTATTATAATAAATAACACTGCAATGAATATAGGGGTCCATATATTATTTTAAAATAGTGGGTTTTTTAAAAAATATATTCTCAGCAGTGGGATCACTGGGTCACAAGGCAGTTCCATTTTTGTTTTTTGAGGAAATTCTATATTGCTTTCCATAGTGGCTGCACCAGTCTGCATTCCCACCAACAGTGCAGGAGGATTCACTTTTCTCCACATCCTCACCAGCACTTTTTGTTTGTTGTTTTGTTGACAATAGCTATCTGAGTGGTATGAGGTGATATCTCATTGTGATTTTAATTTGCATTTCTCTGATGATTAGTGACATTGAGCATCCTTTTACATGTCTATTGACCATCTATATGTCCTCTTTGGAGAAGCATCTGTTCAGGTCCCTTGCCCATTTTAAATTAGATTGTTTGTTTTTGGGGTGTTGAATTGTATGAATTATTTATAAATTTTGGATATTAACCCCTTATCAGATGAATCACTGGTGAATATGGTCTCCTATTCTGTGGCACAGTGTCATGGTTTATGTGTCTGATGACAAGCCTCTGACAGCACCCAATCCTGGAGTGTCATCTGAGTCATCGAATCAAGAGTACATTATGCACACTGTAGTTTTTCTTTAAGACGAAGCCACTGTTGATGAACAGCATCTCTTTCTTGAACATTTATAATATATGGCACTTATATTATTTTTCAAGTAACTAGAACATTTAGTTATTCAGAACAGCAAGTATTTTGTTCTTAGAGGGTAGGAGTATAGAACTTGAGAAAGGACAGGGACAATAGAGCCATCTAGTTGAATCTTTTCATTTTGAAAACGAGGAAGCCAAATCTCAGGGAAATGAAGTGACTCAATAAAAATCTGGGATAGCAGACTCAGGTCCTCTGCCTTTCAGTCTATTGCCTGTTCACCATGGTGTCATCTCAGTGTTGGGCATCTGACCATTTAACCTCACGGAGGGGTATGAAAGACCTCCAGGGAGAAGGGGGCCCTGGAGAGACAGTGGGTCCCTCTCACAGTGATCATGAGCACAAATAAAATTGATATAAAATTATAGTTTGTTTAAAAGTATGGGATTTATAGAAACAATTTATTCTCAAAATATTTGTATTAATTATAGATGCAATAATATTATTTTTATTCAACTCTTCTATGTTGAGACTTTTAAAATAATTTGCAAATTAACTAGAAATTAAAGATCCTAAACTATTTTCCTTGTTGGTTAGGCTCCTTGTACCACAAATCTCTTATATTTAAAATAACAATAGAAAATTTGTGGTGAGAACTTACCATATCCAAGCACTTCGATTACATTTTCCCATTTAATTCCCTCCATCACCCTATGAAGCTGATACTACTATAATCTTATTTGGTAGACAAGGAGGCTGAGGCTATACCCTCCCTAAATGGCGGAGTTTTGATTTTGGTCAACATGGTTTGACTCTAGAATCTGCATTTTCAAATGTTGCTATTCAACCAACTTACTCATATTTTGAACATAATTTCATGAACCTCTCATGTTTCATTTCTGTGATAACTATGAAATGAACTGCAAATTAAAAACATAAAGCTGTTCAGCATTTTTTTGCTAAGAACTTCAGGATTCGGTGAACAGGTAATGCGCAGACAGAAATCTGTCTGAATTAGTTCAAGAGGGTCCTCCTAGGGTGCCTACCACCCACACATCTTATAGAATGACTCCTGGGTGTGAAACTTCTCTAGAAAAGTCTGTACCTCTCAAGAAAATTCTAAGCACATGTGAGGAGCAGTCTGCGTGAAAACCTCTTTTATAATCTGGACACTTGTTTTAGCAGATAATGAAGACGTAAACTTAAAAAGAAACAAGCAGAGTGGAAATAATTATTAAACTAGGTCTTAAAGCCCAATTTAAGTTTCTCCTGTTTGTTTCTAAGTTGGAAATAGGGCAGTGAAATTATATATCCTTTTCTGTTTTATTCTTTCTCTAGGTGTCGTCCCCAGAATTTTGTCTGCTGATCACTGACAATTCGGCGTGAACCCTCTCAGCACCGGTGGGCTGCCCATCTCAGGTGAGTACTCAGAATAATTAGCTTTCGATTTTGAAACCACACCAGTTTAATGAGGAAGAACCCACGGAGAGCTCGAGAAACTTCACAATGTCTCTTTTACAACTTCATTTTCCCTTGACTTACCACTAGCTTTTCAATAAATATGAGCTTGTGGAAGAAAAAGCTATGTAAAATTTTATACTTCTCATATTCTGTTTTCCTTTTTAAGTTGCATACTCAAGCCTGATTGTACTGCACTCCCACCAAAAGACCCCCTCAGGCAAGAAACACATTATGGGAAACTATTTATAAGGTTTAAATTATCCATATTAACATACTTAAGATTCACCAGTGTGGCTTCTAGATGCCAGATCCAATCCACAGTGACGCTTCAGCTTCGGGTCATATAGTTGACTGCATACACTCTCTCAGGAGGAAATCTGGAGCAAAACCACAGGGCTGGAAGACCCCTGAAGGGGTTAACTAATCTCTCCCCCTGCCTCCGGCAGGACCAAAAGCAAAACCCATTTAGGTATACGCACCGGCCTATATGCCTGTTTGCAAAACCTGATTGGTTCCATCTCTTTCCATTTTTTTAAGTGAAAGCTGTAGGCAAAGTATAAGAAAAAATTACTCAATATATATAGACACTCATGTATACAGCGAACCCTTGATCATTAAGTATTTATTGGAATTCTGTACTGAAAGGACAGCATTAGGCTCAGAAAGGTAAGCCATTGTAAGTAAAAATACAGTGTATGCTCACAAGGAGCTTACAGTTTGGTCAGGAAGACATGACACACATCAGAAACATTCATATTCCAACTCCAGACAGCACTGGATTGTGTTGACATCAGTATTAGGGACCTAATGTGTACTGGCACAGACAATTCTAATCACAGTCGCTAGGACTTCTAGTTCTTTTATACTTCTATGCCCTGGGAATTCATTCACAGCATTTTGAAATCTTGATTTTAGAAAGGTTGGAGATACCTAATTTTTCTATCTTGAATTCTTGCCCAGAAATGTGTCTGCTCCTTTTATCCCCATCTCACTGCTGGACAGTAGCAATGCTTTCTATTGGACTGATGTAAGGGACCCAGGGAGGCAGGACCAAGGACTCCATGCAAGGTTTTGGTTCCCAGCATTCCCCTGGGCTAAAGGGAGGATGTTCAACGGTTAATGTTCCCTCACTCCTGTCTTTCCTCAGGTGGCATCCATAGACTTCTGCTTGTGTCTGAAAGTGTGGAAACACATAGGGAAATGGGTAGAAAAGCAACCTTTCATTGATCCATGCATTCATTGAATGGGCTGTTATAGGCCAGACTCTGGGGCTACAAAGATGCACAATACTTTGCTCTTATTTGTGAGGAGCTCACAGTAAACCTATAACCATGATTCTGTGGCAAAGGGTGATCACTGAGGCTGGTATAAGGTGAACTGTGGGAGCCAGGAGGGAGAAGGGTGAAACTAACATGAGGTTGGCAGAATGTTTCATAAATTATATAACATTTAAACTGGATTTGGGAGGAAAGGGGATTTCATCAGATGAAGAAGGTGAAAGAATCATTGTAGGCAGAAGGAACACTGTGTGAAAAATAGTGGCCTTGTCACATGCTGTGGTCATAGAATGATAAGAAGAGGAGCTATGGAAAGGAGTGAGCAGGTGAGGTTGGGATAGCAGTTTGGTGACCACACTGTAAAGGGCCTTTAGAAAGCTCGGTCTGGGGCTTTGAATCTGATCCAGCGAGAGGAATGGGGACAAGGAATAGGAATCAGTTAAAGCTCTTAAACAGAGCATGTTTGGGTTCATACTTCATTTATATTTATCCCCTCCAGCAGTCAGTGTGTGGAAGGAACATGGAGGTGAGAAAAGCCTGGAACAGCGAGACTGGCGTGGAGGCCATGACGGTTGTGTAGGTGAGAGGAGATGAGGGCTCAACGAGGGTGGTGAGACAATGGCCTCAGGAGATGGTTGGCATCATCAGAGAGGACAGGGTTTAAAGGCTGGGTCTTCTATGCAAAGGAGAGAGAAAGTTGGGGAAGCGGTCAGCTTCCTCCCTGGAGGTGCATGGAGATAAATGTCCTGTGAGAGAGAACTAGTCTGGAAGGGGTAGCAGGTAGAGCCAAGGGGTTTTGGAAATGAGTCTAGCTGTAGACATGCACTTGTGGGACAGGTCGTCGGTGTTCAGCTCAGTTGGAAATCTGTGACTGAGGAGTTGAGGAGTAATGCATAGGTGGGATGGGACGATTCTACTCTCCTGCGATGGCTGAACGGGGTGCATGGATTGGGAAATGCTGCCGTTGCTGGTGCTGGGGGCATCTCCCTGTCAGCATCCCCAGAGATAGTTGCGGGATCATTAGTCTCAGCCCTGCTGTGGTTCGCATGGGTTAACACCTTGCCAATTTTTTCCCAAGATGCCACAAGTCAGACTGAGGTCTGGGGGGAAAGGAGAAAATCTTTCAAGTGCCTATTTTATCTGAAAGAATGTATTTAATGGCTGAACTCTGCTACATAAAATATCCATGTTTGTTTTGATATACATTATCTTTAAATTATTTACCAGTTCAGTTATGCATGTTAACTGCCCCCACCCAAATCTCTGCATATCCAGGGAGATGAACCATGGTTGTTCTGTGACCCTGGGCCCCCTAGACATGTAACCCCTCGTGTTTTTTGGTTTGTGAGCCACAGATCTCATCCCGGTCTGACCATTCCTGTGGTCAGCTCTTCTGTAGAAAGAGCCTCCTGGTTCCCACATGCTCGAGTGTCAGTTTGTGATAACCCAGAATTCCTGAGCCATACACCGTCAACAAAAAAACCCATCCAAACCTGTAAGAATTTTTTATGAGTTTGAGCCAAACTGACAACAATGGCTGGGAAACAAAAGCTCACTGGATTGAGAAAATGCTCCAGAAAATGGCAATTTTTGCACCTTATTTTATACATTACAATCAAAAGAGAAGATGTAAGTGCATTACATGAAATCCATTGGTGATAGATTAGGGTGGTGGTTGAAAGCAATGTGGGGCAGGGTTGGGTAGAACCTCTGGGATTGGATAAAAAGTAAAATGATAGACACACATTTCTTTTACATAGGTGGCTACAGGACAGTTAATGGTCAAAAATGAACTCGGTAACAATAATAATGAGGGGTTTTGTGGTCTCTCTCTGGTGCAGGTGCCTGTGCTTTGAGGGGTTGGAAAAAGAGATTTTGAGATTCCAGGAATATGTTATCACAGATGCAAAAATACAACAGACAGGCTCAATTAAGGTAAAGATTGACTTTCTCATCAGGGAAGATTCAAGCCTAGGGCCTGACTACCTGTCATGACCTGCTTTTAGTTAGAAAGTTTTTGATTTCAGACCATCCTTTGGGGTCACTTGAGGTCTCTGAGTTTGTAAGGCCCACCATGCAGGCCTCCCCTGAGCTCGTCAGGTTTAATGTGGCCCCTTTTCATCCACACACTCATGTAGGGTGTGAGCAAGTACCTACTTGGTAACAAACAAAACAAACAAAACCTAGAGCTGGTTCTTTGTCCTTTTTGTTTTTTTTCCCTCTAAAAAAGAGATATGGCCCTGGCCAGGAGGCTCAGTTGAGTGAAGGACTGTCTCATGTACCAAAAGGTTGTGGGTTTGATCCCTGGTTGAGGTATATATGGGAGGTAACCAACTGATGTCTCTCTCCCTCCCTCTCTCTCTCTTCGTCTCTTTCTAAAATCAATAAGCATATCCTCTGGTGAGAATTTAATTAAAAAAGGTTATGTATTTGACCTTTTTAAAATTATAAAGATAGGACACAAAGGAAAAAATGTGAATAATACACAAGTCCATAAATTATCAAATATATAATTCCACTTTCCTCCTGGTACCCTCCCCTTCCTTCAGCACCACCACTCCTCAGGGGGGGTGATCTATCTGAATAATTGGTGTGTTATACATATTTCCTTGCTGCTCCAAGTTAAGGTCAAGTGACCCAGACCATCAACCTCTCACCTGGACCTTGTTAAAAATGCAGACTCTCAGGCCCCATCCCAACCTACTGAATCAGAATCTACAATTTAACAAGATTCCCAGGTGGTGCCTGTACACATTTAAGCTTGAGAACAAACTTTTTGTGGAGTGAGGAGAAAGGTAAGTTTATTTCCTCTCTCTTCACCCTGGAAGGCCTAGTTTTTGAATCCCCAAATGCTATTGCAGGAGGTCAATTGGCAGCTGGCTGTACAGCATCACCTCTGACGTACAAGGTACCAGTCTCCATCTTGGGCAAGGGGTCACCAGTCAACCAGGCTATTTAAAGATCCCATCCATTCCATTCATTCTGTGTCCTTAGATTTCCAGGAAAACAAAATAAACCAGAAGGAATAATCCCCAAATTTTGCTTCCTTGTGAACCCCTCAGCCATTCACACCCATTTGGACATAATCTGGCTCTCCTGGTGTTATTTGGAGGCCTCAGAAAAGCAGGAAGACCAGCTTCTTGTGACAAATCACCCAGAGTCCCCGGGTGCCATTGTCACTGCTGGGGAGCTGGTGGCTAGGTTGCTGATAGAGGTGTTGGATTAAGGCCCAGCACGAGGAGATTAAATCAGAGACTTCACAGAGAAGGCACCTAAGTTGCTATAAAATTTAAATAACTAGAAGCTGCTTACTGTGGAAGGAACCTGGTTTGTATACTCTTGGTGTGGAACCCAGGCACCAGATCATAAAGATTAAGGTTCGTCCTTCAGGCCTCTGATGGGGTGTGATTGGTTGTGCTGGTTGCACTGGCTTTGGATTTGGGATTAGGCACAACAGTTCACTTTTCACTTTGTGTGACATAATGACTACCACAGAAGTCGAAATCTGTAGGGTGATTCAAACCAACTGTATGGGGTTAAGCCATGATTAGGGCCACTGTGGCTGGTTCCTCTGAAGATGCAGAGGGTTTAATTGAGGGGATCTGGTAGTAGTAAAACGTATATGAAGTTGCTAATGGGGTGGTTGGTGGAAATTAAACACATTTATTTACTCATTCAACATGTAAATTGAGAACAGAATAGGTCAGTGTTTTTTCAACATTTTAAAGCCTATGTGTTACTTTGATATACCTAAAATTCCCTTTCTTCGCCGCCAGGGTTGTGATACACTCCTTTTCACCTCCCCTTACCTCCACCACCTCCGTCAATGTCTTCTGTGTATCCACCAGCTAAGACCCTTTTTTTTGGAATTTAGTTTCTGTGCTATGAAAATAACGGTTGTGTTTTCATTTTTCAATGATAAAAACATAATGTTGAATATGTTTTCTCAAACTACATATTGTTTCCATGTCCCACCCGGGGAGCTTGGCCTCCTCTGAGGGAATCGCTACACTAGGAATTCAGTGCAGGTGAAATTCTGGAAATAATTATCTCGGAAAGATCATGCCACAGATCTCAGAAAAACAAGAAGGCAGCTTCTTCCACTAGATAAAGAAGACAAGATAGGGCAGGTAATAACATTTTGGGTTATAATTGTTTTTTCTCAAACATGCTCTCCTCAAAATCCCTTCATGGATTAAATATGATTCTGGGAAGGCATTTTGGTTATTTCTAAGTTGTAATTTCAGCCATGCTTGCCAATGTCTGGGATTTCTTTAAAAAAGAACCACTTTATTTTTCCCATTGGAAGTTGGGGTTTTAAAAGCTTGGGAGATGATGTTTCAAACAATGAAATTCCCACCAAAGTGTAAATGATTGATCAAGGTCTGTCCTTAAAGTACATTTCGATGGGGGTGTGGGGGCAGAGAGCATGAGTGCTTTGTGTATCAGAAAAAAAGAAGAGGAAAAGCCACAGAAAGGGAAGGCGCAGGATGTGGAAGACAAGTGGCTAGTGTCAAGGTTATTCTACAGGAGTTTTAGGGTTTCATGTCCTCTGGCATCTTTCCACGCATGGCAGGTGAAGGGCCAACATGATGTTTACACTCAGTTTCCCAGTAGAGCATCTGCCACATAGTAGAGGCTCAATAAATGTTGAATGAATAAGTGAATTTTTAAAAATATTGCTTCGTACCTTCTCTAACTCTTGCTACTTGTCGTAACAAAACAATGGTCAGTGGGTAGGGGGCTTGTAACATCCCAGAGGCTTGACCTGATATATAAAGTTCATCTGGGTGACTTAGGAAACTTTACAGGAAAATATAATTTTCATAAAGTATGTGTAAGACACATAGAACAAATGTCGGAAGCCTGATCTTAGCTTTGCTACTACTACCTTTATGAAATTCTCCAAATCTCAGTTTTTCACCTGTAAGAATGTAGTGGTGAGTAGTTCACAGAGTTGTCATGAGGACTAAATGAGATGTGTATGGTATGAGGCACAGGGACTGCCACCATATCAAGGTTAAAAAAACAAACAAACCCTGACCAGTGTGGCTCAGTGGGTTGGATGTTGTTCCACAAAGCAAAAACTCACTGGTTTGATTCCCAGGCACGACACATGTCTGGACTGCAGGTTCAAGCCCTGGTTGGGGGGCATGGAGTGGTCCTTTATGGAGACATTGCCTGGTTCTCAGACAGGATGAGAATGTTGTGTGTTTTTTTTTTTGACCAGCCTGTGTAGGAATGTGACTCAAGCTGGGGGTGTAACTCAGAAGCACTAGAATCTCTTCAAATTGGGAAGACCTTTGGATTTAAGGCAGGTGTTATAATAATGTTTTCAGGAGCCACATGTTTTTTTAGGTCTTGACCTTGTGGTTTGAAAGGTAAATATTTAGGTGTCCAGGGCCTGGAGCATGACTTTTTTTGGTGACTGCACAGCTTCTGGCCAGGGCATTTTAGTAGCTGGCAGAGACTTGCTGAGTGAATGAATGAATGCCCAAATGAAGGTTAACCAGAGAAATGAGCAGGAAAGGCTAGATTGCAGATAGGGATCCAACATAGACAGAGGGAGGCTGGTGATAGATGGGGACAGCTTGGTGGTTCAAATATAAGAAGCAGTGCAAAAGGGAAGGCAGAGCGACGGTCACACCCAAGCCAGTCCCGTGGAGGTTCCTGTGTTGGTGGTGCCCCTAAACTTCACATTCTATAGGAAAACTATAGTTTTCCTTGGAGGGCCTCCCCACAGGCAGATTGGTTCTGCCCTTAGAGCATCCTGGGTAACTTTGGGGAGTTGACTTGAGGAGAGGCCAAGTCTAGGTCACCTTTGGTACCAAGCCTTCTTAGTCTGACTTGCATGACTGTGTACTTCCTGGCAGAGTGGAGAAAGAAAGTCTTGGATGCTTGGGACCCCTTGTGTATGAGTCACCTTTGGGCTTTAGTCAGCTGTTTCTGTGCATGGTAAGCTGGAGCTATTGCAGAATGCTTTGATTGTGCTCCTTAATAGTGTTTCTTTTTAAATCTTTCTCTTCCTACCTTAAGACACACCACTTGTACTGGAAGCAGACACTTATGACCTGGGCTCACAGGTCCAGGAGAGCAGTGAACCCAGACTTGTCAGCATTTCTTTATGTAGGCTTAAAACTTTTTATTATGGGGCACAGGACCTTCCGTATGCTCATCAAATGACTTCAAAAATTATTACCTCCTACATACAGCTTCCCCTACCTTTTGAAGTAAATCTAGACAAAATTCCATTCCATAGGCTAGGGGTTCAAAATCTTAGCATCACTACTACCACTACCATCATTGTCATCAAAGCTTTCTTCGAGAATCTGATAAAATCCACACCAGAAAAATATACCCACACCTACACCCAAACTCTCACATACTATTCTAGCAGATTCACAAAATTCCTGAAACCCTGCTGAGAACCGTGTGTTAGGGAACCCTGCTTTGGACTGAGGTAGTCATCTCTGATGTTTATTCTCGGACCCCCATCAGGCAAGAAGACTGCTGATTGACACAAGGACCATGCAATGCTCTTCTGCTGCAGGGTTGGGGAGCATAGGTCCTTGCAGGAGGAGTTGAAGTCCATCCTGATGTGTTTCTTCAGCCCATCTCTGAAGTGTCACTTACATTAGTCCAAAGCACAAATTATTATTTTCAGTGAAGGTAGAAGAGTTCAAAACCTTTAAAAGTAGCAGATACTTTCCATGAATATTAATGAGAGAACATGAGACTAGAGGAGATAATGGGTTTTAATACCAATACACCAAAATTGAGACAGATAAACTTTAACAAAAATAATTAAAATAATTGATCTAATATAATTTTTAGATGTTCCAAATTTTTAAGGGACAAGAAATTGCTTTGCAATTCAAGGTCAGCAGATTCTGTATTTAAATGCCAGCTCAGCTACAAATGCATCATTACTAACTTTCACTAAGTACTGAAAAACCTATGTGGGGTGTATTTCGATTTCCCAATTTTGCTCTTTTTAAGAGAGAAAACTTAAAAGGCGAATCTATCACCAAGCTAGTATTTAAGCTAATAATCAGGATGACCAGCACAACATTTAAGAAATAAGCTGCTGAAGATAATCGATTATCTCATGCACAGTCAGTGTCATTAACATATGGCAAGGATTGCAGCTTAAATATGAGAGTCAGCATGAATGACATGTGCTTGAAAGTACTAAAAATTATATTATTAGGTAACCAAACAAATGTCTTAACAAGGCCTGGGAATCATTTCCTTTCACTCTTGACAAATACCTCTTTCAGCAAACCCCGTCTCCAATTCCCTCTCCTGTGCTGGTCACTCCTCTCCCTTACCGAAGTGTTTTCCTCGACCATTTAGAAAGAGAGAGATGGCCATCCCTCATTTGACTACCATGACTAACTCATTGTGCTCTATGTGGGGGATCTGAGCGGACGAGCTCACTTTTAATGATCTTTACTCATTTTCTACCACTCCAGCTGCAGCTAGTTTATTTCATAGGATTGAGAATAAGCATGCTAACATCTGACTTGACACCCCTCTCTTGGTCCCCCTTCCTTTCTTTTTCCCCCAGTGTGTGTGTCTGTGTGTGTGTGTGTGTGTGTATACACATACACACACATTTTTCTCCTCTGAATGAGCTCAGACTTGCATTTAGAAAATAATGCATATCCAGCATTTCTAAATATTTGTAATAGGAGGGTTTTCAGGTTAGTCTTCCCAAACTACAAGTCTGACCTAGTTTCCTTCTGTCTCTGCTTGGCCTTGTCTAGTGCTGACTCTACCCTCAGGTTCTACCTCATAGTTTCTGAGAAGGCTCTGGGCTTCCCATCATGATGTGAAGCTGATGTCAGCAGTTCCAGATGTCCACACCAACAAATCCAGAAAAAACATGACGGCCCCTTCTGGTAGCTCCCCTAGAAGAAATAGTGATTTTACTTTGCTGGAAATACCTTGGGTTTCATTGGCTCACTTTGAGCTATAAGCTCCCCCCTGGGCAAATCACTCTGGCTGGGGATGGAGATGCTGGGGGACTGAAGTGCTCAGGGAACCACCCCTGTATCTATTTTGGAGGGCTGGCTTGCCCAAGTCAAAAATTCAGGGTTTTGGTATCCAGGAGCGGGGAGAATGCATGCTAAATGTCTATAACAGATGTCCATTTTACCTTCATTTTTGCTCTTACTTGGACAGATGTTTAATGAAATATGTTTTTATGCTTGTTATGTCAAAATTTGGGGTTTGCAATGGTGGAATCATCAAATGGGGGTCAGGAAAAGGATATGCAGTATTATTACATGGAGGACAAAAAAAATGCATCCTAATGTTCTTTAGGTGAGCAATAAATCTGTTGTTATGAGGCCTATATGGCTAACAGTCATGATGCAATCCAGAGGGTTGGTAATTCTAGCAGTTGATCACACTAATACTACCATAAATAATCATAATAAGTATAGTTCTATAGCAACTTACCATTTATAGGACACTTTTACATTCATTTACATTTAATGGTATATGCAAGGCTTGTATGACTCTTATTCCTAGTAGCAGAATCCCCACAAACATACCAACTAACCCAGTGATTTGTGGCAGTAACAACTTACTCTAAAATTACAATGTTATTTTGCTCTTGAAGTAAATATGTGCCTCCAATGACAACACATTAGCTATTCAAAGTTTTATGTACAAAGATATTTGTAATAACAAAATAATTGGAAGCTCTATGAATATTGAACAGTAATAGAATGGTTAAATAAATCATGATGTGCCTATTCCATTGCATTATTAGTAGATGATTTTAAAATGATGCCCTCGAGCAAGGCCTAATGACAGGAAAAGTTCATTATATAAGTAGTAAAAGCAATTTGAAAATCTGAATAAACCAATGTTCAATATGTTCCAAATATTATTAAAAATAAATATGCAGTAATGAAACACTCACACAAACATAGGGATAATTTAATATTCAAAATATTTAACAATTGTTACAGGAGGCACTAACCAATCAGGATGGACACCTTCTGTTCCCAACTGGTACGGCCGCACTGGCGCTTACTGGTTGAGTGTCTGTTCTCAGAGAGGTGACAGTGGTAAGACAGTGGGAGAGAATATTTTTCTTTTTGCTTAACCATTTTCATACTTCTTTCTGTTTTCTAAATTTTGTACAATGAGCATGTATTATTTATAAAAATTAATAGAAAATGATATAATGCCTTAATACTCCTTTTAGGGAAATCTATTTATAATTTTGTAGAATTTTACACTGTTTTCCATTCTTGGTTTTGGCAGCCCCTCCTCCCCTCACCCCATCCGGTGAACTTGTCTCCTTTAGTCCATGCAATTTACAGAAAATACCAGAAATATGTCAAAAGATGTGCTCTTAAATGCCCAGTAAAACTAAATTAAATCAGCACCATAAGAAAAGAAAACTCTGTTGTCTTTTAATGATAATTGGTATCAAACCACAATGCAACCAGTTACCTTTTTAGTGGAGTGGCCACACTGGCCAGCCTGCCTGTTGGCTATTAAAGTCTGTCCTCTGTCAATAGCAGAGACTCAGTACAACATTTATTTAACTTCTACTACACATCAGGCCTTGTTACAAGCACCTTTCTTAGATGTTCTCCTTTTTCCTGCGACCACCCCACCAAGTAGGTACCATTATTATTTTCAGTATGTAAGGGGGATCCAAGGAAACCAAAATTTATTTATAAAAAATTGTACATTTATTCTTACATGTTTAAACTTCAGTCACCTTCAAAGTACTCTCCCTGTGATGCAATATACCTATCAAGACTTTTTTCCCACTGCTCAAAACAGTGTTTGAGCTGGTCGATTTTGATGTGTTTAGTGCTCCTGCCGTTTTTTGTTTCACTTCTTCCACATCGGCAAAACGTTTCCTTATGTGGACTTTTTCTCATCAGGGAAAACAAAAAAGAAGTTGCTCAGGGTGAGATCCAGTGAAGAGGGAGGGCAGGGCATGGAGGTCATGCCATTTTGCTCAAAAACTGCTGAACACTCAGCGCAGTCTGGGCAGGTGAGCTCGTAACTCACACATCATGAACTGGGCAAACCTGATGAATGTCTTTCAAAATTCACTGAAGCCGAACGCAGCTTCCAATAACAACACCAGCTGATACACTGATACAAATGGGCTCCTACAACATTCACCTAGCAGGAAAATGCTATACTACAAGGGGCTTGCCCTCCAGAACATAATTCTGGTGTTTTGGGTCGCCCCTAATACAGATGAGGCTTAGAAAGGTCAAGTAGTTTGTGCAAGGTCACACAGCCAGCAGTGGTGGAGCTAAGGTTTGATGGCAGAGAGTCTGACTCCACTGGTTTGCCCTTAACCACTTTATCATCTTGCCACCATTGTTTCATTCATGAGTGCAGGAGTCAGCGTGATTCCAAAAATAAGAGTGCAGATACACCCGCCCAAAGGAACATAGTATATTCTTTGTGGATGCTAGGTAATAATCCTTATTATTATTGAACCTGTTAGCATTTAAAAATCTTTCTAGCATACAGTGATCATAGTGTAGGACATAGTGCCCGTGATCTGTAGGAATTGCTTCTTCTCTATTCCTTACAGCAATATCTATGATCTTATGCCCCTGTTTTCTTTCCCATTAAATGGAGATAGTAATGATATCTACCGTTCAGGCTGCATGAATTAAGTTATATAAAGCCCTTAGATAAAAGCCTGGACAAGAGTAAGAACTTAGTAAATGTGAGTTGTTGCTGTTTTGTTATAATTTTTTCACTTAGAGACAGAAATATCTGCCTCTGAGGGAGTGACAGAGGGAGGTTTGAACTAGTTCATTGCCGAGGCTCCCATGACAGGGAGCGGCCCGGCACAGACTCTTCAACCATAAAGGCCCATGTGGAACATTCAGTCACTATCTTCATTTCCAGGCTTGATACCGATTTGCACTCTATGTGTCAGATTTCCACTCCCTCCCCCTGAATAACTTTCTCCCGAAGACCCTGCTTCGCTCCATAAGGCTTCCTCTAATCAGCTTTGCATGTACTGCTCCAACGTTGTTGATTTAAGGTTAACTGAGAGTGGATTTTAGCTGGCATGGATTTCAGCAGCTGATTGTAAGTTCATTCATAATCTGGTGAAGGTGAAGAGAATTGTGTCCAGTGGTTGGATGTTAACAGAGTGTGAGGCTAATGGGGTATTAATTGAGCGGGCAATGCCTAATTAGGTGTCGCAGGGGCTCGCTCGTGCTGGCAGCGGGGGCAGTGAAGATGCTCAGGGAAGGCTGGGTTGTGGGTTTTGGAAAAGGACTAACTGAGCTTGGCCGTTTCTGCACTTTTCTTGCAGCCCAATGGGGCTTGCCCTTGCAAATTTTCTGGGCAAGTGGCAGCTACTGGGACAAAAATCCTGATTTGTGGAACTTGCAAGGACAGTGAGAGAAAGCTCTTACCCTTCCTGAGGATGAGGTAGATGAACAATTGATTTCTGGGGCAACCTCTAAACAATTGTATACACCCTGATAATTTGGGGAGCTGCTAACTTTTTTTGGAAATGGGAATATATTTAAAATTCTAACGTATAATTTCTAGCTATTTCCAACCTTCCATATGGGTGTTGCCAAAAGTGAATTTTGAGAGCAGTGGTGGGAAAATACTGCCTGGGGATAAAGAAAAGTTACTGCAGGAGTCTGGTTTCTATATTAATTTATTTCACAATAAGAGCAAATTTCTTTCCCTAGGGGGGTATTTGACAGAGTAATTGCACTACAGAACAGACACTGTTTTGTTTCATTTTCTCTCTCTTATTTAAACTTTCTTTGTAAAGCAAAGTGTTGTAAATCTTCCTGAAAGCAGCTTAAACGAGATGTGTGGCTTGTTCAATGTGTCTTATGTGTGTGTATACATACGTAAAGTGAATATTACATGTTATATTCCTTCATTGATTATTGTTGGATCTCACAACATTTTCACAATCAAAGGAGAAAATTAGAAAGACGTGAGGTCAAAAGCACTCTAAAACATGCCCGCCCAGATTGAAGGAGTAAGACAGCACACACCAGCTGCATGTTGTGGATTGGGAGCAAAACTGAGCTCGCCTGGCCTCTGACCAAGTGATAGTGATTTTATTACTTACAATGATATTTTAAAATTTAAATTGTGTTTATAGTACCAATTTTAAGCAATGAATTCCTATGAACATAATGCCTTTAATGGTTGACACATATCCAATATAAAACATTGTGCTTTATGAGATGTTTGAGAGGCGGTCTTTGTGTGTTGTAGCTTTCGACTGAGACCAGTTCCAGGCTCCCTCTCACCCTCCTCAGGGACCTAGGTACTGTCAAGCTATTCTTGTAAGTTCTGGAAAACCTCTAATGAATTCTGATGCACCAAGGTTGGAGGGCATAAGCTGCTGTCCCTTCCAGGAGCATTTGTAACTGAAAGGACAACACAAAGGAGAGGAATAGATTCCCCTATTCGAAGGAAAGTGAAATTTCAGGCACGCGGAGCACGCATCTCAGGGTGGGCCATTTCCTGGCATACCTCCGTCATTGTCATAAACAAAACATGCACACGAGACACATACACCCCAAATCCTGCAAGGAATCTGCAGCTGCTTACAAAAATTAAAATATGCAAAAATAAAAGCATTGCAAAAGCTTTAAAAAGTAAGGGAAACAAAGGCAATGGAAAAATAAGAAACAAAATAAGTTGACTCTAAGAAGAATAACATTTCAAACAGATGTTAAGTGCTACTATTTTCATTATTATAAAGATAATGTGCCACTATAGAAAATTGGGAAACTGACAAAAATAGTTCCTGTATTCCTTTCCCCAATATAAAAGTTACTCTTTTTTATATCTTCATCTGAGGATATGTTTGTTGATGGTAGAGAGAGAAGGGTGGGAAGGACAGAGAGAGAGAGAGTGGGAGGGAGGGAGAGAGGGAAAGAGAGGGAGAGAAGGGAAAGGAAGAGAAAGAGAAGAGACTGAAAAACATCAATGTGAGAGAGAAACATCCATCGGTTGTCTCCTGTACATACCCCAACTGGGGATTGAACCTGCAACCTAAGTGCCTTGACTGTGGATTGAACCCTCAACCTTTTGGTGCTCCAACCAACTGGCCCACCTGGCCAGAGGAAAACTTACTTTTCTTTAAGAATTTCATTTCAACAACTAATTTTACAGATTCAGAAATGCTTACTTCCAAAACTTAACTGACTTGTTCATGATGACACAGCTTGTGCAGAACCCATCCAGACTGACAAATAGGACAGACATTTAAGGAAGGCTGAAAATTCTATTGGGGAGTTCCTTGCTGATTTTCAGTGCCATCAACTCATGCCAGCCTGTGTCTAATAAAGACTCTCTGATCAGTACATTCCACTGGACTTCCCTTCGGAATGACAACCCTTCCACATTTCTGAAGCTCTAGAACAAATTATCAGAGCAGAACTGGGTCGGACCCCAGGATTCCTACCTCTAACCCCAGCCCTTCCCTATTGCGCTTTGCTACTTTACTGATTGAATTGTTAAGCCTAGAATGGATACTGTTAATATTTTTCTCTGAATGATTTGTTCTACATAAGGATGACAGCTTCTTTTCATGTGAAAATAAACTTAGGTTGGAAATAAAAGAAACAACTACAGTGAGCATTATGGTCTTTGTATAGTAGATGGGGAAACTGAGGCCCAGAATGTTGAGTGAAGAGACTGAGTCTAGTCTTAAGGTAGGTCTATGAACCTCCAAAGCCTATGATTTCAAACACTAATGGGCGTATGTGGAAAATATGTGGGAGTCCTGTTACCACCCTTCATGTCTATGTCTTGACAGATACTGCTAATTAAACAAAATACTCCTACTTGAATCCAGACTCAGCCTCAGAATCCTTCTCGGCACATCACTGTAGGCAACAACTACCAGCCAATGGGAACTGACATAATGTGAAACCTATTGGCCAACCTGGCACTGCAGTAAACTTCTTCCCCAAACTAGGTTCACACAATGGGTAGAGCCCTGAACATATCTGCCTGTACCACTTATGTGAGTCTGTGAGCAAATCCCTTAAACGCTCAGAACCTCATGCTCTGCATATGGAGAACAATACTTTCCACACTCTAATGTTGATCTGAGGAGCACACCAAAAGAGAAAATACATGCAAAAGCACTCGGTAAAGTGTTCAAGTATAAGGAAAATAGTAATTATTTCTTAAGATGAGAAAAACTGTAAGGCATTTATCATACTTTTAGGTATTTACTACTTTTAACTCTTTTTAAAACAAAGTTTAACATGCTTTTATTTTTAATTATCTAACTGACAGTCTGGACTCCCAGAAGTGGGGGGAATTTGTTGAAACTGTGCCATCAAATTCTACTAATCATTTTGTTCAGTTGCTTCCTTTCTATAATAGTAACATTGCTACTTACCCCTACATATGAGTTGCCTCAATCTACTGTAAAGTAGGTGTGGCTTCTAACATATTTGCATTTCTTGGGTTGGCCTAACTCCCTTCTTTTCCTTTCTTCTAGCACTGGGAAATTGAGAAGGGAGACACTTTACAATGGCATAAGAAGTGTGAAAGGATCACCAAACATGGTGCCCTACCCCAGGGCTAAAATCAATAGGGAATTTGTTCCCATCTGGGCTTGCAGGAGCACAGGAAAAGAGTGGTTAATCAAACTCAGAGAGGGTGGCTGTTGCAGAGGGCTTCTGTTCAGGAGCTTGGGCCTTTGGCAGAGAGATGAATAGAGCCTGTGACCCAGCAGAAAAGGAACCAGAACTTATATGGCAAGAGAAGACTAGCCTGGTGTACTGGCTGCCTTGGAGAACCTCCAACCCTCTCTGCTGACAATAAGAGACTCAGTGATGACATAAAACTTTTCTGTCAAGTTTTGAGGTTGACTCCCCACTTTTGATCCCAGCCTCCACTTCTTGGTGTGGTCCATGTTCTCTGTTTCTTTGGCACAGAAGAGACAGAGGTACTGGGAAGGGAGAGACTGGGGTACACAGAAGGCTCCCAGGGCAGCAGGCATTCAGAAGGATCAGTAGAGAGGTATTAGGAGGAAATAGATTTATTTGGGGCTTTGACACAAGGTGAAGAGGAGAGGGGGAAGGGGACTGTGATCCCTAGGTCTGGACAGTCCAGGTGAGATGAGGTTCCTTATATTTTGCAGAAATACCAGACTGAGTTGCTCACCTGAGGTGACATGGAGACCCAATATCAACCTTACATTTTCCTAGGCCCCCTGAGCTCCCTTGTATGAAGCAAGAGGGATTGCCAGAAAGATAAATATCTGCACTGAACTTCCTTAGTTTCTAAGAGAATGTCTTTCCATGGTAGTTATTTACTACTCTGTCATCAATATTTTTTATAAAGATATAATTGAAATATAACATGTATAAGACATACAGTGTGTTGATTTGATACTTATGTATTGTGTAATGATTACCACCATTGTGTTAGCTAACATCTTCATCACCTCATGTAATTACCATTTCATTTTTGTGGTGAGAACCTTTAAGATCCACTGTCTTAGCAATTTTAAGCTATGTAATACAATATTAGTGCCTATAGTGACTATGCTACACGTTAGATACCCAGAACTTATTCATCTTGTAATTCAAAGTTTGTATCTTTTGACTAACTTCTCCCAATTTTCCCAACTTCCATCCCCTGGCAACCAACATTTGATTCTGTTTCTACGAGTTTGGCTTTTTTAGATTCCAAACAGAAGTTATATCATATAGTATTTGCCTTTTTTTGACTTATTTCACTTAGCATAATGTCCTCAAGTCCATCCATGTTGTTGCAATGGCAAATTTCCTTCTTTCTCATGGCTGAATAATATTCCACTATATATATATTTATGTATTTCATTGTGTTTATACATACAATGGAAATGAAAACAGGACATTGAAGAGATGGCTGTACTCCCTTGTTCACTACAGCATTATTCACAATAGCCAAGATATGGAAACAACTTGTGTTGGGAACTGCCCTGGCTGGTTTCAGAAGCCGTGACACCCCATGGCTAAGGTGAGTAAAGGACCTTGGGACCATAAACCACTAAAGAGGCAAAGCTTATCTCCCTGGCAGGGGTGCCGCCTCTGTCCCCTTTTACTTCATCCCACTTGGCCCCTGGCAGATGACTGGTTAGCCAATGATGGGTAAGATTCCTTAAGGGAGGGTCGACCTACAACAGGCATGGTCATGAAGGGGCCCTCAGGGAAAGATTTGGGGAGCTATAGAAAAAGGGGGTGATGGACCTTCAGCTTTGGCATAGGCTGAGTCTTCATTCTGTCTGCAAGAATTGTCCTAATCTCTTGGCTACTTTACTTCCCCTGCCTGACTTAAGCCTAAAACAATGCAGAAGGGTGGTGTAGCCCTGGGCAGGAACAGGCAGTTCCCTGGGGACAATCAGGCCTAAGAAAGAATGCATAAAATCCTGTGAAACCTGCTTTGCTAAGAATTCCCTCAATTATCTAACAAGGGTCCAAGCATAAAACGAGTTTGTTTCCCAAAGTTTTATAGCCTTTTATTTTTCAATTTTTAAAAATATTTTATTTATTTTTAGACAGAGGGGAAGGGAGTTAGAGAGGGAGAGAAACGTCAGTGTATAGTTGCCTCTCACACAACCCCCACCAGGGACTTGGCCTGCGACCCAGGCATGTGTCCTGACTGGGAATTGAACCAGTGACCCTTTGCTTCACAGGCTGGTGCTCAATCCACTGAGCCACACCAGCCAGGGTTTAAGCCCTTTAGCTAACTGACCCTGACTCAGAATAAGCCTTCATAGTTCTTTGAATGTTATCTATTGTTTGATCCTTACTGCCTGACAATGATTGATGAGCTTTGCCTGTATTCCTGTGCAAACTGAACCCAATAAAAGCCCATTGAGGAATAGACTCCTGGCCCTTCTCCTTTGAGAGACTGGCCACCTTTCCTCCCCAAGCAGATCACGTCTTGGTAGACTTATTCTCATCTGCGATAGCTGGGGTGCGAAGGCTCCCCCACAAACCTGTATCTGTCAATGGATGAATGGATAAAGAAGATGTGATATAATATACATCTTAATATATATCAAATACATCATATGATAGCATCACATATACCGCATATATCACATATAACAACACACTCATATATCTAATATCTATGTCACATATAAGATCATATATCTCACATATATAATATCTATACATATAATATATCACATCTTTATCCATTCTTCTGTTGATGAAAACTAAAATTGTTTTAATATCTTGGCTGTTGTGAATAATATTGTATGGGAGTACAAATATCTCTTTGAAATTCTGTTTTAATTTCTTTTGGACATATACCCAGATGTGGGATTGCTGGATAATATAGTAGTTCTATTTTTAATTTTTTGAAAAATCTCCACACTTTTTCCATAGTGGTTGCACCAATTTAAATTCCAACCAACATTGAACAAGGATTTACTTTTCTCCATGTCCTCATCAACACTTATCTATTATCTTTTAATTTTTTTAATTTTTAAAAAGATTTTATTTATTTTTAGAGAGAGGGGAAAGGAGAGAGAGAGAGAGAGAGAAACATCGATGTGTGGTTACCTCTCACGTGTCCCCTATTGGAGACCTGGCCTGCAACCCAGGCATGTGCCCTCCCTGGGAATCAAAACTGCGACCCTTTCATTTGCAGGCCATTGCTCAATCCACTGAGCCACACCAGCCAGGGCTGTTGTCTTTTTAAAAATATTTTTACCACATTTATTTTACATCATGATTTCTTAGTCCTTATTAAATTGATACAACTTAGGGATGTAAATAGTTCCTTCCCTTTTTTGTTGTGTATGTATTAGTAAGGGTAGGAAGAACAGAATGTGACAGAATAGGCTAGGGGTGTAGGAAGCATAGAGTTGAGAGAGAGACAGAGTGAACGTTTATGTGATCCCTTCCGTAGGCAGTAACAACCAACCAAATACAAAGTTGACAGGATGAAGCGTTTCCTTTTCACGTGGACTTCTAAAGTAGGAAATAATTTGAGGCCACATTCAATGTACATTAATTATATAGTATCATGGTATATGTTTGCTATCAGACATGATAAGTATATTATTTTTTTCCTCATTTTTTAATCTCCACAAATTTTTTTTTATGATAGTCATTCTAACAGGTGTGAGGTGATATTTCATTGTGGTTTTAATTTGTGTTTCCCTGATGATGATTAGTGATGTTAAGCATCTTTTCATGTACCTGTTGGCCATCTGTATGTCTTCTTTGAGAAAATACTTGTTCAATTACTCTGTCCATTTTTGTATTGGAATGATTATTTATTGCTATTAAGTAGTTTATATGTTTTAGATGTTGACCACTCATTAGATATATGATTTGCAAATATTTTTCCCATTTGGTAGATTGCCTTTGTATTTTCTTTGTTTCTTTTGCTGTGCAGAAGCTTTCTAGCTTAATGTAGTCCCACTTATTAAGTTTGCTTTTATTAATTTTAATGTTCATGTCATATCCAAAAAGTAATTGCCAAGAACAGTGTCAAGAAGCTTCCCCCTATGTTTTCTTCTATGAGTTTTATGGTTTCAGGTCTGACTATTATGTCTTGAATCATTTTGAGTTAATTTTTGAGTTGTACAAGATAGAGGTCTACTTTCATTCTTCTGCATGTGGTTCTCTAACTTTTTCAGCAACATTTATTGAAGAGATTGTTCTTTTCCCATTGAGTATTTGTAGCTCCCTTTTCAAATATTAGTTGATCACATATGTGACAGTTTATTTCTGGGCTCTCAATTCTGTCCTGTTGGACTATGCATCTATTTTTAAGCTGGTACTTTACTATTTTGATTACTAGATCTCTGTAATATAATTTGAAGTCAGGATGTGTGATGCCTCCAGCTTTGTCCTTCTTTCTTAGGATTGTGTTCACTATTCAGGGTCTATTATAGTTCCATAGAGATTTTAAAATTTTAAAAAATTTCTGTGAAGAATGCCTTTGGAATGATGAATAGAGATCACACGGAATCTCTAGATGGCTTTGGGAAGTATGGGCATTTTAACAATATTAATTCTCTGATCCATGAACATGTGGTATCTTTCCAACTATTTGTGTCTTCAATTTCTTTCATCAAATTCTTATATTGCTCAGTGTACGGATCTTTTACTTCCTTGGTTAATCCTTTGCAGATGTTTTATTGTTATTCATAGAAACCTAATTAATTTCTGTATATTTTGTATCCTGCAACTTTACTGAATTCATTGATTAGTTTTTAACATTTTGGGGATCAAGTCTTTAGGATTTTCTATATAGAAGATTTTATTATCTGTGAACAAAGTCAATTTTACTTCTTCCTTTCCAATTTGGATTACTTTTCTTTTCCTGCTTGATTGCTGTAGCTAGAACTTCCAATACTATCTATGTTGAGGTAGAGTGGTGAGAGTAGGCATCCTTATGTATTCCTGATCTTAGGAAAAGCTTTCAACAAAAAGCTTTCAACATTGTATTCTTAAGAATGATGTTAGCTTGTAAGAAATACAAAAATATCTTAAGACAAAAGAAAACAAAAGCACAACATATCAAAACTTATGGGATGTAGCAAAAGCAGTTCTAACAAGAAAGATTATATCAATAAACACCTACATTAAGAAAACAGAAAGATCTCAATAAAATGCCAAGTATTTTACCAAGAGTTGAGCTTTTTGAAAAGTCACTTCAAGAATGTTTCTTTCCATAAATTGCTTCCTGAGATAATAATGATGATTACTGAGTTGTTCGAGGAGCTAGTATCAAGTTCTCGAAAATCAGTGTTTATCAAGTGTGATCACTAAACTACCTGCAACAAAATTACCAGTCACTGGTATTGAAAATGTGGATTGCTGCGTCCCAGGCAAGACAGACTGAGTCAGAATCTGCAGGAGGATTCCAGGAATCTGTTTTTCACAGGCTTCCCAGGTCATTCCTAGGGGCTCTAAACTTGGAGAACCCGCAGTTTCAGAGTTTTGTACTGGAGAACAGTGTTTCTCTAGACCTAAGTGATTATGGTTATCCAAAATTATTTTGAACTCTATGGCTTTTGGTCCAAGCATCTCTCCTGTTTTTTTTTTTTTTTTTTTACTTAGCTCTAATCATTCTATTATTGTTTTAATTTTTTAAGTGTATATGTAAGCCACCACAAACAAATGCAGAAGTTGATAAGGGATAAATAATTCAAGGATAAAGTTAAGGTATTATAAAATAACAGTTTCCCCCCCTGCTGCTGACTCATATATATTTGTTTTAGGCTGTGCAGTTTTTTTTAATGTGAAAATCTTACTCTTTGGTAAAGTTTGTTAAAACTTACACCTTTGACTTAAAAGCTCACATTCTGAGTCATCGAGTTACACACTGCAATTTGACTTTTGGTCTGTATTCCTAGCATCTACAACTAATTGCACTTATTTAAAAACATGCCTCAGTTCCTAAATATCTCTCCTGAGGTCTGCAGGGGGTCCAGCTGTGAGTGTAGAAGGCAAAGGTCATGGGACCGGGGGTCCCAGTGATGCTCTGTGTTGCTGCCAAACATCTGGCATCGTGGCCTGCTTTACACCAATCACATTTCCCAGGGACTCTCAGACAGTGAAGATGCAGTGAAGACACTCGTCTATCCTTAGTGTCAAGCAAACTTAGTCTAAGTCCAGGCTTTGTCACTTACTGCTGTGTAACTAACTACCGACCTGGTCCTTCGCCTCATAAGCATTAGTTTCAGAGATTTCAGTGGAATAAGTAGCAGCCGTTAAGTGGCAAATTGGATAAAATGCGTGAAAGTAAAGAATGAAGTCAAGGTAAGACTGAGACTGTTATTTATTTTTGGAGGTCAGAAACAGGGGATGTTCCAGGGAGCCGTCTCTGGAGCTTTAATATATTTGGGGGCTTACCACACAGTTAATTACGCGATTCTCCATTTAGCATCCCAAGAGCACTTTTCAAATTGGCATCCAGTTCTCTTGAGAGGTGTCCACTGACCTGCCTTAGTAGGGATCGTCTCGTGCAGTGGTTGGCGTACTAAAGCCAGGAGTCCGGATCTAGCCCACCCCCCCTCTTTTTGTAAATAAAGTTTTATTAGAGCACAATCACATTTATCCATTCATTGATTCACACATCTATGGCTGCTTTCATGCTACAGCAGAAGAGTCAAATAGTTGTGACAGACCAAGTGGCCCATTGCACCTAAATTATTTACTTTCAGGTCCTTTACCAAAAATGTATGCTGACCCTTGCTTCAAGGCAAGGTTTTCTTGCTCCACCCATCCCTCCTATCTGGGCCTGTGGAGGAGATTGACAGATCTGAGACATTCTCTTGATGAAATTGTTCCTGGTATCAGGCCTGGTCTATAGTGTTCTCTTTTTAGCATCAGCCTGTGAAAGCCTTGTTCCTAAGAAGGAAGCACTGTAGAAACTGAAGGCAGAATCAATGGGGTACATTTAGGATTGTGGAAGTTGTCTTCACTCAAGTCATACTACATTGACAGAACACCTACAGAGACGGAACATATTTTTGCACTTGGTAAAGCTGAAAACAGCTTTTGCTCACAGACCCGCTTCGTGGTCACTAGCTCAGTATGCTCGAATTAGGAGGGAGGCAGAGATAAAGGCAAGAATGGGGGACAGTAGGGCAGTGTGTGGACTACTTCACCACTTCAGGCCTGTTGTCTATCTCTCCTCACTGCGCTAAGTGGGGGAGCTGTTGAGTCCTTAAGGCTAATGAAATTTGAGTGATGAAATCTTAGTCCGGCTGCTTCTTGGGCCAAAGGCCAACCCGATCTATTGGGCTGCCTTGGAGGACCCCACCCAGTCTGGCTTATAATAACAGACCCAAAACTTTTATGTCAAGTTCTGAGGTTGACTCCCCACTTCTGATCCCAGCCTCCTCTGCCTGGCCAGGGCACCTCCCAATCCTCTCCATCCCCATCCAGCTCAGTCAGTTATTTCCTCCCCCTTTGCCTGCTTTTCACACTTCTCCTTCTTTGGACGTGCTGTTCCTTTTGCCCAGGCTTCCCTTTAACTCTTTCCATTTTTGGTGATCAAACCCTCATACTCTTTTTAGATGCCAGGTCTAATGTCTCCTCTGCTGTGAATTTCTTCCTGCTCCACCAGACAGAATCTCTCCTCTCTGCGATCCCAGAATGGTTTTCCAACACCGTTGTAGTCTCACTCAGGTGGTATATTTGTATTTTTATCTTGCACTCCCTCAGACAGTGGGTGAGGATTACATCTTTTTCCTTTTTGTATCCCAGTTACTAGCACAGTGTCCAGTACCCAAGAGAGTACCAGTAAATGCAAAGCAATGAAGCATTGAGGCTATAAGCAGGAATGAAGATCTGTGGGACCCTGGGCAGGTTATTTATGCTCTTTAAGCCTTACTTCCCAGGTGTCATGTGGGAATAATAACAGTTCTCAGCCACAGGATTGTTGTGAGATTAAATGGACTGATAAGAAAAGGTGCTTAGCACAGTGCCTGCTACATAGTAAAGTCTCATTACGTGTCAGCAGCTGCTATTACTAATAATGTCCTCCAAATCTTTAATTGTTTAATACAATGAACAACAGTACTGATGATAACTCGATGGCTGAATAAATTGATGGATGAATGTTCATTTTATTTTCTTTCATTCCCTTGATGGAGACACTGACAAAGACAGGTGTGCTACCTAAATGGAAAAGCTGTCCTTTGGCTTCTTCCAAAGAGTTTCCTTTTCTGGAAAGCTTTCTCCCCACTTGGGTAAAGTTTGGAGTGTCTGAACTTTCCTTTTCTTCAATCAGGTCAAGCGATCCTGTGCAGGGGGGAACCAATACCAAAGGCCAAGGAATGGGCTCCAACACCCCAACTCATTAATATCGTCAGCATCTAACAAATGGGAGGCCGGATAGCCAGACCGAGCAGCCACTTGGTCACATGGCGGGGGTCTGCCCTGGGGCCCTGCGCACATTGAGCGGATGGGCACAAGTGCCATCCATATTTCTCCGCACAGCCTCGGCCCCCACCTCCCTTGTCAGCCTGCTGAGCAGGCTTGGCCGAGGTTCTCGTGCTTCACAGAGAAGATTTATTCCTCAAGACTGACCTACATGGACGTATGTATCTAAATTCACAAAAGCTTGAGTTTGATGGCAAGCAACAAAAGGTCAGAGGAAAAGCAGGCAAGGCGTTTAAATCAAAATGATGAAACTGGGTAATTTCATTAGCAACAGTTGTATTTACTGGAAGTCACAGATGGTGCAGTTTATCTCTTAGCCAAGTTTTTAGGACAAAATAAGAATGAAGAAAGAAATATTTCAAGGGAGAGGTGGTTAAAAATTAAATAGGCACCAGATGGCTCAAGATTGTCCTTCCTATAAATTTGGTGAACGAAGGCATGCTGAATCCAAAGGCTTTCTGAATGGGTCTTTAAGAATATATAAATAAGACCTTTAAAAGAGAGCGAAAGATCAAATGAGAAATTATATTGAGTGGAGATAAGTTACTTATATAAACCATGTTACATTTCATTTACTTAGCTTTTATTGAGAATCTATTGTATGCAACACTCTATTTTTAAAGTCTATTAATGATACAAAGGAAGGTTATGGTTTCCTGGAATGTTGGAAATCTCCTTGCTTAGGCTACGAGAGGGAAAACATGGGTTTGAAATGCATTTGGCCATGGTCACACTTGTTTCTCCCCTGGTGCATTTTGTGAAAAGTACTTCAATGATTTCCCATCATTTAGAGATTAAAATCTAAACTCATGACCATACGTGGAGCCCTATAGGAGCACGGTCTACCTCTCTACACTTGGATTTCCCAAGGCTGCTCTGTGTCAGATTGTCTGAGGACCTGCATTTCAGCAAGCATCTCAGCTGATGCTGTTGCATGTGAAGGATTGAGAACTACTGTTCTAGACTCTTCTCTCATCTGTCCTAATCAGATCTTTTGCTCAGTCTGCTGGGACCTAGTTGTCCCTCCCTAAACTCCCCAGTCTCATGTCCTTACACCTTGGCATGTAGTATTTAGTAAAGCACTTTCCCATTTTGTCATCATGTTCACCCTCAAGTCTCAGCTTAAGAAAAATCTCCTCTGGAAACACCTGTCTTGCTACCAGGGTCTGGACCATGTACAGCCATCATAAGAACTTTGACTGTTACTTGGATGAAATGAGGTCCTTTGCAGTATTCTCAGTAGAAGAGAAACAAATATGACATGTACTTAACAGGCTCTTTCTGAAAGTTTCAGTTTCAGTAATGATAAAATGGCTTTTATTGGACTAAACCTCCTGCTGATATAAATGATGGAAATACATGAGCAAATTCTTTAAAGGCACTGAAAAGCAGTACATGGCATGCAAAAGCTGGAGAGGACTTGACACTTGAAATAGGAACAGTATTCAGTGAGGCCCACATCAGAAGGCTTTTCTCTTGACAGTAGCCCTTAGTGTGCAGTGTGTAGTGGGGAAACTCAAACAAAAAAACCACACTCTTAATACTTGTGTTAGGGCTGCAGAACAGCTGGTAATTGAGGCAGGATGTACTGGGAAATGATGACCAGCAGACTGCATCGAGGCTTCCCTCAGTTCCTTGACTGCTCCCTGCATTATGCATGTACAAGATGAGATTCCAGGGTCCCAGAAGGAAAATGACCATAGAACAAAGGACTCCACAGAGATTTCTACCTTTTGCAGGGAGACTGACTTTGGAATTGAATCCTGCCAAGACTTAGAGGGGCTGGGTCAATGAGTGGGCTTGCCATTAAAACCCCAGAAAGACCACATATTATAGTTAAGACTGCACTTTAGAACTAAGGCACTGAAATAGACCTGCCCTAACAAAGCCTACAACTAAGTCCTCCACTAGTTCAAGGTGAACCACCAGTAATTTAATTGCCCACAGTGATAAAACTCTGCATTCTTTAGACTAACATCTGTGATGCATCATTCACAATGTCTATATAACTTTAAATTATAGAATTCCTCATATAGAGAAGCCAGGAATGTATGCCTTTTAAGATTTTATGTCCTTGCTTGCTTGTTTGATTTCTTATCCACTGAATAAAGTCTCTATTTTTAAGTCATTTCAAATTAAGCAGAACCCTACTGTGAATGCCTTTGATTGTTGGGGTTCCAAGATTCAACACTTAGTGACATTTCTGATGTTATTGGTTGGTATAGTGGGAAACTAACTACTCATCTTTGGGTCACTATCCACATTTTCTCTTCGATTCTAGTTCTGTTTTCTTTTACATTCTCCGATACTACTCTACCGTGATTCTTGATAATTTCATTATAGATATATGTGATGTTTCCAATATTTTGGCCTCCCAATTCCTTGAGCCCCTCTTGCCCATGATTCTGTCCTCTCCTAATTTAGCCACTCACTTCCCAGGTGGAACTCTAGAACTTGTCCTTATTAATAACTGCAGTGCCTCCAACAACATCATTTCCAACATCCATCTCGATGATCACTACCCTCTCTCTCTAGCTTATGTCCTTTCTTGCCTCACTCAATTCCATCAGCTCTTCATCTATTAGCCATTGATTACCTGCATTGTTTTCACCTTTTCTCTAACATTCCAGTAGCTTCTCCTCTCTTCTTACCTTTTCAATATTTTTTGTACCCTCCTCCCTCGCTCTTCTGCCACTTCTGCATTCTAGCTTGATTAAATCCAACTCTTCTCCTTCATGCCTGTTCTATACAGCTGGAGAAAACACAAAATCAAGTTAGGGGCTTCAGTGGAGGCCTCTCCTGTTTTCTCTCCTGCTCTCTGAGATAACTGATTCCATCCTCTCTTTTCTCCTCAAAGCCTCCAAATCTCTTCCTCACCCTCCTATTCAGACCTTGCCTTCTCTTTCACTGAAAAAAAAAAAAATTAAATAAGGAATGAGCAAAGAATTTGCTGCATCTCCCCATTTCCATCCTGTGCTCATTTACTCTGCCTGATGATGTGGACAGAAATCTAGTGCGTTCCATCCCTCCACTGGGCCACTACCTCTCAAGAATATTTCTCTAGCATTTCTCTCCTTTCCCTCCTAGAACATTAACAGTTTTTCTCTCCACTGGATCATTCCCTACAGCATACAGGTCAATCTTAAAAAATTAAAACTGTAGTTCTTCACTTTTCCCTTCAACTGCTGCCCTATCACTCCTCATTGCTGCTAGTCTCCTGAAGGCACCTGGTTGCTGTCCAGTGTAACTCTGCAACTCCATCATCTTTGCAGGATTCTCAGGGTTGTACAATATATGAGGTAATTTAGTATAGTGATTTATTGTCCTTTTATTTTTTCTTTAAACAACATTATATTTCAGTGGAGCTATGGGTAATCATGATTTTCTGTCTTTTACTTAGTTGTTCTTTCTAAATTTTCTATGATGAATATGCAATACTTTAGTTAAAGTGGGAAACAATAAAATTACATAAAAAGAAATACCATATTTTATGAATACTTTACAATCAATTTTTATAGCAAAAATTGGCAGTGGGTTGGAGTAGAATGGGCATTGGGACTGGGGCCAGTTCTACTCCTGACTCGCTCTTGAGAAGACACTTAAATTGTCTGAATTTCAGATTTCTCAGCTGTGAAGGGAGGGGGAAAATGTGCCATTTCCCCAGCCTTCCTTTCAACAGTCCTGTGAGGGTCTTAAAAAGAAAATGGGTGTGAATATGCTTTGGGGCTGTGCAAAAGTAAGCCCTTGTTGCCCTTACCCAGACATTTGTTGTGAGCTACATGGACAACTTCTTCCTTTGACTAATGAGGAGATGGGGGTCCTGAGATGAGGCAAGTTTGTAGCCACATCAAAAATGAACACTAACAAGACCAAGTTTTCATGCTTCTTGGCCAGGTTCTTCTCTGTGTCCCAATTTCTTCATCTGCCCCACTTCCAAAATACCCAGGATTTGAAGTCTTCTTTCCTCCATCAAAAATGGCTGTAGGGGGTACTGACAAGAAGGGAGTGCTACGAAGGTGTTTTGGATTACCAAATGCTATGGTGATATCAACTGAAGACGTTTTTAACATCTGTCAGAGAGGATACTCCTTATGTGGGACCCTTGTAAAGACTGGCCTAATAGTTTTATTGCACCAAAGCTGTGATCTGGAACCTATAATACCAAGGCTGCTTGGGCGTAGGCTTTCTGACTCATGTGCGTGTAGAACATGGAGTGTTTGTGTTGGATGTTTCACTCCTACTCTGTTCTTTATTTCTTCATTTTCTTCCAATGACTTGGCTTAGATTTCTAGTAAGTAGTGGGGAGAAGCCTCGCTAATACCTCAGAGGGAGTAGATTTGGTGGGTTTTCAGGCATGACCCATTCTCTACGTTAATCACCTGCTGGGTGATGAAGTATCCCCCTTCCTTTTACTTGTCCTTAGATTTAGCTCTTGATCTAACATTTGGTGAAAGAAGCCCTATTTTCACTGAGGCGAGTAATTCTCAAGACATTGAACTGGCAACCTAATTCCCTTTCTGCCCAACCCCGAGTGGTTTGACTCAGAGGTTCCCACTTCTCAGGAGGACACTTACCTCTGCTTTCCACCAAGTGCCATCCCATCCTTCACACAGAAGGGGATAGCACTTACTAAATGTCTACTTTGTGCCAGGGGCATTCATAATAAATGGCTCCATTTAATCATCACGACAGCCTTTTTCAGGTGCATATTAACCCAGTTAACTGAAACTCTTTGACCCCACTGTAGAGGTATATAGATGAACTGAAGCTCAAGCCAAGAAGACATGGGGCTGGGCTTTGAAGGGAATGCTCTGTGATTCCAGAGCAGAGTGCTTCCTATCACCCCAGGTGGTTTGTCCAAGGTTTGTCCTCCATAAAGTTTCCCTTGTCAACCCCTCACTCTCTACCCATTAAAATGAGGGGAGGACCATTTGCTCCCATGCTTCCTCAGCCTTCATCTTTCTGTACTGAAGAACACATAATTTTAGTTTTGCCCTTGAGTGTGCCGGGATGCTGACCAAATCCATCTGGACAGAGATACCTGGAGCTGCTTCGCACTCAACAGGAGTTTCCTGTGGAGGAGAAGGGCTCCACCCGAAAGGCTTAGAAACGACATGTTGGTTTTCTTGATAATTGGATTGTTAGAGTTTTCAGGGAAAGAGTCTGCATCCAGAGAAGCACAATCTAAATGTAAATGAATGTTTACATGGGTATTTGGAGGGACTCTGGGGTGAGAATACTGATGTGGTTGTGCTTAATACGTGCAGGGACACTGGTGGCCAGGGGTGGGGAATTACTCCTCCTCCCCTTCCCAACTCAATAGAAAGAAATGGATCTGCTCTGGCTTAAGGGCCTCATCGAGCCTGTTCAAGCCTTGTTGTCAATCAGTGAATGAAAACACAATAATGAAAAAACACTTATTTAGTTATAAAAGGAGCTAAAGAAAGGCCCCAGCCTCCCAGTAGTTACACTCCAATAGACTGCCCTTAGGCGGTCTGTCCTATCACCCAGCGTGACTCTTTTCTTTGTCCTTGACTGCCCGGCCGTACTTCCCACATAGACGGCTGCTCTTCCTCCTCTGCTCAGGTTTCGGGGAGCCCAGGACTCAACACCTGAGCTTTTGCTTTTGGCTCTACCTTCTCTCCCTCAGACAGCTCATCTGTCCTCTTGGCTCTGATGACTCCTCTCCCCTGCAGCTTGGACTCCTGGGTATAGCATCCTCCTTCCCAAGTGCTCAGATCCTATTCTCAAGAATGACCTTGTCTCCTTGCAGGTAGAGAGCATGTCAAATACTACTGTATGCCCACTAGGGCAGAGCCCATAGTAGATGCTTAAATACTTTTTAATCCTTGCACATACAAAACCCAGAATATTCACCTTTCAACAGTCATGTAATAAACATGAATATAATGAATGGTTTTAAGATTAACACATTGAAACAGAAAATATATGGGATCACATTATCTTTCCTCCACCCTACCTTCTACCAGGCTAAGGGATATATGAAGAGAACTGATTTTTTTTTTTAAGGTGTGGAGTAAGTATATGACTAGGAACACTGTGCTCTCAATTCAATGAACTCAATGAAAAACTGTTTATCGAGTCTCTACTATGCTTCAGATAGGTCATGAGCTAGGTGCTAAGATGTGACTACAAGCTGCCCTGTTCTCTAGGAGATCACAGTCTAGATTAAGGAGAGACAGGCAAGTACAGAAGGTTTGCTGTTCAATGTGACAAGGGGTTAACTGCAGGTAAGGAGATGGGAGGCAGGGAAGACTATCAGAAAAGCATTCAAAGGAAAGAAAGTTCCTGATTTTTGTTGTAAAGACTAAATAGAAATGTGTTAGGTGAGAATAGAGAGAAAAATGCCAGGCAACTAGCACTGCATACACGAAGGCTAGGAATGAGCAAAGGCAAGAACGTGGGAGACCAAAGCATTATCGAAGTACCAGGGAGAATGGCAAAGATGAGGACAGGGGAAGAAATGGACCCAGAGGGTCCCCTGCAGTCCATCTTATAGTTTTGTTCTTTCTTCTTTTCCATGGGGAACAAGTAGAGGGCTGCTCAGAGCAGCGGCATGGCCCTGAGCTGCTGTAGAAAGATATCTAGGAGCAGGGTGGTGCTGCAGGCTCAGAGACCAGGTAGGAGCCTATAGAAACAGTCAAGGAGTGAGATAATGAGGGGTGAAGAGGACAGAAATTTGACAGGTGCATTCTTGTTGCAAAGATGAGGGAGAAGATAGTGAAACTCCAATCCTGTGCCATCCATCCTAGTTCCTCCAACCTCTATTGCAAGGAACAGTGTTTGATGCATTGTATAGGCTCTTACTAAACATGGAAATGAGTGAATAACCCCAAATAGTTACCTAATTCCTACAACTGGTCAAAATCTAAGAAAAACAGAAATAAAAAGTGTAAGCTTGGTTCAAAATGTGTGGGTGGAACCATATCAGCAAATTTACATAACAAGATATTTGTTACCTGTACACTAGAGGAATTGGCACCAGACAGTTTGATTAACTGAGATCCAGCTGGATTATTTATAGTGGAATGTGTGGCCTTTAATGATGCATTTAAATTATCCAAGACCTAATTTTCTTATCTATCTTTTTGATGGAGCTGATAGTATTTTTCTTACAGATGTTTTGTGAAGATCGAGAGAATATGATGTCAAAATATTTTGCAATCTATAAGGTCAATAAAATGGTACAGTTTTGTAAGGATTGCTTCAGGTAGTGAATTGGATGCTGATTAACACGGCTGCTCTGGGAAAGTCAACCAGGCACAACTGAGCCTTCTCTGTGTCCAGCCCTGACTGGTCACTGTGAAGAGACTACAGCCTTAGAAGCCATAGTCTCTGAAATGTCACACTCTTCCTCTTCTACTCTGGCATTCCCTTTTCTGTGTTTGCTTTTCTTTTTGCACTTGCCCTAGGCTTACCCTGCCTGGTGCCCCCTTCATGGTGCAGCTCCCAGGCTGCTGCCACCCCTGCCCCTGATCAAACACTAGCCCCTCTCTCGATGAACAGGAATGGCTACAGCCCTGGGCAGCGGGTCAGGAGAGAGGTGATGACACTACTGGGGAGGTGGCAGGGTCCAAGGCAGAGTGTGTTCATATAAGAGTAGGTAAAAGGCAAGTGTACTAAGGGTTCTCTCCCACATAAGCATTCCTGTAGAAAGTTGTGTGTGAGTATGCCCATAAGTGGGGGAGAATGCTCAAAAACTATGCTGTCCCAATAGAGCGGATAAAAGTAGCTAAAGTTTAGTTGGTAGTTGGGTTTACAAAGCTTTTTCACTTGTGTTCTAGCATTTAGTCCTGACAATATCTAGGTCAGGTGGGGCTGCTACCCCTATTTGCCCAAAGGAAAAACAGGCTTACAATGACTCACCTGTGCTCTCCTAACTGGCATCTTGAGGGTGTGAGCCCAGAAAGAGCTTTCTGACTTCATGTATTTTTATTCCTTTGCTGTCTTTGGCAGATGGGCACAGATGTGGTACTGGTTTGTGCAGCAAGCTGTCCATGGTAGGAATGTATGAAGAAAACTTTAAAAGGTTGATATTTTCTGACACAAAAATGGTAAGCGATTATTGTAGAAACTGTAAAAACAGAAAAGTCTAAAGAAAAATCTACATATCAATCAGAATCTCACCATTCAGAGACAAACACTGTTCAATCTTTCTTCCGTGCTTATGTGTAGTTGAACTTGCAACTTATATGCAATTATGTATTGTACTTTTCTATTTAACATTATAGCATAAGCATTTTCCCACATCATTAAAAGCTCTTAGAACTGTGATTTTTATTGGCTTCATAATATTCCTTTCTATGTGCATACCCTAATTGCCATAAGAAATCCCTATTCATTGGTCACTTAGGTTAGGGAACAATTTCTTGTTGATTCATTCCTTAGGTCCCATGGACACCAAAGCAGCATCTCAGACTACACTGTGTTTCAGGAGTTTGACTTATTATGAAGATCCTTAGTCTTTTAAGTTGAAATAACTTATTTTTAAGTAAGCCAGTGACTTATTTACTGAACACATAATAAACACATCATTCAACAAGACTGAAAAGTTTGAACTGGGTGAGGGAGGTGACACAGGAGATGTCCCTATTCTTTTTTTTTATCCTTACCTGAGGACATATTTCTATTGAATTTTAGAGAGAGAGAAAGGGAGGACGGGAGAGAGAGAAACATCTGCCTGAAAGATAAACATTGATTTATCTTTCTTCCCGTATGCACCCCAACCATGGATTGAACTCACAACCTAGGTGTGTGCCCGAACTTGGAAATGAACCAGCAGCCTTTGGTGTATGGGGACAATGCTCCAACCAACTGAGCCATGTGGCCAGGGGGAGACATTCCTACTCTTGAGGAGCTTGCAATGTTATATAGCTTAGAAAGCTAAATCACAAGAAAGAAGCAACCTAAGGTGGGTGCTCCTGGCTGGGCTGTGATACTCACTGCCAGACCACTCAAGGAATGGGTTTGCCCAGGCAGAGCCATGGTGATCAAAATAGCAGGTGGCTCTCTCCCCTTTTTTCATACTTGTCTTTATAAGCACATTGGGCTCTCACGAGTTTGTTCCCCAGGACCGAGTCATGTGTTCAATGATTCCCTTAGTGAACAGGACCCGGCAACTTCTGCTCAGTTTGTGTTTATAGGATGAATGGCTTGAGTATAGGTACCAACTACAACAGCTAATATGCATTAAGTGTTCTCTGTGTCCTAAGCACCCTATCCAGTGCTACACAAGAATCTCTTCATTCTCCCTCTACAAGAAGGCAGTGTAGCAAAGGGGTCAAAGACTCAACAGCTGAGGTCAAGCTGCTGGCTAACTGTGTGACTTTAGACAAAATATTTAACTTCTTTGTTTCTGTTTCCTGAACTGTAGAATGGAGATAGAAAAATGTACCTCCTAGGGCTGTCCCGAGGATTAGCTAAATTAAGACAGGTGAAGCATTTACCCTAGTGACTGACACACAGTAAGCAAACAATAGAACTCCTGTTACTTAAGCCTCCCAAGAAACTTCCCGGTAGGTCCTATGTTTAGTTGCATTCTATGGAGGCTGAAATTGAGGTACAGAGAGGTTAGGTGCCTTGCCAAGGTCATGCACACACAAAAGGAGTCCCCAAAACTGGACTGTAGAGATCATACTCCAATTGCCATGCTCTATTGCCCAGAAGAAGTTCGCATAGGGAAAGAAGAGTCCTGCAAAGCAAAGCAGGCACACTAATGCTCTTTTTTGGGTCTGGTTTTGGAAGATGAAAGCAGGCTGAAAAGGAAGGGGAATACTCAAGATATTTGTTTGCCAGTGTCCCAGGCAATAGTAAAAAGAATTTTTGCTGCCAGAAGTCAGAGAAACCAGTATTTGTCTTTTGGTCCTTCAAAGGGGAGAATGGGGAACCTAAAATATTTCTGGCTGCAACAAAGTGTCTGATGGGATGTTGGCTGCTGTACTGATGATCTGATATGTGTGGATGACTCAAATTTGGTGAAAGAAAGCACTGTCTCTGCACTGGTGTCCTGGAGTGGACCCTGTGTGGGGGCCCTGGCCTGGGCAGAAAGAATCAGAGGAAACTTTGTTTTGTTGCGATCTTTCACTCTTTCTCCTCCAGTCAAGTGGAAGTCTCCTCGTAGCTCTCCTCAGTTTCCTTCTCTTCCCTTCCTCTCCACTAACAGGAATTGGGGGTGGTATCTATTGGTCTATCTGTATGACACAAATAATATGATATCCACCTTAGTGTTCTCAACGTACTGTTTTCACTCATTTTTATGTTGTTGCAATCTATCTATGCTGCAGTTCATTTTAACTGCTGTCCGTATAGTAGTTCATCATGTGAATGCTATGTATCTACTTCCTTACATTTCTATTTTGTGAATATTGTCTATTTCAAATCACATGGCACTGAGCATTTTCGTACCATTGCCTTTGTAAAAACGTGTGAGGATTTCTGGGTTTGGTATCAAGTTACCATATAAAATGAATAGCATAATTTTTCATTTTTGTCTCCCAATTGCCTGTAACTGTTTGGATAACATGAGGATTATATGTGAGGTTTTGTTGGTGGTGTTGAGGGTTTCATGAAACAAACTTGTAAGCCACTTGGATTGGTTTTCTTTTTAAGGAGGATGGTGCTATGATGATATTGGAAGAATTTAACTAGGAACCAAATTGTTGAACTACATTTTTAAAAATCCTCACCTGAGGATATATTTATTGAATTTAGAGAGAGAGGAGAGAAGAGAAGAGGAGGGGAGGTAGGGGGAGAGGGGAGGGGAGGGGAGGGGAGGGGAGGAGAGGAGAGAGAAAACGTTGATGTGAGAGAGAAACATTGATTGGTTGTCTCCTGTGTGTGCCCCAACAGGTAGTCAAGCCTGCAACCCAGCTATGTGCCCTACCAGGAATCAAACACACGGCCGTTTTGGTCTACTGGGTGATGCTCCAACCAACTGAGCCACCCAGCCAGGGGTAGGCACATTTTTAATTACTAAGTTCCTCTCCAAACTGATTGTACCACTTTATACTTTTTTCAGCATTATATGAGAGTTACTTTTTCTCACATTCTCTCTAACATTTGGTATTATATAACTTACCTGATGATGTCTTGTAGTTTGAAATTTGCCTTTAACTTATTTTTAGGGACATCATATTTCCATCTTTTGTGAATTGCTTGTTCATGTGTTTGGCCATTTTTTCTGGTGGTGTATTTGTCTTTTTCTTACTGATTTTAAGAATTCTTTACATAGCCTGCATTCAAATCCATATACCTAGTTTACCTGAAGTTCATAAATATGGGGCCCAGCACAAATAACATCCCCTTTTTATTACAAAATATTTTATTACAAAATCAGAAGCATGTAATTCTCTAACATAACAATATCACACTCAAGCACACCATATGACATTTTAGGTGAAGTGTTCAAATTAAAACTATAAATAATTACACCCATATTATTACCCTACCAACCACACTCAAGCAGGCATTAGCTCTGCTGGACCCTGTATATTCTTCTATATTTTATTATAATAATTATAAATGTTTGGTTTTTTACAGATAGGCATTTAATTTACCTGGAGTTTATTTGTGTTTACAGTATGAAGCAGGAATTCAATTTTATGTTTTGCCATGTGGAAAATCAATTATTGAGTAGAAATTCAGTTTATTTAATGGTTATTAGTTTATTCAGATGTTCTAATTTTTTTCTTAGGTTTGTGTATAGGTGTGTGTATAGAAACACACATATCTCTATATATACCATATGTATCTATATCTGTATCGGTATCTATATTTATCCATTGTCTAATTTCCCATGTCATACAGTTTATTGAATTATGAGTTGTTCTTCACAGGTCACTTTGACGTAGGTGCAGATCAGCATCACTTTTTCTTTCTTTCTCCATTGGGCAGAATTGCAGGAGCTTTTTCTTTTCTACTAGTCATTCAAAACCCAGCTTTTAGTGTTATACATCATTAGTATAATTTTGCTATGAATTTCTATTTCTCTTTTTTTAATTTATTCCCTTCTACTTTCTTTGAGTTTAATCTGTTTTTGTCTTCTTCCTACTTCTTGAAATGAATGTTTAACTCATTTATTTTCAATATATAGTACATGAAGATAAGACTATAAATTTCTCTATAATTCTCTGCTTTCATCGACTCCCATAAATTTGATATATAGTGCTTTCATTGTCATTCAGTTCCAAATGTTTTATACCCTCCATTATGATGTTTTTTCTTTAACTCATTGGTTGCCTAGCAGTGTGATTTTCTTCTTTCCAATATTATGAGGGTTATCTTTTTCTTTGTTATTTTTATTTTCATTACTTTGTAGTCATATAGTAAGCTCTTTATGCCATAGATTTTTTGAAGTTTTCTCGAAACAGCCTTTATGACCCTGTAAGTGGTCAGCTTAAGATGCCCTGTACGTGTGAGAAGAATGCACACCCTCTACTTGTTGGGTCCCAGGGCTCTTTGTGCCATCATTGGCTCAAGATTGTCACTAGTGCTATTCCAATCTATTTATTTGCTAATTTTGGGTCCGCTTCATCTCTTACTAATTGATGCGTGAAGAAAATTCCCATTAGCTATGTTGATTTGTCAACTTATCCGCATAATTCTGTCACTTTTTGCTTTATGTGGAAAGATGCCAGTGCACTCACACAAGTTCATGATTGTTTGATCTCTTTGGTGGATTTTTTCTGGAAGGTATTCTTAATACTCTGTATTCTTGCTGTTGCGCTGGGCCATTCAACTAGTTCTGGAGAACATACTGTGAGGAGAAGGGATGTGGTTCTCCCCTGAGGTGCCCCTTCATTTCTCGTGTCCCTTGCCATGGTCATCTTGGAGGCCACGCATCCTGGGTAACACAGCTACAACATGGAGTCAGGCCTCCTAACCTATGTGAGACTTTACATATTAAACCTTCGGGATTTCAGGGCTTTGTCAGTCATAGTGTTAATTATCCTGAAATAGTCTCGTTATTATACTTTATACCGTGAGTTCTATTTCCCATTTTGTTAGTATCTTCCTACTGCATACATCTTTTTTTATTCCATTTTGTTCAAACTTTATCAGTTCCTTTATATTCAACTTATATGTTCAATTTTACTTTAAATGTGTATTTTTAGAAATGGACTATTATTAAGAATTCATTTATGTGTTTCTTTTTTGACTGGCAAATATAATTTTGTTTGTTGTGATTACTAATATCATTTGCCTCATTTCTACAATTTTATTTTATTTTGTATTTTTAGCAAGCTTTTTCTTTCCTCTACACTTCCCTCGCCTTTGTTGGATTTCTTTAGTTTTCTTGATTTTCTTTTTTTAAAAAAATTTTGGGTGGTACTCTTAAATTTTAATATACAATCTTTTAAATATAATTTTTATTTTGTAACAATTTTGGACCTATGAAACATTGCAAAAATAGTATAAATAATTCCAACATATCCTTCTTTTTTATCCCCATAAAACACAATGATCAAAAATAGGAAATTAACATTGATACAGTAGAAATCACTGATCTGTGTCATTCACATTTTCCCAATGGTCCTTGTAATGTCCCTTTCCAGGACAAGGATCCAATTCAGGATCACTCATTGCACTCAGTTGTCATTTCTCTTAGTCTTCTGCAATTTGCGATAGTTACTGACTTATCTTCTATGACCTTGCCATTTTGAAGGTACTAGTCAAATAAACTTGCAGAATGATCTTCACTTTGGGTTAGTCTAATGTTTCTTCATAATTAAACTCAGGTCATATATATTTTGACAATAATCCTATAAACAGGATGGGGTTTTTTTTTTTTTTGGTACTATGTGATACCAATTTGTTTTGTTATTGGTGATACTAAGTTTGATCACTTGGTTATGGGAATGTCTGTCAGGTTTTTCTGTAAAGTTACCATTTTAAAAATAGACTTTATAGGTCTATAAAGTACCATTTTCCCTTTTGAAATTGAGAAATATGGAGGGACACTTTGAGACGTGCAAACATTCTAGTTCTCATGGCATTCTGACTCATTAACTTCAGCGTCCGCTGATGATTCTTGTCTACCACACTCACTTTCACGGTGTTTTCAAAATGGTGATTTTTCTATTTGCATAATTTCTTTTACATTTATTAATTACTACAAGGAAGAGCTGTCCCTTTTCTGTACTTATTCAATTTTTAAATTCTTATTGTTTTGTATTCAGTCTTTTCTATGGGTCATAATCTATTACTGTCATTGTATTATTGCTCAAAAACATCTCAGATTTGCCATTGGAAGTTTCTTCAAGTTGTCTTATGTGTCCTTTTTACATGTCCCCATCATTTTTTAAGCGTGTCTTTACTTTTTTGCACAACAAGTCTAGGTTCCCCTTACACTGTCCCTGCCCACCCCTGGAATCTGCCATTTCTCCAGAGAGTTCTGGTCCCTTTTGTTGGAAACCAAATTCTCAAACGAAGACGGTTGCTAGGTGGGCTCTTTCTTACTGTGTTGTCATTACTTCTAGGTCCTCTTAGTCAGAACTGGGACATCATTCCTTATCAGTCCGTGGAGTCTTCTTTATTCTTACAACTGCACAGTACGGATAACCTCACGTGTGTGTATGTTCATATTGCTGAAGGTGTGTCTACAGGGTGAATTCCTACAAGTGGAATTGCTGCATCAAAAGGTGAATACATAAGTACTTTGTTAAATATTGACAGTTCCTAAGGGGTTGAAGTAATTTCCAATTTCACGGCAATGGCTAAAAGTGATTGCTTCCTGTTTCACCAAAGCTTTTTCAATAGAATATGTACTCTTTTCAATTTTCACTAATCTAATAGATGAGAATAGGTATTCCATTGTTGTTTTAATTTGAATTTATCTAGTTATGAGTGACTTTAATATCTTTTTATGTTCGAGGCTATATTTATATCATTTTTGGTAAATTGTCCATTCATGTCTTTTCCCCCATTTTTCTATTAGTGTTTTGGTACTTTGTCCTTCAATTTTTAAGAATTCTTTATATATTAGTAATATTATTCCTTTAATATCTGCTGCAAATATTTTATCCCTGTTTGCCAGTTGTCTTTTGACTTTGATTATGCTTTTTTATTTTTCATAAAACATTTTTTAAAATAAATGTTTGTTTTTGTAAACAAATGTTACAGAAAAATTTATCAATTTTTCCTTTTTTTACCTTTGGATTTTGGGTCACAGTTAAAATGCCTCCTTATACTGATATTAAGGAGAAATTCACCTGTATTTCTTTTAGTACTTGTATGCTTCCATTTTCTAAGTTAAGCCCATAATCTGTTTGGAATTTATTTTTGTCTATTGTGTGAGGCATGAATTTATTTTTATCTTGTTCTTAATGGCTACCCAATTTCCCCAGCACCATTTATTCAAAAGCCTATATTTGACCTAGTTGTTTGAGATTCCACTTTTCATCATATGCTGAAATTCTACATGTACAGGGATCCATTCCTGAAAGTGTATTTATCTACTCATGGTCCAATACCACACTGTTTTAATTATGGAGGATTTACATTATGTTTCAATATCTGACTGACAGAGATAGTTTCTCTTGTAGTTGTCATTTTTCTGTGTGTTTTTTAAATGTGTTTTCCTGGCTCTTCAACTCATGTTTTTTTCACTTATATAAACTTTAGTTGCAACTTGTCTAATTTCCTAAAGATGCTCATTAAAATTGTATTAAACTTGCATGAAAAATTTTTATTGATTTTTAGAAAGGCAGGAAGGAAGAGAGAGAGAAAAACAGTGATTTTTTTCCCACTTATTTATGCATTCATTGGTTGCTTCTTGTATGTGCCCTGACCAGCGATTAAACCCACAAACTTGGCCTATCAGGACAACATTCTAACCAACTGAGCTACCTGACCAGGGCTGCATTAAATTTTTTAATTAACCAAGGGAGAATTGATCATTTTTATGATGTTGGGTCATCCTGTCCAAGAATGGATTATTTCCATTTGTTTAAATTTCCTTTCATGTCTTCTAAGAGTATTTAAAAGTTTTGCTTACACAGACTTTATACATTTCTTGCAAAGCTTTTTCTAAATATTTAATCTTTTGTTATATCAAAAAATTTTACCATTATTTCCTTCACTGATTATTGTATATGTAGAAGGCTGTTGATTTGTATATTAACATAGATTTTTCTTGCTAAGATATAATTGACATATAACATTACATTAGTTTCAGGTGTATAATGTAATGATTTAGTATTTGTATATATTGCAGTTGATCACCACAGTAAATCTAGTTAATATCCTTTATCATATATAGTTATAAATTTTTTTCCTTGTGATGAGAATATTTATGATCCACTCTTTTAGCAATGTTCAAATATACAGTACAGTATTATTAACTACATTCTCCATGCTGTATGTTGTATAACCATGACATTTACTTTATAGTTGGAAATTTGTACCTTTTGATCCATTTCATCCATTTTACCCAGCCCCTACTTCCTGCTCTGGAAACCCCAATCTGTGATCTGTTTCTGTGAGTTTGTGTGCTATTGTTTTTTATATTCTGCATATAAGTGAGATCACACAGCACTTGTCCTTCTCTGTATGATTTATTTCACTTAGTATTATTCCCTCAAGGTCCAGAGATATCACAATGGAAATATTTTATTCTTTTCTATGGCTAAATAATATTCCATTGTGTGGGCATGTGTATGTGTGTGTATTTTCTTTATTCATTCATCCATCAATGGACACTTAGGTAGTTTCTATGTTTTGACTATTATAAATAATACTGCAGTGAATATGGGGCACATACATCTTTTTGAGTTAGTGTTTTTGTTTTGAGTACATTTTAAATTTAATGTACTGTAACTCTCATTCATTACCTTCACTTTTCTCCTGAACAATGTAGAAACTTAAACTTTGATCTCTCCACTTATACCTCCCATTTTATTTTTCTTCAGTAGTTAAGTTTTTCCTTGATTTCTCCTCATGAGTGTCATTATTTCTGGTTTGTCAATATCTTTGCTTATTTTTACTTTTTGAAGTTTTTTTCATTCTAGGTTTACTTTCTTTTCAACATTTGTTTTAGTAGGTCTTTAAAAAAGGATCTGTGTATGGTTAATTATCTCAATATTTATCTGGAAATGCCATTTTTTTAGCATTCATTCTTGAATGGTGGTTTAGCTGGTTAGCGCATTCCATTGTTTCCCAGAATCTGCTGTTCCTGGTAGAAAGTCTTCAGTCAGCAATTCCTGTTGCTTTTTAAGTTTTTTTTTTGTCTCTGCTTGCTTTTAATGATGCCTTTCTGTTTATAATGTATTATTTTATTACTATGTGTATAGGTATGCATTTGTTTTAATTTATTCTTCTCAGAATTTTGTGTTACTACAATATGAGGACTTATGTCTTCAATTCTGAAAAATTCTTTAGTATTACCTATTTGAATATTGACTCTTAATTTTGTTCTATTCCTGAGTTCTGGAACTCTAATGCATATGTTGGAAATTATTATATCCTTCATATATATTAACTTCTCTCATATTTTCTATCTCTTTGTTGTATTCTGAGCAATTTCCTTATATCTATTTTTATATTTCACTTAATCTTTCATTTGTTCTGTCTCGTTTTTGTTCAAGTCTTCCACTAATTTTTCTCTGACTGTACTTTTATTTCCAGATTTCATATTTCATCCTTTTTAAATTTTTTCACACTGCCCTATTTTTTTTTTGCCATAAAATTTGTATTCCTGCTGCTAACTTTTGAACCAGGGGCAGATCAACATTTTGTGAAATCTGAAGCTTATACATTTTGGAAGGTCCCTCTTTAAGGAAAGTAATGTGCAATTATAAATACAAAACTAAATACAATAGTGAATATTTATTTGGAATGAAACAGAAATCACAAAAGTGATAGATTGAAAAAAACCTATAAATACCACCAAATATCACATAAAATTTAGACAAATAACAGCACACTTTTATTAACTGCCTGACACATCTCTATAGTTGGTCTCTTTCACATGTGACAAACTTACAATATTCTCTCTGCGGTGAGAATGAAAAAAAAAAAGCCAAGTCTTTTCTGTAGCACAGTTGATCAAAGTTTAACTTCATTATTTGTGGTTTATAAAAGTTATTTTCAGTTTTCTTACATAGCTCTTGGCAATATCATACATTTTAAGAATTGCTGTCAAGTTTGGAAAACTTCTAATTTCTTTCATATGTGATTTATAAAAATTGAAAAACAATTTCTACATATAAGCCTCTGAATCTATATATTTCAATATTCTTTTTCTCTTCTATATATTTGTGGTACAGAGTACTAGAACAAATTTTACTGGGATACCCTCTCAGGCCCTGTACTTTCATACCACCACATGGCAATAATTAGGAACCATATACATGTGTTTCACTAAATCCAAACTAAATGTATCTTCAACATTAACCCAATCCCAGAGTTGCCCATTGCTTTTCCAATGCCTTCAAATAAAAACAGAAGTGTGACGGGGACAAAATAGACAGAAATAATGGTCTTAATAATGAAGGTTAAGATATCTTTGATAAATTTTATACAGTCTATTTAAATACATTGCTAGGGTCCCATGGGCTTTGAAAAGGGCCTGTGCCAGGGAGAGGCCCCGAGCTTTCGCTTCATTAGCTTTGCAGCAAATCTGCCTCTGCTTTGAACATAGTAATCATGCTGACTTTAAAGCCTCTTCCACAGTCCTTTATTGTTTCTAGGTACAGTGGTTGTATCAGGGGACTCTTTCCATGATGTTGTTTTACCTGGTATTATCTGTAATCTTGGATTATGAAGTCAACTTCTGTGGGGTTTTGCTTTTCTGTGGGAGTCCTTTGGGGTCAATAGTGACTTGGTATGTGCCTTTGCCATGGCCCCTGGGTTCCATGTTTATGTTAATTTCTCAGCTGGGCTGGGAAGTTACACAATATGCTGTGTACAGTATGAATGTCTCAGTTTAGACTGGGGATTCCAGCCCCTGGCAGGTGACTCTTTTCACTCTTGTGTGGTGGATGCCAAGTTTCCTTTCTGCTTCACTGGACTATGGGTGAAGCTCTTCTAGACCCTGTTTCAAATCTAAAGCAGCCCTTCGTGGGTCCTCCCAGTTTTAGCCTTTCAAGGGCATGAAGCCATTGGTCTCTCTCCCTTCCTTGCATGCTTCAGAAGTCTGTCCTCCAGCTATTAGGACTTACATCCAGATCCAAGAATCGTGGGTCATTTTGTTTCAGTTCTTACCCATCATAATGACTTTGAGTTTTCTCTTTATTTTTGTCACCTATCTTGGTTTCAAGCTCTGTTATGTACCCAACTTTTTGTTGTTGTTGTTAGACTTTACCTGACATATCCATGTATTTGGAAATGGAGAATGATTGTCTGAATAAATCCAGGCAGGTCAGCTGTAACTCATTCATTAGTTCAACACTATATTGTTGAGGACCTTTATTTGTTAGACATTTTCTAGAATATTATCTATTCATCACTATGTAATTCATACTCCCAATCTCTGGAATTTTGAGGTGGATACTGGGCCAGCAGTATCCATCGTGGCTGTGGATGCTCATTGAAACACGAGAAAAACATACACAGAGACAACCGAGTCCTGTGGGGAAATAGGTATGAAACAGCCACTCCCTCTAGTGGGGAGCGCCTCAGCCACCCTCCTTAGGAGAGAGTGCCCTAGGGGAGAGCGCCTTGTTCTCCCACCTGAGCAGGCTTTTATTGCGTTGTTTACACAGGAATTCAGGTAAAGCTCATTACTCATTGCCAGGAAGTAAGGATCAAACAGTAGATAACAAGGAACTCTGAGGGCCTATTTTGAGTCAGGGTCAGAGAGTTGTAAAACTTTGAGGAACAAACTTACTTCTTCCTTGGACCCTTATCATTCAATTGAGAGCATTCTAAACAGAGCAGGTTTCACAGGATTTTACATATTCTTTCTTAGGCCTGATCACCCAAGGAACCTGCCCTTTCCAGCACAGGGCTGTACCACACCCTCTGTCATTGTTTCAGGCTTAGGTGGAGCAAAGGAAGTAAGGCAGCCAAGAGATTAAAAGATTTCTCGAAGATGGAATGAGGACTCAGGCTTCGTCAAAGCCAAGAGGTGAGGGTCCATCACCTCCTTCTACTGTAGCCCCCAAAGTCCTTCCTTGGGGGCCTCCCATGTGATCATGCCTGTCTTAGGTCATTCCCCCCTTGGGGAATCTTACCCATCATTGGCTAGCTGACCAAGCATTGGGGGCCAGGCAGGGTGAAGTAAAAGGAGCAAAAGTGGTGTTCCTGCCAGGAAGATAAGCTTTTGTCTCCTTGCTGGCTTATGGTCCCAAGGTCACTCATCCAGCCTTAGCCTTGGTGGGGGTTACAGCTTCTGAAACTAAGCAGGGTGGTTCCCAACAGAATTTACTTTCTAATAAATTGAAATCAGCTTGCTCACTCTTTCTTTCTCTCTCTCTCTCTCTCTCTCTCTTTTTTTTTGCTAGGGGCTCTTTTTATTCCCCTGAAGAAAGAGTAAAGGTGACTAACTTCTTTCTCTTCCCTTCGCTGGACATAATCTGAGGCTACAAATTTGCTGTCGTGGCTCTGTGACTGAGTATTGCCTGAGCATGCAAGGACACATTAAAACTCAAGGTCTTCCCTATGGTATTAGTGTGACCAGACCTTTCTGCCACCGTCTATCATATGCATTGCAACAGTAATTAAGCCCCACAATCCTTAATTATCTGAAAGTAATTTCCCTTTTTATTCACGTACATTCAGAAATATTCACCCTAAGAGATTTGACAGTCTGTACAGCTATGCAGCCACCACCACAATCGTGATACAAAATTGTTCCATTGCCCTCAAATATTCTCTTATACTCTTTGTAGTCAAACTCTTCTCCTCCCCCAGCCTTTGGCAACCACTGATCTGTTCTCTATCGCTTTAGCTTTACCTTCTCAAGAACATCATACAAATGGACTCATATAGGATGTAGCCTTTAATGTGTGAACAAACATGTTGCTTGGGGTTCAGGCCACACCAAAAAATATGATGATGTTCTAGAAAATGTGGGGAACCTGACAGGTGGTAAATATAAGATTTTAAAGCTCTTTTAAAATACTGAAACTACCAGGCACTCAACAAATATTTGTTGTATATTTGAAGGATGGACTAAAGGAGCCTCATTGAACCTTATGGGCTTCCTGAAGTGTGGAGACTCCCAAGCTGGTGATTATGTGTCCAAAAGAATACCTGCTTTCAATCCCAAACATACTGGCTGCTGCCTGCAGTTCTCTCTACCTGCAGTAGCAAGGGCTTTGGCATGTTCTCAACCTCATGGGTTCATGAGGCAATGCAAAAGAGCAGCCAGTTAATACACAGCAGTCATTGTCCCATATCTTTCCAGGAGCTTGTTGGGGGCTGCCTGCCAGCTGCACACTTGCTCCAGCTTGTCTAGTCACATGGCCCATTGAGCAGTGAGTCCCCTTACATGAAGCAGCCATGCACCTGTTTTCTTTTGTCAGGCAAGCACGGTAAATGTGTTTATGGCATGAGCCAAATTTCACCTTCAGATGTATGTTCAGAGACCCCATCATGGGTGACAGGAGGGAACTGCATCTCGGGCAGGCAGAGATGGGCCCCTGTGGCTGACAGAGGTAGTCTCCTCCCACACCTGTGTGCTTCATACTCAAGCTGAAAAGATACAAAATACATATTAAATACAATCACTGCTTTGAAGACCTTACTGCCATTTTGGAGGCAGTGTGTCACATTGGAGAAGGTTCTTGTTGCGTGTTTGCTGAGTTAATGGCACATTCCCATCCTTTTAGGCAGGGAGTATAGGTGTACAGAATGTCAGTGTTGGAAAGACTATAAAGATCATCCAGTCAGGTCAACCAGGTGACCGCTATTTGCTTGGACAGCTATCTCTGCCTCTGTGCCTCCTCTCTGCTGCATTATGTGTGACAGCTGATGTGAGTCACATCACTGGCTGGGTCTCCCCTGGGCATTTCCAGATATCCTTAGCTCAGAAGCATCAGCGAACTAGGCTCCCGGCTATGAGCCACTCCCGGTGCACTCACAGGGAGCAAGAGTGAGAAGCCTTGGTCTGGTCTGGTAGTTCTGAGAGCTTGATTGTAGTCAACTTCCTGATGAATACTGATTCGATTTTAAAGTCCAGTGGGTTTTTTTTTTTGTTTTGTTTTGTTTTGTTTTTCAGTTTTTTAAGTGGGAAAATGGTATGTCATAAGAAAAAAATTTCTTAGTTTCTCTTTTTTACACTTTTGTTTTTATATGGGACTAAGGTTTATTATTAGAATTGTATAATGTAAATTACTAAGGTTTACTTAGATTTGGTATCCAAAACTAAAACTGCTAGTTTACTTAAACTTTTCCTACTTTGGGATGTTTAGATTAAAATTCTTTTCTATAATTTTTACGAATCTGTAAAATAGGAAACCCACTCAAATGTAATCAAGAGGTAACCACATTTCCTAGCCTTTGTGGAGAGTGTAGAGTATTTTTTGGAATTAAGACAATTGAAACACATAGTCCAAAATGAGCTCATCCACATTTCAGTTTAGAAATCTTAGCCAAGGAGCTGGGTAAACAGTGGTCAAAAACACAAATGGTATTCGACGAAAGAAATTCATAATGTAGTTTAAGTATGCACTGAATCTTTTATTAAAATACTTGGCTTATTAAATGCCATATTTAAAGTTGCTTTCCAAATACTGAATAATGGTCATAAGTGCACTGCAGTGTAGTGGGTGTACCCATTAAAAGAGAAAAATGTGCTTATGCTGTGTCGTCATAAAACCTGTAAACTGCCACTTTGTAAGTGGCTAAGAAGTGAATTGCCACAGAAACTGAGACTTGGAGCAGTTGCAAATAAAGGAAAGAAGTTTCTAAATGCTGACACTGGTCGTGAAACTGATATTTTATTTAGATGTCCTTGCAGCATGGAGCCCTCAGAAATCATGTTTATAGTCTTCGTGCAATAGAAATACAAGCAATAGTGTACATTTTGGCAGGTGGTGCCCGATTTAGTTGTAATAATTCACAGCACTGCTCCAGGGCTTCCATGTTGCTTCAGGCAAAAACCTGTATCATAAATTATAGCACACAAAGCTGAATTTGACCTACCAGTTGATGCATAATAAACTGACTTAATTCTGAATATTAACTACACATTATGGCCTAAAGGTTTTATGCTCTCTAAATGTAACAATAAATTATACAAAAATCTTCCTCTTGGGTGAAGCCTAAATATAAATAAATCCCCAATCTTAATACTATGCCGAAAAAAGTTACTATAGATACCAGAAAGAATATATTAATCTTAAATATTATTGCTGAATAAAATAACTTTAGAATATTACTAAGTACCTGAAGTAATTATAGAAACTTTGGGAAGAAGTTTCAGTATTTAATAAACCACTTTCCCATTTTCCCCTTTTCTTGAGTGGTAAACTGAAAGATATCACCTTGTTTCTTCAGTAATCATCATGAGTAAAGTGACTGGTTTTTCAAAATTCTCCCCAGTCTCAAGTACAGGGTTTAGTTCATATAAGTATTCAGCAGTTACAGGTCAGTGAATGGGTGAGTTAGGAATGTTTGGAAATATCACATTTTCTGATTGTAATGGTCATAAGTTAGAAGAATGGATATTCCCAGACTTAGATATTTTGTTTTAAAAATGACTCCCTGTGTGATATTGAGCAAATCACTTCTTTCCTCTGAGCTTCTTTATTTGTGTGTAAAAGGGGATTAAGAATGAATAAAAAAGACTGATTCCTATCCTACATGACTGTGGTTTGTGAAAGGTTGAGACCCATGTCTGTAGTATTGTGAAGTTTATTATTCTGGCAAAGATGTCATAGAAATGATCAACCCTAGCAGAAGTGGTATTCTCTTTTTGTCTTTCTTGAATCATGTGACTTCATCTCTCCCTGGTCATGGTTGATTGTACCTGGATAGATATATCTTCTCTTTTGAGAATTTGAACTGACAGATCTAGAGCCGGAGAGTTAGTTTATAATTAGCCTTAATCTGCAAGTTCCTTCTTGGGGCCTGGTTGCATTTCCTGCTCACAGTTTCTATGAGCTATCCTTTCATCCTAATAGTAAACCTCACTTTCTTCAAGTTATGTGGAGTGGGATTCTATTTCTGACAACCAACCAACTCTAAGACAACTTTGTGAAGTTCCTTTACCTATTTCTTGAGCAACTACCATAACCAGATTCAGGTATTTTGGGCTTAATATTGAGAGGATAAAACATAAAACTAACTATAATATGAGTAAAAAATCCTAATACATATAAAGATGAGAGTTGTGGCTTAAATTAAATAACAGGGAGAAATAATATCTGCTCCAGGATTCAGGGTAGATTGGGAAAGTCCTAATAGATAAAGGCCTTTATATGCATCCTTTCTTTCTTGTGTACACTGCCTCATGGTGCAAGCTCTCCATCATGTCTTGCATGGACTATAATAGCAGCTTCCTAACTGCCATCTTTGCCCTCTGTCTGCCCTCCATACTGCTACCAGAGTTAACAGTTAGCATCAAACATATAGTAGCAGACATTGGTCCTAAATGACCTTTAAAAGGCCCCCACACCTTCAGGTTAAAGTCCCAACTTCTACCCTGGCATTCTCGACATACTAGGTCACAGGATTCCCTTCCAGACTCACATACTACTTCTGCTCCACATACTCTGGGCACCAACCACCTTGAACCTGTCCCTGTTCTTGATCATGTTTTGCACTTGCCTCTGTCTCTTTGCATGTCACATTCTGTCATCTTTCCTGGAAATCCACTGCTGAGTTCTAGAGCCTCAGTCAAAGTCCCACCACCTCTCTGAGCCTTCCCATGACCTCTTTTCAATAGTAGAATTAATATGTAAAAGTCTCTCTGTGTCTATATAGTGCATTCTTCATGTTAGCATGGTGTGTTATAGTTAATTGTTTATGTTTCTGTCTTGCCTTCTCTTAGGGAGGAACTAGAAAGCAGGACAGGTACCATTTATCTTTGCATGTCCAGTGAACAAATGGCAGGAGCTCATGGAAAGGGCTCTGACATGATTGTTTAACTGGATAGGGATGGGATTTAAATTAGTCCTGGAACAGTGGCTAAGATTTTGAAAGGTGAGTATGGGCCAGAGGCTTTAAGGACCAGAGAACCAGAGCCTGGACATGAAGTGGGCAGGAAGGTTCTGAGAAGATTCAGGCAGAGCATGCCATTGGTTTGGCTGAAACAAAGAGGGGAGATAATGAAGATAAAGAAGATTCCTGTTGGAAAAGTCAGTTGGGATTCTGTTGTGGAGGATTTTAAGTTTTGTAGGCAGCAAGGAGCCATATCCATTGAGTATAATGGAGATGTGATCAAAACTGCCTTTTAAAGACATTAACCCTGGCAGGGTGCAGAAATGGTGGACTGGGCTGGAGAGGCCGGTCACTCTGATCACGTGACAAGGAGGAGGCTCAGTCACCAACTCCCATTGTTTTCACCTTCTTAGTTATTTCATTATGTTTTACTATTCTTTTTTTTTTTTTTTTTTTGACAAATTGAAAAAAGAGTCACCTATTCCTTTTCCTTCATCTCAGGTGTTGCAAGGATGTTTTGGACTTTAAAGCATCTGATAGACAAGAACAAGGGCACATCATTCCCATCCAGACGATCACTCTGACTTTCATTTTTAGCAATGCTGGCGAGTTGGAAATGGTTTGATATGGGGACACGCTTGACCTGTTCTATTTTCACCATGCTTTCAGGCGGCTTAACAAGAACACTGGGCTCCTGCTTCGATGAGGGAATTGGAAGGTTTTGCTTTCCCTGGGTGGCATTGATTTCCCTTGTGGATCCCCAAACTCAGCAAAATTCAGAAACTGTGACCTCCAAGTCTCAGCTACCGTCTAGCACAAGTATCACTTCCTCCTTGAGGCCTTCTGGGATTCTTTACCCTCCACCCCCATGTCTGAAATGACCTAGCCTCTATGGTATTTCCTTTTTCTACCTGAAATTATGGTTATTTTGTAAATGACTTAATGTGCCTACTAGCCTGAAATTTTCTAGAGGGCAGAATCAGTCCTTATTTGTCCTAGTAGTCCTCTTCTCCCTCCTGTTTCCTTGGTGCCCATGCCTTGCATATACGCAGGTGCTCATACTTTACATTTGAAAAGCACTTAATATTTTGCATGAATTTTCTAATAATTGGGAAAGGAAGGCTTAATCATCTTCACTTCCATTTTGCAGATGAGAAAATTAAGTATGTGAATAATATACCTAAGGTTTCACGAAATGGGAAAGCAGAGTTCCAAATATACGTTTTTTCCTTTCAAATACTTAAATAATCTTTCTGCTCTACCCTCCTAACTCATGCTGTCTGATGAATGAGTAACTGAATTTTAGTTAGGATTTTTTTCTAATTACACAAAATTTCAGTGAGGAAAGAACCTGTTGAGATGCCATCACACTCTGTAGTATCCTGGGGAGGCACACATGACTAGCAGAATAGTGTGGGAGATTTCCTTGATCTGTCTGAGATATTTAAAATTCAGCCATTAATCATAACAGCTGTATTCTTGCTTCAAGTGATCAGATACTAATGATTTTGACATTCTGAGTTTCAGAAATTCCTGTTAATTGTCCTTAAAAAAAGGGCAGGAATGAATAATGTTGACTTCATTTGTGAGGAAAGAGTCAATCTCTCTCACTCACGTTCCTTTTTTCCCTTCAAAATCGTTTCCTTTAAAGTACAGTTATTTTCTGGGCTCTTGATTCTCTGGGTCTGACTTTTAAAGGCTGTCTGTTCTAGGTAGCTGTTTGGCCTTCAGAATAAACAGGGAGGGATGAGCCCTTTGATAACAGGTGCTTCTGGGAGGTGGCTCAGCTTCAGAACACCACCCAGCCAGAAGACGGAGGCAGGATATAAGGTTGAAGATGGTTAACATCTAACCCATATTTATGGTGGGGAATTTCTCTAATGTTGAACAGACAGTATACCTTCAAAGATAGTATATATGAGTACGTGTGTGTACACATGTGGATATATGCATGTGTAGATACATGGACATGTGTGTATGTATATATATATATAAATGTCTCTGTACATATTTCCTCACATATGTGTTTGGGATGAGTGCCTTTGCATATATATCTACATCGGTACCACTTCTGTATAATCACCCTATATAATCACCATCTCTATATAATCACTACTCAATACCAAAGCTCTTGGGTTTTTCCATAATTCCTTTTATTGTTTGCTAACAAATTCACAGCTTTTGGTTTAAAGGTTTGGTGGTTTTTCTTAACCTTCTATGCAAGGTAATAAGTCATTCTTCAATAAGTCACTAATGATTAGAAAGACAACCATCCCATGTGGACAGCATTCAATTGCTAATAAGTGAGGAGTTTAATTTTCTTTCTCATGGGAACATTCCTAAGAGGATTCCATCAGGTTTGTTTTTAATCATTTGCATTTAGATTATTTTTATTGTTGTTCTATTACAGATGTCCTAGTTTTTCCCCATTGCTTGTCCTTGCCCCACCCACCCCTGCTCCCACAGTCAGTCCCCACCCTGTTGTCCATGTCTGTGGGTCATTCACACATGTTCTTTAACTAGGCACTTCCCTTTCTTTCCTCTCTTATCCCTCTCGCCTCTGGTTGCTGTCAGTCTGTTCTTTGTTTCCATGCCTCTGGTTCTGTTTTGCTCGTTTGTTTATTTTGTTCGTTAGGTTCCTCTAATAGGTGAGATCATATGGTATTTGTCTTTCACCACCTGGGTTATTTCACTTAGTATAATACTCTGATAGACACTTAGGCTGTTTCTAGTACTTGGCTCTTGTAAATTGTGCTGCCATGAACATAGGAGTGCCTAGGTTCTTTTGAATTGGTGTTTCAGGATTCTTAGAGTATATTCCAAGCAGTGGAATTGCTGGGTCAAAAGGCAGTTCCATTTTTAGATTTTTTAGGAAATTCCATGCTGTTTTCCACAGAGGCTGCACCAGTCTGCATTCCCACCAACAGTGCACTCAGGTTCCCTCTCTCCACAACCTCGCCAGTACTTGTTGTTTGTTGATTTGTTTATAATGGCCATTCTCACCAGTGTGAGATGGTGTCTCATTGTGGTTTTAATTTGCATCTCTCTGGTGGCTAGTGATGTTGAACATGCTTTCATATATCTCTGGGTCCTCTGTATGTCCTCCTTGGAGAGGTGTTTGTTCATGTCATTTGCCCATTTTTAAATTGGATTGTTTGTTTTCCTGACATTGAGTCATATGAGTTCTTTATATATTTTGGAGATCAAACCCTTATCCAAAGTATCGTTGGCAAATATATTTTCCCATATGGTTGGTTCCTTTCTCATTTTGTTGATGTTTTCTTTAGCCATACAGCAGCTTTTTAATTTGACATAGTCTCATTTGTTTATTCTTTCCTTTATTTCCCTTGACGTAGATGAAGTATTGATGAAAATATTGCATGGGATATCTGAAATTTTACTCCCTATGTTTTCCTCCAGGACTGTATTTAGATGTTTTTACATGAACCTGTGCATTAGTTTAATAGGCTGCTGTAACAGAGCACCAAAAACTGAGCAGCTTGAACAGCTGAAATTTATTGTTTCACCATTCTGGAGGCCAGAAGTCCAAGATCAAGAGGCTGGCAGGGCCTGTTCCCTGTGAAAATACCAGGGAGGGATCTACAGTACATCTCTCCTAGCTTCCGGCACTCCTTGGCTATGGCAGTACAACTCCAGTACTCACATGGTGTTCCCCTGTTTGTGTCCAAGTGTCCCTTTTTGATAGGGACACCTATCCTGTTTTAGAGGCCCACTCTGACCTCATCTTAACTAGTTACATCTATAACACCTATTTCCAAATATGGTCACTTTCTGAGTTACTGGGAATGAGGACTTCAACATGAGAATTTTGAAGAGAAACAATTGAATACCCAACAGTCTTTCCTATCCTTCCCCCCACTGTATTCATGTCTTTCTCACATACAAAATACATTAACCCCATTCCAATGTTCCCAAAAATGTTAACCAATTCCAGCACCAAGTCTACATCCTAATGTCACCCAACTATCATCTAAATCAGGTGTGGGTGATACTTAAGGTATGATTTCATCCTGAGGCAAAATTCTTCTTTATTTGTGAGCCTGTGAAAACAGGCAAGTTATCTGCTTCTAAAATCCAATGATCAGAGAGACATAGTCTAGATAACCCATTCCAAAAAGGAGAAGTCAGAGAGAAATGGGGTCATAGGTTCCTAACAAATCTGAAACCTAGCAGTGTAAATACCACTAGATTTAAGGTTTGAGAAGATTTCTCTTCATATGGGTGCTCTGTCCTCTGGGGCATCAGCCCTACCCTCTGGAATGGAGGAGGTACCATATTTTTCAGATTATAAGATGCACCCCCAATTTAGGAGGAAAAGGGGGTGAGTCTTATAGTCTGAATGTAGCTTACCTGGCTCACTGTGGGGGCAAGGCGTGGGGGCCTATGTTATTTATGTTATAAAATATTTTACCACATTTTTCGCTTCAAAAATTTTTTTTCATATTTTCCTCCTCTAAAACCTAGGTTCATCTTATGGTCCTAAAATTACGGTAACTTTTCTTTTTGGAACTAAGGAGAGGGCTCTGCCCTCAGGGACATTTTTTCCCTTTTCTTAAAGGATATGATTAGAGCCAAGCAACTCTGTTGCCCTTTCTTACCTATAGAATCCCAGAAGTCTGACAGCTTTCCTTCATTTTTGCCCTCTCTCTGTCCCTTTTAGTCCAAGTTAGTAGCATTTCTGTGGAAGTAGGTAACTGGATCCACAAGTCACACACCTAGTCTCTGTAGCAAACCACTGGGCAAGCACTCCTTTGCTGTTCTTCCTGGAGCACACATTGGCGTCATTTTTTGCATCATGCTTTCTTCAGTTTATCTCTACTCTTTCATTATAAGCAGTAAGGATAAACCCGGTCATACTGCCAACACTTAAAAATCTCTTCAACTAAATATCCAAGTTTATCACTTACAAATCTTATTTTCCACAAACAGTCCAAAATAATTCATCCAAGTTCTCTGCCACTTTATACCAAGGACTGACTTCCTTCCTTCCTTCCTTCCTTCCTTCCTTCCTTCCTTCCTTCCTTCCTTCCTTTCTTCCTTCCTAGATTTTATTTATTTATTTTTAGACAGAGGGGAAGGGAGGGGGAAAGAAAGGGTGAAAAACATCGATTGGTTGCCTCATGCATTTCTCCAACTGGGGACCTAGCCTGCAACCCAGGCATACACCCTGACTTGGAATCAAACCAGTGGCCTTTTGGTTCACAGGCCAGTACTCAATCCACTGAGCCACACCAGACAGGGCAACAGCAAAGTTTTTCTTTCCTATTTAATTCTGAAAGAACCCTATTTCCAAATAAGCTTATATTCTGAGGTACTTGGGGTGAAGACTTTAATATATGAATTTTGAGGGGACACAATTTAACCCATAACAACCTGTTAAATTTTCAGTGTTCTAGAAGGACCCAACTATCCCCTCACTCAAATTCCAAGTTATGTTTTTGACATAGGTATCCTCACATGACAAGATAGTCACCAGAAATGTCAGCAATTATGCCAGTCCACTTCTAAGGAATCAATTTCATGGCCACATGACTGTCTGGGGCAAGGTCTCAGCTCATGTCCTGGCCCAGCTAAGTTGGCAGGCATTAAATAATAGCAACCACCATTTTCCAAATGTCTGCAACATACAAGGGACTATTCTAGGGCCTTTACAGATATTATATAATTCTTAGAGAAATACTGCAAGGTGTTATTTATAATGCCCATTTTACAGATTAGAAAATTGAGGTTCACATAGTTTAAGAGACTTGCCCATGGTCATCTCTGCAGAGATCCATGCCTTGCAGTGTCTCAGGAATCTGTTCCCATGGTTGAGTCAGTCTGGAGTCATCTGCAGACCTAGTGTTTGGTCTGTCTTTGTTAACTCATCAACATAGCCTCACCTCTGTTGAGGCTCTAGGTCCAGATACCCAGGAATCTTTTCATTTAAAAACATTTTTTTTTCAAGTTTTAATTGGTTTTCTAATTTGTTACTACATCCAGAGAGCAGATCAATAGTCTGTTGACTTGCTTGGCACCTTGGCCACTGCCTTGTTCCTTCCAGACCTTTCCTAGGAGTCAGGTCCCTGTGCTTGAAATCCTGGCTACCAGCTATAATCCTGTGCTCATTTGCAAGGACCTGCTTGGAGCAGGACTTGCTAGAGGACATGTACTCTACCTATTTGAACAATCTCTATCAACTGAGCTCAGCCTGGATCACACTCTAAATTTTCTAGAACCTCGTGGCATTGCCAGACACTGTACTGTATGTGAGTTTAACAATAGAAAAGCCACAGTCATGATCTCTGACCTCCAAGAGCATCTCAGGCTCCCTCTAGACCCACTTTACTCTTCTATTCTTGAGTTCCTATCATTTAGATATTAAGGTGCCCACATACATGGCTGCATGAGTTAGAACATGCCTATAGAACAGAAACCCATGGAATTCTTGAGATGAAATTTACAAATCTGTGCTCCAAAAAAATTCAATATATAGCCATAGTATGTTACTCTGACTCCCATGCATTCTAATATCCTTGCTTGAGTAGATGACAAAGTATGAAAGTATAGCTCATATTTTGTCTATGCCAAAGGCCAAAATTTGGAGATAACCCATGAGAGTATATGTTGTGTTTGTGAATATCATCCATCTTGTGTGCCATGGGGAAAAAAAAAGTTTGGTAACTGCACATTAGGTCAATTTCAAAAGATTCTGGCAAACTCTCATGAAAATATCTTGAATTCTCAGTGATCCACATGGATCTCTCGTCCACAGATTCCTCTCTATGGGCTTTGAGTCTATTTGTAAGTGGCCTATACCACCTCCAGGACTAGTAAGTCCCATAAGTTTCCTGCCTGCTGTGTGAAGTAGTATTTTCTTTCAATTGTTCCCAAATGGCTTCCTTCCAGTTCAGAGGCTGTTCTCCAGTCCTTGTGTGTAGGGTTAGCTGAACAAGGCCAAGTGCAACTTCTCACTTCCCCTAACCATTATCTTTGGAGACTTAGATTGGATCGTTTCTGAGTCCTGGTCTCTTCAGGCTGAGGAAGCTGCATTGTTTGAAACCTCTCCTAACACTGCAGAAGCTGCCTACCCTTGATCATACTGGTTTCCTATCACAATGGGACTGCTCTGACTGTTAGGTCTCTAGAAGTGTGGCACTCAGGACAGCAGGAGTTCTTCCATGCAGAACCCTCTCCTACACCCCTTGCCACCTATAATCTCTTGGCCACATCTTCCTTGTTCTCATCTCCCCGCCATCCCCAAATAATCCTTCAGCTACAAGAATGTTCCTCTGAGAATTCTAAAACAGCAGACATCCCACAAAAAAGGGAAACAATTTTCCTTGGGGTCTAATCATGTACTCTCATTCTAGACACATGATTTTAGATTCTGAAGTTCTGAAAGCCCCTGAAGAGTGGACTGCCTGCTGAGAGGCTACACATCTAGCCAGGAAGAATCCACTGAAGCAGGCTTTATTTCAAGTGTGAGGACCTGGCTTATTAGAAGCACTAAAGGGGAAAACTCATGCCTGAAACTTCACACGTGCTTGTGAAATTCAGATATGAGAAGAAACATCTTGGGATTGATCAGACTCAGCTGGCCACCTGGCTGGAGGGAGGTATCCATCCAGGAGGGGAATGGTGGAGACTTTGAAAATTCTGCCTTGGGTAAGGCACCCTGGCTCCCTGGAGTTGGGCAAGGAAAAATGAAATCTGCTTTGGCTTGTGCTGACATCCAGTCCCTCAGGTGAATGGCACCTGTTGCAGGAGGCAGGGGATTCTGTTCTTTTTCAATAGGTACCTTTGTGATGCCTGGTTTAGAATATTTGAGCCCTGACATTGCTGCTCTCTAAAGGATGGCTTGTCAACACTGAGTACTGGGTAAACCTTGGAAGGGTAGTCTTGTTTTTGGCCAAATGCTGATTAAAACTTAAGTTTTTCTCCATACTTGCAATTGAAGATCAACTCAAAGACTTGGCTTAGCTAAGAGTGAGAAAGATAAGTAACCATCTTAGTAATAACTGTATCCTTTAGGGAACATTCACTAAAAAGTGGATTTCACCCAAAGTGACACTATATTATGTTCAACTACTTGTAGATAGAGAAACCCAAATTGGGAAGTAAGGGAATGATATCTATTGGACAGGTCATCATGAAAAATAAATACATCTATAAGATGGCTAACACAATGTGTAACACATAGCAGGTACACAATAAATGCTAGTTCTTTTTTCATCTACAGAGACACTATTTAAGTTCCTTCTGCAAAGGAAACATTGATATGTAATAATGCACTATGTTTTTGTTTAATTTCCTTTCTGTGCATACTATGGAAAAATATTGTGAGGCAATAGCAACATGTTTATATGAGGGTTATTATGACTGTGGTGGGTGGGCAGGAGCAGGTTCATCCCCATCCTTCCATCCTCCCCCAGGAGGGTATAGACAGGAACTTCCTGAGCAGATGTCATTGGAGAATGTATGGAAGACCTATGATGGAGGTCCTCAATGAGGATAAGTTGAGGAAAAATGGCCCCACTTCACGAATGTTAATAATGGATCAAATATTGGAAGAGTAGATACCAATTGCATGGTTGCTATTATAGAATGTGATTGTATTTATTTTTTAATTTTTGGTAAATGAAAATATGCCCTTAGGTAAATAACTAAAGAAAATGGAAAGACAAAAATATAGAAAATATAGACAGAGTTGCAGGCCTAAAGAGGCCTCAATTACTTGAGAAAAAAAGAAGAACATCTTGTGGTGAATGAAACAGAACCTAACCATCTACCTGGGACACAAAATGTCCCCAGTCTGCCTGATGTGGGCAGCCTTGCCTCTTTCAACCCGCCATTCCGTACTGAGCTTTGTCATCTTCGGGGACATCATCCCAAATGCTGTCTATTTCTCTCCCCATCCTTTCCCTACACCTCCCATGACTTAGGAGTCTGGTTCTAGTGAGTGGTCCAGGTCAGGATGGCAGTCACCAATTAATTAACCATAGGAAAACATATGGTCTTCAAATCTGTTTGTCGAGAATTATTTGCTGAGTATCTGCTTCAAGTGTTAAAACTGTGCTAGGTGTCCTTGCCCCTGGGGTGTCTGGGACCCCATCCTCTGGGTCCTTACTGCACTTTTTTTTATTGTTGTTCAAATACAGTTGCCTCCATTTTCCTGCCATCACTTTTCCCCACCTACTCACCCCCATCTCCCACCCTCAATCCTCAACCGCTTTGGCTTTGTCCATGGGTCCTTTACACATGTTCCTTGATGGACCTTTCCCTTCTTTCCCCTGTTATTCCCCTCCTCTCTTCCTTCTCCCCTCTGGTTACTGTCAGTTTGTTCTTTATTTCAAGGTCTCTGGTTATATTTTGCTTGCTTGTTTGTTTTGTTGATTAGGTTCCATTTATAGATAAAATCATATGGTATTTGTCTTTCACTGTCTGGCTTACTTTACTTAGCGTAATGCTCTCCAGTGCCATCCATGCCATTGCAAAGGGTAGGAGTTCCTTCTTTCTTTCTGCTGAGTAGTATTCCACTGTGTAAATGTACCACAGTAACTAAAAATGGAACTGCCTTTTGACCCAGCAATTCCACTGCTGGGTTTATACCCTAAGAATCCTAAAACACTAATTCAAAATAACCTATGCACTCCAAATATTCATAGCAGCACAATTTATAATAGCTAAGTACCTAGGCGCCCATCACTAAACGAGTGGATCAAAAGAACTCGCTGTACCTTTTAAATGCCTTGTTTCCTGTCTTTATTGATTTCAGGGAATCCACTTTAGGAAAATGGATATAAAATTAGGCATAAAATTATTAATTAAGGATAAAAAAAGAAATCATGAAAATTACAAATGTTAAAAAGCTGACAAATACCACAACTGTCACAAACTTTGGAGAAATTGTTTGTTGTTTTAATCATTGAATTAAGTGACATACCTCTTTTTTTTGTACAATTTCTTGTTTCATTCTCTTTAATTATTTTTGCCTATGATAATGATTTTCTAATGTCTGTAGAGAAAATACAAAGACAAACTATGCTTGTATCATAATTGACTGAAATCAGTTTTTATTATTCATGATTTAGAATAGTTTCATTTAGCTTCAGAACTTGTTGGTAACTTTGTGTAAATTTTTAGAATTTTTGTCAACTTTGGGAAAATATTAATCAAGATTTTTTTTCTATAAGAACTCTAAGACTCCAAGGCATTTTACTTTTTTGTTTTGTTTATTGACTAAACTTCAGTGCTCTTTAAATTTATTATATTTGAATGCTCCTGGAAGCTAATATGGCTAGCAATAACTTAATTATACTTGGAAGTTACTATGTTCCACATAGATACATTCTAGTAAACTCAAATTAAATGCTTCCCCAACTCGACTTTCCAAAATCTGCATTTCCCAAATGCTCAAAACCACTCTACTATTGTCCAAAGCAGAAAAAGTAATGCAAGGTAAATTGGATTGGTAAGAAACAGGAACAAATCAATTGAAGTTAAACTACTTTTTGAAATTTTTATAAAATTATATACATTAACTTTCATTAGTATCATGACTAATCTGTCTCCATCCTCTTGGCTTTGGAACTGTCCACACTAGCACCTGGTAGAAGGTCAGTTAGATAAATGAAGGATACTCCAGGCTTTGTTCACATGCTCACCCTGCAATGCTTTCCCTTCTCCCTCCCACTATCCAGCTGCTGCCCAACCTTTGAGGTTTCACTCACATATTTCTCCTCCACCATAGTCACCTGCTCTTATATTGCTCACATCAACTCCCCACCTGCCATTTCTATATTCCCAGTGAGGTGGTCATCAACCTGGGGACAAGGATACCTAGCATAGCCTTGGCACTTAAAGCATACTCAGCAAATAATTCTTGACAGACAGATTTGAAAATCCATCTGTTTTCCTATGGTTAACTAATTGGTGACTGCTATCCTGGCCTGGCCCACTCACTAGAACCAGATGTTTCTATAAGTTATTTTAAGGATTGCTTTATAAATGGAATTTTGACTCTTTCTCCAAAGATAAAGGAAAGCCTGCTGGTTTATTGCTCTCTGTCTACCGGATGTACAGAAGAGAAAGTCTTTCATAGATGACTGATTTCTAGAACAGATGTGCCAAGTTCCTTGGGCTAAAAACTCTTTAGTTGGAAACGAACCAGGGCATTTTTAATATGAGTTTTTAGAACATGTACTTAGAGCAATGCTAATAATGATCAGGGTGATGGTGACTTGGTTTAAGGGTTTTGAGGATCGAGAGTGTTAATAAAACTGCCTCGAGGAGCACAAGCTCACCTGCTATAGCAGAACTAATGAAGGACTCCATGCACAGAAGTGTCTCTTGTCAGAGAGGAAGTATTTGCTCGTGATCTCATCCAACGATGCACTTGACAAGGACAGAAATAGAAAACTGTCTGTGGCTACCCAGCAGAGATTTTCCTGGTGCCTTGGCTTATTATTCCTACTATTGTACTTCCTTCTTTCCTAAAAATCTTTTTTCCCTCTTGGCCTTTCAGTTGGCTTCAGCACCTTTTATGAGTTCTCATCAGCACAATTCATTCTTTGCTGAACAATGAAAAGATAAGGGAGGGAGAAATGAGGTAATGAATCTATTACTAATTGTGATGGGGAGTCAGGGAGAATGGTGCTGGCTTTCCTGTTGTTCATCCAAATCATGGTATTAAATCTTTTCCCTTGATATGTGCTAGAAGGAGATGAAGATTTCTTTATTTAAATGAAGAGCTGTAAGCATCAGGGGCCTTCTCCATAGTAAGATGAAAATCATTATTTATTGAGTACCTACTACGTGCTGGGCTCTGTGCTTGGCACCTAGACCAGAGGGGAAAGACAAATCTTTTGTCCTCAGGTTCCTCAAAAGCTCTGTATTCTGAAATTTGTTGTCCTCACAACACAGTGACTACAATCCAGATGGAACACCCTACCTGTGTTAGGAACTGTGAGAGACCCAGAGAGGTAGACAGCCTCTACAGCCCAGGCAGTGTGGCAATGCCAGATAGCAGTCAGGCCTATGTAACCTGGGAGCACAGGGAGACATCAATGCGGGCTGGTAGGGGAAAGGGTAGAGAAGGAATACATTATTTTATTTACGCTGGTAGCTCATAGCAGCCCTAGGAGGTGGTTATTATCCCATTGAAAATATGAGAGCCCCAGGTTACTCATTTAGTTGGAGTTTTGTCCCGTACACTGAAAGATTGTGGGTTCCATCCCCAGAGAATATACGGGAGACAACTGATCAATATTTCCCTCCTTCATTCTCTCCATCCCTCCCTCCCGCCCTCCCTCTTTCAAATAAATAAGCATAGCCTCAGGTGAGGATTAAAAAAATATGAGAAGTTCTGCCTCAGAGAGGGTGATTATTCTTCTCAGTGTCCCTCAGCTCTTGAGAGCTGGGCATGTCTTATTCATCTGTAAATCTTCAAAACATTCAGGGTAAACCCTCATTCAATCTTTAGGACTAAAAAAAAGTAAAGTTCTGAAAGCATGTTTCAAACTGAGATCTTTCTGATTCGAGGGTCTCTGGTCTTTCCTTTCTTCCATGGTAGGTACTGCTGACAGAATTGGAGAAATCAAGATGAGTAAACAGCTTGGAAAAAACAACATAAGACTACTTTTAAACATCTTGAGTTTTGACAGTGGAGATTCCTAAAGGTCCCTGGTAGATATGGGACTAATGCTGAGGAGTAAGGTCAGGGCCGATGCCGATGGGAGAGACTCTTGAACCAGAGGGAGTGGCAGAGGAGCTGAGGTAGATATAGACGGAGAGGAGGGAAGGAGAGAGGCCTGGGTCTGGGGACATGACCTTCTTAGCATTATTTAAATTGTCCAAGTTGGGTGGGCCTTAGAGATCTTTCAGTGTACCACCTGATTTTGTAAGTGAGGAAACTGAGAACTGGGAGGTTATATGCACATACTATCAGTGGCTGGACTCATGTATTCCCTATACCTTCCTTTCCCATACGTTGCTTGTGGTTACCCAAAGAGCAAATATTTTATGTGTCTACTGTCAGTGGCATCCATCCTTGCCTTTTGTTTCTTTTTGTTTTTTAATGGAGATTTAGGGCAACTGGACAAGCATTAAACCCCAAGAAAGAGTCCTCTTTAGTTTGTTTTGTTGCATTTCCATAGTGCAGATCATTTGGTCATTGGTCTCTTAAAAAATGAGACTTGTTCTCACCTGACAATGGAGATGTTGTCACATAGTGCCCGGTATTTAACATGACTCTCCATTTGATTTTACATGAATATCGCAAGGATCTGATGGAATGATGCAATAAAGAATATCCTGTGTACAAATTTGATAAGCTCTTAACAATATGGTGCCTGACAGCCTCTCACTTAAAGAGAAGACATTCTGTCAATCAGTATGAAGCATGCTAAAAATCTTTGCTTCCATAAAGTTCTTTTTGCCTGCAAAGCAGCTTTCTTCTCTCCAACTCTTAAGTGTCTTTAATATAATATGCCAACTGTGGCAGTTGGAAGCATAATGAACAGTAAGTTGCTTTCTTACTCTGAAGAACTTGTTATTCCCTTGACACCAGCAAGACTCTGGCTCTGAGCACTGATGCATTAGCACTTTTTTCAGCTGTCTATCCTCTGCTCTTTCCTTTATTTGAAGGGCAGAGCAGAAGAAACGATTGATTAGGCATTTGCCTTAAGCTGGACACTGTGCCACTTAATTTCTCTTTACCCTCTTATTTAATCCTCACAAGTGTTAGAAAGGTGGTAGATAGGGTATATGGTAGTGTCCCCTCCATGGAGATCAGGACACTGCATGTTATATACTGAATCATGTCCCACAAAATTCATATCTTCAAGCCCTAACCACCCATATGAGTATATTTGGACATAGGGCCTTTAAAGAGGTAATTAAGGTTAAATAAAGATGGAGGCATAAGTAGATACACTTTGCCTCCTTGCACAGTCAAAAGAAGGACAACAAATTTGAAAACAAAAAATAAACAGAACTATGAGAAAATCAAACTGTATAGAAATCCAACAACTAAGGAGTTAAAGAAGAAATATTCATCCAGACTGGTAGGAGGGTCAGAGGCAGGCAGCCAGGGTAGACAGGACTCCAGACAAGGCAGCAGCTGGTGGACCAGGCTAGGTAATAGCTGGTGGAGTGGGGCCATCCACATTTGCATGTGTATAAACTGGGAGTAACAACTGGGGAGTGAGGCAGACAGTGCAACCCAGGGTTCCATCATGGGAAAAGAAAGCCTCAAAATCTCCGACTGTAAAAACCTGTAGGGGTTGCAGCAGTGGTAGAAACTCCCAGCCTCACCGGAAAGTTCATTGGAGAGACCCACAGGGTCCTAGAATGTACCCAAAACCATCCACCCAAGATCAGTACCACAAGAGTCTAATTGGCTTGTGGGCAGTGGGGGAAGTGACTGAAAGCTGGCAAAGAGCTGAATAAGTGGCAGTATTCCCTCTCTGACCCCTCCCCCACAGCCACGTGGGTTGCCCACCCTGGCAAATACCTAAGGCTCCTCCTCTTACTATGTAACAGGCATGTGAGACAAAAAAATATGGCCCAAATGAAAGAACATTTCAAAGCTCAAAAGAAAAAAAAATAGAACTAAGCAATGAAGAGATAGCCAATCTATCAGATGCACAGTTCAAAACACTGGTAATCAGGATGCTCAGACAAATGGTTAAGGATGGTCAAAAAAAATATAGGAAAAAGTGAAGGCTATAAAAAGTGAAATAAAGGAAAATGCACAGGAAACCAAAAGTGATGGGAAGAAAACTGGGACTCAAGTCAACAGTTTGGAACAGAAGGACGAAATAAACATTCAACCAGAACAGAATGAAGAAATAAGAATTCAAAAAATGAGGAGAGGCTTAGGAACCTCAAGGACAACTTTAATTGTTCCAACATCTGAATCATAGGGGTGTCAGAAGGAGAAGAGGAAGAGCAAGAAGTTGAAAACTTATTTGAAAACATAATGAGAACTTCCCTATTCTGGCAAAGGAAATAGATTTCCAGAAGTCCAGGAAGCTCAGAGAGTCCCAAAGAAGTTGCACCCAAGGAAGCACACACCAAGACACATCATAATTATATTACCCAAGATTAAAGATGAGGAGAGAATCTTAAAAGCAGCAAAAGAAAAGGAGACAGTTACCTACAAAGGAGCTCCCATAAGACTATCAACTGATTTCTCAAAAGAAACCTTACAGGCAAGAAGGGGCTGGAAAGAAGTATTTGAAGTCATGAGCAGCAAGGACCTACATCCAAGATTACTCTATCCAGCAAAGCTATCATTTAGACTAGGAGGGCAGATAAAGTACTTCCCAGATAAGGTAAAGTTAAAGGAGTTCTTCATCACCAAGCCCTTATTGTATGAAATGGTAAAGGGATTTATCTAAGAAAAAGATCAAATATGAACAGTAAAATGACAACAAACTCACAACTATCATCAAATGAACCTAAACAAAAACAAAAACAAAAATGAACTAAGCAAACAACTAGAACAGGAACAGAATCGCAGAAATGGAGATCACATGGAGAATTACCAGTGGGGAGGGAGAGGGGGAGAATGGGTGAAAAGGTACAGGGAATAAGAAACATAAATGATAGGTACAAAAAAGACGGGAAAGTTAAGAACAGTATGGGAAATGGAGAAGCTGAAGAACTTGTATGTATGACCCATGGACATGAACTAAGGTGGGGAAATGCTGGTGGCAGGGGTACAGGGCAGAGGGGAATAAAGGGGAGGAATAAATGGGACAACTGTAATAGCATAATGAATGAAATATATTTTAAAAAAGAGGTAATTAAGGTTAAATGAATCATAAGGACGGGGTCCTAATCCAATAGGATTGGTGTCCTTATAAGGAGAGAGACACCAAGGATGCTTGCACACAGAGGAAAGGCTATGTAAGAACTCAGTGCAAGACAGCCATCTGCCAGTCAAGGAGAAAGGTCTTAGGAGAAATCAAACCTACTGACACCTTGATCTCGGACTTCTTTCTTCCAGAACTGTGAGAAAATAAATTTCTGTTTGAGCCCAGTCTGCAGTATTTTGTTACGGCAGCCCTGGTCAAACCAATATACTGAGGCTCAGGGAAATTAAATATATAACCCAGAAATGACTATTTCCCCTATTGAGAATGAGAGGAAGTCCCCTGGGGCAGAGGAGAGGTTTAGGAGAGTAGATCTGCATCCAGGCTGTGTCACTAATGAGCTGTGTGACACAGGAGAGTCACTGTAGGTCTCTGGGCCTTTTTCTTTGTTCATTGAACATGAAAGGAGCAAAATAAGTCAGCTCTGGCATCCTTTCCAACTCTGAAAGTCTGTGTTTTCAGACAATTTCTTCTAGACTTTATTGCCTCATTTGTAAAAGGGAATAGGAATATCTACCCTGAGCTATGTGAAGAAAATCAATGAGTTCAATAATGGGGTTTAAAAGAGGAAGGACTAAGTGTGTATAAGATGATGGAGCATGCAGATCTGCCTCAGATGAAGCTCATGTTGGCCCTTCTTCCCAGCCAAGGGGTCTTAAATAAGTGAACTTACTGTTTCTAAACTTCCATTAACTCATGTACAATATGGGTGCAACAGTGCTCCTTAACTTAAACCAAGGTTGTTGTAAAACAAATGAGATGCTCTCTGCAATAAACCCAACACAGTGCAGGGCCCATCACACTCTCTGTTTTGTGTCTGTGATTATTATTGGTATTCTTAAAGTCCCAGAATGGTGTCTTGTGTGCCCTAAGCTCTGCTGGTTCCTGTCAGAGCATGGTACTTAGAATCAGCAGGATTGGGCTGCAGTTTTGACTCCAACACTCACACACAGGCCACGTGAGCCTGGGCAAGGCACTTAGCCTCTGTGATCTTTGAGGTTCTGACAATTCCATGTGTTAGGTTAGTGCCTACTGTACAGATGATTAATTGCGATAAGGCATACTAAATGTGCCATGTCAATGGTAAAGCTGAATATAACTGTGAGTTATTACTGCTATGAGCAAAGATCATTTCCTCTGCTTTCTGCCAAGGGTCTTGCTCAGAGATGTTTGAAAGAAGGGGACAATAGAAGGGATGGAAGGTATATGCCCACTGTGGTGATAGTAGCATACAGACACGTCATATTAGAACAGAATGAATGGTAAATTTTGAGGGGTGATGCAGAACACGTTCCAAAGTTGTTCCTCCCAACCCCAGTCATTGCTAGAGAGTGTCTCAAGGTAGGAAGGTGTTTCCAGGACAAACCCTGTGAAGTGCTTCTAGTTAATCCAGATAGAACTGGAATTCCTCTGCTAAATAACCACAACTTCCTGTCAACAAGATCATTGGCAAGAAAGCAGAGGTTTATCTGCTTTATTCCTATGTGCTCCATAAAAGCTAGACTATAAGGGATTCTGAGGTTAGGCTGGTGATTTCTGGTTGTGCCCCATCTGGCATATCATAGGGTCAAGCAAATCATAGGAAGAGGTCTGTGGGGACCCCCAAGGCCAATGGAGAAGGTGGAGTCAGAGCCTCCTAGGACCAGGGGCTCCTGTCCCAGCAGTAGCCCTCTTTATTGATGGGATCTGCTGACCCACTCCAGCCCCATCTTGAAAGCAGGGGTTATAGTGATGGGTTGGAACCAGTAATGTGAGGAGTGGGTTGTTACAGGAATTTGGGCTGTAGAGAGTCTTTTCGAAGCCTCTCTTTCAGCATCAGATTGGTTCCGGATGTTTCCTGACTCCCATTGCCTGAAGAACACCATGAGCCCAATAAAATTTCCTAAGATTCTACTATTCAATGGTTCTTGTCTTAATTTCTATGAACTGTTTTTCAAATACTTTGAACACAACTCACATTAAGAAGCATATTTTCTTAATGATACAATTCATATAAATGTGTGTGCAGCATATATTTTGTCACAAATTAGTATTTACTTTGTGCAACTGACTATGATGTTTTCTTTTCTATTTGTTTGTTTGTTTGTTTTAAAAAATGCTGGGTAGAGTGACTAAATTTAAGCCATAGTGCTCAGTTTGGAACCACTGGAGTGTTCGTCCAGAGATACCAGGCTTCCTGTGAACAGTTACTTATCTTTACCTTTATGACCTGTGTGTACCTTCTAATGCAGGAAGTCAATGTGGAAAGATCATGGGCCTTGAAATTAGATCGGGGGCTAGCTGGTTTAAACCCCTGCTTCTTAGTGCCTCTTTTGCAGGAAATGATTGGATGAGCATGTGCAATTGGATGAGGCTGTGAAAATGTTAACAGCCTTAGCCCAAAGTATGACTTCAATAAACATTAACTGTCTTTTTGTTTCTAACCAAGTTGAGATCCATTGTCTCTGACAATACTTGAAGTTTCTTGGAACAGGAGGTCCTGCGATGGCTGTTAGGTTCAGATCGTCTGTGATGAGAAACAAAAGCTTGCTTCTTTAACTGATTGTTTTGAAGGGCTTCTTTGGGACTGATGTTCAAGATATTTCATGGTTGCTAGGGGTACATTTATGTTGTTTGCACTCAATGAATTAGAAGATGGTTAGGGATCTTGCAACACAGAAGGATGAAATTTTTGGCCTTGGCTAAATATTTTTTCTGGGTGAGAAGGTACTACACACACAAATCAGAAAAGATGGTGTCCAAATTGCCTTTAATAAGAGGGATGCCTTTAAAATGAATATAAGAAGAGAGCAAATTTACCAACAAGCTGAGCCAGTAAAAACAGCAACTGCTGAGCATTTAGATGAAATGCATCTAAGCATTTGGTGCTTGCTTTCAGATTTTTGTGTCCCATGTTTGTCTTCCCATGACATCCTCGCTCACAGCCTGGGCTTAGTAAATTGTAGTCATCAGTATCTGCCTGTGTCTTAGACACATCATAGAAAGATCTAGGCTGGACTTCCTAGTATAGTGGAAGAAAGAGTTTTCTGTTTTCTTCTCCTTGTCATTTTATGACTCGCTGGTGCTTGCATTAGCTTTGCTGCTGGTCTTCTGGGACCCCATTCTCTCCAGATACTCTACTGCCACTTCAGGCTAGACATAAGGAGATGGAGAGTAAAAGCAAGAATGCTCTCCTCATCACTCATTGTCCCAAGTATGGGCCCAGGCTTCTCACTGCATCACAAGACTCTTGTGTTTTCACACACTTAACTAGGGGGTTGAGCCCATCAATGGCTGTGCATCATAACTGGAATCCCTTCCTGGACCTGCCATTAAGCCTTGCCTTCCTGCATGGCATTAAGGGCCTTCCCTTTAAATTCACTCAGATCGGAATCCTCCCTCTCATTTTCTCTTTTATTTAAATTCTGCCTCCCTCTGACACTCCCTCTTCCTGATGCCCAGGGAACTCTAAATTCAATTTATAGTATAATACCTTCTCCCCAAAAAGGACTTGCTTTATCATGCAGACTGGTTTAGTCCTCTGCTGTAATCCCTCTCCTTTGCAAAAAACCCACCACAGGCCCCATAATCTTCAAAAAACTGCCTTCATTTCTGAAATAATTTTTGTATTCCTAGAACTTGAAAATGCTTACAGACAGTGTTTTGTTTTGGTCTATTATGTTTAGGGTGATTATTAGCTGATGCCATTTGAATGGGATACATTTACCAACTTCTGTGACCACCCCTGAAGTTACCTCCTGGCTCTCAGACTGTTCCTGATGACATATGTTGCTTCTCCATTCCAACTTGCCAGTCCTTGGAGTGGTGGAAACTACAGAGGGATGGGCTTTGTTCTATACAAGAAAGGAGTGGGTCATAGTCATAGTTAAGGAGAAAGTGGGTGTTTTAGCAAGACTAGTAGCTAGAGGATAGTTTTCATGGAGTAGGACTGAGAATCAAATATAATATTGCCCTAAGTGGCTTCCTTCTGGCACTAGGTAATAACTATTCCTGGACTCCCTGTCAGAAACTATCGAAGGAGTAGAGACATCTAGCATATGTGGAGGACATTAGATGCATTAATATATTATTAGGAGATAATAGGAACAAATATTCAAACCAAGAATTTGGCTCTTATCAGTCAGGCTCTTGGTGCATTAGGAGAGAAATTATCTTTTCACTTGATATATGCAGGGTGTGTCCAGACTTGTAAGTCTGGTTTTGGAGTCACAAATGGAAATGCACTGAATCTGACAGAGGTGACAGCTTTTCACATATGGAAAACTGAATAATAACAACAATTCCATTTGTGAAGAAGGGCCGGAAATTCAATTCTAATGCAAGGCAGGGGCCGAGATGAACACATTCAAATTGGAGTTTGCCTGGACTCACTATTTTCCTTTTAAAGTGACAAAGGAAATAATGGTTGATGAAGTTGCCTGTAGGGGACCTTGGAAAGAGTCTTTCTTGCTATTTAAAAAAATGAGATTTCACATAGAGGCTATTAATTTTTACCAGTCATTTGATAAATGCTGCATTAACTGGTTTAACACTATCAAACACCATATTGCCCATAATGATCTGAATGGCATGCTTGTAAATACAGATCTCTGATATTCAGAGAGTAATATCTGCGTATGAAAGGTACATGTTGACTTGGATATTTTTTATTTGTTTTGGTGTGATGGAGCTCTGAATATAATGGAATAAATATATGACTTACACTACTTTAGAAAATTAATATCCAGACAAAACTGGTTTTACAGTCAGGGGGTCAGGGGGACAAGCCCCAGCAAGGGGGCTGAGTTGATTGGAGCATCCTTCCCTACACCAAAAAGTTGCAGGTTCAAACCCCAATTGGGGCATGTACAGGAGGCAATGGATTGATGTCTCTCTCTCATATTGATGTTTCTGTCTCTCTCTTTGTCTGTCTTTCTATTTCTCTGTGTCTCTCTCTCTCTTCCCCTTCCTCTCTCTCTGATATCAAGAACAAAAAAAATCCCCTAGTGAGGATTAAAAAAATAATGAAGTTGGGGAGGTGATGGAATCTTGAGTCCTAATTTCTTGGATCAAAAGCAGGATGAAGCAATAGCAGGTTTACAGTTGTGAGTACACAAAACAGTTTATTCTTATATTATTATTTATTATTTCGTTATTTTTCCATATAAACAACTGTAAACCTACCTTTGCCTCACCCTGTATTTACACAATTACTGTGTTTTAAACTAAAGTTACTTTTGATTTCAATTTCAACAGTCTCCAAAATCTTGGGCTCTGGAATCGGAGGCAAATTAACATGAGCCCATATTCTATCTTGGTTTCTAATTCTTATCTGGATGGCTAGTTAACATGGGCTACTGGATCCCAGAAATAGAATTACTTGGTCAAAAGTGTTTTGACAGATTTTGATCAAGAGTGCCAAATGAGTTTACAGATACATTGTAATAATTTTGCTGCCACTGGCAATAAAGAATATCAATTTCCCTGAAGCTTTGCCAACAATAGGTATTGCCATTAAAAAATGGTACTTTTGCCCTGGCCAGGTTGCTCGGTTGGTTGGAGCATTGTCCAGTACACCAAAGGGTTGCAGGTTCAGTTTCTGGTCAGGGCATATACCTAGGTTGCATGGTTTCTCTCTCCCCGTCCCTCCCTTTCTCTTTCTCTTCTTGCCTTCCTTTATCTCTAAAATTGATAAACATATCCTCGGGCGAGGCTCATACATAAATAAATAAATAAAGTTACTTTTATAGGTGAATAATAATTACTAGTTTTAATTTCTATTTTGTTGACTACCAGTGACTTGAATATTTTTATGTTTATTTACTATTAATATATCCTCTTTACATACTATCTGTCCATATCTATTACATATTTATGGGGATAGTATTAAGGCATTAAAATAATTATATGGACTCCTGCTCCTTATATAGTAAAACTATTCATCTGTGCTTTATCCAATGTGTTTTGTTAGTCTGTTATTTCCCATTCTTTCACACACTGTTTTAGATATATAATGTTTTAGATATCCAGGTGGTGATATGTGTTGATCTTTTACTTTTTAATTAATGTATCCTTTTATAACTTAGTACATCACATCATCTTAAAGAGACTTATAAACATTTAATTTTATCTTTTAATTCAAAAAACTATTTTTAATCAACTAATTCATTCAGAATTTATCTTGCCCCATGGGATGATCTAAAAATATAAGCAGCTAACCAGTTATCACAACATGACTTTATTGGTGGAAGTCAGTCAGGAGGGGTGGGTTGCGGTAGGGGGTGGAAAGTAAGTTGGATTAGGAAGACAGAGCCCAGCCCGGTGAGGAGCAGAGTTGAGAGAAGCGGGCCGATGAAGCCAGGTCACAGTGTTCTGTTCAATGTGGGTTCCAACCGCATTGGTTTATTCTGGTGCAGATGGAGCTGGATAAATTGATACTGAGGAAGAATGTTGGAGAAGTGCTTGACCAAGTGTTCCCACCTAGTGAAGTCAAACCAAGAAAGCTTCCCTATCCCACATATCCAGGGTGTCCCAATTCTTTGGGGACAAAATGCAACTGCAGTGAAGGGCAGCATAGTGAGGAATCATTCTTTCCCCATTAGTTGATAATCTTATATTTAACTCTAATTACTATCTAGTCTATGCTCTGATCAAGTCATTGATTTCTGCATCGGTAGCAAACTGTTTTAATTATTGGCATTTTCCTGTGTGTTCTGGATTTACAAGGGCTTCTTTCACTCCCCACATGACTTTCTATTGTCCTTTTAAAATGTGTTTTCTCGATTTTCTCCCAAATTCAATTTACAATACTTCTATCTGGTTTAAGCAAACAAAGCAAGACACACTATTGATATTTTAATTTAAATTTCTTGAAAGCAATGTACTAATTGAAATGAACTGACATCCTTAAAATATTTAGACTTTTCATAGAAGAACATGCTGAATCTTCCTATTAGTCAAGTTTTATTTTATATCTCTCAGTAAAATACTCCAGGCTCCTACCCCCATCTCTCCTAATCTAGGTCACACACATTTCCCATTAAGATTCTATCTTTATATTTTTTGTTCTACTGGGAATGGGTGTGTTTTTTTTCCAGTATGAAATGTTCTGTATCCTTATCTAACAATTTTATTGATTTTCAAAAATTAATTCCAATCCTTTTTTAAAATGAATTTTCTATAAGTACTTATGATTTTTTTGTTTTCTTTCCAACATATGTGTTTTTCTCTTTCCCTTTAATTGTTGGTCACAACCCAACTGTGAATATATTTGTTTTGTGCCTGATTTTATTAGTGCTGTCTCTAGTGGTATCAACTTTGTGTGGTGTTTGTTGGTTCAAAACAAATGTTCATATGTTGAGTGAGACATGCTTCTATTTCCACTACTTGAAGGTGTTTTATAAATAGTGGGTATTTAATTTTACCTACTTCTTTTTATCTTTTTGTGATAATATTGTTTGATTTTCTTACTTGGCATATTGGTGAAATTATTACAATGTCTAGTACTGATTTGTTCTTACTTTCCAGAAATCAGTGCTATTCGATTATAATGGCCAAGTCTTTAAATTAGGTAATGAATTTCATTTGCTATTATAGCTGAGATTTTTATATTTATAAGTAATATATACCTGTAAGTTTTTATCCTGCATACTTCAGGTTTTGTGTCGCTTTTATTATATCTGCTTGGACTTGTGTAGCTTTTAAAATTATTTTCTGTTTATCAAATTTTAAAGAAATTTGTAATGATCTTTTTGCATTTTCTTTAGAAAGTTTTATTTTTAAAGATTTTTTTTTATCTTTAGAGAGAAGGGAAGGGAGTGAGAGAAAGACTGATGTGAGTTAGAAACATTGATCGGTTGCTTCTCATACACACCCGCACTGGTCACCGAATCCACAACCCAGGCCCAGGCCTGATGGGGAATCAGCTGTCGACCTTTCGCTTTGTGGAGCGATGCCAAACCAACTGAGCCATACAGGTCAGGGCTTCTTTAGGAAGTTTTAAAAAATGCATCAGTAACAGCTACTGATGCTAGGGATTTTTGGAGGGATATCCTATGTAAAATTTTTTATCTTTCTTTATTATCCTATGCAGGTTTTATCTTGTATCAATTTTATTAATTTTTTCAGAATATTACCAATTTCATTGATAACTTCAAATATAACAGTATGCTTTCATTCTTATAACCTGTATATTGGTTGCTAATAGTTTCTTTCATTAAATTTACTGATCTTTCTCCTTGATTTTATATACCATAGATTTTGTTCATAATTTTAAAAAATACCCAGATACTGCTTTTATTTAGTAATTCTACTGTCCAAAGACAGAAGCCACACACACACAAATTATTAGGAAACAGACAGTAAAATTATTAGATTACATTACTAATATGATCTTGGTTTTCCCTTTCCTTTGTTGATCATCATTTTCCTCCAGTCTGGAAAGTGAAAGATTTACTCTTCATCCTTGGCAATCATATTTTCCAGGGATATACCCACGTCAGCTATTTCTACACTAGTCTTGCCTTCAACACAACAGATTTTTCAAAATGAAGAGTCAAATATATCTTGGGAAAATATTTACCTATTATTTTTAAACTTTAGCGCTTCTTTATACTATTCAACCTTTATTTTTACCAGAGTTTTATCTGCATTTTACTCAGAGAGTCAAGTAGGCCCACAAGGCCTGCCATGAAGAATACCCCTCTCCCTGCCAGCCAATCTCTCTTCCTACAATTTTCTATTTTCCAGAGGGATCTAATTTCAAATCTTAGTTTTCTAATCTCCATGTTAAAAAACATGCCTATTTATCATTTTTTGAGTGTTAGGTGATAGCATTATCTGTTAGTCTCATTATGGACGTTGCTTTACCACTCCCCCCCCCATTCATATCTCCACACGCACACTCCCTAGTCTTCCTTCTCCCAATGTGGGTTTCTCATTTTTTTAAAAGATTTTATTTATTTATCCCCAGAGAGGGAAGGGAGGGAGAAAGAGAGAGAGAGAGAAACACCAATGTGTGGTTGCTGGGGGTCGTGGCCCGCAACCCAGGCATGTGCCCTGACTGGGAATCGAACCTGCGATGCTTTGGTTTGCAGCCCGCACTCAATCCACTGAGCTATGCCAGCCAGGGCGGGCTTCTCATTTTTTTAACATGTTTCATTTATTTTCTATTTATTTATCTTTTTGCTCTGTATTTTAAGAGATTTCCTCAACTTCATCTTGTATTTCTGTCTTTACTGTCATTTAGTAGGGTTTGAGTATCACTCGAACTCCTTTTTTTAAACAGAAAACAGTAATGACTAGTTTTCTGTCCTCGACTTGCAGTGTAAAATAATGAGAATTTTTGAATGCATCATATATGTTTTCTTGACATTTACATTTTTGCTTTTTATCATGTAAGAATTTCATGAGCCAGTCTTCTAAATTATTCCCTTCCTCCTTTTTTAAAGTATCTTTCTTGCTGTCTACTATCTTTATTCAATTTATTTAAATGTATAGGGTAATTTAAAATGCTTTCCAATAACACTTCTGTATTTTCCATTTGCTCCATTTGCTTTTGTTTTATGGAATCTGTGTATTCAATAAGCATGATATATTATTCCCTGAATTCAGTCTGTGTCAGGGGGAACTGTTTATTTAAAAACTTCCAGCTTTGTTCCTCTTTTTCAAGTTGTTAGTCTCTTTACTTATTTTACATATTTTTTATCTTCAGATTTTATGAGTGAAAGTTTCTATAACTGAAAGGTTTCACATGTTGAGATCAATCAGGATTGACAACTGGTACAGATTTCATCAAGAGTGTGGTATATAAGCTGTTTGTGTGTGTGTGTGTGTCTGTGTGTGTGTGAAATGAACTGTGATTCTCTTTTCCCTTGTGGGCCTCTCTACAGTACAGACGATATATTTCATCTCTCGTTCACTTCCTCAGAATTTTAGGAGTGTTACCAGATTTGTTCTCTGCTTCATTAATGAAAAGGCAGTTACTATTGGCTACTGAAATTTTATTTTGAGGTAGTTTTCTTGATTCAGTTAAAGCCAGGTCTAATGGTATATTATTGAAAACATTAAGCAGTTTTTTTTCCTAATATGGGTAATGTTTGGAGCAAATCCATTTCAAAGAAAAATTTTGCTTGGTGGAGGTATTCGTTTTGTGCTGGATATTTTGATAGACTTCACTTGATTTTGTTCTTTTTCTTTTACTTTGTTTTTGAGCTAGGAGAAATGTCAGTGGCCCAGTGGTGAGGAAGAGTCAGGAGGTGAGAATTGCCATCAGGTGCGTGTTCTGCCTGAGCACTGCATTCCTTCTGTCAGGTGGACCACAGCAGTTCCTGTTTTGTAGAAAGAATTGTGCCCTAACTCCAACTTCTTCCAGTCCTTCAGGCCAGGGCTGCCCAAAAGAACTTTCTGAGATAATACTACATTATCACGATCTGTATCTGCTCTAGTAGAGTGCCATTCATCACATGTGACTGTGAAGCATTTGAAATATGGCTAATGTGACTGAGAACCTATGTTTAAAATTAATTTAATTTCAATTAATTTCAATTTGAATGTGAATAGCTATGTGTAGCTAATGGCTGCCATATTGGACAGCAGGGCTCTAGGCATCTCAGAGCATTCAGGTGGAAAAGGAAATTACTCTTCCCACGCAAGAGTAATTCTGAGTCTAGATGAGAAGGAAGATGTCAGCCAGCAACTCATGGTCTTCTGAGAGCTTTGGTCCACAGACATAGAAGGAAGCTTCAGGGGAGACTGAAAGGTCTTTTGGTTTGAGAAAATGTAGATTCACTCACAGAATAGTTGAACTTACAGTAGGGAAAACACAGACCCAAATGCTCATCAGAGTTGGAAAAAATAGACACATGGGACTCAAAGCTACCTCTTAAAAGGGCTGATTTAAATCCTGGAGCCATCATTTCATAAATTCCTCCTAGCACCTGTGCATCATCTTTTTCTGTTTCTCATTGTGGTTGCACAAAGTTTCTCTTTCATAAGGTTTAATATTTAGTTTAAGGATGATTTGGGAGAGGGATTACCTTGTAACTTAACTACTTAGCCATCTTCCTAGAACCCTTCTGATTTTATTTTGAAATTTGGAAAAAAGAGCAAAGTCATGAGCCAGGCTGATAAAATAATTAGTTTGATCATTTGAGAAGTGAGAGCTTGTAAAAGCCATTGGTTTAAGCTCTCCACTTCATCTTGACAGCACTTTGCCATCTGACACTCAATTTAATGTTAAATTGGGGGAGATAGTAGAATAGGAGGGGTGTGGGTGTCATTTGTTATCACCTCTGTCCTCATCTGCTTGGTACTCCTATCCCATTCAGACTCCTCAGTCTCCAATCATTTTAACCTGAATCTCATCTCAGCAAAACAACTTCTCACCCTCCTTCACCCTAATCAGATTTTTTTTAAACTGAGAAAGATGGTGTCCATGATTACTTCCTCAAAACTCCATCCATTTGGCCCTGTGGCCAGCTTTCCAAACAGCCTACAGACTTCCTGTCAATGAATTCTGTGAAACCAGTTGCACATCAGGATGGCCTTATTTGCTTTCTGTGTTAAGTAGAAAAATTGGATTTAGAAAGCTTTTCCTAATCTGGATCTCTGCAATATATAATAAACTTCTTACATCTGTCACCATCAGCATTCTCCTTGCTGTCTTTACTTTTATGTTTCAGAGAGGACAGACAGGGGTGCCCCTTCTTTCTCTTCCTATTCAAGCACTATCTTGGGACAGCTTGCCCTGAAGATTAGTGACATCTTCCTGGCTGGAATGGTGGGGACCGAAACAAATTTAGGATTGTCCTCTATACCAATCACATTCTGTCCTTATTAACTCTAAGGAGCAACTCTTGAACTGGAAGCTTTTAAGCATTTTGAAGCCTTTCATAATGTAAAATAAAAGTTAAGCCTAAAGCTCTCTGAGCATCCTGTCTCTTGAGAGCATTGATTATATCCTAAAGATAATGTTTTCAAAGTAGGGATTGAAGCCTGCTTGCGCCAGAATCACCTCCTGTGCTAGTTAAAATGCAGATGCCCAGGTCTACATCAGGCCCTACTAAACCAGAACCACTGAGGTCAAGGCCCCATCTGCATTTTAACACCTCCTCGGGTTATTTTTAGGCTTATCAATAATCACTTTAAAAGAAGTAATGTTATCAAACAGCTCATTCAATGCTTACTCTTACAGTCTGGGGAATCAGACAGCAACCTTTCCATCAGTAGAGGGTAGACCAGTGGAGAGTAAAGCATAAAGTGTAGAAGTAAAGGAGGTACAATTTTTAATTGTGTCATTATTTGCCTGCTGTGGGACAAAGAATCTCCTTGACTTGGATTCCTTGTTTTTAAATGCTTGCTTTGCAGGCTTGATGAGGTATGAATATAAATCACCTGGCAAATAGTGAGCACTTCATGTTTTCTATTATGATTTCTCAATGGATGCCATGTTTTAAAAAGATGTTATGTATAAAACAACTTTATTTTATGAAGCAATAATTTACTTATTCATCAAAGACATGTACACCAGCCAGTTAGGGTTCTGATGAGCTTGAGTTCCCCCATTGATGTCACTCCTGACAGTTACACAGGAGTTTAGTGTCTCAGCCTAGTATTGCCATTTGGTTTTTTGAAATATTCAAATAGTTTCTGTACCTTCTTGACGACAACCTTTGTCAATAGTTACTGGTATCTAAAACTGTGGTTGGCAGCTGCACAATTTTAGGCCCATGTTTAGCTAACAAGGGTCAACAACTGTCTTCCATGTCCTATAATCGAAAGAACAATTCAACAGGGTTTTATTCAAGACTCCATAGTTCCAACACCATGCTCACTCTCCACTAGGGCTGTAAAATGAGCATCACTTGTCCTTCCTCCATGAAGCATGTTTTGGAGTTTGGGGGAGCTTATTTTTCTCTTCAGAAATGTCCTTCCTCATCATTAACAGGTTAATGCTTACAGCAGCATTCACCTACGGGGATAGAGTACATAGAGATTTGGCCCCTACTGTATGGAGAAGTCTAGACTACAAGAAGTCATGTCCTGGTGGTTTCTCGGAGATGCCTGGGAACTGTGGAGGTCTGGTTGATAAGATCTGCATTTCATAGCCCCCTTTATCCATAGCAGCTCTTCATGGAACCCATTTCATATTTTAGTATCCATGTATGAATTTGAAAAGAATGTTATTGTAAATATTCAACAAAAGTCTTTTAAAATTACTGGTGTAGTCCAACATATTTAAGTTTAAATTATGGCTTAGCAAACTGAAGTTCCATAAAAACAGACAAAATGCCTGAACTAAGGATTCAGAGTTGGTTGGGTTAAATCAATTTCAAATAACATGAAAGAAGCGCTTACTATAAGGCTGGGTAAAGATAAAGGGGCCACAAAATATGGTCTTTGACCCCAAAATATACTAAAAATGCACAAGAGAGGTATAGAATTATCTACAGACAGACATGCAAATGTGTTAAAAGTGTTATGGGAGCCCAGTTGTGGATCCAGAATGATAGATAACATTGAGTGCTAACTCTGTATTAGGTACTGTGTTTGATTATCATCTATCTATCTATCTATCTTTGTGAAATAGGCATTATTTTTACCATTTTACATAGAAGAAAACCAAGATTTAGAGATTTAGAGAGGTATATCTTGCCCAAGTTCACATAATTGGTGGCAGAAATTGGGATTCCAGCACAAATAGCCTGACTCTGGAGCTCAAATTTTCATTTACTATGGAATTCTAAGACCATTTCAACAGAAATTAGCTTTTGAACTCAGCCTAAAATGATAAGCATTTTTAAAATGGGTGGTGGGACTGATGACCCCCTGAGACCTTACTCTACCACAAGGGTCTGTAGGTACCTGATGGAAGGATGACTGGATATGGTATACCCTGGGACTTTTTCTGAGTGACTTCAGACCCAGCACTTGCACCAAGTTTGAACCTGCATCAGTCTGGTGAACACCACCTTCCCCTACCTGGTAACTTGCTGAGAAACTACATCATGCAACTAGAGTACCACCAGAGTCTGTTTCAGTGACTGAGACTAACAGGCAGTCAGCAGATGGAGGCAGATGAAGGCAGATCTTGGGGTGCCTTGGGCCTTTTGTAGACCTGTCCCCAGGCTCAGTGCTGGTGGAAGCCAGCCTTGGTGTGCAGCTTGGTATTTCCCATGCACACAAAGGTTCAGCATATGCAGGCACAAACTATGGGTCATTCTGTAGCTCCAAACAGGTTGCCCAGGGCCAGTCACAGGCAGCATCTGATATTGATCTGCATTGAAAGTCCCTCCCAAGAGGCCCTAGAAAGACATAACTAGTGACCAGCTTCGCATAACAGCAGAACAGAATCCAATAAGCTTCACAAGCAACATATCCAAAGGGAGATTTTTGCAGGCACCAAACCCTGCTGATACAAATTCTGATTTATGTGGTCATCACCTGCACAGCAGCTCACATGATGTGGTTGCAGTTGAGCCTCACAGTCAGCCAACTTGAGGATGGCCAATGTAGAATGGGCCAATAGCAATCAAGACTCAGTTACAACAGGAGGGCTCACATAACCCACACAAGGGACATTCCTGGAGCACTCAGCTCAGGTGATCAAGAAGATTGTGCCACTGGGTCCCACAGGACACCTATACAGAAGGCCACCCTACCAAAACCAGGAGTCATAGAAGATGTGCCTAATACATAGGAAAAAAATACCAAGGGGCAGCCAAAATGGAGAGGCAAAAAACATGCCCCCAGTGCAGGAATGGGAGAAATCTTCAGAAAAGAGCTAAATGAAATAGAGGCAAGCAATTTATCATATATAAAGTTCAAAGAAATGATTATAAAGATTCTCAAGGAACTTAGTGGTAACTTCAACAGCATGAAAAAGGACACAGAAATCATAAAAAAGAACCAATCAAAAATGAAGAATACACTGGAAAGAATAAGCAGGAGTTACATAAATAATAGAGAATCAAATCAGCCACTTGAAAGACAAGGTAGCAGAAAACACCCAATCAGAACAGCAAAAAAAAAATAAAAATAAAAATAGAATTCAAAAAGTGAGGAGACCTTAAGGGTTGTTTGGGACAATATTAAGCTTAACAATATCTGCATCATAGGGGTTCCAGAAGGAGAAGAGAGAAGGCAAGTGATCAAGACCCTATTTGAAGAAATAATGACTGAAACTTTCCTAACCTGATGAGGGAAAAAGACAAGTCCAGGAAGCTCAGAGAGTCCCCAAAAAGATGAACTCAAACTGGATCATATCAAGGCACATCATAATTAAATGGCAAAGGTTAAAGACAAAGAGAATTGTAAAAGCAGCAAGAGAAAGACAGCTACCTACAAGGGAGTTCCCATAAGATGGTCAGCTGATTTCTCAACAAAAGCATTTTATGCCAGAAGGGATTGGCATGAAATGTTGAAAGTGATGAAAAGCAAGGAACTACAAATAAGACTACTTTATCCAGCAAGACTGTCATATCAGATTAAAGGAGAAGTAAAGAGCTTCCTACATGAAAATTAGCTAAAGAAGATCGTTATGACCAAACCAGTATTGCAAGAAATGCCAGAGGGTCTTCTAGGAGGAGAAGAAGGAGGAGAAGGAGGAGATGAATGAAGAGGAAGAAGAGAAGGAGGAGGAGAAGGAAGAGGAGGAGGAGGGAAAGAGGAGAAGGAGGAGGAGAAGGAGAAGAAGAAATATAGTAATAAAGAATAAAATGGCAATAAATATGTACCTATGAACAATAATTACTTTAAATGTAAATGGCTTAAATGCTCCAATCCAAACACATAGGGTAGCTGAATGGATAAGAAAACAAGACCAATGTATATACTTCCTATAAGAGACTCTCCTCAGGAAGAAAAATACAGACAGACTAAAACTAATAGGATGGAAAAAAGATATTTCATGCAAATGGAAATGAAAAAAATCTGGGGTAGCAATACTTGTATCTGATAAAATAGACTTTAAAACAAAGGCTATAATAAGAGATAAAGAAGGACACTACTTAATGATAAAGTGAGCAATCCAACCAGATGATATAACCCTTGTAAACATTTATGCACCCAACGTAGGAGCACCTCAGTATATAAAGCAGATCTTGATGGATATAAAGAGAGAGATCAACAGTAATACAGTCCTACTAGGGCATTTTAACACTCCACTGACATCAAAGGATAGATCATCCAGACAGAAAATTAGCAACAAAACAATGGCTTTAAATGTCACACTAAATTAGGTGGATTAGGTTTAATTGGTATTATCAGAATATATCACCCCAAAACTGCAGACCATACATTCTTTACAATTGCATATGTTGCATTATCTAGGATAAGCTGCATATTAAGACACAAACAAGTCTCAATGATTTTGAGAAGATTGAAACCACATTAAGCATCTCATCTGACCATAATGGTCTGAAACTAAACATCAAAATCACAAGAAAAAAAACTGAAAACACACAAACACAAAAAGACTACATGCTACTAAACAATGAAGTGGTTGACAATGAGATCAAGAAAGAAGGAATCAAAAGATACCTTGAAACAAAAGAAAATGAGAACACAACAACCTAAAATCTATAGGACACAGTGAAAGCAGCCCTAAAAGGAAAATTCATGCCATTACAGGCCTCCCTCAGGAAACAAGAAAAATCTCAAATAAATCATCTAACCCTACACTTAAAAACACTTTTAAGTACAACAAACAGAGCCCAAAGTGTGTAAAAGAAAAAAAATGCTAAAGATCAAAACAGAAATAAATGAAATAGAATCTTAAAAAATGATACAAAAGACCAATGAAACAAGAGCTGGTTCTTTGGAAGGATACACAACTTTGACAAACCTTTAACAAGACTCATTAAGAAAAAAAAAAGAAGAGGACCCAAATAAATAAAATCAGAAATGAAAGAGAAGTAACAACTGACACCAAAGAAATACAAAGGATTGTAAGAAAATATTTTGAACAACTATATGCCAAATAATTGGACAATCTGGACAAAATGGATGAATTCCTAGAAACACAACCTTCCAAAATTGAATCAGGATGAGTCAGAAAATCTGAATAGACTAATTACAATTAATAGAATCTAAGCAGTAATCAAAAATCTTCCAGCAAAGAGAAGTCCTAGACTGGATATGAATTTTAGCAAACATTCAAAGAAGAGTTAACACCTTTCCTTCTCAAACTATTCCAAAAAATTCAAGAGAAGGGAAGACTCCCAAGCTCCTCTTACAAGGTCAGCATTATTGTAATTCTAAAACTAGATAAAGACACTGAAAAGGAAGAAAATTATAGGCCAATATCCCTGATGAATATAGATGCTAAAATCCTGAACAAAATATTAGCAAACTGGATCCAACAGTGCATTAAAAAGATTGTGCACTATGATCAGGTTGGATTTATTTCAGGGTTGCAAGGTTCATGCAATATCTGTAAATCAATAAACGTGCAATCGATAACCACATAAACATAATGAAGGATATGTACCATGTGATCATATCAATAGATGCAGAGAAAGCACTTGATAAAATCCAGCACCATTTATAATAAAAACTCTCAGCAAAGTTGTAATAGAGGGAACATACCTCAACACAGTAAAGGCCATATGTGACAAATCCATAGCCAACATTATACACAATGGGCAAAAACTAAAAAGAAAATTTTTTATGATTGTGAACAAGACAGGGATGTCCACTTTTACCACTTTTATTCAACATAGTATTGGAAGTCCTAGCCACAGTAATGAGACAAGGAGGAAAAATAAAAGGCAACCTAAATGAAAAGAAAGAAGTAAAATTTTCATTATTTTCAGATAATGATACTGTATATAGAGAACCCTAAGATTCTACTAAAAAAACTACTAATACTGATAAATGAATTAAGTAAAGTAGCAGGATACAAAATAAATATCCAGAAATTAGTTGCATTTTTATACACTAATAGTGAACTCTCAGAAAAAGAAACTAAGAAAACAATCCCATTTACAATTGCATTAAAAAAAAAAACCTAGGAATTAATTTAACAAACGTTGTAAAAGACCTGGACTTGGGCTTTGCCTGGGTGGCTCATTTTGTTGGAGCATTGTACCATACACTAAAAGTTTGTGGGTTTGATTTCCAGTGCCCTAGGCACATCCTAAGTTGCTGGTTTGATCCCAGGTCAGGGTGCATAGGAGAGGCAACTGATTGATGTTTCTCTCTCACATCAGTGTTTCTCTCTCACTGTCTCTCTTTCTCTAACAATCAATAAACATATGCTCAGTGAGGATTAAAAAAATATACTTGGAAAGTTGTAAGACACTGAAGCAAGAAAATGAAGATACTAATAAGTTGAAGCATATGCTGTGTTCATGTATAGGAAGCATTAACGTCATTAAAATGACCATACTACCCCAAAACAATCTGTAGACTAAATGCAATTCCCATCAAGATACCCATGCGTATTTCACAGAGCTAGAACAAATATTCCAAAAATTATGTGCAACCACAAAAAACAAACAAACAAACAACAGCTGCAGATATTTTGAGAGAGAAGAACAACATTAGAAGAATCACACTATCCAATATCAAGCTATACTACAAGTCCACAGTAATCAAAACAGCATAGTACTGACATAAAAACAGATGTATATATAGATCAATGGAACAAAATAGAGAACTCAGAAATAAACCCACACCTATATAGTCAATTAATATTTGACAAAGGAGGCAAGAAGGTACAATTGGGTAAAAACAGTCTACTCAATAGATGGAAAATTGGACAGACACGTGCACAAATGAAACTAAACCCCTTCCTACACCATACACAAGAATAAATTAAAAGTGAATTAAAAGATGTAATGTAAGGCTGGAACCCATACAAATCCTGAAAGAAAATATATGCAGAAAAAATGTCCAGTGACATTCTGGAAGAAAATATAGGCAGAAAAAATGTCCAGTAAAATCTTGGACATTTCTGCCCTGGCTGGTGTAGCTCAGTGGATTGAGCGCGGGCTGCGAACCAGGCATCGCAGGTTCGATTCCCAGTCAGGGCACATGCCTAGGTTGCAGGCCATGTCCCCCAGCAACCGCACACTGATGTTTCTCTCTCTCTCTCTCCCCCTCTCCCTTCCCTCTCTAAAAATAAATAAATAAAATCTTAAAAAAAAATCTTGGACATTTCTTATAGCAGTGTTTTTGTTCTGATACATCTCCTCAGGCAAGAGAAACAACAACAACAACAAATAAAGCCACATCAAGCTAAAGTTTTTTGCACAGTAAAGGAAGCCACCAACAAAATGAAAAGACAAAAGACAATCCACTGAATGGGAGAACATATTTGCCAATGATACATCTGATAAGAGGTTAATATCCAAAATTTATAAAGAACTTATACAACTCAATAAAACCCCCTCAATCAGTCCAATTAAAAAATGGGCAAAGGATCTGAATAGGCACTTCTCTGAAGAGGATATACTGATGGCCAATAGACATATATATGAAAAGATACTCAATGTCATTGATCATCAGATTAATGTAAATTAAAACCACAACGAAATATCACCTCACATCTGTCAGAATGGCTATCATCAATAAATCAACAAACAAGTGTTGGTAGGATGTAAAGAAAAGGCAACACTGATACAGTGTTGGTGGAAATGAAGCTTGGTGCAGCCACTATGGAAAGCAGTATGGAGTTTCCTAAAAAATTATAAGTAGCACTGCCTTATTCCACTTCTGCAAATATATCCAAAGAGACCTGAAACTCTTAATTTGAAAGAATATATGTACCCCCATGTTCATGGTAGTGTTATTTACAATAGCTAAGATTTGGAATCAGCCCAAGTGGCCATCAGCAAATGAATGTGTTAAAAAAAAAAAAAAAACATGGCGCATTTACACAGTGGAGTACTACTCAGCCATAAGAAAGAAGGAGCTCTTACCTTTTGTGACAACATGGGTAGACCTGGCAAGCATTATGCTAAGTGAAATAAGCCAGTCAGAAAAAGACAAGTACCATATAATTTCACTTATATGTGGAATCTAATGAACCAAATAAACAAACAAAATAGAAACAGACTCATTAATACAGAGAACAGACTGACAGCTGTCAGGGGTGAAGGGATTTGGGAGGCTGGTGAAAAAGGTGAAAAGATTAAACAAAGAAAAAAAGAGCTTGTAGACAAAGACAACAATACATTGATTACTAGAGGAAAAAGAGGATTCGGGGAGGTAGAAGAGGATAAAGGCAGGGATAAACGGTAATGGGAAGAGACTTGACTTGGGGTGGTGAACACAATACAGTACATAGGTGATGTATTATAGAATTGTACACTTGAAATCTATATAATTTTATTAACCAATGTCACCCCAATAAATTCAATTAAAAATTAAAAAATAAAATGGGTGGTGGAAAAGGACCATGGATGGGGAAGGTATTCCAGGTAGAGTGCCCAGTACAGATGCAGTCCTGGAAGCTTATTAAATGGTGAAAATGCAGTGTGAGAACACATTTTGAAAAGTCTGCAATTGCTTTGTAACCTCTAGCCAATAAGTGAATGGGAGATGGCATGGCACACTGTTTAAGAAGGTTGGAGTCAACATCTGCCTCTTCACAACTGCGTGACACTAGGCATGTTACTTAATATCTCTGTGCCTCAGTTTCCTCATCTCTAAAATGGGAGCATAACTACCTCACAATGTCATTATAAAGATTAAATGAGGCATTTAACATAGTACCTTTCACATGGTGAATACTCAATAAATGGTAGCTAATTATTTTTATTAACTCTCAACCTTATGGCTATCGAGACAAGCTAATATTTTTTAGTACTTATATGTAGAAGGTATTGCATTCAACACTGCACATGCATTATTTAATCTTCATTGTAGCTCTATGGCATAAGTACCATTATTTTCCTAATTTACAGAGAATGAAGCTGAGGATTCCAGTATCTGTTTCCAGAGCTCTTTATTATGTTTCACTGTCTCGCTTTACAGTATACTGCTTGGAAGTTTCATCAAGATTTGATGTAGGTAGGAGGTTGTTACCGTGGTTCACTGGTGAGAGAGATACTTGAAACAAATGGACTTTGTAACAACCTCTTCAAATTATACCAAGGAAATGATAGCCACACTCGGGTTTTATACCTTTGCAAGAGCCTATAACCTCTATATTAAGGTCTGTGGTTTCACTTTATGCATACTCTTTTACCAGCTATTCTATGAACATATTTTACTTTTTCCACCTCTTTGTGAAAGGCTGTATAAATTAGCTTTTACTACATAATAAACTACCCCCATATTTAGTGACTTAAAACCATAGTCATTTACTTAGCTCATGGCTCTGTGGGTTGGAAAATGGGGCCATGCTCAGCTAGGTGACTGGTCTCTCCATCTTGTGTTTGAAGCCAGCTGCCAGATCTGCTGGGGCCAGTTGGTCTGATATGAAATTCAGTTGGGATGACTCATTTTTGCTCCTTCATCCTCTCATTTCCAAAGTACTAGCCTGGATTTATTCATATGGTGGTGGAAGAGTTCTAAGAACTACAAGGGAGAGGACAAACTCTAATGTGCAAGCACTTTTTAAGTCTCTTCCTTTTTCATGTTTGCCATTTGTGTTGCTGGCCAAAGCAAGTTACATGGCCAAGCCCAGAGTCAGTTTGGGAGGAGACAGGGCACGTGAACATTTGAGTCCATTACCATTACAATCTACCTCTCAGGTTTTGCAAACCAGCCCCAGCACCAGTACCGGCTTGGAAGGATATGGAGGAGGGCATCTCCAGTGGAATGGCACTGTGTGTCTGGCTTACCTGAGAGCACTTAGGCATATTCTTGGTGTGACTGTGGTACCAGATTGTACCAGAAAGTGACGCGATATCAGGGACCACACACTCCCAAGTTGTCCCCTTCACACCCCCATGCTCAGCCCTTGAGTCTGAAGGAGACACTTGTCAGAGATAGCATTCTAGTAGCTGCTGAGGGCTGAGCTATGGCGTGACTAGTTTATTTTTGTCTTCCTCCTTCACTGTGCCCCCAGGCTGGCATGGCCTGGAGAAATAGCTGCTCCGTCCATTAGAATTTGTACAGCCCTTAAAATACCTTGGCAAAAGCACGTGCAGCCCTCTCTAATCACTGTCATTGCAAAGGGCCACTAAGTTAATCTTGCTTATCTTTGAAATTAGATTATGATGGTATCATCACAAAAATTCTCTGGGGTAATAAGCTTTAGGCTTAACATTCAATTTTGTTGCCTTATCAGTGGTTTCTGTAGTTTCATTTCTGTTCAACTGTATGTAATGTCCTGTTTTATTTCACGAAGAATGAAAATGCTGTAGGGTATCTGAGGTCCCCAGTAAGAGGTATCAAGTTGGACGCACATGATGTTACAACCGTTGCTTAGTGCTGGTCATCCTCAGAAACTACAATGAAGAGTCTGGTGAAAAGTTTTCAACAAGTGCTTCTTTTCCTCCTGTTATTTTACACATAGATGGTATAACAATAAAATTCACCAGGACAAGAAAAACATTTTACCTCTTTGCACATATCTTAAGAAATAGTGTGGTCATACTTTTTCATACCCTGAAACTTGAGGCTCAGAGCAAAAGATTCCAAGGGAATGAGGTGATTATGCTTGCCAGGGCCCAGCCTCGCTTACCACTGCCACCAACATGTGTGATCAAGTTCTGGATTTGGCTTCTGTGACTTCACTTTTTATTTTACAGGCCTTGTATGGAGAGTTCTCCTTTGTGCGTGTGGTTTTCTTACACATTCCACAGATACTTTTAATTGAGGGTTTGAGGACTACAGGTTTCAGCTCCCCAGGGGCAGTTCGTTGACATTAGACTATCAGTTTAATTCATTCAATACGCATTTTTGGAGCTCCTCCTACTCCAGGGTCTGTGCTAGGCTGTTTATACATAAAGCCCTGACTTTGAGTGCTTAGAATCTGATGCAATTCGGTGGAAAAGGCAGGCCTGTGAGCTAAAAGAGTGTTACATGATAAAGTCACCATGAAGAAGTGCCTAGCAGAGAGGGACTACTTTTTGAGGAGGGCAGGAGACCCCAGAGGAGACACTTAAGGGATGTTTTGGAAGATGAACATTGAAGGCCATTCCACCTGCCTTGCGGAAAATTGAGGCCTATAAAGATGGAATGAACCACTATGTCTAGAGAGAGAACTGGTGGTTGGGGTAGTTTGTAAACTATCAAAATACGTATGGCAAAATATCTAACCTATCTAAATATACTGGACAAAATGTTGCATGTGTCATAATTTTTAATAAAAGGATGAGCAAAAGTGAGGGAATTTCTCCAAGGTTAACAATTGAACAGGAGCAGGAGTCCAAAGAGATAAGTGAGGGCTGAAGTAGCTGCCTATTTTATTATCAACTATCAATAAATTCCAGGTGACCAGAGCTCTGGCTTCGGCAGCTGTGCCTGTGTTTAAGGGAGGCAGACAAAAGGGCCTGCACAGGGAGGCAGGCCAGCTGGGGACTCCTAAGGAAAGCTGAGACCCTTGAAGAGCAACATCCTCAGGGAGATGGTGAATTAGGAGAGACATACACTCCATGAAGGCAGACAGCAAAGAACCTTGGCTGATGCAGACTTGCTATTGATGGGTGAAGAACATGAGGATGGACCAGCTATTACATGGATTTAGGAACTGAATTCGCAGTGTGTGCGTGGTCTGAATAACCACAAGCTGCGGATTTTAATTTAAAGCAGACCTGGTAAAGCATGAACACACATCTCCAGAGGAATCCACATGCAATCTGTGCTATTAAAGAATTCCCACAGGCTGGATCCCAGTGAACGTGAACTCATAAGTAGAAATCACAAAAATGTACAAGAAAACTAAGTGTCATGGACAAGAGTTAATGGAGAAGCCAGTTACAGCAATGGCCTCACGTATTTAACATATTTAATACACTTAAAGAAGTAAAAGAGGGAAATGAAAATATGTGAGGGCTCATGGTTTCTGTAGTTTCATTTTTGTTCAACTGTATGTTGTGTCCCATTTTATTTCATGAAGAAAGAAAATGCTGTAGGGCATCTGAGGACCTCGGTATGTGGTATCAAGTTGGACACACATAATGTTACAACCCATTGCTTGGGTCGAGGAGGAAGGGACTATCAAAAATGACCCAATGTGAGGTATTTGAAAAAGTGCTAAGTGGAATGTCTGGAAATAAAAAAAAATTGAAATTTAAAAATCAATGAAATAATAGCCCTAAAAGTAAAAAAAATGCAGAAATCAATCCATAGTAGAAGGAGTGAATAAACTGTTGTATATTCATACAATGGGATGTCAACAATGCAATGGGAAAGAGCAAATTAAAATGCTGCTAATGAAACAGCATGCATAAACCTCATGGTCACATTACTTAGCAAAAGAAGCCAGATACAGCGTGCATGTGCTCTATGATTCCATACATAGGAAGTTCAAAAACAGGTAAAGTTAATCTATGGTCATTGTGGTCAGAATAGTGGCTAAGTAATGTGGGAGGGTGTGATTGGGAAGGGGCATGAAGGAGCAGGCTGGGGCGCTGGGAATGTTCTATATCTTGGTATGGACAGTGGGTGTATGAGTGTGTACACCTATAAAAGGTCATCAGGCTGTACACTCAAGATGTGTGCTTTTACTGTGATCAATGCTATTTATGCCTGCATCTAAAAGAATAAAAACTTCAATGGCCCTGTCTTCCAGTTCCTTTGACACACACTCCTCCCAAGAGTGGATTAGAAACAAAGAGAAAGTTAATGAGCTAGAACTAAAAAGAATACACCAAATTCACCACACAGAGGCAGAGACCCCCAAATGACAGACATGAAGAAACATTGAGGTTAGAGTGAGGTCTATGCAGAGCCCTAGAAGGTATAATGGACAAGCAATTTCTAAGAAAGACACAAACCCTTTGGTTCTGAATGTCCAATGAACTCCATGCAGGACAAATAAAAGGAATTCCTCCCCAAACACGTGATAATAAAACTGTGGGTGAGAGACAAAGAGAAGACCCTAAATGCATCCAGGATGAAAATACAAGTTGCCAACATAAATCTGCCACTGACTCTGAGGAAGTCAGTGGCGTTGCGAATAGCAGATAAAGGGAGATGCTACTACCGTCACCGTCTGCAGAACGGAGTAATTCTCAATCGAGAATTACACACTGAAGGAATGACGGCAAAATAATATTTTTTAAAAATCAGGTGAACAAAGCAAAGCTGAAAGAAGACAGATTTCACCACCAACAGATTGCCACGTAGGGATTTACTAAATGAGGTGCTCTGAAGAGAAGAAACATGAGCACAGAAGGGCTGTCTGAGGTGCAAGCAGAAGTGAGGAGCAAGGTCAATGTTAAACATCAGTATGTATACATATGTGTGTGTATGTGTATATATGTGTGTATATGTAAGGTACGGACTTTTTGATACCATCTTTATATATACATATATCATACATTTTACATATTTGAGTATATATTCAACCCTTATTTTATATAGTATAAAGAAAGATCTAAGTGTCGTGCAGGGTGGAAGGCTTCCCCCAGAAGAGAGCACACTGATGAAAGTCAGTGGAACTGCTGCTCAGCACCCTTTCTCCAGTTCTGCTACAAGGCCACCTTACTTCCTGAGTTGGGAGTTTTGCTGTATTTCATGAAATTCATGGAATTGCCACTGAACCACGCTGTTCACTCACTGTGCCACCCACTGACTCTGTTATATGTATCAGTTCTGCCATATCTGATCATTATCAATGTTCTTCATTATAATTGTTGAAAATAACATCCCCATAACAAAATAGGTTTTATTCTTATAAAGCAAGAGGAAAGCCTAGAGATTAATTAAAAACAGATTTTATTCATTTGCATAATTAGGAAATTACTTGCAGCATCAGTCCTAATATATGTGGATTTACTTGACAAATGTGATGCTTTTTCCCAGGGTAAATATGAAGGGAGGGGGCAAAAAGCCTGAAATTTTCTTCTGGAGGGCAGGCACCATTGGTACTACGAGCTTCGCCTGCTAGGTGACTATTACAGGAACCCATCAGTATCAGTGTACTAGCTGGCATTGTTGTGAGAGGCTGTGTTTGGCTTCCATGAATTTTTTTTAAGACACTTCCAACATATTTGTCCATTTCATGATGGGTAGTTTACAAGCGCACCTGCCCACACCGCACTGAGTATTCAGCAGTTTTTGACCAAAACCAGCACGACTCCTGTGTCCCATGCTTCCTATTCACCTGATTTCACCCCTAGAGACTTTTTTGTTTCCCCAGATGAAAAAAAAAGTCCTCAAAAGGAAATGCTTTGCTGATGTAGAAGAGGTGAAACAAAAAATGGAAGAAACACTAAAAGACATCAAAATTGATGAGTTCAAAAACTGTTTTGAGCAGTGGAAAAAAATCTCGATAGGTATATTGCATCAGGTGGAGAGTACTTTGAAAGTGGCTGAAGTTTAAACATGTAAGAACAAATACACAATTTTCTATAAATAAATTCCTGTTTTTTGGGTCCCCCCCTTGTATGTATCCTTTGTAAATACTTTTGATATTGGTGGAGGAAAGGGGCTTTTAAGGAGCAAATGACACGAATGCCTGCCTGCCCTGTCAAGAGCGCTAAGTGCTATAAAGACGTGAAGCATGCCTCTAGATCCCTGGTAGGTGAGTACAGCACACTGCAGAGGGTGGAGAGGGTGGTGGCTGGTTGCCTCAGCTGATAATTCGAGAATCCATTTTCTTGGCATTCTGCTATCACTGTTGTAATGACAGGCTGGTGGCTTTAAACCTTGACCTCAATTTTCTAGTTTTTTCATGACCCCACCGATCCTTTCCATCTTAAACAGGCCTTTAATGGCCTTTAATTCCTTTGTGAATATTTTAACCTAAATAAAAATTCATCTTTTCCACCTTCAAGAGGCAGCTCAGATCTCACCTTCTCTGGAAATTCTGGCCTGAATTCCCTGGCAGGATTACCCATACCCTCCTCCACACTCCCCGACCACTCATGTCTCTCTATTGCAACGGTTTGTTTGGAGGTAGACGGAGAACTCAGGGATGGCAGGGGCTTTGCCACCTTCTCACTTCTCCATCCCTAGTCATCAGTCTGATGAATGCTAATTGGATTGAAATGGAGTCATGGCCGTTTGAACAGAAACGTGGTTTATGCGAAGCTGCACCTGATGAGATGAGGAAACCTTAGTTTCTTCCGCGCTTCATATCTTCCAGGGCAGTTCCGGTGTCCTCCTCTTCCTGCGTCTGCCTCCATTAGGTAGTTAGTGCAAATATTTGAATCCGCATTTGAAAGATAAAAGCCCAAGAAAAGAAGGTTTAAATGGCTCATACAAGTCCTGCAGTTTGTGCAGAGGGTGAGCTGATGGAGAGGGTGGCAGACAGGAAATTTAAAGAATAAGGTTTTCCACTCCTTAGAGAAATCACTTCATTAATTTTCTTTCCACTTAAATCCAGCTCCGCCTTCTCCAGTCCTTTTCTTCATAGGATCAGAGAAGCAGCATTTGATGGAAGAAAGACGTACCACAGGGCTGCTGAATATGAGCTGACCCTCACGTGGGAACCATTTTCCTGCAGAGGCAGCAATAATCATAATCATAATGCCTGCTTGAACTTGGCACTTTTCTTCTCTTTGGCATAGAGTCTGAAATTACCCGCTGGTGACTTCAGCGTGGCAGTGGGCTGCTGAACAGAGGAGAGGCTGTGGGCTGCGAAGTATGTTATTGTGGATAAACCCTCGAAACCCTTGGGGCTGTGAATGGCTTTGGTGAATAAGCCAACCTGTGACAGTTCAACAGGTGAGGTGAGGAGTAGGAAGCTGTGATATTGTTTCTGTGGAAGAGTGGCCTGGGAGTCTCTCAGGGGCAGAAAGGCCCGTAGGAGCACATGCCAAACGTTTAGACTTAAACAAGCAAAATCCTACTACTCAGTGGCATCAGGAAATCTGGTTTCAGAGAGGATTAGAAGCATTGATAACAATAAATAACTCTTCACCTTTTTTTCTCCATAAACAATATCACACACTAATCTGAGGATTCTCCAGCATCGATTTTCCTGGGTGTAAATGTAAACCATTTCTGTAGGACAATGCAGTGTTTTCTCCCATGCCAAAAAGCAGAAGTTGTGAGAATTTAGGAACCTTGAAGGGCTCTTCTTCAATGTATTTCTTTTGGCAACTGATTGGATAGATTTCAATAGCACAGGCCTGTCTGCCTCCAGCCAGGTGCCCTTTCCTTCCATTTTCCCCCAGCTTTAGTGAGCTGTAATTACCATATAACATGGTGTAAGTTGAAGGTATGCAATGTATTGACTTGATACACATACTGAGCCAGGTCCCATTTTCTCTCAGCTGCAGTCAGAGTTCAGTTAGAACTGGGCTGTTGTACCCAGGTGGTGGGAGAATGTGTTTCAGGAGAGGATCATCCTTAGTCAGGGTTCCTGACTTCTGCTGTACATTAACACAGAGATGCCATCCAGCGGTGTCTGCCCTGACTGATCTGCAGTGGGGCCCTTTGGAAGCCCCCACGGTGCTGTCAGTGTGAAAATCTTTGGCCTGTCCTCCAGTCACGATTCCCAGCCATCCCATCAGCACACTCCATGGGGCAGACAATAGTCAGCTGACTGAAGGCATGACTGGAATCTGTCCAAGAGTTCTGTCTCCACACTCCCTCTAGCAGGCTCCCATTCTAACCAAGAGAAGGCAACATTCTCCCGAGGGATCCATTTACCCAGAACTGTGTTTGGTGCCTCAGCCAGCTGCCTGGGTTTGTCCCTCCAACCTGACCCTGACCTCTGGTACTTATGATCGTCTACTCTCCTTTTTCCTGGTGCTTGATCACCTCCCTGGCCTTGGCCCAAATCCCTATTCTGGACGGTCTACTAGATTACTTCCCTGAATGCAGATTATGCACGAAAGAGCAGTAAAGAGGGAAGAAGGGATATTCCGTATTAAGCACTGTATGGTGCTGAGTGGTAGGAAAAGAGTGTTTTAGGAGCTGACAATACTGTATGGCCCAATGCAGGCAGGAAGGAGGAAAGCAAACTGAGAGAAAAGGTGTAAGGGCTTCATATAGGAAGTGAGAACTGACAAGACAGCATGGCAGGCTCAGATTCATGCAGTCCTTCTGAATTCCTGGGATGTGGAGGCTGAGTGGGGACAGTAGAGATGAAGCAGGAGTCATGGTCAGGGATTGGGTTATAGGGACCTAATGGGCCAGGCCAGAAAGTGTGGACCGAAGCCAGAGGGACTGCTGCAGGGATAAGCGGGCACTGGAGTTCAAGTCATGGTGTCCAACAGGGCATGGTATACTTGGGTTGATTCGGGCTGCACTGTTGTCAGAGGCCACAGCATGTCCTGGTGGTAGTGGTCTTTGAGGCTAGGTGTTTGTGGCCTGTTCATTTTGAGCAGGACCTTAGGCTGAGGTTGTAGGGCCAGGACAGAGTCCACCCTTCATGAGAGGGTTGAGCAAGACAAGGCCAAATGTCAGGGTCACAGGAAAATGGGCTGGGTTCATGAGAGGAGCAGCCCAGCTGTGTAGACTGAGCTAATCCAGGTGGAGTAGGGAAGTGTGCCTTAAGAGGTTCACATATGGAGACCAAGTCTCCAAGTAGCAGAGTAATTCCAGGTTCCACCTTCCAGTGGAGAAGAGACATCTAAAATACACCCTCACCCACTCAAGCCAGCTGGGGAGGACAAAACTAGGGGAGACAGAGGCTGATGTGGAGATTTCAAAGCAAAAGTAGTTCAAGTTTGAGGTCAGGAGGCCTCTCTTGTTCCTGGGAAATGCCAAACCAACTGCTCTGTGACCTTCACAGGTGTTTCCCCTGCCTAGGGCACTCCCCTAGCTCTAAGTTCAGCCAATAGCTGGAAAAGGCCTGCTCTCCAGTCCAAAGCACTGAACTCCCAGCATCTGTATAAGAAACCTCCCTCCCTCACCTCAGCCCCAGCAAGGAGCTCTCCATCCAGAGCTCTGCCTGCTCAGCCTGAGATTCAGGACAAGCCACCTCTCCAAGACATCCTCACTTCTTCTAGAATACTCACTCCACTGGGTCGGGGCCGGCCTCACTTCCTTCTCCGTGGAAGGAAATTCTAGCTCCCCAGGGACCTGCAACCAGTTCTGTTACCTCCATAATCACTTTGTGAGGCTGCCAAAGGCAGTATTTTCAGAATGGCTTATGAGAAATCTTCTGATAATCTAATGTGCCCCAGTCCACCGAGATTTTTTTTTTTCATCTACCAAATACATACATCTTGGGACATTTACTGATAATTTCCCCTCGTCATCTGGGATGCTGAAAGATTTAAAATTGAAATGTTCCCAGACTGTTGAGAAGAAATGATTTAAGTAAAACTCCACTGTCCACTGAGACTGTGTCCTAGACCCTCAGCCATAGCCTGGGGTCCTGTCCACAGTCCTGGGCCACTATGTTGTCACCTACCAGACTGTGAAGAGTCTGGGCTGGTGATGGGCAGAACATGCTCACAGGAACCCCCAGTCTATGAGTGACCTCCTGGTGTTGATTTCACTCCTTCAGAATGCCAGCCAGCAGCTGGATGGTAATGCCAAGGCTGGAGGTCTCAGGGAAAGGCAGGCCCCTTTTGGAGGACAGAGGTAGGGCCTTCCTGTTCCTGATAACTCCCAGGACCAGCAAGGGTGATGCCTACTGTTGTTCCTCTGAAAAAGTGAGTTGAGTCCATCTGCTGAATGAAGGCTAGTTCCATCCCAGGGGTCAGGGGGTTCAGAGCGGGGAAGCTGGTCTGAGATGAGGCTGTCGGGTATGGTGTCTGGAAGAACAGCGGCCTAAAGGGTGTCAGAGACCTGGTGTGGGGTTAAGTGCACCCAGCTTTGGGATTAGGTGAATTTGTTAGAAGGGCTGACTGCTTTTCTGTCTCTGCCCCCAGGACTTTTTATTATTTTTTATTTAAATCTGAATGTTTACACATTTATTGTGATTTATCATATGGTATAAATCTACAAATACTTAATTTTTTATGTGGTAACTTTTAAAAATTGAATTTAGTGGGTGACATTGGTTAATAAAACCATACAGGTTTCAAGTGTACAACTCTATAGTACATCACCCGCACACTCTATCACGTGCTCACCACCCCAAGTCAAGTCTCTTTCCCCCCTCCCTATTCCATTGCCCCTCTCCCTCCTTTTTTGTATTTTTAAACTCAAACAGAAGCTGAAAAGGTAGAAGGCAGTGGGCCTGGGAGCATGTGTAGCTGAGGGATGGGCTTAGCTCAAGTGCCCTGAACTCCTCCTACCTCCCTGAGACCACATTTCCTCATTCCCTCAGATACAGCTTTCTGAGAAAGCCAAAGAAGGGAATTAACATGAAAAATAGAATTTTAAGTATTTTGCTGGGTTCTTTATATATATGATCCCTAAAAAACTTGGAAAAGAATAAATTTTTTAAATTTCCAGATAGGTTAACTGAGACTTAGAGATGAAGTCATCCAATCTGAGACACTTGTAAGAATAAAAGGGAGTGCTAAAATACTTCAAATTACGTGTATGTATATACAGTATTTTAAAGTATTTACTCTCTAAGAAATGTGTTTTATTTTTATTTTTTTATATTTTATTTATTTATTTTTTTAGAGATGGGAGGGGAGAGAGAGAGAGAAACATCAGTGTGTGGTTGCCTCTCATGTGGCCCCCACTGGGGACCTTGCCCACAACCCAGGCATGTGCCCTGACTTGGAATCGAACCTGCAGTGCTTTGGTTCGCAGCCCATGCTCAATCCACTGAGCTACGCCAGCTAGGGCAGAAATGTGTTTTATTATATAGGGTCCGGCAGAAGTAAGGCCTGCTTGAGTGTGGTTGGTAGGGTAGTAATATGGGTGAAATAATTTATAGTTTTAATTTGAACCTTTTACCTAAAATGTCATATAGTATGCTTGAGTGTGATATTGTTATGTTACAGAATTACAGGCTTATGATTTTGTAATAAAAGATTTTGTAATATAAAAGGATCATTATTTGTGCCAGACCCTGTATTTTCAGATAAGATAATTTTACTCAATAATATTTATTAAGCATAACATTCTTCCTTTTAATAAAAATCAGCAAATATAAACCAGGACTATCTCTGACAAGTGGAGCTGTGTGTTATCCAGATATTAAGTGACTTTGCCAAGGTCACACGGCTAGTAAGTAACAAAGTCAGGCATCAAAACCAATATCTTTCCTTGATTTTATGCTCTTTAATAGTGGGTAAAGGGGAGTAGGTTGCTTGAGATTCACCCAATGTTCCAGAAGATTACTTTCAGACTCAGGCAGGCCTCTCTTTCCACTGGGGAGTTAGAGTTTTCTGTCAGGCCATTTCCTTCCCACCTCAGCTCCCCCACTGCCATGGCCAGGCCTAGGCCACTTCTGAGGTCTCCTAACTTCTGGTACTCCCTAACAGCTGTATGGCACTTGACCTGATTGCAGACTCTCCCCCTGCCTTGACTTGTGGCACCTGGGTGTCAGTAGGCCCTGGGTGTCTTGCCCTGGGTCCTCCATGTTTCTTAAGCCTTTGCTGCTCCCTTGGGTCCTGGCTACTAGGTCTGCTTTAACCATGAACCCTTAAGTTCATCTCTGGGACCCTGGGCATGGTTCCCTTCTGCACAGCTTTGCCTTTCTCTCTCTGACCTGATCCATAAATTCACCCCTGGCTGTGGTCCCTTTATCCCGCCTCCACACCCACATTCACAACTTGACAGTCTTTGAGATTTAATCAACTATTTCATTGAGCAATTCAGGTGTATACCCACTTGATTTGAAGAGAATTAGTTTAATGAAGATAATCATGTGGCCCAAGTTTTCTGGGGCAGCCCTAATTTTAAATATTACAGTCTTTTTGTCCTCACAAAAGCTGAGTACTGAAAATCCCAGTATTTTGCCATATACATGCCATCTTCTATATTGCCTCAGGCACCCATAAAAAAAGGGGCATATATCCATAGTCAGACAATGTGCCCTACCTTTGGCTTAGGACATACAGTTCTCTGTTAAACATTTATTTTTGTCAGCATGAGTAAACCTAAGAGAGGACAGCCTTTTTGTTTGTTTTTAGAATTCTCTTCTGTATAAGTGTCCTGTGGTTGCTCCTACTTTCTATAAAAATTACTTGATTGTCTTCATTGCATGGCCAGCATGTTCCTTGCTGAATCACACTGCAGTTTCTGTGGTCTGTGCGCACCTCATATCAGGTTTGTTGTAACAACCTCAGCAAGGTAGATAGCTTCCCTGTGAGATCTTCCAGGGCCAGGCCTCCACCCCTGTCTGTCTCCCAAGCTGCCAGGAAAATGACACTGCCCACAAGGGCCTGCCCCACCTCTCTCACAGCCCTCCCTCCTGGCCAGGAGTTGCTTAGGGAGACCTTGTGTCAGGACCTCCCCAAAGGTCAGAGTAGCCACAGGCCTAAGCTCCCACCCCAGGTTCATTGTGGTCCAGTCTGGTCCTCCAAGAAGAGGGTGCATCTGTCACAGAAATACCAAAGAAGAGGAGCATTCTGAGTGGGCACCATGGCCAGAGCGACATGTTATGAGATCACTTGTTCCCCAAGTGTTTCCCAAAGGGATCTGTGGCCAGCAGAACAGTGTAAGGCTTCCCAATGGCTGGGATGCCACCGGTGTAGTGAAGACTCAGAAGTTCTGCACTAATGTCATCAACTTTTCCTAAACGTATTTGGCCACAGGACACCTTTTTCACATAACAACCTTTAGTATCTTGAAGAATCAGGATGAAACAGAAGAGATGAATGTCTGGAGTCAGACAGCCCTGCCTGTGTTCAAGTTCAAAATCCTCACATTCATCTGTATTCCCTTGGGTAAATTATTTAGTCTTAGTTTCCTTGTCAGTAAAATGAGGATAATGACAGATGACCTCACACAGGGTTGTTGTGGGAGTTAAACGGTCCTGGATGTGAAAGTACTTGGCATCCATGTAAGATATCTATGAAAGAAGAGGCTTTGATTGGGTCAAAACCTACTGAGCTAGTACACCCTGTAATGAAGAGTGTTCTGAAGCTGTGCTTCCCCATTTGTGGCTGTTCAGGATTGCCAGGACCAGTATATTCAGTGTGAATGTCAGGAGTCTTTGCTAGCTAAACAATGGAGGATGCTTTTGAATTAATGCATGTTTTTAAGAAAATATTTTTAAATTCTGCAACAAATGCAAGATGAATTAGAGAGGAGAGGCTTCAGGTTCAGTCTCCCCATCTGTAGTAAGAGGCCATGCAGTAGAAAGTTGCTAAAGATGTGACAAGAGGGTGTGGGTGGGCTAGAGACCTGGTTTGGGCTGAGAAAGGCAGGGACAGAACTGAGACCCATTACAGGGAGGTTTTGATGGGACCAGATGCTCTCCAAGGGATCTGTGTGTAGGCTTGGGAGGTTTGCTTTGGAATATTGGCTCCTTTTCACATATACGATTGAGTTAACCCCTATATATTCTAAATGTCCTGGGTTTTGTTATCTTTATTCATTAAACCAGGAGTTCTTAACCTGTACAGCATAGTCTATTAGGGTAGAGAGGCAAGGTCAAAAGGTATGCTTTAAGGGTCCAGAAATTCCTTGAAATTAGAAGCAAATTTTTTGTGCATAGGCATATGTGCATTTTTATAGGAAAGAAAGTTCTAAGCCACAAAGTGGGTTTTGGTCTCTGTGAACTGCATAAATCACGTTCGGAATGAACTCCCTGGCCAGCAGAGTTCACTCTACAATTGATAATTGGACAGGGGCTCCAGCACTCCTGTGAACCTCCTGGGTCTCTGTGACTGGTCTGAGGCACTTGGCTGTTCTGCATCATCAGCAAGCCTTTGATTTTGCTTGGTCCTCTTGCTCTGGGGAGCTATAGCTTCTCTGTGAACCCCCCCATTCCTCTTTAGCATGCAAAGTCCTTGAAACCCACTGTGGAGGCTGCTGTAAATCCTGGGTTACCTATAGGTGGCCGACATGACTTTCACATTTACCAGTGGAGCCAACAATGTGAATGTCAGGTAACTCAAGTTACTTGCATTTCAGCAGACACTCATAGACACTGTTGGTGCCATGCATTGTGCTAGAACCTAGGCATAAGGAAGTGATAGGAAATGAAAAAGAATGACAGACAGCCTCTGCCTGTTAGAGGCTTCCAGTCCAGTAGATTCAGACAAATGTATACCTCATAATAAAAGCCATAGAAAGGAGATGACATAGGACTGTGGCCCCTACATTGTTAGAGCTGTGCTGTGACTCTAATGTCATACAAGAGTGAGCCTGCCCTGGTGCCCTTATGTCTTCTTGTTTATTCATCTAACAGGTGTTGAAGGCATGCCATATCCATCATGTGTCAGGCATTGCAGTTGGTACCAAGGGTCCATGGGCAAGCAAACACAGGCAGGGTTAGTATGGAGACTGACAGTAATTAAAATCATCACCCATATATACACAGGTAAAATTACAACTGAGATCTGAGCTCTAAGGATAAGAGATATGGTACAATAAGAGAATGTTACAGGGGACATTTGACCTTGTCACAGAGACTTCTGAAGGCCTTCCTAAGGAAATGATGCTTGATAAGGAAACATGGGAGTTAACCAAGTAAAAAGGAAGGAAACTTCAGATATCAGGAACAGCATGTAAAAGGCCCAGTGGCAGCGGCAGCAAATAGCCTGGTGACTATTTGTAAATAAAAGAAAGTTCAGTGAAACTGGAATCCAGAGAGAGAGAGAAGTACACTGTGCAAAATGAGTCCAGGTTAGAATTTGGGGAGCTTTGTAAATTGGGTTGGGCTGTAGTCTTTATCCAAAATTAAATATCAAGTCAGGAACATAACAAGCCATTTAATTGGGGAGATTAGGGGAGATTTCACATAGTAGGTGGCTTGGGAGATACTGTTTGGAGGACGAGCAGGGGCTCAGCCATTAAAGAAGAGAAAAGATCTTTGTGGAAACAGCCAAAGATGAGAAACATGGAAGAGTGGCGGCGTGCACAGTGCCTTGGGAACGGTAAATGGGAGCTATGATGGAAGCTTCTAATCTTTGGACAAACGACTGGAAAAGTTAAGGGAGGAAAGTTTAGGCTTCATTGAGTGGGAAGTTAGAATTTTTAAGGAAGGATGTAGAGTGATTTTGCCTGCAGCTCAAGTCCTAGGATTTGTAAGAGAAGCTCCCCAGTCATGACCAGTCTCTGGTTTCTATCTCTAGTTGGATTTTGAACATAGATTGCCAGGTGCCTAATCAGAACCTTATTTTGTTGTGGTAGAAACTATCACTTGATTCCACTTTTGACTTGGGCTGTCCTTGGTCTTCACTTTGTACTGGGGTTGGTCATCTTGATTCCTAATGAACTGAAGGTTGCAGCATCCTAATCCCCAGGAAGCACTGAGATCTGGAAGTTCTCTGCCATTAACTGCCATCACTTATGGATGAGGCCGCACTGCTCACGGGGTTTCCCAAGTGAGCAAAGGGAAGCTGAACTTTACTAAGCATTTGGAAGATCTATTTTACATGATAGCAACCATTTACTTCTCCAGTCTGAGATTTCTTGTCAGTGTAGTTGGTAGCTGAAATAATTCTGAACTTTTACACTCTCACCTTGTAGGAAAAAAGGGTAAATGTCTGTATGCATTTGGCAATTGTAGAGCATGGAGAACGTGCCTAGGAGACACCAAGTGCTCGAACTGCTGCAGCGGACAGTAACCGTCCTGTGACAGTGTTGTCCACAATTTGTTAAGCCTATACTGGAGAGTGGAATAAAGGTTAGAAATAAGCCACGAAAGTAAAGCCCAAATCCATGCTGAATGTTTCTCCGCAGGACACATTCTGAAGGTGAAGATAGGAAGAAGAGAAAATGTCCTATGAATTGTTTTGAGATTTTGAAATTTTGTCCATATTTGTGACACTACTTTAAAATGTGATGTGTATGGTTTGAGAGGCGAGGAAGAACATTCCCTTTTAAGAGGCTGAAGGAAGGGAAGGAAATGGATGAGAAGTAGCTTTTGTTGAGCATCTGGTACACACCAGGTATGCCACCTGTGATGTATTACCCATTTTTATGACAACTCCACAGAAAGAAAAATAACTTTATCTACTTTACAGATGAGTGAGGGCACACTATTTCTAAGTGGCAGGGCTAAAATTTGAATTTGCTTCTGTCTTCAAGTCCTGTGACTTTTGCATCGTTCCAATTTCACAGATGAAGAAGAGGTAACTGAGATTTCAGTGCTTCAAGGAGAGTGCCAGCTGTCAGCTAGTTTGACCTGCCCACCACACAGCCAACAGAGAATAGTGGGGTGAGGCCCAAACAGTCATAATCATAATAACTAATGTTTATTGAGCACCAAACTCTTCACGGGTTTTATCTCACTTAATTCTCATGACAACGTCATTAATCCAACTGCAGAGAAAAGGAAACTGAGGCAGAAAGCCAAATAATTTACCCATGCCCACATGGCCAGTCAGTACTAAAGCCTTGATTCAAACTGGGCAGTCCAACTCTGAGACCTGTGGTTACAGCCACTCACCATGCAGCCGAGTTTCCCACAACCTATCCCAAGAAGCTCTTTCAAAAACCTTGTTCCTACTGAGACTGGGGCTTCTGTTTTCTCACCAACACAGCCTGTTGGTCTGATGTTTCCCTTTATTTCCATTTTGTTCCGCTTAGAAAGATACTGCTAAGCATGTCATATCAGGCTGTGGGGAATGCTAGCAGCCTGTTCTCCTTGACCAGCCCCTAATTCAGATGGTTTTGTTCAAAGCATCCTGGAAGAATTCCACCTAGCTTAATTTACAGGGCCATAGACATAAAACACGGTTCCGTTTAGGGTAAGTTTCAGTTATTGACTCTCAGGATAGATGACTCACAATTTGCTCCTTTTCTTTGTCAATGTCTGCCCCATCTTTGGGAATGCATGGTTGCCTTAAATATCTGCCAAGAAAAGAAATTGGATTCTGTGTTAGTGCCACTGCAGGTTGTCTCTCTCTGACATAATCTGAATATTTTACCCTTTTTACTAGCATGGAAATCTTAAGAGTCCTAATAGAATTATTTGTTGTATGGTGCTTCATGAAAAATGACATTATTAACATTAAAATGATAAATATTGTGACTCCTGAAATGATATGTTTTGATCACACTTTAACTCTGGCAAAACACTTTCCCAGGATCCTTTCAAATGTTGTTATAACCTTATATTCACATGCCTACACAGATATAGGTCATCTGGGCTGACATTTAAGAAGATGAAACCAAGCTAATTCACCCACAGTAGTCTTTGATGTAAATTTACAAGTTAACAAAAAATTTCTGCCTCTGATGACTGTATATTAGGTACATTTCAAAAGAAATTTTAATCTTTCCTTTTCACTGGGGTATGAAATGGATGTTTGGACATCAGCTCACAAAGCTGAATCTTTGTGTTAACTTGCCAGACACAGGTTCCTCCATCCTCGGGAGAGAGAGCCATACCCAGTGGCGGCTGCACCACACAGTCCGATGAAATAGGATGAAATTAGGGCAAGGGATCAGGAGGCCCAACCGCTGACACCAGCTTAGGAAAATACACTTAATGACTCGGGCTAATTTCTTCCCTTGGATCCTCAGTTTCCCCATCAGCACAATGAAGAGCTTGAATTGGATAGCGGCTATAGACCTTTCTAGCACTGACATTACTTGATTATATGGCTCTTGCTAATGGCCATGGGTAAAATCCACAAAGGCCTCCCTTCTAAATGCTTAATGTAGAATTAATACTTTTTCAATTATCATCCTCTCTAGTTTTTCCTTGGAAGGAGCAATAAAAAGGAGTACAGGAATTTATAGGTCTTTCTACCCTGAAAGTATTAAAAATATAATAAAAAGCAATTTTTTTATTCTGTGCCTATCAGTGCCAATAGAGAGCCAAGTCCTTTGCTACTTCCAACCTTTAACCTACAAGGAAGGTCGTTGTCCCATTTCATAGGTGAGGAAACTGAAGTTCAGAGAGGTAAAGTCACTCATCCAAACTTGCAAAGCTACCAAGTGGCAGAGCAGAGAGAGAAAGCCTGGTGTGTGGGACTCCAGGCGGAACTTTGCTCCTATCTCCACAGCCAGCCCACCCTGACGTTTGTTGGGACTGGAGCCCAAATGGAGGCCGGCATGCCATATGTCTACATATGTAAAAGTTACACTTCATATTGACCGTGTAGAGACCAGAGTCAAGGTCAATAGCAGCGTTCCCTGTCCTCTGACCCAATTCCCCTGCTTTCCTTCAGACGCGTTTTGTGAGCTGAGAGGAGCGGTGTTTCAGAGCTGCACGCGAGCACAGCTTCTGACCCTTGTGGCCAGCATTTCTTCAGCTCCTCTGTCAGTTTCCCAGGGCTGCCATAGCACATGACCATACACTGTGCGACTTAAAACACTAGGAATTTATTCTCTCAGAGCTGTGTTGCTCTGAAGGCTCCCATGCCTCTTCCTGCTTCTGGTGGCCCCAGGTGTTCCTTGGCTTGGGGCTGCACATCTGCGATCTCTGCCTCTGTCTCCCTATGGCCTTTTTCCTTGTCTGAGTCTCGTATCTCCCTTTACTTTCCTCTTATAAGGATACCTATCATTGGATTTAGGCCCTAAATCTTGAAATGACTCATTTCAAGATCCTTAATTGCATCAGCAAAGAGCCTTTACCAAACAAGGCCACATTTATATGCTCTGAGTGTTAGGGCATGGACATGTTTCTGGGGCCACCATACAACCCGTTGCAGTTCTGGATGCCACCAGCTGGACTTATCCAGGCCTGAGGAGACCATTGGTAGCAAAGGCATAGATGGAGGCAAAATGGACAACCACACTATGCACAGAAGGAGCAGGTAATGGATGCAGAGAAGGAGGGGGTATTTGGTGGGAGAGTGACAGCAGTTGGCACACCAGGGGCAGGGCTCTGGGATGAAAGCCCACATTGAGACCACCACTGTCAATAGTCAGCATGTACTGAGTTTCTATTCTGTGAGATCCTACAGGGAAGTCGGGTGTTTGAGCCAATGCTGGGGCCCAGGGTTTTTGGACCGGGAACAGGAATGACTAAGGAGAAAGATCCCAGAATGCAAAGTATGCCGAGACTCTGTTAATACCATGATGGTCAAAGCTGACAGGGTTGGGTGGTGGCTGGAGAAATGGTTTCAAATCCAAAATTTACTCAGCAAAGGGTAGAACAATGAGCACTTAACAAGGCAGGCTAGGTTTGAGAATTGATCATTGTCACTGATAAATATCATTAGTAGTATTAATAGGTGCCATTGTGGAATACATATTACTTATATCAGGAGGCTTTGTTCTAAACATTTGTACTAGCATTATTTTGTTTAATTCTCACAGCAGCCCTGTGAAGTAGGCACAATCTTTCGCAGGAGAATGGAAACTTAGAGAGTTTCAGAAGTTCTCTTCATTTCACAGCCTACAAGGGGCAGGACTGGTATTCACATCCTGGGCTATGTATGTCAGTGGCTCTCCCTTCAATCTCTGCTGAGAGTGTGGGTGAAGATCCACCCATATCTGGCAGGGCCCAGACAGTTTCTAGGGGTATAAGGGGACACTGAGTCAGCCCCTGAGAGAGACATAAAGAACTAGGATATGGTCAAGCAAATTGGGGTTTAAGATAGAGCCTCAAGCTGGGTTTTCATTCAGGAAGCCAGCTGGATCCCAGAATATGGATTGAGGCAGAGGCCAGCCCTCACAGCTTGCTCCCTGTATGTGGAACAATGGAGGCAGCAAGACAGGCTTCCTGTAGGGGAAGTAGCCTGATGATTGGACGTGCAGAGACCAGCTCTATTCTAGGAGTTTCCTAGAGTAGGGAGTGGGTTATTTCGGTTCTTTTGCTTTAAACTAAGATCAGCTCAAGAGCAGGTTGTAGGCAAGGAATAGGTTGGGGGTGGGGGATGGTGGATGGGCAACAGTGCTCCCAACCCCAAGAAGCTAGATTACATCTCAGAAACGAGGTGGCAGGGGACAAGTGCATGTATGTGTTCACCAGTGTGTGGGCACATGTGACTTTATCAGGTCATGGAGGGAGATGGGGGCTTGGCTCTCTTTCTACGTAAGTAAGGCAAAGGCAAAGCACTCTATTTGTGATTTCCTCTAAGTTTCCCTCTGGTTTCTATATCCTAGCATTCTTGGAGTCTTTCTCTTTCCCCTATAAAAAGTTAAAGCCTATTCGAGTTCAGAGAATTTCTCAAAATGAACTTATTAGCACTTTAGTAGTATAAATAAGTATTTTAATTTTTGTGGTGCACATTAAAATTAGTGGATGGGAGGCTGTCAGAATTCTTAATCGTCATGAAATATGCTCTTAATAATCAGTCTTATTAAATCTAAATGAAATGCCTGTATGAGGCCCTATTTCAGTATTTTCTGAACTCACTGCAGCTTTTTTATCTCAAACAGCAACCAGAGTCATTCTAAATCATCATCAAATTAACTATTTATGTTCCTTTCACCAACGTTCCTTTTCTCTCCTGGTCTGTGTCTCCACCACCCTCTCCACAAGTCTCATGTTTTATGGATAAATGATCAGCTTTTGCAGTTCAGGGGAGGAACCCCTTGGAGTGCTGGGAGGGAGATCCAGTCACCCTGCAGGACAGTCCCCGAAGCTCCGGGAAGTCCAGGGGAAGCTTCTCCAGAGGATGTTTTAGAGGGCAGGGATGTGCCCACAGGGCACAGCCTTTCCTGAAACAGAGGTGCCTGAGTGGCTCCCTCAGTCAGTTTCTCTTGGCAGAAGGCCAGTGACAAGGTAACGCCTCATCTCAATTTCCTTCAGATGTGATTTGGAGGAGAGTAGCCGACCAGCTTTTCAAGACCTTCTCTCTTTTGCTTTTTGAAGGCTGAGCAGAAAATTTCCAAGGCAAAGATCTTGGCCAAAACTGTAGTGGCAGAAACATACAATAAAATGTCACCTCAACATCTGGACAAGATTATGAAAGTTTCACCTGTGACTTTCTAAGGAGCAGGGAGCAAAGGAACTCAGAGGCAACATCTTTTATGTAAAGACAAATTCCCCCTCCACTTATTTCGGGAAAATGAATCGGACTTTTTACTGGAAGAATAGGGAAGAGGCATGAATAGTGTGTCTGGAAGTGTTCAGAGTACAGGTACCTTAAAATAGCTAACATCTCACCGAGGACCCTGCCCCGGACTCTGAGCCTGTCGCATGAGCTCCACACCTGGGATGGGAAGTGGAAGTGGTCTGCTCATCTGCTCAGCCAGCTCATCCCGGGTGCCTTTGCTCCCTTCCAGTCATCAGAACAGCCTGGGCCTAAGGCCTCCCTTTATTCAGTCCTACTGCCGCTTGCTGTTATGCTCTCCCTTCTCCATGGATGAAGCAGAAGCTGGACCTTTGGTCAGGGCTGTCAGTTTCATGGCCAGCCAGACATGAAGAAGCCTTTATGCTTTCCCAGGAAAACATCAACTTAGCAACTAGCACTAGGACACTGAAGTCTCTCATCTACTTTCCCAGTAGTGAAGAGAGGGAGGGAATTAGAGCGAGTCTGAATGCCACCACCCCTGCCCCACCCCCACAGGTAACTAAACTAAGGCCAAGAGTGGTGCAGACATGCCCACAGTGCCACTGTTGTTAGCACAGAATCCAGACCACTCTGCCCAGCTCCTACTCTTACAGGTAGTGTTTCTGTGACCTAGGAAACCCTGATATTCCTCAGGGTGATATTCCCCAGTGCCTCCTCAACACATCTGGGTTCTCTTTTGCCATCTGAGCCACGCAAGCATCTTAGAATTTGCAAGAAGTTTCCACTGTGGTATCCAATCTGGGTTTGAATCTCACATCCACCACTCACTGACTAGCAATCTTGGTCAAGTGCGATAACCATACCAGGTCCCAGCTTCTCATCTTTAAAATTCGGATGGTAACTGCACCCTCTCAGGGTTGAATGAGAACACACGTGAGACTTTTTTGACCCATGGCTGGTGCTCAATAAATGCTGCTTCCTTCTCTTCTTCCACAACAAATGCAATCAGTTAAGGAACAGGATTCTGGACTGTGTTTGGCATCACTTATATGCTGCCATTACACAAGGAAAGATGTCTGAGTCTCAACTTGACACTACTGTTTTGTAAACTGAAGTTGTCATCATCCTGAAATGAGCACAGTATGTCAAGTTCAGCTATTTTTATACCATGGAGAGAAACGCTTGTCAGTTAAGAACATAGACCCCATCATGAGAGGTTGGGAAGGAACTGTCCCAAGAACTGATAGGGGCAAACCAGGAGCTTTGTGTGAGTTCACTTGTGCCCTGGCAACGTGATGGTGTCTGTTTTCCTCTGACCTGGCTTGAGGGACCAGGCACACAAAGCACAGCTGTGGCATACCTTCTGGGGGCCTTGTAGGTGGCCTGCTGCCAGAATGGACCTCAGTCCTGGTTCTTCTCATCCTCACATTGTGGTAGCACTCTGGGTGTCTTAAGTGTCTTAACATCCTTCATTCACTCATCAAATATTTATAAGTGTGCCCTTCAAGGCTAAGCCTTGGAGAGGCAATGATGATCAGCGGTATTATTCTTACAGAATAGCACTGCCTTAAAATGATAGAAAGCTATACTGAAACATGTATAACGACCAAGAAACCAACAAAAACCATGGCAAGTCAGCAAATGCAAGAAATAGCTTTGCTGTCAAAAATCGACCATTTAAAAGGGAAAACTGTTTTACCTGAATCACTTATACTATGATGGAAAAAGAATTGGATTGCAACCCAGGGTAGCTAAGTCTAAAGCCTGACTTTTGGTTCTGGTTAAGTTGCTTAACTTGTTAGAGCTCTGGTTTTCTCCTGTGTAAAACTGGCACCATAAACACTTTCCATATGGTTTCATTGAGAAGATTAAATAAAGTCAGCAAGGTTCATGAAACCACCTAGGTATAGGGCCTGATACATAAGGAATGGAGGCAGAAACTGCGTTTGGAAAGGCTACACAGAGGGTCAGAAGCTTCAGACAAATTTTATGTCAGATAAGGTTCAGGTAGCATGACTTAGAACAGATGCTTCTTCAATTATCCAAATTAAATTGAATGAAAAATCCAAGCTGGGGATTTCTGGGTGAATTTAAGTCTTGCACCTACTCTTCAGTATTTTAGCTCCTATACTTGACCACCCATTGTGTAGAGTTGTTTTTCCTTTAATTTGTCCAATATTTACCTGTTTCAAACTCCATAGGGAACCTTTTTGTTCATGTGGATCTCAATTCTTTATTGACACAAGGACTTAGGAATTGCATGGAGTGAACAAGCTGATCTCTGTGAAGCTTCATGTCAATATCTACCTCAAGTATCTTCTTCTGGGGCCTATTTAAATACAAACCAACCTGTCCTAACATCCTCCCTCAATGGCCCTCCTGCCCTAGCCCTGTCTCTGGCCCGCAAAACATCTGCTGTTGATTTCAGTTGATATCAGAAAGTCATCAAGTCATAGGCTGGGAAAATGACAACGAGTCTGTCAGAGCAGGGGAGAGTCCATATCTTCTGACTCCTGGCCCAGCACTTCCATCATTACTTAGCGCTCAGAGTTCAGGGGCTCAGGTCTGGCTGGGTAGTTCAATTGGTTAGACCATGATCCCCATACATCAAGGTTGTAGTTTCAATCCCTGGTCAGGGCACATACAGGAATCAACCAACAAATGCATAAATCAGTGGAACAACAAATCAATATTTCTCCCTCTAACCAATCAATAGAAAAAAAAAATTTAAAGAAAACCACACCTCCCTTTCAGCCTCCTGAGTAGTTCAACAGGAGGCACCTTGCTTTACCCCTCACCTGTCTTGGATAAGTGCCTTATTCACTGCAATCTGGTACAAGGAAACTGCCCAAAATTTATTTTGCAAAATAGGATCAGTGCATCCTACCTGCATGGATTTAGCAAAACCTGTAATTGTTTTATTCTACCCTTCCCATTGCCACTGATGCTGTCATTCTTAAATACACAAACAACAGAGGGAAAACTTTGCAATCGCATAGCAATTTATGCTTTTCAAGGTATTTTTGCATACACTATTCCAGTTGCCCCTCACAGAAACTTCTGCAGCAGATGCGGCATTATTATCCCCCTTTTTATAGATGTGATAAAAGCACATACTTGTGCAGTGACTTCCCTTGGCTCACACAGCAAGGCCAAGATGGAGCACGTTCTAGCATCCAGGTCTCTGACTTGGGGCCAGTACTCTGGGCCATGTCTCTCAAGGTGCCAGTAATCTTTAGGGAAACTCGAGCACCAGTTCTTGGCACAGCTTTGCAATTCCTCTTCAGCTACATCCACCACCCTTGTGCACACTCGTAGGCCTCTTTCTTCCAGGAATGATTACACAGAAAATGGGAGCTGACAGTGATAGATGGACTTTTCCATTTTCTGCTAACACGGCTATGAAGTCAGAGCCCATTTTAATGAATGTCCATTAAGGTCAGATTTGGAAAGCAGGTATTAAGAGTCATTGCCACTAATTACACCCTGAGAGCTCTATTTGTATTTTCAAATTGGATAAAAAGGTTAGTAAAATGGAACATTTCAGCACAGGCTGGCTCCCAGATTGCTCTCCAAGTTTTCGGAAATGATCGGCTGCCCAAACTTGCTGAGAAATAATGTTCTGTCTTATTCTTTCCTCATACCTTACAGGTGAGCCAGCGCCGTGAGGAGTGGCTGCCTCTTGTCAGTCTCTGGCAGATCCGATTACATCTGGGACTCTTAAGAGTACTTGAAGCAAACAGGCCTGGTCTATTTTAATCCCGCTCCTTCTAGAAACTAGAAACTGTAAGGAGAGTCTTTCTGCTGACAGGTGGCTCCATAAAAGTCGTCCATCTGCTGCTAATTATGGCAGAGAAAAAATTCACACAGCCGAGTTTTCAGTTTATTTGCTAAAGATCTCCAAAGGTGTAACTGCCTTCCCGGATCACAAGGCCATTCACAGCATTACATCTATAGAGCCTGTTAATTATTTAAATAATTTAAAACCTGGGGCGGCAGGGAGCATTTAACAGAAATCAGGCTGGGTTAGGATTGGTGTGATGGTCTATCATGACAGAGGGAGGTAATCTGTTCTCACAGCTCAGAGTCTGGACTCACAGGGTTTTGTTTTTCTCCTCACCATTCTTTCCAAGGGAAACTCCGAGAGAAGGAGAATTAGTCGTATTTCAGACTTGATGTGCTTTGATTCCCAAACTCCAGTGCATCTCTCCCTTCTATTTGTAACTGCACCTGTAGAATGGGTATGAGCTTCTACTGCCTAACTTGGAAAGCTGCTGTGGTCTTGAAATAGGGTAACTTATTAAAAAGTGCCATGTATGGAGTAATTACACTATGTAAAAATTTTTAGGCCCATTAAAGAAGTAGAAAAAATTAAGTCTGACAGATCAGATGATGAAATAACTTAATAGTAGAAGAACCAATATTTTCTTTATTCTTGTAGTTTTCTTTCTTCCATGCAGGCACCAGTAAAAGTTAAAAGTTGCTACCTTAGCTATGTTCTCATAGAAGTATATCTACCTGTCTGTATGTATTCCTTTGTTCACTTATGCCACAAAAATGGTTTTACATTATAGTTAGTCATTGGTTTACGGGTTTGCTTCCCTCTGCTAGGAGTGTGTTGAGGATGGGAACAAAGTTTTATTCATATTTTGCTGCTAGGGCTTAGCGGAGCCTATTCTACTGAACATACATAGATGTTCAATATATGTTAAATTGAAGAACTCAGACCTTAAGCAAATGAAACAAATGTGATTTTACTTTATGGCAAAGTAATGTTCATAAAGTTATGTTCAACATTAACCTTAGTACGTGGCACTGAATCTGTCAGATTTAATCATTTCTGATATATTCGATGACTTTTTATGTGTGTCCAGGTACTAGAAATTCCATAAAATCCATTTAAAAAGATATAATTCCAAGTTGGTGGGCGATGAGCTGGAACCCTCCTGATCTGTCCTCTAGTCCTCTAGGTTCTGTCCTCGACCAGCACACTTTACCCTACATCAGAGTCCGGTTTTCAGGTGCAAAATGAAGGTAGGACAGGTAGGGTTAACTGGGCAACTTAGGTTATACTAAATATCCCTGATAGCTTTTTCCTGTTTACTTGATTCTACCACCCTCTAACCTGCCTCTGGCCTGCCCACTAGTTGTCATCCTGTTCTTGATGAGACAGTCTCTGTTTTCCTTATTAGTTCATTTTGTTCATTAGATTCCACGTATGAGTGAAATTGTATGGTATTTGTCTTTCTCTGACTGGCTTATTTCACTTAGCATAATGTTCTCCAGGTTAATCCATACCATTGCAAAGGGTAAAACTTTCTTCTTTTTATGGCTGATCAGTATTCCACTGGGTAAACACCCCATAGTTGTTTTATCCACTCATCTACTAATGTATACTTGGTCTGCTTCCCTATCTTGGTGATTGTAAATAATGCTTCAGAGAACATAGGGGTGTTTATGTTCTTTTAAATTAGTGTTTTGGGTTCCTTCTAATATATTCCCAGAAGTAGGATCACTGGGTCAAAAGGCAGACCCATTTTTAATTGTTTGAGGTATCTCCATACTGCTTTCCAGAGTGGACATGGACAATAGCGTGGTGATTGCAGGGGGGAGGGAGGCTTAAGGGAGTTAAGTGGTAATGGAAGAAATATAATAAAAACTTTTTAAAAATAAATAAATTCCCTGATAGCTAAAACTTGAAAGTCAGAGACTAGTCTCCAGTTGAATAATTTGCAGAGAATATACAGAAAATACACAAATAGAGTGAAGCAATTGTATATGAAAATGGTGGGGCAACGAGATGATGCTGAGGTCAGAGGATGAGTGCCTTTCACAGGGCAGATGGAGCTAGGTTACCCCTGGCTCGCTCTGACCCAATTGTTGGATTGCATTTGGATGCCCGTTAATCTACAGGATGTTGTTAGAATACAGTTTGTATGGTTTTCTATATATTCAGGTTCCCATAGAGGGTAGTTTGGGAAAATAAGTTAAGATAAAAATGATATCAACCCACATAACAATAAAGAAGTCCAAAAAAGGGTTAGAAAAGGATTAGCTGAGATAGTGAAAAGATTTTTATTCCAGTAAATCCTATTAGGTAAACCTGGTTGCATTTGCTGTTGGCTTTATTTTAAAAGTGTTTTGTTCTGCCTGTGCTCTTTGCAGACTTTCCATTTCTGATTGTTCAGGGCTCCCCTATTCCTGAAATGCTACATGTGCACTGAGGCTGCAAGGCAGGCACTAGACAGGAATAGGTTTCCTTGCACCTGATGTGGTTGGGGGTCTTTTGAACTAATTGCCTCATGCACTCTGCCTGTAGCTCCTCCTATGCTGATTTCGGCAACTCCTTGCCTCTTGATCTAATCCCTTGAAGCTGAGCTTCACCTGGCCTTACTTCTCTGGTTTTGGTTCTTGGTTTCTTTCCTTGTTCTCTCCCTCTAGTATGCAGCCTGCTAGTCTACTGGGTAATCTCTTTCCACCTGGCGCCACCCCTGAAAGCAGTACTTCTCTCCTGGCCCTTCTGGCCCCATGCACAGAACTTGTGCAAGACACAAGGGAGATAAGCCTCGTGTCATTTTTTTTCCCTATAATTTCTTCTACTTCCACAGTGTCTTCTACTTTCCATTGTACTGTTTCATAAGCTCCCATGGTAAGATTTTCAAAATCTGATTGCTCTTAAAGCCTTACGTGTTCAATTGTAAGAGATATTATTGCAGCTTACAACTGTAAGACTGGAGGAAAATAAAAAGGGGCTCTTCAGAAAAGATTGGGAATCTTGGGCTCATAATCTGCTTATCATGAACTGTAATAGTCCTTGTTTGTAAATACTGTCTCCTTAAATAGATGATATCTTCTTTAGAAGGTATTTTTCTCTTGCATTTCTCTCAAGTTTAACATAGTGCTCCCACACACTCTAGGACTATTAAGTGTTAATTATGAAAGTCATCATAGTCTACCCTTAATTCCTGGTTGAGGGCTATTGCTATCCCCCAAAGCTGCTGAGAATCACATACGCTTCTCTGTCCTCATTCATTTAAGATGAGATACTTTTGTAAACCAAGGCCAGTGAGGTTGTACTTCTGGTTTTATAAGAAGAGTTATTGGTGAGAGTATGCCAATACCTTAATATGGTATAATGGTTTCTGTTATAGCCTAAATAACTATTTTGGAGTGATTTTATATTTCAACAAAGAATATTTCTATGATAAAGTGAAGTATATATGCAAAAACAGGTTTTGGGTCATTATTTTTTTTAACACTCCAGTATGTGGCTTGATGTTTTGAGAAAATACCTCCATTGTCACTATTCTGCAGGGCTTTTGCCAAGGAACATTTTGCTTTGCTAGTGTAGGAACGGCCTTTCTATGACCATTAAGGATTTCTTGGCAATCTTGAAACAAAATGGCCTTGCCAGAGCCTAATTTGGGGAATTGCATTTTTTTCTCACTAATTAACTCTATTGTTTCAATTAGGAAAGAACTATTCCTTCCAGCCCAGAACACTGTCTCAGAACAGGAAGATGGCTTTGAAATGCTTTTGCAAAGAAGGCAAAGATTTGTACTAAGCTCACCCAGTATCCCGTGTAGCCACATTTTCAACATGGCTGATCCTGTTCCTGAGGGTCAGTATGCTGGAATCAAAGGGTTATGTAGAGTTGGAAGTGGTGCTGAAAGAGTTCAGAGGAAGTCAAAAGGGTTCTTTTTGTTTCTATTTTATGAATGAAGGCTTACCAAGGTCAAGCATTTGTCCAGGGTCATCAGTTAGAAAGTAAAAGAATCAAGGTTAGACTACGGGTCTCTTCTCTCCTTGTCTAGGCATGGTAGTTCTAACTGGCTCAGGTGGAGCTCAAATCCTTGAAACTTGTCTCCTTAGAAGTGTGGTAAGTAGCCAAGTTAGTCAGTCATAAATCCCAAAAGTCATGTCAGCCACTTGATCCTAATGGCGTATGGCTAAAGAGATGCTTTGAACCTAGAGTATAGAACATAGTCAGCAGTCTGTGATCTTTGGCTAGGAAATCTAAAATTACTTCCTCTCCAGTAATGCAAATTATTATAATTACCATAGTTGATGCATTTAATTGCTATTTATAAAAACTACTTTCTATATGCATTAAACTTTGGAAAAATTGCTATAAATATTTTGGTAGTTTGTGATAGTAAATTAATTGCAGGACTGACTTGAGAATGATTTGGAACCTTGTTGATCTGTCAGTTCATTTCCCCAAGTGACTTTGCCCCTTTAAGCCAGGAAAAAAAAGTCACCAAAGATACTTTTGCCTTTGAAAGATGCTCTTTATCTGTCATCCCTGTGTTGAATATTTTTATGTTCAAGGAGAATGATAGAGTATGAAAGATGCTAGTTTGGCTTTTCAGAAGAGGGTCTAGGAGCTGACAGGAGGAGGGATAATATTAAGCTACTCTTTTCTATTCTCATAAAATTTCCTGTCTTATTTCACCCATGGACTATTAACTGAGCATAAGACATGGGATCTAGGGGTCACGCATGTGCTTCATCCAGTTCAAAATATGCTCTAACAGCACCTTCAAGATTGTCAGTACTGACACCAAAAGGGTAGGAACAGAAACCAAACAAGAGTTTCATTATATATTGTCTGGCTATTGATTTACAGATGATCATCTCAGCTAATAAATCATATTGATTTAATAAGTATCCTATTTTGACTTTTGCCTGTATGAAAAAAATTTCCTTTTATCTATTTGTTCTGAACCTACACTTGTGAAAACTCCATGTACTGTTCTCTATTCTGGTGTTCCTGGTTTAATTAGGCCAGTGGGGATGGGGGTGTATGCTGGAAATAAAGTGTTTGGCTGATGCTCCAGCTACTGTTAAAGGTAGTCATCATAAGAACACCATGTCTATGATATTGTCTCCTATTGTTTGCAAAGTTGCTAGGCTCTGGGATGCTGAGTTTGTCAGACAATTGGAGTAAAAGTCTCCCCACTAATGTGATTTCTTGTCACCTGCATCCAACTGGCAATATTGACACCCAAATCTTTGCTCTTACTCAGCATTTCCTTCTTAATGATGCCTAGTATTTTGCTGATTTTTTAGTAGCTATATACAGATCAATATTTTTTAGAAGCAATAATTTTTAAATCCTTTTTTTTTACTTTTTCCTTAGGCATTCTTCTTTTCTTACTGTATTTTTCCATTACCATTTATCCCCCTAGTTCCCCTCCACCACCGCAGTCACCGCACTGTTGTCCATGTCCGTGAGTACTTTTTCCTTTTTGCTCAATTCCTTCACCTCCTAACCCCCTAGAGCCATCAGCCTGCTCTCTATCTACGAATCTGCCTCCATTTTGTTACTTCAGTTTGTTCATCAGTTTCCACATCTGAGTGAAATTACATGATACTTGTCTTTCTCTGACTGGCTTATTTCACTTTAGCATAGTGATATCTAGGTCCACCCATGCTGTTTCAAAGGGTAAAATTTTCTTCTTCTTTATGGCTGAGTAGTATTCCATCGTGTAAATATCCTATAGTTGTTTTATCCATGAAGCTACTGATAGACACTTGGGCCACTTCCATATCTTGGCAATTATAAGTAATGCTGCAATGAACATATGGATGGTTATGTTGTTTCAAATTAGCATTTTGGGAATTTGGATAAATTCCCAGAAGTGGGATCACTGGGTCATAAGGCAGTTCCATTTTTATTTTTTGAGGTATCTCCTTATTGCTTTCTGCAGTAGCTGCTCCGATCTGCATTCCTACCAACAATGCAAAGGTTTCCTTCCCCTTTCTCCACATCCTCACCAGCACTTGTTTTTTTATTTATTGATGATAGTCATTTTGACTGATATAAGGTACACTGTTGGTTTGTATTTCTCTGATGATTAGTGACGGTGAGTATCTTTTAAATCCATTGTTTAGTTTGCAAACTTCTATATATATTAGGAAGAGAAGATATTCATAGTCAAAATTTATAGAGAAAGTGCTATATTGTAAGAACTTTGAAGTTAACAATAGTTTTATTCATGATTTTATACCTCATGATATAAAATAGTATCTAAAACATAAGAGGTATACACTCAAATTCTCTAAATTAAATTAAGCAAGAGAAATGATTATGGCCTTCTGTGGATATCAGAACACTTAAAATGGTATTTGGAAGACTTTGGTACATGGCAGTGGCAATCACATCTCTGGGGCCACCCATAAAAAAAGCTCAGAGTAATAGAGTAGTAAAATAAAAAATGCATATACAAAGTTTATCACAAAACTAAGAGAAAAGGTATTCCCACACATGCCACAGATTGAGCAATATTAACTGGATCGGCATGGTTAGGAGAAAGCAGAATGGGAAAAAGAGGGGCTTCTGATGAACTTAGTAGTAATGACCAAACTGACAACATATACTTATTAGAAAACTGAACAGTCTTATCCCAGGAAAGAAGCTAAATTTGAGCAAAAGGCTAGCAGACTAGAATTCATGGGTAAGGCTGACGTTGCCAAAGAAATCTAACCTATGAACTTTTGACACTAATCATCCAAATCTTCCTTATTAGATGATTCCCCCAGGAAGCAGAAACTTCTGTGGGTAGAATACAAATAGCTTAGGTTAGGGACAATAGGAGCAAAGAAAAGAAGAAAAAAGTAGGGAAAGGGAGCAGAGTCAGCAGGTCTCAGGAAGTAGGCGGGCAAATGATTCTGGGCACTTAACAAAAACAACAAAAGGGAACTAGAGAGCTATGACTCTAAGAATACTATTACGGTTTGTTTTTCCTTTTTTGGTTTGTGATCACAGAAAAAGTATATCATCTAAAATGAGCAACAGAAAATAATTGTAGGCAAATCCCAAAGAAATTATTGTAAGAAAAAAACCCAATGTCATATTAATTAATTTGAGGACCCAGTCAATATACCTATATATAGACAATCAATGAGACCCAAAAAGTATGCCTACAAAATAGATGAAAAGTATAAACCAAAATTCAAAGTAGATACAAGACGATAAGGAAACAATAGAAGCTGTGAAAGAACAATACAAATATGAATTAGAAAAATTCAGAGATTGTATATATGAATGGAGAAACAAGAGAAAAGGCAGGTTTGAAAAAAAATTCTATCTAAATCCAGGGAATAATTAAAAATAAAGTGAAGATTAGAAATGAAGACTGAATGAGAAAGAATAGAAGAGTGAATAAAGACCACAGAAAATTCCATAAGAGAAATAGAAGATGAAAAACAGGGGGGAAATATTTGAATCAAAATGAAATTAAGAAAGCATTAAAACAGATTAAAAGCATTATCACTTTGGAGAGAAAGTGATATAGAAAATAGGCAGTGAAGATTCAAAAAATGTATAATAGGAGTTGCCAAAAAAACCAAAGCATGGAACAGAATTAATATTAAAAATTAGTATTTAAGCGAACTTCCTGAAATAAAGGTAAATAAAATATATACACTGAAAAGGAACATTGTTTGTTTCTTTTTTGGAAAAGTCAACCCAGTGTGCCAAAATAACTTAAAAATTATAAGAAAAGACTTCTTTGACACTCCAGATCATGATATTGAGCCATTTACAATAGAGGAAAAAAATAAGATCATCTTAAGTCTTTTAAAAAGCAATGATTTATTACCTGAACACAATGAAGAAACATATTTAGGATACTCAAGGACATAAAGGAATTTATACCCAGCCAAACTGATCTTCAAGTATAAAGTTTGCAGCAACATCTTATATACATACAAAATTTAGGGAATAGCTAAGGAATCTGCCAAATGACTGATGGGATATTGGCATAAGAATAGATGTCTAATAGTTGCAGCTAGAACATGTGAAGATGCCTCTGCATTTCTTCTGAAAATAAAAGGTTTGAGTACAAATTACCCTTTTAAGCAAGTATAATATATAAGGTAAAGTACAGTCGAGGATAAGCCAGCAGTGTTCAACTGGTTCACATACTTCAGTATCAGAGATGGATTATCACGGATGAATCTCCCTTAAGGTAATCATTGCTTCTGTAAGATGAGGCTTTGTGTACCACAGCAGAGGAGTAGCCATAAATCAGGATCCATGAATTTGCTGGCTGTACTTGGCTTTTGTAAGGATCCATTCACAAAACACCTGCAAAGAATTCCCAGAAGACCAGTACCAACGGTGCTGGCTATAGACTCTGAGACACCTTTGACCAGTAACTACCTTAGGAGAAATTCCCTTGGATAACTATATCTAGAAGTGGATATTAGCCTGTTCTAAAAAAAAAAATAAGTCATTTTGTATAATTCTGTAAAGGAAGTTTAGTGGTACCCTGTGGTTGAGACCCTCAACCAAATGTGCTCTCACATTGTTTTGGGCACAAGGTGATGTTTATGGTGTGACTTGTGGAACTGGGAGAGATTCCTGAGCTTGGATCTTGCTACATATGGTCCTCTAGTGAATGACTTTCTGTAATCTGAACATGTGGAGCATGCATATGACATTTTGAAGTGTGCTACCTGGCTTTGCTCACAAAAGCCACACTCTTCCATGGAAACAGTACTTCCACATTTGTTAAGTTTGTCTGACTCAGAGCCATGCCCTGGAAATAAGTAGGAAGAGAGGGCTGCCTCAAGCAACATATTCTTGTTCTTAGGACATTAGCTGTGTGTCCTACATATCCTCTATGAATAGGCATGGTAGAGAGGGGCATTTGGAAAAGCCAAAGTACCTTGATACATGTCCTTTGTCCCCAAATCCAAGGATTGTTATTGTTGCCAGATTGTATTAAATTGATGGGTGAATTTTGCTGAATAATGTTTTCCTTATCCCCAATAAGAATAATTTTAAATATTCTAAAAATAATTGTATTGGATACAACTTTCCTTTTGGAACTAACCATGTCAGAAGCCAATGAGCAAGGGTACACTTTCCATTTCTGCTGACTTGGACTAGATTTTTCTTAAAGCTGAGAGGGGCTTTATGACCTAACATCTTGATGCCTTTCAGTTCCTTTCAACTGGAACAGATTTGGGTCATTCACTAAAAGCCCACATTTATTTCTAGTTTACATAATCTCAGCATTATCTCCATGTTTAATTACTGTAAGTGACTGACACCAGAAATGCTCAAACATGAATTTGAAGTTAGGGAAAACTCTTAAATTCTAGTGTTAATGAACTCAGCATCATTTCTGATTGTGTGTGTGTGTGTGTGTGTGTGTGTGTGTTAGGCTTTCTGTTTGAAGGTACTGGGGCCCTATAAACTCTTCCCTCCTTCTTTTCTGGATCATTCCAGAACCACATAACTGCTTATGAAGGAAGCTAAAGGTCCATCAGGTTGATATACTTGTTGCTCCAGTTTTTGTTTCCTGGCAGACCAGAGGTAGTTTATGACTTTCTCTATGATTTCTACTTTCCATTCCAGTGTTGTCTTTTCCTCTCAGGGTTACTGCCCCTTCTGAAACCTCTATCTCCACGATTCAACAGCATTCACTGAGCACTCATGCTATGCTAGGCATTTTGTTAGACACAATCACTTTCCCAACTTAATCCTTGTAGTGACTGATGGGTATATGGTAGGACTATTTTTCCTTCCTTTTTTTTAAAGATGCAAAGTGTATAAAAGGGGTGACTTGCCTAAGGCTACAGAAGGTAAGTTGCTGAGTTAGAACTTGAATAGCCAGGCTTTGGAACCAAAACATCCGGTTGTAAATCCTGAAAGCAACATTTACAAGCAAATCACAAGCTCATTCTCACAACTGCCTATTTGTTTTTACTTTCATACCGAATGATAGAGCTTTGTCATTCCTCTTCATCAGTCTCAGTCCTATCAGTCCTTAAAAGTCCAATATCTGCTCGGTCTCTGCCATAAACCTGCCCCCAGCTTCTCTCTCTTCTCTCAATCTCTCTTTCTCCTCTCTCTTCCCTCTCTCTTTTTTTCTCTCTCTGCTTTTTTTTTTTTTTTTACCTTTTAGTTCAGCCCCAGTCTTGGGATCTCACTCTCAGCCATTCCCTGGTTGGGAGTGTGGGGGAGAGGGAGGATGTGAGGTTGGCTGGCTGGATTGTCTTGCCTTGGCCTTAGGAATGCCAATTGTCTATTTCTATACCTCCAGTCCAAGCCATGCAGACCTCCAGACAGAATGGCCTGGATGCCACCTGGAGTTTCCATTACTTCCAGCAGAGTCCCTGCTTTTCAGGACTGGATGAAACCGGGCAGGAATAGCCCTTTGCACCCCAGACCTTGACCCACAAAGTCTGTTTCTTTGTAAGAAATGCTCTATACCTCCTGTCTCAAAGTGCTGTGTGCTAAAAAGTCAGAATGGGTTGTGAGGAGCCCTACTTAACCTGCACAGGCCGCTCATCTCTGCACCATTTCCCTGAGCCCTTGGTTATTTTTACTCTCTCCGAGCTTCTTCCCATTCTTCAGGTGCTGGGCGAGGTGGCGTTCATTTGGCTTTGCTTCTGACACAAGATAAACGAGCTTGGGGCCCTCGGCGATTCACTCTGGCTGCCAGGGGGTTCCAAAATAGCAAACTATTTTTCATAACAGCAACGTGATATGAAGGGAGATGCAGCAGGTGCACTCAGATTTTCCCGTTGCCGTCTGGGGCGTGTGGTGGAGGGAGAGGATTCATTAAAGTTTGCACTTGTGTCCAGAAAAAAGAAAGGCCCACTCTCACAGTGGCCATTTCCCTTCGGCTGGGTCAAGGTCTCCCTCCTGAAGGCGAATCTTGTCCTTGGGCAAGGTGGAAGTACAATGAAACAGCAGCCCGGCACCCCCACAGAGTTCCATGCCTTTTTTTTCTTCCTTGTAGAAAGATAAGGTTATGAATGTAAATATCTACTGCATATTTTTAACATTATCTTATGTGCTGAACAAAAACAGCAAGATTTCTTAAAAGTTTCAAATATTTGACATCTTAGCTTGCTACATGTGTGCTCATTTCAGAAAGTTTAAGGGGTAAACTCTTTTATTTTTCTTGTTTCCAGCTCTGAAAAGGTGAAAGATCGAACTGGCATTGCCTCTTTCACTTTCTCTCTCCTACTCTTGACTCATGAGAAAAAAGCTTTTGCTTTCATGGCACGAGTCGCTATTAAAAAGTCGGTCCCTAGCCCTACATTTACATCTGATACTCTCCCCTTATCCCTCATCATGAATTATGTACATGTTTTTAGGATGGAAATTATAACAAAGCAAAGAGGATTTTAATTTAGATTTGTATGCCCTGGGAGTTTCTTTTTGATATTTCTCCCCCCACCATCAAATTACTAGATCTTCCTGGTTAGGAATGAGCTAAAAATAAAATTGAAGTATATGTCATAATAATAATGATAATAATAATAAAGGCTTTTCAAAACTAAAGTGAGGCAGGGGGCCAAATTTTTTGTAAAATGAGTATGAGGAAGCCAATATTATGTAAAAAGTACATGCTAGTGAGCTGTAATTGAGTGCATAAGACACTGGATTTTGTCTTATAATACATCTTAATTTAAACAGTTCTTTTCCCAGGGGACCACAGGGTATGTGGTGCATGAATAAATAAATGCCATGACTTATTTTAGAGGCTCCAATCATAATACAATTATATGCATTGCAAATTTTTATATGCTACTTTTAGTTTCTAGGTTCTTTTCTTTCAATTATTAAACTGCATTGCAGGAAAAGATATACCTTAACCCAGCCACAAAAATGGGGTCCAAGAGGTTGGTCAAGCTAGACAGCAGAATCTCTTCCATTGTGGGCTTCATTCACCCCATTAGAAAAATGGTAACTGCATTTTATATGAAGTTATATGCTAATTACTGAACTAGCTCAATCAGGAATAGAGAGGCCAGGCATAGAAAGACAAAGTTGTGATTCTCTCTTATTGTCTTGTCTGGCTGAATTTTAGAGACCATTTCTCTTTTCAAATCAGTGGTAGCTCCTCATCCTACCAGAAGAACATAATAAATTTTTCCTCCTTAAGAACAGCATTTTCTTTCCTCAGGTTACTAAGATCCATTTGCTAAATAACTCTTGAAGTCTAAAAAATTGTCTTTGAGTAGCCAGAAGAGGTGAATTCAACCTTGCGAATGGTTCTCTAAAACCATCGCCCTCCTCAAAAGCCTTTTCTCTTTATACAGTGTGTAAGTCCTACTCACATGGGGTAATTTGCCATATTCTAGTCTCTCTTATCTCTGATCTCTATGTCTCTCTATTTCTCTTTATTAAGAAAACATAAGACACATGCAGGATAGTTGTGGGCAATGAGGTTCAAGAGCACTGGCTTGTGATCAGACAGACCAGGATTTGAGCCTTTTTTCCCTACTCCCTATTTATGACTAGCTGTATGATCCTTGGCAAGTTACTTAATGTTGCTGTTCCTCAGTTTTCTCACATATATATGAAAATATTATATTAATAGTTCCTATCTCACTGGGTTGTTGATAGGATTGATTGAGATACTACATATAAAATGCTCCACAGAGTGTCCATATGATCCCAATAAATATTATTTATTGTCATATAAAAAGCATCTTACTATAGTAAATCCACTCTGCTTATGGTTTCCCATACCAGTCTCATTAAGAAATTGAAACCAACCAAATATTTGGATTAACCCCATTTGGAGACTGAGTTTTTCTCTTTCATTTTGTCATGTCAAGGAAAATGTAGAATTTCCTAAACAGACATGCGCTCTTCTCCTTATATCCTGGTCTCATGGACACCAGGTTCGCTGCTTTCATATGTGTGGCCACACTCTCCCTTAAAAGACCAAATGAAAAGGGAATTGGGGAGCAAAGCAAGGTTTGTGGTTGTTGTTTTTTTTTTTTTTTTTTGTATACCCACACACATTGACCTGTTTTCTCCCTGTTAATATTTAGAGTCCTGATGATTTCTCTCTTACTGGAAAGCTCAAGGTCTGGGCTCATGAACCCCCTTGGAGACTAATTATTGTAAATTGTCATTGACCTCCTACCCACTTAAACCCAGAGGTCAGAACTTTAAAGATGTTATGGAGTTCACTTTGATGCATTTGGGCTTCAGCTTTAAAGCAACCTGAAAATGCTGTGTGGGAGAGATAGCTGGGGCTTACAGGCCTGGTAGAGTAAGATAGGGGACCAGCATCCTAAGACTGCTGAGAGAAGTAGAGTCTTGTGAATGAAGGTCATGGACAAGGATGACACACCAGTGATTCTGGCCAGTAGGTGGGGCCCTCTGGATTCTTCCTGCTACCAATGATTCATTTTTCCCCTGAAACTTGATTGCTTGTTCCTCTCTCCCTTTTTATTGCTGGCAATATTACTAGAATGTTCCCTTTCCTTTTTCAATTCTCATTCAATTCACTTCACTTCACTGATATTAAAGTGCCTACTATGTGCCAGGGCACAGATCCAGTCACTGTCAATATAGTATTAAGGCCCACAAGGTCTCTGTGTTTTGGATGCTGACATTTAGAGATGTAAGATAGTGCTTCTCGACCATTAATGTGTGTGCAAATCATCTGAAGATCTTGTGAAAATGCAGATTCTGATTCAGGAAGTCTGGGTGGAGCTAGAGATCCTACAATTCTCATTAGTGACACCAGTGCTGCTGTTCCAAGGCCTGTCCTTTGTGTAGCAAGAAGGCAAAGTCCTTTGTTCCCCCTCCTCCCCTAAGTGACTGGCTTATTGTCCTCATTTATGTCAGTGGAGTTTCACAATGTCACAGACTTGACCTTCCCTATGAGACTGTCAGCTGTGTTCTGTGACTCTGACCTAGGCCAGCATTCATGCAAGTATCTAAGAAGCATATGGGGGAAATGGGTGGGAGGGTATGGCTAGATGACCCCATAGCTTTCCAGGCTGGCCAAGTCCCATGCTGTATTGTGAGTGGGACCACTGAGTGTCATCATAGGCACTGGGTGGCTCCTGGCTCCTGGAGGATAATAGTACATTAAGCACTTTGTATGATATAGCCTTTCTCTGGTAACTGCGGTGCCACTTACTAATTTGCTGCTCTTACACGACTAATTTAACTCTAGTTACTACTCAGTCGTTAGGGAGTCACTTATTCACAAAGCAGAATCAGGCCAAATAAATAATAAGAAGCTGGGAAAAGAGGCAGTTGAAAGTAGAGAGTGGAAGTTAGCTAATGTAGGCTAGAGACTTGCTGGTGTTTAATGCAGATCCTCATTTAGGGCATAAATGCAGACTCTCCCTCTGTTTTTAAGTCCCCGTGACCCTAAATGAATAGAACTCTGTAGCAGAGAGCAGCTACCTTCTCTTCTAATAAGAATCATATCCCAATAGAATGTACATTTCCAATTACTATGCAAAAAACAATGGCAGAATTACTTAAAAATGTACAGCCCCCTAAGGGCTCTCCATGCTGTAGTCCATGTGAATCTATCATTTGCATGCAGCTATTGTGGGGAACAACTAAATCCTCCATCACAGGCTATTTAATCAAGCGAGACGCCCCTAAATTTCTTTGCAAAGATTCACAAGTTGTGAAGCGAAATAAGCTATTGGTAATGTATTCTGGCTGTCTGCACGCAGCCTCCCTTGTTTCATTCTGAATGGCATGGTGTTTGCATTGACATTTAGATGATGGGTCATCTTGAATTTCTCCTGTTCACAGCTGGAACTTTAGTGGCATCTCCCATTAGTAATCACTGTGCTTTTTCTCCCTAGTGACTGAGCCGTTTACAATCTAAGAAGAAGAAAAATTACATATTTGGGTACAAACTGTAGAAGAAAAATAAAGTACCAGCACAGTAGGGAAGGTGCCTAGGGTTACTTTCTGTGGATAACTGAAGATCAAGGAAAGTGCTGAAACGATGTGTTTCTCCCACCCTCATTCACCAACCTTGTTGCCAGACTTGTTATTAGAAAGTTAGATGAAAACAGTCTGCAAAGACAGACTGCAGGATCAACCACAGCCACTAATGCGATCAGATTTGAAGGAAGCAGAAAGACTTCTTTTTATAAATATCTACTTTTCTGATCTGTGGAGATGCCTGGAATTCTTCCTTGCTTTATCTATCTTATGTATCTGTCTATCTATCTATCCATCTATCCACCTACCTACCTACCTACCTACCTATCTATCTATCATCTAGCCCCTTGAAGTCCTGTTAAGATACAAATGGGTTTTGTGGACAGGGCACCTATCCCAAGGTGCCAGGAGTCACAAATATTTTGGTTTCGTTTAGATGCCAACTTTGCAATCTGTATGAGAGCACTGATGGGCCTTCAGAGCTAAGAACCAGGGGGAGCAGGCCAGAGGTAGTGTTTTCAGAACCAGGGAGGCCCTAAGCACTAAGAACATAATGACCCATTGCCTCTGATATTCAATGCAAAATACAGCTTACACTATAAAATTAGTATAAGAAAGTCAAACTCAGTTTTGATTTTTTCTGTGGTAGCAAAATATTTCCATAGCATTTTATGTCACTGTCCTTGCTTTGTGAGTATTCTGTGCTTGTGCTTGGCTTGCCAAGACAATTTGGCCAGTTCTGGGAGCCTGAAAAATCTAGGAGGAGTCAAGGCATGGAATGGAAGGAGAAGAGAGAGAAGGGAGTGAAGTGTTTCTTCATGAAATGTGCCTTCTTGGCAATTTTGCTAAGTCTAGTCTGTGCATCTTTCAGAAATGAAAAGAAACCATCCTCCTTTTCCTCTTTAGTCCTTCAAATAATTTTCTACTGTTGCTCTTGCTATGTGTAACATCTCAGCTCAGCTCTGAAGCTGACCCAGCAGAGCACTTGTCACTCCACTGATGAATTGCAAGCTTTCTATGGGCTAATTTGGCTTGAGGTGGCAACTCCTTGCACCCTTTCTGAGGTAAAGAAGAAAGGTCAGAAAGATGTGAATTAGAACGATCACTGTCCACTCTACCATCCTGCCATGGAAAGTGGGCTGGCCCACTTTCCTCACAGTGCCGGGCTTTGATTGTTTCAAACAACAGCAGATGACCCATTTTCTAGAATTAGGATGGGATAGTGAGCATACTTATAGAAACAGTTTATATCTCTAAGATATTGATACACATACTAGCTAATTTTCAACTCACAACAGTTCTCCAAGGTGAGTCTCATTATTGGTGACATCACCCCCATTTCATGAATTTGGAACCTTGGACCCAGGGAGACTAAGCAAATTGCCTAAGGTTATGCAACTAGAAAATTGCAGAATGGACTTGAATTCAAGTCTTCTAACATTTTTCCACCATGCCCCAACTATGAGCCCCACTGATATGTCCTAAGTGGGAGAAACTCTGGAACTTCTCAACATCTTTGTGAGAACTATCAGACATAAACACAGATCACCTGCTACCATGGCAGGGCAAGACACTTCAACTCCACAAAGAGCAGAAGTGGAATAACAGGAGCAGAAACCAAGCACAGTGGATTGAGGAGTTAAAAGTCTGTAAGGAAATGTGTCCTGACTTCTTTTTTAAACAAAGTTGGCTATATAGCATGGTATAAGAAGTAGAGGGCTTTGTATTTATTTTTGTTTCAAGAAAAGGGAAGCCTAAGCATATTTTAGGAAGAAGGAAAAGAGCCAGAAGGGGCAGAAGAAAGAAAGAATGTTTTGTAGACCTATCTCTTCCAAACACATACTTCATACTAGTCACTGAAACTTCCTTAATTTGAAGAGTATGAATTCTGCAAAAATGAAGCTATTTCTTCTGCAGACATAAGAATGAGACCAGGATAGTAAGAGAAAATAATGGAAGATCGATTCTGTAGTTAAAAGGGGGTAAATTGAAAGCTCTTGCATTGTATAGACTTAAGCAGTAAAGTGGATGAGTCTTAATCTCTGCATGCAAGGAACGGAAATAGGCACAGGAGTCTGAGAAGCCTGGAGAAGGTGTGGGTCAGCCACTGTGAATAATGCAACAGGAAGCTGACAATAAATTTATGGAGCCAGAGGCCAGTGGACTGCATTTCTTGGACTGCATTACCACCGTTTTCATGATTTTCTCCACACATGGGAAATGAGGTGGCAGGAAATAGAGGTTACTCACACTGGAACTTGTCAAGGAAAAATGGTAAACATCACTGGTAATGGGATAGGGTGAAGACCAAAAAAAAATTCTATGGAAGGAAGTAGATGACCATTGGAAAATGGATCCAAGACGAGAACAGAGTGGGAGAGACAAGGGAAGGCTCAAAGGCCTGGTGGTGTCCATGCAGAAGACTAACAAAGGCAGCTAGAGTACTCACTAGACCTAAGTGGACCCAGTGCTTGATGACTTCTGCCCCTTTCCTCTACTAATCTTAAATTTGGAATTCACTTCTTCCTACTCCATCTCCAACTGTCAAAATCCTACCCATCTTTTAGTCATAGGGTAGCTAGGATTTCCCCCAGTGAAATTTCTTTATATATTCTTCCATTCTCCCTCTTGTTCAGTGTTTATATATCTGTTGTGGGACGTACTACATAATAATGCATATTATACTTTTAGAAATTTTCCCCATGTTACTGTAACTCAGAGAGTATCAAGGCTGACAGAGATTGTCTAATTAGTTGTTATTTTTTTAGAGGAGAAGGGAGAGAGAAAGAGAGGGAGAGAAACATTAATATGTGGTTGCCTTTTGTGCACCCCCTACTAGGGACCTTGCCTACAACCCAGGTGCATGCCCTAAGTGTGAATCGAACCAGTGACACTTTGGTCCACAGGTCAGCACTCAATCCAGTGAGCGACACCAGCCAGGGCTGCTGTCAGTTTTTAAAGCACCTGGAATATAAAAGTGCTCAAGAAGATCTTGGTAAGTGAATGACCTGATATTGCCCATGGTCAGAAGAGGAGAAATAAGCAGTGTCAGACATAGCCATGTCATGGAGGAGGTATCCTGAAGTATTATGTAGTGTTTTGGTATTATAGGAATCAAGGTACACTTTACTCCATCCTGGTCACAAGTATCCTGTAAAAGCTACCTATCTTGAGTGTTTGTGTTCACTGTGCTGCAGACACTGGACAAGCACTTTTGACACATTCCTTTCCTTATTTGCACAATAACATAGGTGAGTACTATGACTATCCCTCTTATTTAGATGAAAACTTCACCTATAAAATAAGTTTTAGAGTGCTCAAATAATTTACCAGGGGTCACACAGCTGAAAATGGGCTGAGCTAGGACTCACACTCTCATTGATTAGGGCTAATGCCTAACCTCTTAAATGACTATACTACACAATTTCTACACTAAACTTAATTTTTAGATTTTTTTTTCAGATTTAAAATCATTCAGAACAAATCCACATTTAGTCTCAGTCATTTCAACCTGAAACTTGTGTTCAAATTTCAGTCCCTGACTTTATTCTTTTTAAAAATTTATTGTCGGTCAGTTACATTTGTCCCACCTTTTTCCCCATTGCTCACCCCTACCCTGCCCCCCCAACTCTCACAATCAATCCCCACCATTGTCCATGCCCATGAGTCCTCTATTTGTGTTCCTTTGCTTGCCCCTTCCCCTTATTTACCCCGTTACCCTCTCTATCCTCCCCTCTGGTTAGTGTTAATTTGTTCTTTAATTCCAAATCTCTGGTTCTATTTTGCTCATTTGTTTGTTTTGCTGATTAGGTTCTACCTATAGGTGAGATCATATGGTATTTGTCCCTCACAGCCTGGCTTATTTCACTTAGTATAATGCTCTCCAGTTCCATCCATGCTGTTGCAAAGGGTAGGAGTTCCTTCTTTCTTTTTGCTGCATAGTGTTCCATCATGTAAAGGTACCATAGTTTTTTTGATCCACTCATTTACTGATGGGCACTTAGGCTGTTTCCAGCACTTGGCTATTGTAGATAATGCTGTTATGAACATTGGGGTGCATAGGTTCTTTTGAATTGATGATTCAGGATTCTCAGGGTATAGTCCCATCAGTGGGATTGCTGGATCAAAAGGCAGTTCCATCTTCCCTGACTTTATTCTTGATTTGTGGTTCAGTGCTCCTCTGTGGAATGTGGAGGCATCTGTCACTCTCGCCACACCCTTGGCTTTTTCTGTTATTACCCTAAGGAAGAAGGCTGGTGATTTCACTAAAGTCATACAGAATTTCATATTCTTCATGAAAAGCTGTTGATCTCACTTTTAAAACTCATCCATATTCTTTTTGGTCACAGTAAAGTCATACATTTTTATTTTTTTAATATATTTTATTTATTATGCAATTAGAGTTGTCCCATTTTCCCCCTCCATTCCCCTTCACCCTGCACACCCTCTCCCACCCACATTCCCCCCTTTAGTTCATGTCCATGTGTCATAAGTTATTTAGCTTCTACATTTCCCATACTATTCTTGCCCTCCCTCATCTATTTTCTACCTACCATCATGCTACTTATTCTCTGTACCTTTTCCCCCTCTCTCCTCCTCCCACTGCCCTGTTGGTAACCCTCCATGTGATCTCCATTTATGTGGTTCTGTTCCTGTTCTAGTTGTTTGCTGAGTTTCTTTTTGTTTAAGTTCAATAGTTGGTAGTTGTGAGTTTGTTATATTACTGTTCATATTTTTGATCATCTTCTTTTTCTTAGGTAAATTCCTTTAACATTTCATATAATAAGGGCTTGGTAATGATGAACTCCTCTAACTTGACCTTATCTGAGAAGCACTTTCTCTGCCCTTCCATTCTAAATGATAGTTTTGCTGGATAGAGCAGTCTTGGATGTAGGTCCTTGCCTTTCATGACCTGGCATACTTCTTTCCAGCCCCTTCTTGCCTGCAAGGTCTCTTTTGAGAAATCAGCTGACAGTCTGATCAGGGGATCAGGGAACTCCTTTGTTGGTAATGGTCTCCTTATCTCTTGCTGCTTCTAGGATTCTCTCCTTCATTTTTATCTTGGCTAATGTAATTATGATGTGCCTTGGTGTGTTTCTCCTTGGGTCCAACTTCTTTGGGACTCTCTGAGCTTCCAGGACTTCCTGGAAGTCTATTTCCTTTGCCAGATTGGGGAAGTTCTCCTTTATTATTTGCTCAGATAACTTTTCCACTTGTTGTTCTTCCTCTTCCCCTTCTGGTACCCCTATAATTTGAATGTTGGAATGTTTAACGATGTCCTGGAGGTTCCTAAACCTCTCCTCACTTTTTTGAATTCTTGTTTCTTCATTCTTTTCTGTTTGTTTATTTTTTCCTTCTGGTCCACTTCATTGATTCGAGTCCCAGTTTTCTTCCCATCACTATTGGTTCCCTATGCATTTTCCTTCATTTCACTTAGCATACCCTTCATTTTTTTTCCATCTAATTTGCAACCAAATTCAACCAATTCTGTGAGCATTCTGATCACCAGTGATTTGAACTGTGCATCTGATAGGTTAGCTATCTCTTGGCCACTCAGTTGTATTTTCTCTGGAGCTTTGATCTGTTCTTCCATTTAGGCTATATATTTTTTTGTCTTGTTGCACCTGTTACATATGAGGGGCAGAGCCTTAGGTGTTCACCAGGGTGGGGCAACTGAGTCACTGGGTTGTGATGCTGTATGTGGGGGCAGGGTCTGAGAGGGAACAATGGTGCTTGCACCAGTCTGTTGGCTTTCAGTCCCTTCTGCTGCTTCCCCCAAGCCAAGCAAACTGGGCCTTCCTGATGCTGATTCCCATGTGGGTGGGCTTGTGTACATTCTAGGACCCTGTGGGTCTCTCTAACAAACTCTCCTGTGAGGCTTGGAGTCTCTCCCTGCACCTCAGCCCCCATAGGTGTCCTCAGTTGGTACCTTGAGGCTTTATTTCCTAGTGCTGGGACCCTGGGTTGCATGGTCTGCCTCGCTCCCACGCCTCACCTGGTTTTTCTGTGCATGAATGTGGGACTGCCTGATCAGCCAGCCACCTGGCACACAGTGTCTCACTTCACAGTTGCTGCCTCGCTGAGTCTGCCTGTTGCCACCCCACACCCGGGGTCTGCCAGCCGTCGCCTGCATGCCCAGGGTCTACCCGCTTCTGTCTTGCACATCTTATACACCTGATGCCACCACTTTTTGTGCTGTAACCCCTCTCTGCCCAGCCACGCAACTCTGCCCCACCTACCATCTGGATGAATATGTCTATTTTAACTCCTTGGTTGTTGGACTTCCATACAGTTCAATTTTCTGTCAGTTCTGGTTGTTATTTTGTTTTTGTTTTTAAATTGTTGTTGTCCTTATTGTGGTTGTGCGAGGAGGCACAGTGTGTCTACTTATGCCTCCATCTTGGCCAGAAGTTCATACAGTGTTATTGCCTTGGTTAGGAATAGCTTTGTTCCCTTCTTGTGAGGGGATAAATCCACACATGATAGATTATATGCCTTCAGAAATAATTACCTAACAAAGCAGTATAATCTCCAATTGTAAGTTCATTGATAGGAGAGAAAAAATTCTACTTTCTCAAAGTTATTTTGTTTCTCACTGTATTGTGGGGTGAAAACCATTGCCTATTTTGCAATGCAAGTCTAGACTTGACTACATTATGGAACAGAGAGCTCTTGAACAAACAGGGATAATAGATGACTTAATATGGTCTACCATTTAGTAATTACTTAGTAATTTCTAAGTTATTAAGAAAATTAATTTCTGATTACAAAATGACATGTGTTTTCCTAAGTTCCACAATGTATTTGGTATCTGTGTCTCCAAGACAGCACCACCACGACCAGGCATTAAATCCAATCAATGCTTTCTCCACACTAAACAGGAAGTAGCCTCCAAGAACTGTCAAGTGTAATGAAAATACTGTCTCTCTGTCTCCCTTTAGAGACATAGACCATTAGGGGCTGCCCATAGTCCCATAATGGTCAAACACGGTGGAATCTCTTTTAGGGTTTATTACATCCTTTTGGTCTTCATTTATCAGAAATTCTAATTGAAACCAAGTGTACCCTTAGTATTTCTTAACCACGAAATTAATTCGGTGATTTTATTCTAGCAATCTAATTTCCTAGAATTATTTACTAACAGCCTCTTATCAAATGGATATTAGGTAAATTAGAGGTAAAATGAGTGAAACACTCTAACATACTTGAAGCTAGCTCAAAACATGGAGATACATGTATCATCCTTTGTCGAACTAAAACTATCTAGTCCCCATGCTGACTCTTGTGTCCAGAGTTTCAGGGAAGAACTCCTTTAAGTACATATACACATTCCTTCCTCCTTCCCCCATTTGATCAATTAGCAGGCATCTTTTAAGAAACCACCTGATGTAGCCCTGACTGGTGTGGTTCATTTGGTTGGGTGTCGTCCTGCAAAGCGAAAGGTTATCAGTTTGATTCCCAGTCAGGGAATGTGCCTGGGTTGTGAGACCAGCCTCTGAGATGCAACCAATCAATGTTTCTCTCCTTCTCTTTTTCCCTCCCTTTCTCCTACTCTGAAAATAAATAAATGGAATATTTTTTTTCTAAGGAAATGATCTGATGTCAAAATTGTGTTAGATGACTTAAATTGGCTGGCAAAGCAGGGTGAGATGGTTCTGTACTCTAATAAATTTAAAACTTAGTCCTGGAGATAAGATATAAACCTAGATAATGATATGTGTGTTATGAATCTCACCAATATATAAACAATACATATGACTTAGACCAAAAGTTAGTAAATTATATAATCTGTGGTCCACTGCTTATTTTTATAAATATATTTTTATTGGAACAGAGCCACTTCATTCTTTTACTTATTGTCTATAGCTTTCGTGTTACACCACAGAGTTGAATAGTTGTGACAGAAACTATGTAGCCCACAAAACCTAAAATATTTGCAATCTTGCCTTTTACAGAAAAAGTGTGCTGAGCCGTGGTCTATACTTCACTGAGGAAGGCTTTGTAATTAGGCAGCCTAAAAGTAAAGGAAAAAAGTACAGCTGCCAGTGATTTGAGCTCACTTTTTTCTTAGGGCATCAAGAAGACATGGTTCCATTTTTATCTCACAGCTACTTGATAGAAGACTTTGGGCCAACTTGGCTTCAATTTTATTAATTTTGAAATCACAATGACATTTTTAATGTCTCCTGTCTGTATTTTGAGGGAACTCAAAGTGAGCATTTGCTACACTAAAAGAGGAATCAATATTAATGACCACTGCCACCAAGAAGCTTTGTGTTGTTGATAAACTATATGATGAGGGATTAGTCACAGGCAGAAGTTAGGATCTTTAAAAGACTGGTTGTATGTAGGGACTTTAGTTTGAAAACACTTTCTGAGTGAACTGCTAAACTGAGAGTATTGTTCATACAGAAAAGTATTTTATACACATTCTACCAATCCAATAATAGTGTTGATGAGTAAACAATATCAACAGAGAAGCCAAAGTGAGGTAGAGCAAGTTATCATTGTTCTGATAAAATCTAAATTATATTTACTATCCCTTTGAAGAAGGAAATTTCCTTTAATTTTATATTTTTCTCCTCCTTTTATTTGTTGATGGCTCTTTTAAAAACATTTATAACAGCTGTAGTGTAAGACCCTTGAAACATGTCATTTATCTGGGAAATAACATTCATTTTAATATCATTTCACCAAGGAAGCAAGACTTAAACCCATATTTTCTGATCCACTTAGTTGATAATATTCTTCTAAAAAAATTCTGGCTGGTGAAAGGATGATAATTTAATTTAAAGAGATTAGATATATTGCTTGAAATGCAAGTCCCCCAGAATTTGACAGCAGAACAAGACCAGCGAACAGAAAACTCATTTTGCCTCCTTGCTAATACATGCATCAGGGAATTTATAAGTTGGGCCGTCAGTCTTTGCTCCATGCAGTAATGTCAATGTCATTGATTCTTAAAATCTGACATTCATTAAAAGCACCCACAGTGTGGTTATATAGCAGGATTTTTGACAAATCAGCCAAGTGTCACCATCCTGTAAAGGATTATATAGTGATGCTTTTCAACTTTGAGCTCTTTCTTTAGACTGAATGGATCTTGTCTTCGTAGAGCACATGAAAGATTGGGTTTCATTGCTATACTAATGGGCTGATTTCATGTTTTCCCATCAAAACCAGGAGGCAATTAGGAGTCAAAGGAGTTAACATTTATTATTTATTTACTACAGGTCGGGTACTGTGTAAGTTCATTCTGTCTTTCTGTCCATCCATTTATCTACCTACAAACATATAAAAATGTTATATACTTATGTATGTGTATATATCACAATATTCTATGACTTAGCTGTTATAATTTATCCCCATTTAACAGATAAATAAACTGAGGCTGAAAAAGACCTAGTCATTTGCCTAAGTAATAGAGTTTCAGTAATGAGGAAGTTTATAAACTCTTGGTAGAAAATATATCAGTGACCAAAAAATGCCATATGCAACTACATGGGCTAGTTTCTCCTTCCCATGTCCACCTGATGCTGCTTGGCTCTCGGACTTCATGTTCTCCTCAAAAGCCTTGTGCGGAAATCCCACAGCAGTATTTAATATTTAGAAAACAAGCACACATTTGCCCCTACCCCTGCCCCCAGTTGTGTTGTTAGATTGGAAAGAATGCCGCCTGTGGCTCTCTATGCCCTCCCCTCTCATTACAGCCCATCCTTGGAACACAATCATTTTCTGTGTTATCCAAAGGTGTCATTACTGGGTGCCTGCAATGCAGTTAGGGCAGTGTCAGCAGATTCCGTTTGAAACTCCCCTCAACCCCCAGCTTCCATTCCTGGGGGATATTATTGGTCCATAAGATTTCTTTTGGGCTACTATATTGGATCGTGACATACTTTGTGTCTGGGGGAACTGTTTTCATGGATTATTATCTATAGCTTTAGGTTAAATTTGAATAAATTCTCCCCTCAATTCCAGGAAAACAATAGATCGGGGATGTCAAATTCATGTTCACTGGGGGCCACATCAGCCTCATGGTTGCCTTCTAAGGGCTGAATGTAATTTTAGGATTGTGTAAATGTAACTACTCCTTAAGAGTTAAGTGAGAGCTCAGCACTGCTGTCGGGTAGAAACAAGGTGCCAGGCCGGATTAAACAAGGTAGAGGACAGGATTTGGCCTTTGGGCCTTGTGTTTGCCACCTGTACAATAGATCTAAGATTTGTGGTAGAAAAATAAAGTAAATTTGCATGAAGGCTTTGAGGAAATAAAAAAGAAGACAAGCCCTGGAATGAAAAACTGGAAATAAAACTTTTATTTAAATTGGAAGTTGTAAAATTAATATTGTTGAAGCAGAATTGTATGTTCTAGGTAGTTTGTTATGCTGGAACTTAATCTTCTAGCAAATAGTTTAATGGGGAGTTTGAAGTCTGCACATATTATTTCAGGGTCCTGAACATTCCACAGTTATGTCCATGTTTTCCTTATAGCATCACCTTTTAATAAACTATGCCTTATTCCAACTTCAAGTATTTTTATACCAACAAGGAGAAAGTGCTGTCTTCAGAGTATAGCTTACAGGTAGAGAATGTATAAATGTTTAACAACATGAGTGATAACTGCAGTTCACTGATAGCTGATACACAAACTAGTCTTTATTATGCAAGGACTAAGAGCAGGGACTGTGAGATCGGAGTGCTTCTGCCATTCAGTCTCACCAGCTTCCCAGCTGATGAGCCAGGCTGCCTTGAGCAGGTTACTCAGCCTCTTTGTGTGCCCATGTCCTCCTCTGTAACATGAGGGTAACAGCACCTACTTCACAGAATTGTTAGGAGGATTCAATGTGCGAGTTCATGGATTGGGGAAGAAAAACTTTTCCTCTACTCTTTTAGGTTCAATCCATGGGGGCCTGTGATTTAAGGAAAAGCCAGATTAACCAGAGAAAAGACATGCAATGCTTATTAATGTTCATGTGCTCGGAGTTCACAGAACAGAACCAAATGCAAAGAAGTGATTAAACTTGGGGCTTATACTCCACTTTAACAGTGGAGGGAGTTTGGGCCTCAGGAGCGATGATATATTTCAGAAAAGTGACTAAGAAATACTTGGGGGAAATATGGGGTAACTGATGGAGGTAAGGGTTATTCTAGTAAGGTCTGTTTATACAACCATATTTCTGTGTTGACACTCAATCTCTGCTAATAAGAGTCACTCTCCTCTCCTTGGTACAGGGAGAGGGTATGGAGAAGCCTTCAGAAAGGGAAATTATGCCCAGGTTTCAGGCAAATGAGGGGAGGGGAAATAACTGCCACTTTTGATTCTCAATGGCCTTCAGTTCAAAATAATCCTTATGCCCAAGGACCATAATTTGTGGTGGCATATTCTGACCTCCCTCACAATTCAAGTATTTTTAAAAGTGCATTGAAATTCTTACTGTGTTTAGTTAAAACTATCTGGCACTGTTAAAAACATCAACTCTAATCCTCACAAGAATCATGAAAGCTAGATTAACCTCCATTCTACAGATGAGAAAACCAAACTCAGAGTTGACTTTCTTAAAGCCCAATACATCATAAATTGCAGAGTTATATACCAAGCCAGCTGGTAGAGCTGGCACTTTGAATAGGTACAGGAGAGACAGGAACAGGAAACTGTCAGTGGGTCATAGGGTTGGTCCTGGCAGGGCTCAGTGGGTTATCTGAAGTATAGTTCACTGCTTCTTCAGCTGAGGACTTTACTACCCTGTGTGGCCACTCCAAGCCCTGGAGCAACACCAGCTTGATACTAAGGATGTGATAAAATCTGCATAAACACCTTAGGTGCAAACAGTTATCAAGTGCCTATTGTATGCCAGGAGCTCTTGGGAGACCGATGTGCTGAGACTTCTCCCAGTGCTTGGGGACCCTCAAGGAAAGCCCGTTTATCAAGGGCACTCTGGGTACAAGTGCAGAATCCAATGGTGATCCCTTGTCCAGTGTCTCCTCCCCTCAGGCAATACAGCCCCTGAGATGACACAGAGAAAAGGGATGCTCAGGAGAGAGATGGGCTTCCTTGGGGAGAACTTCCAGGAGGGCAGATTTTCTTTGGGGCACTCTGAAGGATGAGATACACATAAATGGCAGGGAAGCCATTCTCTGGGCTCCTCAAGCACAAGAACTTTGTCTGAGTCACTTGGGGTAACCTGCCAGGGTGTCCAACCCACCGCCTGTGGGCCTCATGCGGGCCAGGATGGGTATGAATTTGGCCCACCACAAAATCATAAATTTACTTAAAACATTATGAGAACATTTTGTTTGTTTTCATTAGTGTTTGTGTATTTAATGTATGGCTCAAGACAACTCATTTTCTTCCAATGTGGCCCAGAGATGCCAAAAGGTTGGATACCCCTGTATGCACACTGTGGAAATAGGTTAAGCTTTAATACACACCACCTATCACACGAACCCCAGGGCTCATAGACTCTGGCACCTCTCTCCTCCATCACAGTGGGCAGCTCCTACCCTAGCAGCCTGGTCAGTTGTGGGCCAGGGGCCCTGGCCCAAAGGCAGTGCAGGGTGGGACTACTGAGGCCAGAATGGGGCAGGGAACTGCGCATGCACAGCCCCAGACCTCTACTCTTCCAGGAGAAAAAAGGGCTGAAGCAGTGAGGAGGGCCTTTGGGGTGGAACCCAGGGGCCCCCAGTTGACCTCTGCCAAGGTCCAAGCCTTCATAACCTGTTCCATTGTACTTTCTCTGGGTCAGTTGCTTCTCCTGACAGCTGTGTAGTTCTAAAACTCATCTCAGGAGACCATTGCTCCCCATTCCTGTAGCCTTTCCCCTGAAGAACAGTGTTAGTGTTTAATAGTTACTCTTTCTTAGTGTTTAAGAGTTACTCTTAGTTACTCTTTCTTTCTGACCCAGCTCATCCATCAGCACCCTGCAATGGGGAAGCTGGGTCCTTCATCCAGGCTCCTCCATCAGGAAACAGTCCGTCTTTTGAACACCAAGAGGAACACCTGTGGGCCAGACCTGGTCCAGGTGGAGTGTGGGGTTTCCTGTGAAGGCAAACAGGCAGGGTTGGAGCCCCCAGGGTGCATCATGTGACTTTGGGCATGTGGTGGGGTGTGGAGAGATAAGGCCAGTCCTGATGGTGGCAGGCAGAGGGTGGGCTGGGATGTGATGAGTGGTAGGGGCATGGTGGCTCAGTAAATGGTGACATCAGGCTGGAGGGTGCTGTAGGTGCAACCACTCTCCCCACAGGAAGCCAGATATTGCACATTCTCTGGAGTGCTGAGGTCCCTGCTGGGGACTCCTAGAATGAGAAACACCTGAGTCAATCTAATGACTTGAATTCATCCAAGCCTCAAATACAAAATCTAGTAAATTGTGGGCAGAGTTCTGCAAGGAAGTGCAGGAGTTGATGTGGGAACTAGAGAGAGATAGGGGATGTGTGTGTGTGCAGGGGGAGGGGGGAGTTGCTATTAAAGACAGGAGGGTGTGGGATGGCATGCCAAGCTCACTAAATAAATGGACTCAAGTAGCAGTCACTCCACATTATTGAGGGGGGATAACAAAAGCACCTGGGGAGCTCACAGCTACTTAGGGACTCAGGGTGATCAGGGTCCAGCAAGGGTCCTTCACAAAGCACATTGGAGTAGGTCAGAAGAGATGGTGCTCCCTGGAACTGAGGGAGGCAGGCAGAGTCTGTGAAGGAGGGAGGGCTTGGTGCAGGTGACTAAGGAATTGCTGCATGACCAGGAAAATGTCATCTTAAAAGAGTGTCTGATAAATTTCTGGCCCCTGTGTGTGTTCGTGAGGCAGGCACTGACCAGAATAGAGTTACTAATAATAAGCTAACATTTACTGAGCACGTGTGGATCAGGCACTGTGCCAAGTACTTTGCATGGGTTATCAGACTTGGGTCATGCTAGAAATATTGCTTATGGAGGACCTACACTGTGTGTCAGGCACTGTTTTAGGTACAGGGGATTCAGCAGTGAACAAAATATGTTAAATCCCTGCCCTCACGGAGCTTTTGTAGTTATTCTTCCTGGCAGCCCTGTAACAATGTGTAATAACACTGTTCTTGCTTTACAAAGGAGATGGCTGAGGTACAGTGCAGAGAGATGCACTAATTTGTCCAAAATGACATGGGTAAATGCACAGTTCCTACTGCATAAAGGAGACTGAGGTAGGTGCTGAGGATAGGGAGGTGGATGCACTTTATTTTGTTCTCTGAATGAGCTTACAGGTGATTGGGGAAGTGAGCACGCAGGTGATCATTATAGGTTAGTGCAGCATGTTTGAGCTGTTGAGGAAATAAGGAGCAGTGAACTTTGCCAGTGGGGTAGAGAAGACTTCCTTCAAGAGAGATAAAGGGATGAATAGGAACTTACTGGATAGAAAAGTGGGTTGCAAGGCAAGAGGACATTTTGACAGGGAAAATGGTGTGCTCCAAATGTATGGAGGAGAAGGGGTAGGGAGGGAAGGTAGCCTTTGTTGATTATGTGCTTTCTACTAGTGCTGCACATATTTTTAAATCAATACATGGAAAAGATATTTAGTTTATATATATGGATATATATGTATATATCCATACATACCTATGTATGCATGTACATATATTTATATATACATGTATGTACATACAGGGTGGGGCAAAAATAGGTTTATAGTTGTTTGTAACTGAGCAACTGAAAATAATGCAATAATTAATAACTAATGGTATAAGAATAAACTGTTTCATGCACTCACAACTGTGATATCTAGTATATATGTATTGTGTATGTATTATATATAGTATGCATGCACACACATACACTTGTGTGTATGTGTGTGTATACATACATATGTATACAAGGCCTGGCAGAAGTACCACCTGCTTGAGTGTGGTTGGTAGGGTACTAATATGGTTGTAATAATTTATAGTTTTAATTTGAACATTTCACTGAAAATGTCATACAATATGCTTGACTGTGATATTGTTATGTTACAGAATTACATGCTTATGATTTTGTAACAAAATATTTTATAATAAATGAGGGGCATTATTCATGCCAGACACTGTACATACAAACTTTCAAAAGCTTCAGCTAGTGATATATTCTCAGAGGAGCAAAGCAATCCAGTGGGCTGGGCTTGGGATAGACTGTGACTGAGCTGGGTGCATTCCCACTTTCACTAGGATGTCAGAGTGGGCCTTTGGAAAAGAGACTTTGATCTAGTTCCTGAATGTTGACAAGGTACTAATGATGTGAAGACCTAAGGAAAAGTGCCTCTGGCAGAGCAAACTGCAAGTATAAAGGCCCTGAGGTGGCTTCTGTTGAGAGTTTCAGGAGATCAAATGCTTTAACCAGAAGACCTTAGCTCCAATCAGGTCCGATCAGGTTCACCTTTCCACATTGTTCTTAACTTCCGCGTGCAATACAAACAGAAATGTTGCTCGAGGGAAAAAGTGACCAAGTGTTAACATTAGTATTCAGTCAAAGCCAGAAATCCCTATCATTGAATGGACTTCTAGGGATAAGAATGAATCTGATATATAACTTAAAAATAAATTATTATGACTTTTTTACAATTTTATTGAGGTATAATGAACATATTGCACTTTATTAGTCCAAAGTGTAGAGCATAATGATTTGACATATGTGTGTATGTATTGCAAAATTATTACCACAGTAAATTTAGTTAACATCAATCACCTCACATAGTTATATACCTTCTTTTATGATAAGAACATTTAAGATCTACTCTTTTAGCAAATTCAAAACTGTGGAACAAATACACAATGGAATACTATGTAGCAGGAAGAAAGAAGGAGCTCCTATCCTTCATGACAGCATGGATGGCTCTGGAGAGCATTATGCTAAGTGGACTAAGCCAGGCAGTGAAAGACAAATATCACGTCTATAGGTTCCACCTATAAGTGGAACCTAATCAACAAAACAAATAAGTGAGCAAAATAGAATCAGAGACATGGAAATAAAGAACAAACTGACAGTAACCAGAGGGGAGAGGAGAGGAAGATAACAGGGGACAGAAGGGGAAGAGTCATCAAGGAACATGTATAAAGGTCCCATGGACAAAGGCAAAGTGGGGAAGGGTTGAGGGAGGGAGGTGGGAGTGGGTGAGGCAGGGAAAAGTGGTGTCGGGAAAATGGAGGCAACTGTATTCAAACAATGATAAAAAATTTAAAGGTTAAAAAATTTCAAATATGCAATACAGTGTTAGTAACTATAGTCACTGCTATACTTACACCCCCCCCCCAGAACTTACTTACCTTAGAATTTTAAGTTTATGCTTTTTGACCACATTCACCCATTTCCACCACCCCATACCTCTACCTCTGGGAACCACCAATCCATTCTGTTTCTATGAGTTAATTTTTTATTTCAAGTCCACTTATAATTGAGATTATATAGTATTTGACTTATTTTCCATAGCATAATAGCGTCGAGTTCTACTCATGTAGCAAATGGCAGGATTTCCTTCTTTTTATGGCTAAATAATATTACAGTGTGTGTGTGTGTGTGTACACAACTCCATTATCCATTTATCTGTTGATGGACAATTCATTTTTTTCTATGTGTTGGCTATCATAAATAATGCTGCAGTGAGCATGGGGGTGCAGATATCTTTTCAGGATTGTGATTTTGTTTCCATTGGCTATATACCCACAAGTGGAATTGCTGGATCTTGTGGTAGATCCATTTTTAATTTTTTGAGGACTCCTGTACTATTTCCTGTAGTGGCTGTACCAATTTACAGTCTCACCGATAATGTGTGAGGGATCTCTTTACTCCACATCCTCACCAACACTTTTATTTCTTGTCTTTTTGATTACAGCCATTGTGACAGGTGTGAGATGGTATTTCATTGTGGCTTGGGTTTGCATTTCTCTAATAATTAGTGATGATGAACACCTTTCCAGGTACCTGTTGGCCATTTCAATGTTTTTTTGGAAAAAACATCTGTTAGTTTCTCTGATCATTTTTAATTGAATTGGTCCTTTGCTTGAGTTGTATAAATTCTTTATATATTTTAGATATTACTCCCTTATGAGATATATGATTTGCAAATATTTTCTTCCATTTTGTAGATTGCCTTTTTATTTTGTTGATGGTTTTCTTTGCTGTGCAATGACAATTTTATTATTAAAATTGTAGTAGTCACATTTTAACAGTTTATTATTGTGTTGGAACTTCCATCAGTACATAGAAATTAACTTTAAACTGACATCTCATAACAGCAATAGATTTACATGCATAACAATATAATTCAGAATAAAAGGTTTTCAGTAGCACGTGTTCTGGAAGGGACTTTGCATTTAGGTTGCACAGGTTGGTCAATCTAAAATCCTTTTCCTTTTTAAATAATGAAAATGCTGTATTAGTAGTGTATGATACAGCATCATTTAAACAAGATTTTTGTTTAAAAGTTTAGCTTCCATGGGTGGGGAAACTGTAAAGGCTGTTTTCTTAAAATAGCTATTTTGTTAAAGTTTAGTGAGAATAAAATGTATTTGGGTTCCTTCTTTGTGCCTAATAATTTCCCTTTCTTTTCATATTCTTTTTATTTTCATTTTGTTGGGACCAAATATAATTTACTGTGGATGTTGTTCTACAAGATTCTGGAGTTTTTCTTCCACATGAAATTTGGTATGGTGAATCTGACATTCTGCCTTTAATTTGCCCTTACAAAATGTGAAGAGTTCCCAAATAAGCCTTGACTGGTGTGGCTTAGTGGTTTGGCTGTTGTTCCACAAACCAAAAGGTCTCAGGTTTGATTCCTGGTCTGGGCACATGCCTGGGTTGTGGGCCAGGTCCCTGGTTGGGGTGTGCAAGAGGCAACCAATTGATATTTCTCTCACACATCAATGTTTCTTCCACTCTCTTTCTCCTTCCCTTTCCCTCTCTCTTCAAATAAATAAATAAATAAGTAAGTAAGTAAGTAAGTAAATAAATAAATAAATAAATTTATCTTTAAAAAATCTAAAAAAACAAAAACAAATTCCAAAATAACATTTTTTTCTTAACTCTTGGCCTAAATGGAATTAAATAACAACTTAAATATATTTTTAAAGGTTTTTTTAATATAATGGATGCTAATACACCAAACAATTCTACAGAGATTAGAAATATAATACAATTGAATCTCTATTATTCCTTCTCACATTGTTATTTAAATTTCTATATTTAAATATTAATTCCTGGCTCAAAAAGGATGTTAAGTTAACTAGCTAATAAGCTAATGTATTATCTTAGCCTTTATATTGTCAGCTTTTCTATTTATTTAATCATTTGAAAGCTAAAATTTTTTCATACAAAAAAGTTGTATACCACTAAATATTGTAGCATATTATTCTTGCAAAAATACATATGCATCATATAGTAACTGATTATATTCAGCTTATAAACCATATAAGGAGATTTTTCTTATTACAGCTAGACTATTTTCCTATATTTGAAAGGGACAAAGTCAAATGATGCTATTACAATGCAATACTTAGATACTATATTAATAATGGTTATGTTCATATGATCACTGATCACGTGTAAGTTCAGGGAAGCAAGAAGTGATTTTGATGTAGGCATTTGGTTATTTGGACTTTCAAAGGCTGAAGATGAAATGGCCAATTCCATTTCAGTTCCATTTCAGGTTTATGGCCAATTCCAAGGCTTAGGCTGGTTTTCAGTGCCCCCTAAACTTAATGTAGATCCTGGTCTTGTTTTTATTTTGTTTTGTTTTAAACTTTTTGTTGAAGTACAACATATCATGGAAGTATTCAAATAATAAGTGTTCAGATTGATTAATTTTTGAAGAGTGAATGTACCCAAGTAAATAGCACACAGATCAAGAAACAAATCAGCAGTAGCATCTCAGAAGCCCCCCTTATGTCCCCTTCCAAGCACCACCCCCACCAGGGGAAACAGCTATTCTGACCTTTAACACCACAGATGCTGTGTCTGACCTTGAACTTTTTGTAAATGGAGTCACCTGTATATATGAGCTCTTTTGTGTCTGCTTTCTTTAGCTCAGTATTACTTGTGAGATTTACTTATTTTTGGTACATGTAGCTGAAGATTGTTCATTGTCATTGCTGTACAGCTTCCCCTTGTGGGATATACCATGATTTATTTATCCATTTTGCTGTTGATGGGCACAGAGAAACTTCCTAGGCCTGTTGTCTTTTGTTGAAGACTTATGAAAAAAAGGAGTACAAACACAGATTTTGTACTTGGTATGAAATTATCACTGAGGTTCTTATCCATTTCATTATCATTCAATAGCCTCTAAGTCATGTCCCCATTTAGGATATTTCTTTTAGAGTTTAGCCCAGCGAAAACCTTGTCTCCCTGAGGAATTAGCGTATGTCCTCCTGCCTTTTAATGTGTTTATTAAGCTTTACTTTGTTCCAGAAGGAACCAAAGATGGCTTAATAAAATAAAGAAAGCTTTGCAAATGAGAAACAAATAAAAAAGGTGAGGCACACTGAGAACTCTGATAGTCTCATCCATGGACTCAGCATCAAGGCTTTTCAAGCATTGGTATAATGGAGTTCCATACACTTTCTTTCTTGGGGCCCAGCTTTAGCTCTGGCTTCAAATCAGCTGATTCTAAAAAGAAAATCTATCCTACCAATCTGCGTCCAAAATGTAAGAGCATGCTGGTTCCTAAAAAGAAGGGCACCTCTCTCTGGCATCAGAGACATTTCTCTCAAGGCTTCTCCAGCAGGAGACTGTCTCAATATCTGTAGGTAGATATAGTAATGAGTTTAATGGGAGTGTATATGTATATATGTTTTTTTATTGCCTTTCTTCACAGCATGATGCCATTGTACCAGGTTGTGGGAGTGGGGAGGGCAGCTCAGCAAAAGTGTTTAAACAGTTCCGAGAAGGCCCTGGGAGGGTGTTGGGAAGAAGTCATCCAGTACAACCATGGAAGTCATTTACTTCCCAGATGACCTGACCATTCCATGGTAGGTATTGTGTATATGGAAGAAGATACATGAAAAATCTTTTGACTTCATAAATATTGCCCTCATAAATATTGCTTTCCTCAATAAACTTGATAGGTACAGGGTGGTAAAAAAACAAACAAACTTGAGATCCTTAGCAAACGTGAAGGGTGTAGTTCTTGGGTGTTTGCAGTTAAGCATGGTGCCACCCACAGCAACAGCCAACTGAAGTGGGACTGAGTGAATGCCCTGCTGAGAGAACTGAGAACCCCAAACAGAAGGTTGCCTACCTATTCTTTGTCTGAGTAAAGGTTCAACATAGAAAATAAATCTGAATCTACTGTCTGTAGTACCTGTACATATGGCTTTGCAGATTGGCCAAGCCCTATGCCAGCCATATAATGTGGCCACAATGACTATAGCGCAGACAATTCCAAGGCAGGTGTAAATAGATGCCCAAAATGCCCATTTAACATCAAACTCCTCTTTGATATCTAGTTCAACAATTATATAACATGCCATATTCACTTCTTGTCCTAGCTGGCAGGAATCTCAGAGACAATTTTTAAAGCTTAATTTTTAGCTTTACTCACAAAACTTAAGTTTTAAAGACTCATCAAAGCAGCTTTGCGTATCTTTATATTTAAAATATGTACTGCTGCTACTCCTGTTGACTCAGAGGTCTTTTTCTCCATTCCTTACTATAGATAAACCTTATTTTGAAAAAGCCTTTCAGGCAAAAGACATGGTCTAAACAAATTTCAAGAGAACAAAGTATAAAGGGTGAAGAAAATGATCAAGAATTGGCAAATGTCTAATACGTGTCTCCAGCTCTTCTGCCCTGGGAATAAAGACCTGTCTGTACAAAGGCTTCTTGACAGCTGAAGGAACAAAATGCTCTTTGGAAAGAAAGAGCCAGAGTCACTCCATCTCCCCTCCACCCCTGCTTTAGAATGAAACAATGCCTCCCAAAGGAGCTGGCAGCTGGCCCTTGGCAGGTGGCAGAAACAGCACTGCAGCTTGCACAAAAGGAGAAAACCCAAACTTTCAGTGTGATTATTCTGCCTACTACTTCTTGAAAGAGAAGGGACTGCCACATCAACCAACCAAGCCGAGCTTCTGGAAATCACAGGTTCTCCCCTCAGCAATTTCCCCTGTGGCTCCTGTTGCTGCAGGGCTGGCAGGTACACAGCTCCTGACCTCGTTCCCTTTGGCTCCTTGTTCATTCTGAGTGTGTTTACTCACCTCTTGTCCGTGTGCTTGAAGGGACTGCCAGTGTGCCAGGAGGGCACAGGCAGAATGTCAGGAAAGGGAGGAAATGGAAGGTCAAGGCCTATAAGAAGAGGGGCCAGGATGTGCATCCTCCACTCTGAGGGCCTGAGGAGTTGAGGTCAAACCAGACTTGAGTTGGCTGTGTGGTTTCTGGGTTTTCATGCTTATTTTGGCTCTTTGGTAGGAGGTGAATACATAAAACAGGGTTGTTTTTTTTTGGCAAGAACACTTTTCACTTTTCTTCTCATTCACCTTACCTGAAGATGGAAAACAGTGTTAATGTGAAAGTCATAAGTATTTCACCTCAACCTGTAGTTATTAACCACCTACTATGTGGTCATGACTATATGGTGCTTATTTGTTGATTACCTGCTATATGCAACAACCATGGTCTTTGCAGCCAGACAGACCTATCAGTGCCATTCACTAGCTTGGAAACTTTGGACAACATAGTTGACTCCCCTGAGTCTTGACGAACATGTGAAAATAGAGGTACTAATGCGTACCTCACAGGGTCTCTCTCATAATTCAATGGAGCTAACCCATGCAGGATACCTGGTAGAACAGAGTTGGCATTCAGTAAATGAATGCTATATCATCAGGATAATGTCCATGTGAGAGGTATTAATGTTAGGAAAATTGTATTTGTTATTGGAAAGTTTGTGGGCTGATGACACTAAATGTATGATAATATTTTTCAGTTTTTAAAATATCTAATTGTCTTTTCTGCAACCACAGTGATGATCAGGGTCACTGGAGAAGTGACTGAATCATTGGATTGAAAGCACGAACTATCAAGAGGCTGTTCACCCTCGTTAGCTGGTGGGGCGGATCAGCTCCAGGAATTCTCAGCAGAGAGGAAGGACAGTTGTTGGCCGAGACTGACTGACTGTGGCAGAGTGGAAAAGTAGGAAATAGGGCTAAAAAAGTTCCAGTCCTAGCACTTGGAGTGCTGAATTCTGTGACTTCAAGCATATCACAAAAGATAATTAATCAATCACCATTTATTCACCTGTTTAGTGCCAAACACATAAGGACTTAACATATACATCTATCTCATTTAATCTCATGGACAAGACTATCTACACCTCGCAGAGCACCTAAAAAGGTCAAATGAGATGACATATGCCAGAGCCCTTAGTGTTTTATTGTCATCACTAAAATCAAATGGTCAATGGTTACTGGAAAATGGTCTGCACTTTCCCCATTATTGAACCATCACTTATGCTTTATTCCTTGAATAACTTGCACTCTGTCCGACACAACTGCCAACATACCCTGCACTTGATATAACTCAACACTGTTACACCAACTATGGTAAGGCACTGAAATTGGGTTGCAGCCTGAGCACCCCCTTATGGGGCATATGTTCTTGAGTGGGCTTCTACAGAATGCTAAATAGGATTATGCAGTAAGAGAAAGATAGCAATCCTACTGAGTTTTGAAGAAAAGAATGCTTGCCTGTGGTATGAGGGTGTGGAGGAGTGAAGAGAAGGATCAGGCATCAGAGACTTCTTGAGAAGGTGATATTTGGGGATAAACCTTGAAAAGTGAGCATGATATTTTAAATTAATTTTTGTACTCAATAATTAAATCAATGTGTGCACATCATTAAAAACACATAAAAACAAGAGTAAAAAATTTACCATATGACAACCAATTAAGGATATCATTTTTATATTTTGAGGTGTTTTCTTATAGTAGTTTTCCATGTACTAAATATGTAAGTACATATACACTTAAAAGTACATATATATATGTATATGAATACATATGTACATGTTCACTATATATAGTTACATAATTTTATGTCCTGATTTTTTCACTTAAAATTTTAACTGCTTTCTCACTCTGTAAGGACTTTTCATAAATATGATTTAATAACTGCATAATAATGTCCCAAAGAACAAATATGCCAAAAATATACCTAACAATTTCCATGTTTTAAAATACTCTGGTTTATCATTTCTAGCTATTATAAATGATCCAGTGGTCTGTTTAGCAGAAACAATAAAGCTAAATGCCAATTATCTAGTCTGGGACATCGACAAATAGCTTGTAGGTATCAAAAGATTGTCTATGGCAAGTGTCTTCCCCACTTCAGTCCTTCCTGCCTACTAAACTTTATAAATCATTTCACTCTCATTTTCAGAATCTTCACAGTAGTGAACTTCAGTTGCTCACAATATAAAATCCCATCTTTGTCTCCTGTCATTCCAGTTCTCCAAACCAGATCTTATTCCCTATAGTTGCTTTCCCTCCGAAGATGCCTCCTGTCCCTTCCCTGGCTTATTCCTATTTCTAGTCTGCGATCTTCAATCTTATTTAGACCCTCTGTCCCTCTAGCTCTCTGTTTTCTCCAGATCTCTCAGTCCCCTCTTGGTCTCGCTTCCTCTCTGCTCTGATTGTTTGAAAGACAATCAAAAAGCTAGTAAAATAGGCTACTTACTTTTACGTGATGGTAAAGCTGAAGTGTCAGAGCTTCCCTATCCATAGGCCCCTGCCCGGGTGCTATACCTGATTTTGCATTTGTAACTTTGTATTTTTTTCTTAAAGAGGTGTCTCAAATTACATAAGCTTCAGGCCACAAAACCTCGATCCTCTCCTAAATCCCATGTTGGGCACCTTGTCACTGAAGTTTCCTGCATCCTCCAAGAAACTTACCGGTATTTTCTTCTCTTTACTTCTATGCTTTCATTCTCTGTTCTAGAATTGAACATATTGAGTTATAATTGTGTGATCATAAGCTCACTGACTATGTCTTATTTATATTTAGATCAGTAATAAATGCATGTTTGCTGTATGCCTTGCTAATTCTTGAGATCTTGCATCAGGCTTCCCCTTTCCAATACTACTACTGATACTACTATTAATGGCTGCATACAGCTTTAGAAAGCGTATTAGGTGTGGCAAGTTGCATTTCCCAAAAACAGCTATGATAACATTTCTGGTGTCAGACGTTCTTTTATTTTTTTAATTTTAAAAATGATTTTAAGTATAGTTGGTATACAATATTATATTAATTGCATTGGTTTCAGGTATGAAATCTAGAGATATGATATTTTTGTTTCTTACAATGTGATCACCTCAATCATTCTAGCAATCATCTGTCACTGTGCAAAATTATCACAATATTATTGATAATAGATCCCCTCACCTTTTCACCCATTCCCCCAGCCCCTCCTGTCAGCCATCTTTTTGGCTTCTGTTTCTATGAGTCTGTTTTTTTTTGGGGGGGGGTGTTTGTTCATTGTTTTGTTTTTTAAACTTCAACATATAAGTGAAACCATATGGTATTTGCCTTTCTCTGTCTGAATTATTTCACTTGGCATAATATGCTCTAGGTCCATCCATGTCGTTGCAAATGGCAAGATTTTATTGTTTTTTATTGCATTGTAATATTTATATGTAATATTTATTTATATCACATCTTTTCTTTTTTATCCATTCATCTGTCAGTGAACACCTAGGTTTCTTACATATCTTCGCTATTATAAATAATGCTGTAATGAACATAGGGGTGCATATATCTTTTCAAATTAGTGTTTTTGTTATTTTATGATACATACCCAGAAGTAGAATCACTGGGTCATATGGTAGATCTATTTTTAGTTTTGTTAAGAATCCCTGTACTGTTTTCCGCAGTGGCTGCACCAATATGCAATCCCATCAACAGTGCACTAGGGTTCCCTTTTGTCCACATCCAGTAATAGCCATTCTGACTGGTGTGAGGTGGTATCTTATTGTAGTTTTGATTTGCCTTCCCCTGATGATTAGTGATGTTGTACATCTTTTCATGTCTCTTGGCCATCAGTATGTCTTCTTAGGAGAAATTCCTTTTTATATCTTTTGCCCATTTTTCTAAATCCTCACTCGAGGATATGTTTATTAATTTTAGAGAAAGAGGAAAGGAGAAAGAGAGAAATAGTGATGTGAGAGAACTGTCCATCTGTTGTCTCCTGTACACGCTCCAATCAGGGATTGAACCTACACCTAGTTATGTACCCTGCCTGGGAACTGAACCCACAACCTCCTGGTGTATGGGACGATGCTCCAACCAACCAACCCACCTGGCCAGGGCTCTTCTGTACCTTTTTTTACCAAATAGTTTTTTTTTGTAATTGAGTATGTAAATTCCTTATATATTTTGGATATCTCACCTTTCAGGGGTGTCCAACCCATGGCCCACAGGCTGTGTGCAGTGCAGGATGGACATGAATGCAGCCCAACACAAAATCATAAATTTACTTAAAACCTTTTTTTTCTTTGCTCATTAGGTTTTATTAGTGTTTGTGTATTTAACATATGACCCAAGACAACTCTTCTTCTTCCAATGGGACCCAGAGATGCCAAAAGGTTGGACACCCCTGCATCCTTTCCACTTCCCATCCAGGGCTAAGTCAGTTTCCTCTCCCTGTGAACCTACATGGGCTCTAACCAACAGAATGTGGGGGAAGTGATGTTATGTGACTTCTGAGACTAGGTACTAAAAAAAGGTATAGATTCTCACTCTTTGAATGCTTACCTTTGGTACCTAGCCACCAGCTGTAAAGAAGAATAAGCTATGTGGGGAGGCAAGCCGTAGACACCAGTCAGTAGCTCCAGCTAAGATCCCAGCTAGCAAGGGCCACTAGACATGTGATGTGAGTGAGCAAGCCTTTGGATGATTCCAGCCCCCAGGCTTTCAGCTGGCCTGGCTGATGCTGAGTAGAACAAAAAGATGTCCCTGCCGAGTACTACAAGAATTCCAGCTAGTAGCAACGTGTTTGTTTGTTTTTTTTTTTCCCAAATTAAACTGATTGGGGTGATGGATAATAAAATTATATAGGTTTCAAGTGTACAACTCTATGATACATCTATATATTACCTTGTGCACCCACTCACCCAAATCTTCTTCCATCACTGTGTATTTGACCCCCTTTACCCTTTATTACTCCACCACCCTTCCATCTGGTAACCACCACACTTTAAGCTTCTGCAAAGTGAAAGGAACTTCCAACAAAACAAAAAGATGATCAACTGAATGGGAGAAGTTATTTGTAAACAACAGCTCTGATAAGGGGTTAATATCCAAAATGTATAAAGAATTCATACAACTCAACACCAAAGAAGCAAACAATTCAATTTAAAAACAGGCAGAGGACCTAACCAGACATTTTTCCCAAGAAGATATACAAATGGCTAACAGATATATGAAAAGATGTTCAAATTCACTAGCTCTTAGGGAAATAAATGTTTTAAGCCACTAAGTCCTGGGGTCACTTGTTTCTCAGCAATAATCAGACAGTATGCTGAAAACCTTCCCCGCATTACTTTGCTGAAGAAACAGGTCCAGAAAAGGTAAAATGACTTGCCCAAGCTCACCTCTCTACCTAGCCAATTTTGCCATTTTCCAAGGTCTCCTCTACTAGATCTTTTGACTTGAGTCAGCGCACATAAATCCTTCCTTCTCTACACTCATGTAACCAACTGTGTTTCTGACACCCCAAAACAGCCTCTTGATGTAGATGTATCACATTCCTTGTTTTACAGTGAAGGAAACAGGTGCACAAAGAGATTGGAAATTTGCTTAAGGGAACAGTAAGTGGCAGAGGTCTGGCTTCTCTAAATCTCATTCTTTATGTTTGAACAATTTCATAATTACCTTTCTAAAGTCTTGATTTGGATCACTCACTTTAAAGCAATATGATCTTATTTTACATGCTAATCATTTTTGTATATGTGTTCTCATTTTCCACACCGGAGTGTACTTTCCCAGACAGTCTGCATGTGTAACAGTTACATCATGTGTTACTTTGGGGTCCTTCTTGGCACTCTGCACAATGTTGGGCATGCACATAAGGGTCACTCATCGATTGAGTAAATGTAAAGTTATGTAGCATCCACAAAAGGTATTTTTAGAGCTTCATTAAGAAAAGCACACAGAAACACAGAAATCATACCTTGCAGCTAAATCAGTAAGGGCTTTAGGTAAGTCTTAGTGACTTCCCGTTTTCTGCCTAAAAATTAAAAAAAAAATGTTTGGATCTATCCCAAGTATACATAGTTGGTTATGTATTTTTAAAGCAGATTATTTAAAAAAGTATGATTTCTCATCAACTTAGTGTTTTTGTAAAGGGTTAGAGTCTGCTTTGTTTTTAGCGGATGAGATGTGTGAAGTGAAGGTCTCATATTGATCTCACTTATTGCTGTCGGCTCCAGCTTCAAATTGAAACTTGATCAATATGGATTTGAGTCAGTCTGGAACACTAAATAAGACCTTGCTAGACCGATATTTTTTTCCTTTGTATTAGTTAATCTGGAAGGGCAGGGAACAAGGAGGATGGGTGAGGGATGGATGTATATCTGGGAGTGTCTGGTTTTCTTTCTCATGATTTTCCTGCAGCAGTCCTAGGTGAGTGGGGACAAAAGGAGTGGTGTTGTATGACTGTTCTATGCACTCACAGTCCCCTTCTCCAAATGTAGGTTGTATTTTTTAAAGATCTACATAGGTTATACATTTTAAAAAAGAAATTTTATTTGTAAAATTTCTCAAAGCTATTGAAAAAATTTGAGGCAAGGAATGGCACCTTAAGGGCCCCATGCAGGAAATAAAAATAGAAAGCCTTTATTTAAATCACCATTGACAATCATTTACTGAGCACCTACTATGAGCCAGGCACAGGGACAGCAAAATGGAAAGCACTGTGTAGCTGATCTCTAAGAGCTTCCAGCCTTGCTTCCCATTTCAAGGCAATATTCTGTCTGAAAGATATGGGGCTGGAAAGAACTGTCAAAATGTAATCCCATCTGACGTGACTGTTCTCATAGCAACACTACCTTATAGTTTTGCTGAATATGAGTCTTATAGCATTTTGGATTAATAACTAGTTTCTCAATATAAACTGCTTAATGTGGGAGATCCTTAATATCTGCATGTCCCTTAAGCTTAATACTAATTTGGAGGCATACTTTAGACAACCGGCATTTAAAAAATGGAGGAGCTAAAAATATCACAGTATAGAGGTAGGAAAGTTGAGACTTCTCATTTATGGATGAGGTATTGGAGGCCTGTGGCAGTGACTCATTTAACTCTTCAGGGTCAATGGATCATGTAAACACATTCGCCAGCAGGCAGAAATGTTTAAATGAGGGCGATTTCCTTGGCAGAGACAGTGGTACCGTGAACACACAATAAATAAAACACAACCGCTGCCTTCAAGGAGCTTCAGTTAGAAATTACAGCAACATGGGAAGAAGAAAGCAATAACTATTCTTCTACTGTCTTCTGAGTTGACAGTTTTAATTTTATTAACTATCGAATAAAACTTTTGGGTCCATGATGCTTTCAGCTTTTACTTCAATTTTGCCTGAAAATAATATCACTGCTCCTGTTTCCTTTTGGCTTGCTTTGCCAAGTTAATTTTGCATTATCCTTTAATTCAAACTTAATTTTCATGTACAGTTGAATTCGTGATTTTGACCCTAATCTGCAGTTTATTGTCTTCCAATGAGGAAGTTTATCCCATTCACACTTATTTCACAAATTGTGCTTGGTCTTCTTTTGCCCTGCTTTTAATGATTTATATCACATGACAAATAGATTTTTTTCTTATTCTAAGTGATTTGGGGGCTATTAAATCTGTTTTCTTTCTTTTAGGGTTACCTTTACATTATTCCAGAATATATATATACATATATATGTATAAATGTTGTTCAAGTACAATTGTTTCCATTTTCACCCCATCACATCCCTCTGCCCGCCCATCCCCACCTCCTACCCTCAAACCCATCCCCTTTGGCTTTGTCCATGTGTCCTTCATACATGTTCCTTCATGCCCCCTTTCATTATCGCCTATTATCCCTCTCTCTCCTCCTCTCTGATTACTGTCAGATTGGTCTTTATTTCAATGTCTCTGGTTGTATTTTGCTTGCTTGTTTGTTTTGTTTATTAGATCCCACTTATATGTAGCATCACATGGTATTTGTCTTTCACCGCTTAGCTTGTTTCACTCAGCATAATGCTCTCCAGTTCCATCCATGCTGTTGAGAAGGGTAGGAGCTCCTTCTTTCTTTCTGCTGCATAGAATTTCATTGTGTAAATGTGCCACAGTTTTTGATGCACTCATTTACTGATGGGCACTTAGGTTGCTTCCTGCACTTGGCTATTGTGAATTGTGCTACTATGAACTTTTGGGTGCATAGGTTCTTTTAAATTGGTATTTCAGGATCCTTAGGGTATAATCCCAATAGTGATATTGCTGGGTCAAAAGGCAGTCTAGAATATATTTGAACCAATTTTTCTTATCTCAAATTAAAAATGTCAAGAATGAAATGTGAAAACACAGGATCATACTGAAATTTCATTTGTACCAGTGGTTTTCAATAAGGGGTGATTTTCCCCCATCTGCGGTTTTCCAGTGATGTCTGGAGACATTTTTGGTTGTCACTGCCAGGGCAGGGTTGTGCCTCTGGCGTCTAGTGTGCAGAGAACAGAGATGCTGCTGAACATCCTGCAAAGAACATGATGGCCCCACAGCAAAGAATGATGTGGCCCAAAATGTCAGTAGTGCTGAGGATGGGAAACCTTGGTTTACAGTTTTGCTTGATTGTACTTGCTAAGTTAATTGTAACCACTACAAGCATTTTCTAATTTCAAAGTTGAAAATAAAAAGAAAAGGAAATGCATATATGAGGATATATGTTTCCTATCTCCTTGTTTCCTGTGAATTTATCTTTCTGAACTTGTTCTACCTAAAAGTCAACACACCCCTTTGACAAAATGTCTTTTTCCTATTACTTGTTTACTTTTTCCCATCCTTCTTAGGCATGTTGTACTGGAGTTAGGGTATTACTCAAAGGTGGCACATATAAGGGACACCATTCCCTTCACAGATCTATACTAACTCAACTGAAAATGCGAATGACATCAGGAGATTCTTGACCTGTCTCCTGAGCTCCAGCACTACCTGGCTTCCCCACTTCCTCATCCCAGCTGGACTCAGGGACCTCACCTGGGAGCAAAGGGTGGGCATTCCCTGACATCTGACGATGTGTGTATGCATACAGTCAGGGTTGCTGCTTGCGGGCATTGAGAATCTCCCTCAGGCAGAGCTGTTCAGACTGTGCAATAATACACTAATTTAATTGTTTTTCCCTGGAGGAAGAAGTAAATATGATATGGAACTTTAGAGCCAGATTGTAATTAAATTATTTTCATTATACATCTTCTTTCAATAATTGTTATTAGTGATAATTATTTAATTAACTATGTTTTAGTAGAGTAATTCTCAACCATAGCTACACATTAGAATCATCTGAGGAACTACTTAAAAATACTTTTGGGGGGCCCACTGTAGACCAATTAAGTCAGTATATCTGGGCATAGAAACAAGGCAGTACTCTTAGAGGCTCCCCAGAGATTCTTATGTGCAGTCAAGTTTAAGAACCCAGTGGTTTAGTGGTTGTATCACTCACCACTAATTCTGTTGAATCCCAGTTCCCTTATTCTTGACCTCTCAGTTTTTTTCTTCTCTTGGTAACTCTGTTTATTGTGTTCAGGTTACTACTTATAAATTACTATCTATGACAGAATTGTGTAGGTGTTGCTTAATTTTTTGTGTGTGTTTGCATATTAACATGATTTTTCCCACTGCCTGGATTATTCTATGATATTTTCTTTGTCCTTGAAATTCAGCAATTTATAAGGCTGTATCTGACTTGGTTACTTTTAACTTGTTCTATCTAAACATCAATGAGCCCCTTTGATGATGAGGCACACATTTTCCTTCATTCTGGGAGCATTTCCTGCTGCTGTTTTTTCTTTTCTTTTTATCTTTTCCTATGTGTCTTTTGGAATATCTATTTCACATATGTTGGAAATGGTTCGCAAACATGTTTGCACATTAAATTTACCTATAGATCTTTTTAAATTTTCAAAGCTCAGGTCACACTCAGTCTAATTAAGTCACACTGCTGCAGGTGGAATACAGGCATCAGGAGTATTTAAACCTCCCAGGTGATTCCAGGGTGCAGACAAAATTGGGAACCACAGATGTGTTAGGTTTCTTGGATTTGTTTTCCGTGTTTTTCTTTTTTCTTCATTGTTTTCAGGCATGCATACCTGCACATGCAGTATAAGGTTCAGAGATGCTAAACAAAACAGTGTCATCCTCAAAAAATCCAATTAAAAAATGGGCAAAAACCTGAACAGACACTTCTCCAAAGAGGACATACGGAGGGCCCAGAGACATATGAAAGGGTACATAGCATCACTAGCCACCAGAGAGATGCAAATTAAAACCATGATACCACCTCACTCTGGTCAGAATGGCCATCATAAACAAATCAACAAACAACAAGTACTGACAAGATTGGGGAGAAAAGGGAACTCTTGTACATCGTTAGTGGGAATGCAGACTGGTGCAGCTTCTGTGGAAAACAGCATGGAATTTCCTCAAAAAACTAAAAATGGAACTGCCTTTTGACCCAGCAATTCCATTGCTGGGGCTATACCCTAAGAATCCTGAAACATCAATCCAAAAGAACCTATGCACCCCAATGTTCATAGCAGCACAATTTACAATAGCCAAGTGTTGGAAGCAACCTAAGTGCCCATCAGTAAATGAATGGATTAAAAAACTGTGGTACATTTACACAATGAAATACTAGGCAGCAGAAAGAAAAAAGGAGCTCCTACCCTTCTCAACAGCATGGATGGACTTGGAAAGCATTATGATAAGTGAAGTAAGCCAAGTGGTAAAAGACAAATATCAAATGATCTTACCTATAAGTGGAACCTAATCAACAAAACAAGCAAGCAAAATACAACCAGAGACATTTAATTTAAGAACAAATGAACAGTAACCAGAAGGTAGGTGGGAGGTGATAATGGGGGAAGAGGGAGAAGAGTTGTTAAGGAACGTGTATGAAGGACACATGGACAAAGCCAAAGGGGGGTAGGTAAAAAGTGGGAGGTGGGTGTGCCAGGGTGTGGGGATTGGTGGTGGGGGGGAGGAGACAACTGTACTTGAACAACAATAAAAAAATAAAGATAGGATATAAAAATAAAGAATTTTGCCACCCTATTTCCCTCCATTCGGTCCTGAAGTCAGGTGAGTTTATAGCTATCTTTCTATATTCCTTTGGCACAGTTCAGATTTTACTGCCTGGGATTGTTTCCTATCTCTATTAATACCATCTTCAATGTATTTCTATTTCTACCATGGGGTCATTACAGGCATTCGGGATTCCCTTTTGCTCAGCCAACACTAGTTCTCAAACTTGGTTGCACATTGGAATCATCTGAATCCACCCCAAGAGAGTCAAATTTAATTATTCTAGTGTTCAGAGGGGTGAAAAAATGTTTAACACTCCTCAGCTGGTGTGGATATGCAACCAAAATTGAGAACCACTGCCCTAAGGTCTAATATTTGCCTCTTTTGGGGATTAGGGGGTGGTGATGATAGCAGTACTCAAACTTTAGTGTGCAAATAGGATCACTTGGAGGACTTTTTAAAACAATTTTCTCTGACCCCCCAAAGTTTCTGATTAAGTGGGTCTGAGGTAAGGGCCAATAATTTGTGTATCTGACAAATTTCCTGGTGAGGCAGATGCTCTCTAAAGACCCTACTTTAAGAACCACTGGGCTAGAGGCTGGTTGGGCCAGAATCACTGAGCTCCTTTAGTAACCCTCTTCCCTTCTTAGCAACGCCGATGATATGCTGGATTTCTCTAACAGTGGCATTTGTCTTATCTAATGTGTGTTTTTGTGTGTATGCACATAATCAGAGGTTTTGGTACTAAGACATCACAAGCACTCAGCTCTATCTGGGTCTTTTGGAGTGCTGTTTAGCAAATATTACGTACGGCAAGGTGCAGAAGGGTGAAAAGCATCAAATAGAATACGCCTACCCATGTAAATACCCAGATATCCTCCCTGACTACTTTACTTGTTATGTTGCCAAGTTCTGTGGATGTAGAAAAAGAGATGGAGCTGAAATGGTTGGCAGCTGGGAAATAAAATCTCTGTGGGTCAAAGTGTAAACTATAGGTATATTTGTGCAAATTTATGCCTCGGGGCTGACCCTACAGAAATGCCTTTTCTGCTCCCACAGTGCCTCTGCGTACCTTGACTCTGACAGCATCTTAAAACTTGTGCAAACCAGAAGATCCTCTGTCTTATGGGAGGTCAGGTTTGCCTTGGCATGATAATACCATTTACTGACTTGACTGTAGTTTTTAATTTAGCAATGGTATTTTATACTTCAGTGCAGTTTTTCCTTTCTTCTAGTTTTATAAACACAATATCTCTTGATATATATTGAGAATTTAGTTAGAAACTTCCCTTTTTTTTCTTGGAGTAATTTTCATAGGAAGACATTGGCTCTGTTTTTTCAGTACAGTTTCTCACTTTGTGAACTGCAGAAAATTTGCCTGTTTCTAGTGATTTTTCTCCATGTGCTTGTCCTTCCCAGAGGATTTCTGTGCTTTTCTAATACTGGGAGCTGAGGTGGGTTTTGTTAGAATCTGCGTGTGCTCTATTTCAAATCTCCTAGCCAAAGGGAGAGATTTATTTTTCCTTTGCCAGTGTGGACTTGTAACAGCCTGGGGGTATAGGTACAGTGTGAATGCCAAATTTAGAGGCTGTGTGTTAGGAGCTTGTGCCTCTCAGTTCAAAAATTATTTATGGCAGGCAGGAATTAACTGAATACCATCCATTTCTTTACCCAGTACCAGAGGTGGGTCAGGGGACACACAGCAGTGGCCTACCTCAGGGATGTCCACTGGTGTATTTTTTATTTATTTTATTTATTTTTATCTTTACCTGAGGGTATTTTTTCATTGCTCTTAGAGAGGAGGTAAGAGAGGAAGGGATACAGAGAAACATCAATGTGAGAAAAAAACATCAATTGGTTGTCTCCTGTAGGCAAGGGCACCCAGACCAGGATCGAACATGCTCTGACTGGGGATTGAACCCACATCCTAGGTATGTACCCTGACTGGGTATCAAACCCACAACCTTTCAGTTACATGCCAGCACTCAACCAACTGAGCCACACCAGACAGGACAGCCATTGGTGTTTTTATGCTGCAAAGGTAGTCACATGTTGCTGACTATCCCTTTGCCTGGCCTAATCTCCAGGCCTCATCCCTTCCAGTAAGTGGATGTTTTCATCTTATTCCCTAGGTGATATGTTCCTTCACAGGTGGGAAGGTGTAGAAATAGATCAAAGATCTCCAACCCTTTTATGTAAAGGCCCACATAGTAAATAGTTTAGGCTTTCGAAGAGATATTCCCTCTATCAAAACTATCTGTGTCTGCTGTTGTATGAGAAAGCATCCATAAAGAAAACATAAATGAATGGATGTGGTTATACTCTGATAAAATATACTTACAACAATCGGCCTTAATTTGCTGATCCCTGAAATGGATGGTCTGCTTTCCAAGTCACCCACCTAAACTCTATCATGAAAAAGTCCTCAAAGTTCCTGATGTCTTTTTTTCCAATTTAAATTTCATACAGGACTTTATTCATTTTTCTATTGTATTTGTCATCTAAAAGGTGATAAAGGAAGTGAGTCAGACACATGTCCTCAAATAGCTGTCTTTTCTGGAATCCCTAATGCCTATTTTTTTTAATGTTCAATATCATACCTACAATGTTCCATGAGACACACCTTTAATGTTCTTTAATGTCTGATTGATATTTAGACTAAAAAATGGATACCAATATATGAAGCCTACTTTTTAATTTAAGAGTTCTCCTCTATACTTACATAACAGCAAAATAAAACAAAACAAAACAAAACAAAACAAAAAAATACTCCTTTTGAGACAGTGAGATTTGTGTGGAGGTTGAATTTCTCAGCTTGATGGCAGTTTATACTGTTGCAGAAAGATTTTTTAGGCTAGAGAAAAATAGAAGTTTCTTTCCAGATTCTATAACTTAGAAAATACCAGCACTTGAGTCCCATTGGAGGAATAGTGAAGACTCAAGTAAAAGACTCCTTCTCAAGGTCATATTTTTAATAAATTATGAACAGATGAAGATATGAGAAGTCCCTGAGTGGAAATCCAAGCAGTAAATATAAAATAGTTGCTCTGTTGTAGATACCATGGATGTTTAAGTTGTAGTTTCTAGCTTCTAGGAGTCCATCATGGAATTAAAGGAGAGGGTATTTGGCAATAATATCTGATAGATTGGTTCATTACTTTTTTCAACATACATTTACTGAGTGCTCATTACATGTCAGGTCCTGCTCTAAGCATTTTGAGCAAAAATGAAGATATGCTCCCTGTGCAGATGTTTACAGTCCATCAGGGAAAATGGATATGCAAACCAATAATTGCAATAGTGCTGAGTGCTATAATGGCACAGGTCACAAAGTATGATAAGTGGACTCAATCTTGATAGGAGCAGGAGAAATTCAGAGCAGGCTTTCCAGGAGTTGATTAAATTGAGTTGATTGAGTTTAAAATGACTGAGATTTTCCATTCAGATGGGGAGGAGGTGGCAGAATGTGCGAAGTCATAGAGCAGTGAAATCACTGGGAGAACTCAGGGAACTGTTTCTAGGTGTGTCTTTATAATTTCCACACTAGGTTTTCGTAGCCAACTTTAAAGGCCATGGTATGAAGGAACTAGAAATTTTGCTAACATACAGGTGTATTACCTGGGTAGAGGGTATTGTTTAATCACTGCATCTTCAGCACCTGGGACAGTGCCTGACATAGTAGACATGAATAAAATTGTTTGTTGAATCAATAATTCTTTAGCTAGTGAATGAATACTGCTTTCAGGTGGTAGTGTGGTTTTGATATTCTCTACTCAGCCTAGAATCTCTTGTGAAATGATGGTTTCAAACTACTTGTTCTTTGTGGGGGGAAATGGTCCTGGAAAGATAGCACATTGCTAGTTTTGATGGAAGTGAAGATGGCTAAGAGATACTCCTTATGCAGTCATCCCCATCTCATTGAATATTACCAATGTTTTGAGTGACTCCTTCTCTTGTTTCTATCACATCCCATTTCCATATACACACAGATCCAGTCTACCACCAAATAGTTTGGCTCTTTCTTTGAAATATAAGTGAATGTAGCACTTTTCTCTATGTCCACCACAGCCCAAACACCATCATTGCAAATAACACTTACTGGAATCACTTTGTCATTGATTGTTTCTACCAATGGTCCCTAGAGATATTTTCTTACCAGTAGCCAGAGTAACCTTCTAAAATGTAAATCAGGATCAGTTGGCCCTCCAGTGACTCCCCATTGTCTTTATCATGGTCTACAAATCCACCACTTTGATGACCCCTTTCCCCACAACTCTCCTCACTGCTCACTGAGCTCCAGCTGTTCGAGGCTCTCTGCCTTTCCATGAACTCTTTAGGTTACCTCCTCATCAGGGCCTTTGAACTTGTTTTTGCCTCTGTTTGGATTGCTCCCTCATGCCATCATTTCTCTACTCTGATGCCACCTTGTCAGAGAGGCCATCCCTAATCTCCATCTAAAATAGCACCTCTGCCATCCCAAACATGTCATGTGTTTATCTGTTTACTTTTTCTCACTATAATCTAAGTTCTTTGTTTCACAGTAATGATTCTTAACCAGAAAAGTACAAAATTAGATTTTTATTACACTGTGCAATTTGAATTTGGGGTGGCTGAGGTTTACAATAGGAATTATCCTCTGCTCTGTGTGGAAGCAAGAAGGAGGCACTATGCAGAGCTGTTTCAGCAGAGCCATGCTGTTTCAGGGACCTTAGGCAACATTTAGCTGGGACATGGTTGAGCCTCAGAAACTACAGGTTTTAGGGATACAAGGGATGCAAAATTGTTCTATAGGTCTCATAAATAATAATAATGGCTAACATTGGTAGATGAACTGTGTAAGCTATGAAGTAAGTGTTGTATTATCTCCGTTTTATAGATAATAAACTGGGATACAGAGAGGTTAAACAATTTTCTGAAGTCTCAGAGTGAGCAAAGCAGTTAGCAGAGCTGGTACTTAAACTGAGTTCAGCCAGCTCCGAAGTCTGCCTTTTTAACCACCTCACTGCTTTGCCCATGAGGGACAAGGAACAGAGGCTGTTTTCCTGATGCCTACCTATCACATTCCCAGACCAGATTCACTCTCTTAATTGTACTAAGTACCATACTGAGAGCTTTGTATTAGTTTCTTCACCAAAACTATACTCATGACTCTTTTAGGAGTTCTGGGAGCAGACTCTGTGAAGTATGATAAAATGCACTCATTCACCATACAAATCAGCCTTAAATGGGGCAGAAGGATTGAAGACCTCTCCTTCAGTGAATGATTTTGTAGATTATTGATTTGGGCACCAGTTTATTTAAACATTAAAACCCTGAATGAAGTAACTTAGCCTGAAGAAAAATGTGTCAAGTATAGTCCTTGTTATAGCTAGTTTTTTAGCCTCTGAGGACTTTGTAAACTGTCCAGATGTATTTATTTTTAAAAAATATTTTCTCAAGGAAAAAAAAGGATGGATTGGGAAAGGGAGAATGGGATTTGTCTGTAGAAATTATTATCTCTTTGAAAGGGAAACTTTTGAAAGGTTTTTTTTTTCTTCCCAGAAGCATTCTCTGCCTTTGAGCCAATCCTAAAACATTAGCTGGTGTTATTCAGATTCTGAAGAATGTATCATGCCTCCCTCTCTCTGCCTGATTGCATCTATCCTCTTTATCCTTTATTACAGCTTGTATATGGACTTGGTATTCCCATCAAATTAATTGGAGGAGATGAGAACATTCATTAACTGGAGTAATTATGTGCCAATTTAAAACTTGAGGGTAAAAATTCATAGTTCCTATCTACTATTCATAGTTCCTATTCATAGTTCCAATAACAATTAAGCAATGCTTTGTAGTTGGGTATAGGTCGGAGCACGTATTTCCTTTAGATGACAACACTATTGAATGTCTCTCTCATTGTCTCTTGTGTGTATTCTTGGCTCTACAACTAGTGGACAAACCATCTGAGAACCGGAGTCTGTAGGATAGAGAGGTTGTTAAGAGGGTGAGCTCCTGATTCTACCATTTGCCATGACTGTTTGAGTTGGACAAGTTATCTCCCTAATTCTTGGTTTCCTCATCTATACCATTGGAATAACACTGGAATAATAATAATAATAATGATGGAATAAAAGAGCTATTTATAAATTTGTAAGTATGATGCCTCACATATTTTACTTGTATGCTTATCAGAGGCCTTTCTAAATCTTCCATAAATTGTTGTTACTCACCTTTATTTATTAATTTTCTCTAAAAGTGGCATCATTTGAAGAGAATCCCATTCAGAATTATAAGCACTTAATTTCTCAAGAAATGGAATGAATGAGAAAAAAGGAAAATGTGGAATTGATGAAAAACAAAAGGTCAAATATAAGGTGATTATGGTGATGCTCCAGGGTGCATAAGTATTTATATTTGAGGACCTTGCATATATTTTATCATCTTACTCCAGACTTGATCCTTATTAAGAAGGAAAACACAACAAAGTTGGAAATAATGAATTGTCAAGTATATATGTAATGAGTTTGCTATGTCAGGAGTAATGGTTCCCTACTCTGTTTTAAGACCCAAAGATATCAGTGGGTGGGACTAGAAAATTGGAATCATTTGAGTAAAATATAAACCATTCCAAATACTCATTTCTAACCCATGATAGCTTAATCCAATTCCTATCAGTCAAACCTTTTGTCCTGGAATCTCCAATCAAGAAACTCTGATTGACATTTGTTCCCCTTTTCAGAATGTTTTCCTGAGCATGTTCCCAAAGTGCTAGGGCTTCTCCATCCCAACATAGGGCCTTAAAAATTATGTCAAAAAATAAATGAAAAAGAAATCAGATGCCTTTATATTTTAAAACAACTGTAACTGGAGGCCAGAATTAATTTTGGTGTGATAAGAATAAAGCCTGTGGGTTTTTTAAATTAATAGTAATGTTCCATGTTAATTTTTTAGGTTTGACAAATGTATCATGGTGATGTAATATTTTAACACTAGGGGAAATCAGAGTAAAGGAGACAATTTTGTTTTGTCTTTGCAGCTTTATGCATTTGAGATTATTTTAAATGCAAAGTTTATTGTTAAAAAATGAAATTTGGGGTAATCTAATCCATTTCTCTTAATGTATATGGAAAGAAACTGAGTTTCAGAACTCAGGGACCCAAGTGACCAAAATCCTCAGTTTTCTTATGCCTCAGTTTGGTGGTGTGTTTGAAAATGAATTTAGAAACTTTGACTCATTTAACTTAACCAATGATGTCTTTTTAAAAGAAAATATAATATTCTCGTTTTTGTCTTACCATATCTTCATAGACATTGTTATAGTTCATCACATGGAGTCTCAAGGGGTGGCTACACTAAGGGGTGGCTTATCTGAATATGAGGCTAAGAAATAGAGTCTCTTACCCAAAACCATTCGGCCTAAATTCAGTCCATTTTTATTCAGTCCAGCATATTATGATACATATCCTGGAACTGGGGATCACGTGGCATATAGGTCATGTCCTGAATATAAGTGCAGGTAGGAGTCTTAGGAGCACAGACTTTTCAAAAGGAATGCCAGCCTTTGGGCCCAAACCAAGGTTTCAAAGCTAATGAAGTTTGAACCTAATGAGTACTTGCTCACTAGCTTAGAGGCTAAGGCTGGCAAAGTCCATCTGTTGCATTTGTTGAGTTGGGACTTCGATGTCTTCTGTTGGCTCTTCTGGTTTCCTGCACCTGGTCATGCCCATTGCCCTGAGATCCTGCTATGCAACCAAGGTTTCAGCACCCCACTGCTCCCTCTTGGCTTCCAAACCTCCTGACTTTCCCACTAGTCATTGGCTTTCATTTCTCACCTGGCCTTGACAGCTTGCACTAGCTCTGTCCTGCAATGCTTATTGGCTCTTGCCTAGTAAATTACCATGGACAGCATCTGGTAATGTTATGAGACAAGTTTGCCTTCTCAGTGAGAATCTAAGCTCCCTTATAAGGACTGTACCTCATTTGTTTTCTTGAACCAATGTCTGTCCTAGTGCTGGGAAACATCACCACAGATGGCTTGGAAGTCGATTTAGCAGTGGTGATCCCCTCTTTTTCTATAGACATGATCTCATCTTAGTTGTGGTTCTGATTTAGAAGAATTTTGGTACTAAGAAAAGTGGGCAGAGTTGGAGTTAGACAATAATACACTGAGGCTGAACTCTTCTGGGAAATTTTCTTCTTTGAGCCTTGGTTTTTTTCATCTCTGAGAGGAGGTTATTTATTGATAGTCTTGAGATTTCTAAGTAACTACACTCAACAATAGTCCAGATTATTTCCTCACATATACTGGAATTATATTGTAACACAACATCAGAAGTGAAGGGACATCAGAGTCTGTCAGGTGCCCATACCCCAGTTTTATAGACGAACAACTCCAGAGGTCCCATGAGATACAATTGCATCAGTAGGTTGTGGAATTAATAGATGGAACTGCATTCTCTGATTTAATCCAAGAATCTTCTAGGACAGCTTCCTCCTCTAACTTGTGTTATTTCAGCCATGAAATTTGTTGGCATTGGCATTCTTGCTGTAACTTCATCTCTGAGCTAGAATACAAAAGTTTATAAAGAGTCTGATGGCAATTTTGTTTGAAACCTGAATGTAGACAGACTGAAAGGAAATACACTAAGATGTTAAACCATGTCTATATTCTGGAATTATGGGTGTTTTATTCTTTTCTATTTTTCCTTTTATCCAATGAATGAATATATAGCTTTTATAGTTAGAGAAAACAGGTAGTATGTAAAAGTGTTTTTTTAAATGCCAGAGTTTACTAGGGATGGGAAAGAAACAAAGGGGATGTGAAGGAGGAAGAAGTTGGAAGGTCATGAGTAAATTACATTTTTGTTCATTCTTTTAATAGATGTTCATTGAGTACCTAGTATAAATAAATCCTTAAATCCTTAAAAGTATATCAGAAACAGAAAAGCAAATCAGAAAGTTGATCTCAAGTAATTTGGACTTTAGCAGGAGATATATAAAATTTATAATTAGAACCCATGCATTAAAAACCATATGGAATCCCTCACAAGCAGCTTCGACTGAAACAAGATAAAGGTCACTTGGGGTTTCTAGGACAAACTTTATTAAGGAGGTGACATTTGATCTGGCCCATGGAGGGTGAGTAGGATTTTGATAAGCAAATATGGCAAGAGGAGACCATTGCTCTCTCCATCTACTTCCCTGTGTGTGAGATAGGAATTGTGGAGATGGGAACTCTCTAAACTCCCAGTGGTATGAAGGTGGGCCTGTGGAGAGAAGAGTAGAAGGGATGAGCTTCCTGAGGGCAGGAATTCCAACCGCCTCATTTTCATATTCCCACTCTGGGCATATAGCGTCTCTGTGCTGAGGTAAAGCTTAGTAAATGGATAAAGAAATTATCAGTGAAGTCATAAGCCAAAATGGTTAGTGGTAACATGAATTTTTCCAAAATCATGGAATTACTCAGACTTACTTTCCAGGAGGGAACTTAAAATATGTAATGTGAGTTTGTAAATTGTTTATACATTTGCCATTTTAAGGTTTCTTATTCCCCATTGATAACATACATACCTTCCCAAGTGTTCCTATTGTTCTCTGAATGTTCTCTGTTCTATCACTGGGAATCAAATGCTTAACTGTAATCCACCAGCCCCATTCAACTCTACTGGCTGAGGACTGCATCTGTGTGTTGTCCATGGCTGTTCCCACAGGGATTGGCAAGCTGACTGCTCCTGAGTGGGCACTGTATAAATACTTGTGGAATAAAGGAGTACTTGGTGTCCTATGATGATCATGATATAGTAGCAGACAACTGTCAATGGATGTGTCAACTTGAATGAGGGGAAAATTCAAACATTCAGTAACTGCCTGCAAGTACATTTGGGGACCTAAGTTGGGTCATTGTTTGGAGATGATGGAATTAGTTTAGAGCAGAATATATAATATTTTCTTTTGGATACCAAGGGACAAAGTAATAAATACAATTGAATGCTATGTGGCAGGACAGTAAGGGAAGGGACACTCAGAACTTCCCTCGTGGTGTTGGAGTTGTTTGAGAGAGCTTCCTTTTGATCTAGACCAACCAAAATAATTCAACCCTCAGGAAGTGACAAAGTAGAGAATTTCAGTACCTTAAATAAAAATTGTCTGAAACCAACTTTCTTAACATTGTCCCTGCCCTTTGCTAAAAATAGGTACCCTTAGCCTTCCTGATTAAACCCCCTAATGTCTTCTAGATTCAGTCTTCCCACCTGTTAACAGAGATGAGCTGTTACTGCTCCAACCTAAAGCCGTTCCTCCCCCTCTACTTGGGCTGCATGCTAATTCCTCTTTGCTTATTTAAGGATTTTGCTCCAGGAATGTTCTTTCTCTATATTGGATAATCCCCACAAATATATAAATATGCAGTTATTTCTCTCATCTTAAGAAAACCTTCTTTAAACCTCACTTCTACTGACTACTGCCCTTTCATTCCCCTTTTTAGCAAAATTCCTTATAATATCGTGTGCAGTTGATATCTCAAAGTCTTCTTCTCTTCTTCCCTCTTCAACCACTGCAGTGGGATTTTTGCCCCAATACACCATCAAAACACCCACCAGTGCACACCCATGACCTCACATTAATAAAGCCAATGATCAATTCATGATCCTCACCTTGCTGGACTTATCAGTGCATTTGTCATGGTTGATTTCATGCTCCTATTTTTTCCCCTGCTTTGTTTTCAATTTCACTGATGCTTCCATTTCAGCATTCTGCTGACTTTTCCTCTTTCCTCACCTTGTAATGTTGGTGTATCCCAAGGTTTACCTGTTGCTCTTTGTTGCTTTATTTTTACTCCTTTCCTTATTCAGTCATATGACTTTAAATACCAAATATGTATTAAAAATTCTCAAATATATCTTCAGTACAGAGCTCTCTCCAAAACTCTAGACCTTTATGTCTAGTTGCCTTCTCGAAATTTCCAGATGGAGGTCCAGATACCTCACTTTCACTATATCTAGCCTTACTGCATTTCTTTCTCTCATATCCTAAATCCAGTTCGGGGTATATTCTGTTAACCCTATTGTAAAAAGTATACGTAGAATTCTACCTATTCTCACTGTTTCCACTGCTGCCATTCTGGTGTGAACCTCCATCACCTCTTACTTGAATTACTGCTAAGATCTCCTGGCTGGTTTTCCTCCTTTTATACTTGCCCCCTACAGATTCTTCTCAATACAGGAGAGATCCTTTTAAAACATTAATCAGATCATGTCACTCTACTGATCAAAACTCTATCATGGGTCTCTGTCTCACTCAGAGTAAAAGCAGAAGTCATTTCAGTGACCCATAATGCATTATGTGGTACAAACCCTCTCACTACCTGTTTCTTCATCTCTTACTAAGCCTGCCCCTCATTCCTTTTTCCTTTTTAAAAAACTTTATTTTTCAATTACAGTTAACATTTAATATTATTTTGTATTAGTTTCAAATGTACAGCATAATGGTTAGACAATTATATACTCTACAAAGTGATCACCATGATATTTCAAGTATCCATCTGGTACCATATATAGTTATTACAATATTATTGACTATATTCCCTATGCTGTACTTTACATCCCTGTGATGTTTCTGTAACTACTAATTGACTTCTTAATCCCTTCACCTTTTTCAGCCAGCCCCTAACCCTCCTCCCATCTGGCAACCATCAGTCTGATTTTTGCATCTGTGAGTCTATTTCCATATTTTGCTTGTTCATTTATTTTGTTCTTTGGATTCCACATATAAGTGAAATCCTATGGTACTTGTCTTTCTCTGTCTGACTTATTTCACTTAGCATAATTCCCTCTAGATCCTTCTATGCTGTCACCACTTTTTTATCCACTTGTCTACTAATGGGTGCTTGGGTAGCTTCTATAGCTTGGCTATTGAAAATAACACTGCAGTGAACATAGGGGTGCATTTGTATATCCTTTTGAACTAGTGCTTTGTGTTTCTTTGGCTATATTCTCACAAATGGAGTCACTGGTCCACAAGGCCGTTCCATTTTTAATTTTTTTGAGGAACCTCCATATTGTTTTCCATAGTAGCTGTGCCAATCTGCATTCCCACCAAGAGTGCATGAGGGTTCCCTTTTCTCCACATCCTTGCCAAAATGTGTTTGTTGGTTTCTTGATGATAGCCATTCTGACAGATGTGAGGTTATATCTCATTGTGGTTTTAATTTGCATTTATCCCCTCATTTTTTCTGCTCCATATGCACTGGCTTTCTTGATATTTTATGAGCATGTCAGAAACTCATAGGCCCTTTGCACTGCCTGGAGTATCTACATGGTTTTCCTCCTCACTTTCAGATCTTTGTTTAAATATCACCTCAATGAAATTTGCTCCCTCTTATTCCTAGCACTTCCAATCCCTCTTATTCCGCTTGGCACTAATAAACTTCTAGCATATTATGTACTTTACTCATTTACTGTGTCCTTTGCTTACCCTCTCTCTACTTGCTCCAACAAGGATTTTCGTATGTTTTTTAGTGATAGACTTCAAACTTATGTAACAGTGCCTGGACATAAAGGGCACTCAATAAATACTTGTTGAATGACATAATGATGCCTCCCTTATTCTTTCCTCTTCCCTTGTAGCCAGTCATTCCTCAAACCCAGTTATTGGCACTATTCCTTTCTCTAACCATCTCATTCCACTCCAGCCACACCCATTGCCCAGACTCTCATTATCTCTCACCGGAGCTATTTTTCTTTACTGTCTTCTGGACCAAATCATCCCCAAACACTTTCTGTAAATTCATTTGCAAAGTTATCTCTGACTATGCTGGGCTCCTAACTTTAGTCATACTCTGTTGTTCGTATGATGAAATTTCAGCTCCTTGGCCTCACCCCCAAGGGCTTTTAACTCACCATTCTAGTCTCATGTCCCAACCTTCCTCTCTACAGCTCATCCTCCTGCCAGATGACCTCTCCTTCAGTGTTCTCATGACACGTTGACATTATCTTCTTCTCTGCTTTTGCACGTGCTATTGTTTTCCACCCAGGAAGTCTTCTCTCCACTCCCCTGCCTGTTCTCCAAAGCTTTGTGGTCAGGATCTCTGGTCCTGGACAAGGTTGGTATAAATAGCAATGAATGAATGGCATGCTGGCCCTAATGTACTTATACAGCTCCTTTAAACATAACAAGAACTTTTGGCCAATAGCTGTGCTATAGAAGACATTACAAAGAGTAAAGAACAAATGCTGTGCTTAATGTGGGAGATGTCATTTGATCATGTCCTTAAAGCATTTCCTGACCCTCTTGGCCCAAAAGATCTTTCCCTCTGACTTCTCACAATAGTTTTTTATCTGAACCATGCAAATGGCTATTCTTCATGCACTGCATTGTGATGGGTTCTGGCCTGTTCTCTTGAACGATATACACATGTATTGCCATTTTATTTCTAATGTGTTTACTATTGGCTTTTTGCCCTCTGTGAGAACAGGAAACATCTCCTATTCTCCTGGGTAGTCCTTGCACAAGGCAGGTGCTCATTAATATTTGCATTGACGAGCAGGACATACTGCCATGTGGCCACCACATTGGGTGGTGATGAGGGAAAGAAGTGCCTCTCTTTCTAACTGTGCTATCTGTGGTTTTGGAAAACCCTGAGCCTGAACCCTGATGGTCCCATTATTCCACTTTCCTTTGAATTAGGATTGAATAGCTGAGTGCAAATCCCACTTGAGTTTGGTCTTCATGCTGGTGATACAACCTTCCAAGGGACTAATTTTGGGGAGAAGATATGTTGATCCTCCCTTGCTGTGTGCGAGCCAAGGGCTCAGTCCCAGGCTCTTTTCTTTACCCTCTACCAAAGAACAGAGCATAATTTTGGGGGGCTAGGAGTAGGAGAAGGGAGTGAGGAATGGCCAAAAGTGGCAGTGGCAGGCATGGGCCCGATGGATACAGGTTCAAATCTCACTTCTATTGATTCCTAGATGTTTGATCGAGGGCAAGTAGTTTAACCTCTTTGAAAGCCCCAATTTATTCACAGCTATCAAATGAGGAAGAATTCCTTGTTCATACTCTCTTTTATAAGGATTAAATATATAGCATCTAAAATAGTGCCTGACTCGGAGGAGATACCTAGTAAGTAAATGGCAGCTGCTATCTGCTGCTTTTGAGTTTTCAAGGTGTGGCCTAAATAAGGACAGCATTTACTTCTCATAATAACTGTGGATTAGCTACGGACCCTTTGCCGAGTCCCTTTTACAAAGGAATAAACAAGAGTTCTGGGAAACGTAACTGGTTTTCCGAATATCACTCATAAATGTCATGAGTAAATGAGATTGAAAATCCAAATCTTCTGTTTTCTAAACCCAAAACACTGTGTATGATTATACTTGATATGAATAAAGCATGTAGTTAAAGTACTTATAGACTGAGTGGTAAAACATTTTTATGTCAGTTATATAGTTACAACATGGCGTGTTCTTTAATTGGGTCTTTGTGTTTAATCAGTTCACTTTATACAAACTCAGTGGTGGATAGTAATGTTGAAAAGAAAGATTTATTTTCCCTTTCAGTACCTTATTCTACAAGTTTTGTCAGCAATCCAACATATAGTAAGCTAATGCATTTTTTATTTTCTAAATAAAAATGTAAGAAATTTCTTTGTAGAAAGTAGGTAAAACTTATATTTTTCTGAAGTGGGTCTCCAAGGATGCAAAGAATTGCCAGACAAGTACTTTCCTCCCCCTCCATATAGGAGGCAAAATGTAGTCTTATTAAAATCCTGAGAATGAATTCACTTAAGCTCCCCACTGCAGGATGTTTTTCTGACAAGTTCTGTCTTGAGAAAGTATGTTGTACAACTAATTAAGAAATTATTTTGACAGGATGAATGTTTTGAAGCACTGTGTTGTACACAACCTAATATGATCTAGTTTTCTTCCAGTGAAACAAAATATGTGGATTAAAAAAATGTATGGCCAAATAATATCAATAAGAAGAATGTCTCGATTTCAGCTGAGAAGCATTAAAAAAGCAGCCAACTAGTTTGTCTAGGGAAATTTGCTTGCAGACGAGATGGTGTAAAAGGTCTTGTCCATGGGCAAACCATTCATTTTAAAAGTTTAGAAAAAACTTTTTTTTTTACTGATTGGAAGATTTTTTCAGTTACCATTTTTGTGTGAAAGGATGCAGGATAAGTAGTAAATGGTTGGCTATATACAGAGAAGTAACAAATTGGGAGTGGTTTTGAGTATTTACAATTAAGCTCTGTTCTGGGTTTTAGTATATTTTGAGCTTGCAGCATATTCCAAGAATAATGGTGGGTAAGTTGGAAATGCCAAGCGGATGAACTATTCTAATGTTTGTGTGTTCTTGTATTATTCTGCATGTGTGCAGCATATGTACATGTGCATGATGATGTGTACATATATATACATATGTGTGTACATATATGTGAATAACTCCAATTAATCCAAAATCTTTATTTTTCTTATTCCCTTTGTTTCTAATTAATGGTGCTTTTAGAATATAGCTTAGAAAACTTGTAACAAAGTGAATACCAAACAAGTGCTACTTATAACATGAATTTTTATATTAATTCTTTTATTTTTTTTAAGATTTTATTTATTTATTTTTAGAGAGGGAAGGGAGAGGGAGAGAGAGAGAAACACCAATGTGCGGTTGCTGGGGGACATGGCCTGCAACCTAGGCATGTGCTCTGACTGGGAATTGAACCTGCAATGCCTGGTTCGCAGCTGCCGCTCAATCCACTGAGCTACGCCAGCCAGGGCTATATTAATTCTTTTATAACCACTTTCATTATAAAATGAGAAATGTCTTCTTGAAGTATGTGCTCAGGGTGGGTGAGATTACCAAAATTATACCTATGAATGCAAAGAACATTAAAAAAATGAAAATAGTATTTCAAGTCAAAAGCTAATAAGGCTTTCAAAATTATGAATATGAAATAGATGAGGGTATTTTCATTTTTCAGAAAGAATTAGTAAGCTGAGACAGAGAGGCTGTTTCTAGTTGTGCTGCTGCATTCTATAGGACACTGGTTCCTAAATCCCACTGGATCAAATAGTGTGCTTTAAAAAAAAAACCCATGCCTGCCTAGGCCAGATGGCTCAGTTGGTTGGTGCCTCATCCTGTACACTAAAAGGTTGCAGGTTCCATTCTTAGTCAGGGCACATACCTAGCTTGCGGGTTTGATCCCTAGTCAGGGTACATATGTGAGGGCAACTGATCAGTGTTTCTCTCTCACATTGATATTTTTCTCTCTCTCCCCCTTTCTCTCTGTGTAAAATCAATGAACATATCCTTGGGTGAAGATTAAAAAATACCCATTCCCTGGCCACAGGCCAAACCAGCTGAATCAGAACTTTCTTTTCAAGAGCTCCTCAAAATTTTTTGACCAAAAGGAATTATTAATGAGGGAAATCAAGAAGAGAAAGTAGTCTAGAAGCACTTTGGTTTTCTGACCTGGGTTATAGGACATGGTGCCAAGAGAGAAATGTAGCTTTAAGGAGAAGGAGTAGCATTTGGTCTTGGATATGTTTGTTGGAAGTGCTCCTGGGAACCTCGGTAAACACAGCCAGTAGTTTGCTACAAAACATGATTTGGAGGTCAATGGAGAAGGCCAAATTGGGGACATGGATTGTTGACTTGTCCATTGGTTCTTGATCATTGAAGTAGCAGACGTGACCAAGTTATCTCATAATGAGTGTTGGGAGTGAGAAGAACATGGTGATCTTTAATTCATAATACATTTTTCTGGTTACCTACTATGTGCCAGGCATGGAACCAGGCACTCAGTGATCAAGATGAATAAGTCTCTTCTCTCAATTAATTCATTTCTTCCCAAAGAAATTCACAATTGAGTATATTGGAGAATAATAATGTTCTAATGGTCTGTGGTGGTACAGGTGCTGGGAGACCTAGAAGAAGTGGTCAGAAGAGAGGGCCTTCTTGGAAGCCCTTGATATTTGAAACAAACAAGGCAAGGGGTGAAGTGAGAAGTAAACATTCTTAATAGTCAAGATGGTTTGTCATACTTGGGAATGGGGGATAAAGATTTGTCAAACCCTTTCTACATTACGAAGGTCAGATTTAGCTCCCCCACCAAGCCAAAACAAGCAAACAAACAAACAAATAAAAAAAAACAGGATGCCCAGTTAAATTTGAATGTCAGGAAAAATAAACATAAGTATATTTAAGTATGTTCCATGCATGCAGTATTTGGGACATACTTTTGGTGAAAGAAATCATTGTCTGAAATTCAAATTTAACTGAATGCCTTGTATCTTTGTTTCTACTTTCATGATTCTGTCATCATCCCTTGCTGTATTGTTCTTACTATTGTTATTATTATTAGATATCATTTTGATTGTGCTTTACAGCATTTAAAATGTTTTTACAACTTTATGGTAGCCCTAAGCATGTTAAAACAATACTTTCTCACTGGAGAATACATTTGCACTGGATCACTGTTTTGTTGTCAATAAAACGTTCTCCAAAAACATAATTATATTTCTCATGATGACATCCTTATTTACTTTCATTCAGTGAACAAAATATTTTCATATAACTATCTCACATGTTCTCACAACAACCCTTAAGAGGTAAGTAGGGCAAAGATTAGTATCTCCATTTCCACATTAGTATATCCATGTTGAGGTTCAGTGACTTGCCTGAGATCACACAGCTTGATGGTAGAGTGAGGCCCTATTCCATCTCTGCTGACTTGAACTCCAATGCATGTTATGTTATGCTATCTCTACAAAAAGATGCAAACCCATGACATTGAGGTTAGCCCTTGCATTCTCAGATTTTGCTTGAACATAACCTCTAAATTATATTTTGAACAAACTTAAAACTTGGGACAAATGATAACAGACCCATGGAAAGGGGACTGACCTTACTAAATTAGCTACATTTATAGAGAATTAATAAAAATCATTGAAAATTTCCATGTGTCCTTTGAATGACTACCATTAATGAAGCCTTGAAATATTCTTTATAATTATATGTTGATTGCTAGAATCAAGCATCTACAATGCTTGGAAAAACATTTTTATAACACAATATATCCAATTTGTTCCTTGGTGTCTGTAAACTTGTAAATAATTTTATGAATTAAAATGCCTTGAGAAAAGAACATAGTTTATAAGTGACATTTTAATAGGGCATAGATATTTATGTAATCTATTACTAAATATTTGCTCAGTAATGTGTTTCCTATATGTTTTATGGGACACAAATGTGATCTCCGAGAGTCTAAATTGAGGTCAGTAGATCTATCATAACAAGGAGACTAGCTTGTTATTAGAAGAACATAAAACTTTTCACTTTTAACTTTAATACTTAATGAACATCTTATTTTTTTTTTAAGTTGCTAAAAGTAGGGGCTCTGTTAAGTAGGTGAAGATCCTTCTGCCTAGAAGTACTCTGTTTCCCAACACTGAGCACTGTTCTTCCATCAGTTTCTTTTTCTGCTGCTTTTAGTTCAGGCTCAATAAATGATACCCGTATTTTCATGTTAAATGCTATGTTCTTTTTTAATTTTAGTTTTTTTCCAGTTTTATGGAGTGTTATGAAAAACGGCTCACTTTAAGAAATTGACAGGTCCATTAACAGAGAGCTTTATGTCTGAGAGTCCAAGCAGTTAGGCCTTCTGGATATTCAGGAAGTGGAGGGTGTTAGACCAGTCATTTTTATTGCAGACTAAAATGATGGCTGCGAGGAGATGGGCTCACATTATGACTTCATATAAATCACCCAGCCTGTCTTTCATGTCTTGCCTTCACAAATTTGGAAAGCTCAGAGAGTTCTTACACTTCAAATAAGAAAAGAACAGAAAGCTTATGAGACTGGGTCTAGCTCAAGGCTCATTCACCCAGCTTGTGTCTCAGGATACTAAGGGACATCTAAGAAGACATGTATGTCCCCCTTTGATTACAGTCATATACTGCATAGAGACATTTTGGTTGATGTTGGGTCACATAAATGACGGTGGTCCCATAAGATTGGAATGGAGCTAAATTTCCTGTAATGAATGAATATGTGGGTTCAGGAGAAATGTTTTTCTTTAATGGGAGCAATATCTGGAGGGCTTGGCAGTAGATTCCCTCTCACTCACAGAACCTTATTTTTGAGTGTACAGATTCTATTCCAATAACTCAGACAATGACCTGCTTCAGCCCAGAGGAGCCTGTCCCCCAGCCCTGCATATTCAGAGGGTGCTGCAGCCTTCTCAGGTCTAGCTTGATGGTGTTCAGAGTAATTTGATATGAATTCTTTGTTGAGAACCTAAGATCCTTTGTAAGGGCACGGGTTCACAGAAGCTACCCTAGCAAGTATTAAGTGCCATTGCAACTTTGGTAAAACTTCTGTGGTAGTGTGGAGCCAGCCTGTCCATGTCTTTGGAAATATTTTCAGGTTGTAATAGTGTAAAGCATAGATAAATTTTATTTTGCTCATCAACTCAATGCCAGAGAGAGTCCTTTGTGCCAGATAGAGTCAATGGACCTAAAAAGAAATGTACAAAATCAAAACACTGAGTTCTTGGTTCTATTCTACACCCTTTCCATGTTAAACATTTTCTTAAAAAATATAAATACCACAAAGTTCTTTAAACTGACCACTGCCCCAACATGCCATAACCAAAACCACATTGTCCTGACAATCCCCTTTGTTCCTTTGCCCCTCCATCTTGATTTCTTATTCCTACTGATCCTCAGGTCACCTTTCACCCTCTCCTCATAGTCACTACTAGGATGATCTATGCCTCAGCTGGCCAGTTTCTCCTCAATATTTCCAATCAACTCAGTCTGTATTTCTGTTAATGAAGAAACACTGACAGCTTTCAAGTTCTGTTTCTGACAGCTTTCAAGTTCTGTTTCTGACCCTGTCAGAAGTAAGCAGAGGCAGGTCATATGGGACAGTGTTTATAAAGCCTACAGTAGGGTACAATAGCATCACACTCACCCAGTGCTACTGACTCACCCAGAGCAACTTCCAGTCCTCGAAGCTCCATTCATGGGATGTGCCCTGTACAAGTGTGCCACTGTAAGTCTTTTACTATAGATTTTCTATGTCTAGATGCACAAACACTTAGCACTGTGTCACAGTTGTCTGCAATATTCAGTATAGTAACTGAATGCTGTGCAGACTTGTAGCCTGGAAGCAACAGGCTACACCCACATAGTTGAGGCGTGTAGTGGGCTGTTTGTGCAAGTGCACTCATTCTCTGATGTTTGCACAATGACAAAATGGCCTAATGACACATTTCTCAGACACATGTATCCCATCACTTAGCGATGCATGACCGTAATTTCAAAGAATATGTATGTCTCTCAAATAAATTAGCATGGCTTTATAACCAGACAAACCTGGTTATAAATCTCAGCCTTGCCATTGACTAAGTATATGACCATGGGCAGGTTGCTTAACCTTTCTATGACCCAGTTTTTTCCATCTATAATATGATGACAATATTGACCTTAGTCTTCTGATGAGAGAGATAGAAGTGGCCAAGATTCTGAATTTCCCGTCAGAATCTGTTGAAGATATGGAGAGAGGGCGTTCCAGGAAAATGCACATTCTTTAAGGCCATAGCTGTAAGTGGGCTTCTCCCCTGGGAAGGTGAAAACTGAGGGAGCCATGGTTTCTCTGGTTGAACACCCATAATAAATGTAGCTTCCTGAACCCCTTTCCCCTCATGCACCTCAATTGGCTCTTCAGAATCTTACCCTTCTAATGGCAAGAAGGGACACAAAGATAAGGCAAAGGAATAGAGTGGTCCTTTTCCCCATGTGCTGGAGCAAGACTGGCCTCCCTATCAACCCAACCTCAGACCCCTCTGGAACCACTTGGTCCTGTCAAGCTGGAAGAGTACCAAAGGGAAGCAGCCTCAAGCCCACCTTGTGGCCCCAGTCACATGGATCAAGGCCTTCCACTCAGAAAATTCAAGAGGCTTAGAGAACTAGGAGAGGAAAAAGCCAAGAGAATTAGCTGGTTGTGTGGGTGGAAAGTCTTTCCCCAATTGCTGTTGCCCAACTGTGTGTTCTCCTTCCTATGGATAAGAGGCAGGGTTTCCCAACCTCAGCACTGTGGACATTTGGGGCTGGATAATTCTATGTTGCAGAGAGCTATTCTGTGCATTATAGGATGTTTTACAGCAACCCCAGCCTTTACGTAGGCCAGTAATACCCCACTCCCAGTTATGACAAGCAAAAATATCTCCAGGCATTACTGATGTCTCCTGGAAGGCAAAAATCACCCTCTGTTGAGAACTACTAGGTTAGAGGAAGGAGGGGATCTTGAAAGACAATAAGGAAAGCGTCACTCACAGTGCCTGGGATATAGAAGGTGATCCATAAATTTAGGTTCTTTTTGTTCGTCTGTCTCTGGAGAGGATACTGGAGTGTGCCCCCAGATCTCCTTGAGGAGTGAGACGCTTGTTCCCCCAACTACTGGGAACACTGGCTGCTGCCAGCTCACAGCTGAGTCTTTCCCTGGGGATTGCCCTCAGCTGAAGCATACTGCTTCAGCTGAGGGCAGGTTACATCCCCTCCTTGGGAGCAGTCTGTGCCCAGCAACTGGCCCTTACAGGGACAGAAGTCCTGGCTGCCTTGGCTCAACTGGGGATATCACTGGACAGCCATTTCAGTTTTAGAGCCTAGCTCCCTGTGGGGTCACTGGAGATTTTAGTGATGCATCGAGTTTCCACTTCTCCCTCACCCAGTCCTGCTTCCCTCACTCCTCACAGGTGCTGCTCCTGTGTGCTCTCCCCAGTCAATGTCCCACTCACAGGCCTCTGCAACGGAGTCCATTTCCCAGAGGACTTTACCTAGGACATATTTCTTCTGTTCCAAGCTTTACGGGAATCTGTCACTTTATAAATAAGGTAATGCAAGTTAGTTCCTTCGAACTGTAGTAAATGCAATAAATATTAGCTTATTATTATTATCCATGAATTTACTCATGATTTAAATTATCTATGTCTTAGACTTCATCATTCCCTGTGGGTAACATGTTTCTGAGACAACTATCCTTAGGAATAAATTGGATATAATTTCCCCCTGGAATTATACCTTTCATGATTCATGGAGCTAGTTCATCCTCATGAGTTCTGGTGGACATACCTGCTCACATTGGTATTCTCCTAATTTTGTAAGTTTTGGTCATAGGTGGTAACTCCTTTTTAAAATTTCTCCAGTGAGCATGTTGAGATGAACTCCTGAGGGGTCACAGCAGGGTGGGAGGGTGCCTTTTAGACCCTCATACTTTTTACTTGCTCTGCTTCTACACTGTACTTCACTGGTGAATAACGGGCTTTTATCAGGCTTGCCAGATCAGTAGTTCTTAAGCGTTCTTCCCTGCATCTCTCTCCTTTTCTTCATCTTTACTCCCAACACTTCACAACACAGAATTTCAGTACTCAAGGACCACGGTGTGGCCGAAGGAGCAAGGTATGGGCTCAGGAGGCAGAAAGGGATGTTCAGCTGAGGGGTGAAAACAAAGCTTCTCTCACTGGAGAATGTGAACCACAGGCTACCCAGGGGAGGATCAGGAGGCACTAGACCCACAGCACAAACACAGAAATCTCTCTGGAATATGATCAGTGACATAAATTCACATAATGTTTATTAAGTGCTTACTACATCTGAGAGTCTTTTCCCTGACCCATCTTTCCAGTCATTTTCTGATGCCCTACCATCACTTTTCAGGTGAGGAAGTTGAGACACAGAGAACCTATTCGGACTGCAAGGGTAGAATTCAAGCCCAGGAGCCCAGGACTGCTGAATTTCAGAGACTTATTCATGACCCTTCTAATATAAAATTTCTCAGGCGATCTGGCCAAAACCTTTCACAGGAAATCTTACGAGGCAGAATGTAAACTCTTACAAAATTTTACGATAAAATTATGAGAGAGCCAAAAAATTATTTTGGGTAGGAGCAGGTCATTTTTATGTACCTTCTCTGAGCTCCTATTCTCTGTCCTTTTTTAGAGGAAAATCCAATTGTTCTCAATTTTGGTTTCCCCTATTTGCTCCAAGCTTCCCTCTTCTGTTTTCTCACGCCCTGGAGAAGAGGAGTGGACCTCTTCGACTGGCAAATGTGGAAAGAGTAACTGAGCACCTTGGCTCAGCAACTCCTTTCCTGTTTTTCTTGAGAGGGCCCCCATCCCTAGGGAGCAACTGAGGCCCTCTACTCCACGGTATGCAATTCTCTCCCGGGTAGGCTGTCCGGTTCTGCCTGAGTGGGTAAGAAGCTTTCCTAGTTCAGGGGTTCACTTAGCTGGACACTGGATTCTCACCTAAGCTATAGTCTCTTATTTAGCTTTTGTGATACCTGGCCGCCATCTTAACTCTTCTATTTCTGAAATTGTTCAGAACCTGGCTGGAAAAAGGAGGCCTATTTATTGCAGGCTTCCTTGGAGCCCTGAATATTCGGGACTGCTAGGAGTATTTTGGGAAAGCTTAAAGTCTGCAGGTCTGTGTATTAAACTGCCTTTCCTGTTTGTTCAGCCCTAGCCTGGGAGTTCCTCACAAGCAGGAAGTCTATTCACTAATTCCTCTTTCTACTTTGTAATTTTTCTCTTGCCAGGGTCCACAGCAAGGAGCTAAGTAATAATTTTATTATCTACATGTCTTATGTTTCTTGGGTGTACAAAAGCAGGCCTCATACCATGAAAATCTTCTCTTCAGAGATGATCTGGTTGTTTCAAAAATGATATTAATAAAAACAACATATGAAATTGACCATTTTCATAGGGCACCCGTGGTAAGGTTATTGTTATAACTGACAAACCAGGTGCAGAATATTCCATGTATAATTTAGACCCCTTCCCTGTGGGCTGCTCTGCTGCTTTTGTATATAACTTCAGTTATTATTGCCATTAAGAAAGATATTTTAAGGACAAACTCATTTTTTGAATAGATTGTTATCTCAAATTAAAAAAGATTACGGGAACTGGCAATCAATGCAGCCATCTAATTGCTATTTCTGCAATTAAAAATTAATATACAGAAAGAGCTGCCTGGAACCAATTGGTCTTTAGATAATTTTGAAATGAGGAAAAAATAACAGTTTAAAAGCAGTGGGGCTGGGAGGTGAGGGAAAGGTTTGTGGTTCCTTGTCTCCTCTGCAGTAGGGCTGCAGGGCCAGGCGTGTTCCTGACCTTGCACCTGTGGCCCTCACACCCAGGGCTGGCTGGAAACAAAGGAATGCTGAGCTCGTGTTTCATTGTTCCTTCTCTGTTATAGATTTGTGTAGAAAATCACTGTGTTTTGTGAGGTACTTAAGAATAGATGGCAGGTGTCATTTTCGTACAGTGCATGTCATTTTATCGAAGCAGTGGAAAACGTGTGTGACGGTGCCGTGCTAAAAATGTGCCTCTGCTCTTTGAGGATGTCAGTGATGCCGTCCCAGCTCCTTCTCTTCTGCAGAACTTCATTTGCTAAGCAGTGTTCAGATAGATGGGAATCAAGGAAAATGAAATCAAAAGAAGCCGCTTGTGACTTGAAGACAGGATGTCCAAGTAAAAAAAAAAAGTAAAAACTTGGTTAAATCTTCAACCTGAAAGAGACATACTTTGAATTTTGAGTATATTAGGTACTTAATTTGGAGCCAGTTATTATAGATATGTATGCATGCATACATGTGTATGGTAAATAAAGTCGGTGGGAAAGCTCCTGTATCCAGAGGCCCGATCAGATCCCAGGAAAGAGGTAGGTTTCAGTGAGAAAGTAACTCTTTATTTGATGGAGCAGGGGTTGTATATGGAACCACATGGAACCCCCCTGGGATACTGGAATGTTACTTCAGGTCCTTACATCTCCAGACAGATTGGATGGGGCTGGAGAAGATTCAGAGGAAGAGCATGGGAATGACTCAAGGGGCAGGAAGCTGGCTAAAAAGGATGAAACTCTGTATAGAATGGCTGGGGCAGAGAGGGAGTACGTCAACTGCCTGCAGACGCATGAAGGGATTGGAGCACATGAGCAAGGATGTGTCCAACACAGCCTCACTGTGTGCACCCAGGGAACTGCCTATGAAATTTGTGAGGAGTAACTGGGGAGTCATAAGGGAAAGAACTGAGCCAGAGAGAAGGCTGAGAGGCAGATTTAGAACCAAGAAAAGGAATGTTACTCAGAATATAGGCACCAAAACTGTGCTACTCATCATCTTCAGATGGAGTAAATTCCATACAAATGGTTCTCATCAAAATATGGAGGATGAATCTCTTATGTGATGTCAAGGAAGACCAGATGAACTGATTATGTGATGTCAAGGAATTTCTCACAATTCTTTACTTTTTCTGTTTTTGCTCTGAGTCCCACTCAGTGGCCCTCTTGGCCTTGAATGGTTAAGCCTAAGCCCTGGGACTTCCTAGACACCTCCTCTCCCTCTTACCCAGCCCTCGAGACCTTGGACTTGTGATTCCTAAATACATCTGTAGTCAGTCCTGGTTTTCAGCCGTTGTAGCCACTGCCTTACTGATGCTCAGACCGTAACAGAGATCAAGTAATTCACAGTCTAGGGTAATGGTGTGGCATCTGAAGCATTGGTATTTTTGAAAAGTTAGCCTGCTTAACCAACCAAACTATTTTCTCCCTACACATACCTCAGATACTCCTATCTCTTGGCCTTCATCATGCAACTTTTTCTTATGAAATGCCTACATTTTCCACATTTACATCTATAATTCCTAGCACTTTTTCAGACCCAATTCCCTTGCTGCCTTTTCCAAAGCTTTCTCAGCACTTTGGAAGAAATGATTCCTTCTCAGAACTCCCATAACACTTTTTTGTAACTCTTTTGTACTGTACTTATCACTTTGGAGTTAGAATTTTAGATATGGATGTGTATATCTTGTTTGTCTTTGGAGAATTTAAGTTTCTTGTAAATAGGTCTTAGAAACTTTTTGGTGGCCCTAAGTGCCAGTAAGTAAAGTAGTTTCAGCATGGCCAACTCATAGTTCTAAGACCTTTATAGGTACTTGATCAATTATTCTTCATAACCATCCTGTAATACGGCATTATTAGCATCACCATCCCCATGTTGCAGATAAGGAAACTGAGAGTTGCTAAACCAAGACTAAACTAGTATGTGGTTCAGTCAGTATTGGAACCCAGCAGCCCATTTCCTGAAGAGCTTTCTCTGCTGCCTCTCAAATCAATGAATGGCTGAGTAAAAGTGCATGGGTCAGTGTACCATGCATTTCAGCAGGATCCTCTGACCACCAGAACATCTGTCCAAACCCAGGATTCCAGGGATTGAGCTGGGCCCTTATCAGTGATCACAGTTCTATGCCCCCAGGGAACCTACATGAACTTCTGCCTGAATCCTTCTTTCCTGGGCTCAGACCCTGGCTTTTCCTTTTCTCAAAAAATCTGGTATGAAAGGATACCAACCAGCATGCTCCCACATGGTCTGCTGCAGAGCACAGAAGATCATCACAACAAGTGTGCATATGAGTTTTTTTTTTTTTAGGGGGGGGGCTTATGTTTGTGGCTTCTATAGCTGCCTCTGCAGTTTGTTTACTTGCTTGTTTGTTTGCTTGTTTTGGTGAGGATGTTTTTGGGTACCTCTTTGCCCCTGGGCTCAAATGTTTCATATTTTACCATCTCATAGGAAAACCTTATAGGTAGATGTTTGTGTGTGTGTGTGTGTGTGTGTGTGTGTGTGTGTGTGTGTGTGTATCATGTTTCCAAGAAAACAAGGTCTTCTTGGGACCACAGCGTGGCATGGTGGGGTGGGGTAGACAGTTGGAATGACTGAATATTCCATCATCTCTGTAGAAGGAAGAACTAGAGAGCAAGCCGTAGGCAACAGTCATCAAAGGAGGCCTGAGAGCCACAGGACTCTGCAGCCCAGACCAGTCAAAGCCAGAGTGCCTCAGCCAAGGCCACCAATGCTGAAATTAGCCAACTGCAGGACTTCACAGGCAGCTGCTTCCCTTTAAATTTTCTATTTAAAAATGGAGTATAAATATGGCCATTCATCCCACAAAGAAAATCCAGTCAGTTATTCCCTTATTCACCTACTTGTTCACATATTGAACACCCATGTGCTGGAGACTAACTCTGCTTGAAGCCCAGGGGTGGCAGTGGCCAGGGAGAAACATTTAAAAAGCCAGCCCTGCCCTCATGGAGGCAGACTCATAAACAACTAACTATAATTATATTTGAAGGAATCACCAGATAGGATAAATGAGAAAATCCATTTTTCATCTATCCTAGTCACCTAAATAGGACTGGATGCAGAAGTCAGTATATGGGATAAAATGAGTTCCTCATTTTTATGAAGCTTGATTTAAAATGATATATCAAGTTGAATAATCACTCAAATCACACAAACATCTTGAAAAGATGCCTTTGTCCTCCCCTCCAGCACCTTCAGATTTCTGTGCTTGGTTTTTTAGGGTAGCTCCATTTTCTGCCTGTTTTTGCTAGCTTCTCAGTGTATACCTTCTTCTCTTTTTATTTGGTTAAATTGTTTTTTTTTCTTATTTATAGGGGACTTATGGGATTGGGGCTCAACATTCACAGGCATATATTCGATATAAAGAAGTGCCTAGATCCTCTGTGGTCCACCCTTCATGCCAGCCACACCACCGAGAACCTCTTCTCATAGGCTTGTTGTGGATTGCTGTTGATGGTGGTGGGGAGGTTAGAAAGGCAAAAAAGTTGAGCCAAATACAGTGACCTAATAGGAATCCCCCAGAAGAACACTGGAAATGTGGTTCATTGGGTTTGTGTCCTAGGCTAGCTACTGTGTGGCCACACCTTCTTGAGTGGAGAGAGCACAGGTTTAGAGCTAGGCCAACCTGAGTTTGAAGACTACCTACTAGTTATGTAACTCTGGAAAGTATTTGACCCTTCTGGGCCTTTATTTTTCATCTGTAAAATGGAGTTGAAAATAATACCCATGTGCTATTATAGAGAAGACTAAATTGAAGAAATATATATATTATATGTTATATATATATTTGATTAGCCATTATTATCCAGCCTGTTTAAGCTGGAATAGGACTTTAATGAGTGGCTCTAAGGATGAATCAGGTAGAGAGGCCAAATTCTGTCAATATAGATCATATTCCCTTCCTCGAACCTCTTTATTGAAGCCAAGTCCAGAAGCATGTCCAGGGCTGATTGGGACACTGGGTTCAGTCCACAGGCACTCTTGCTACAACTTGTTCCCGAGAAGTGGTTCCCTCAGAAGGCAGAGAACCCAAATGTCACTGTCCCCTCTGTCATCTGTTGGGTTTTTTCCTAACACTCAGAATAACCCACAGCCACGCCCTGGTTATTGATAGTTGCCTCTAAACTTTATCATACTCAATACCATAATTTACTGGCCTAAAGTTATATCCTGATCTTGTTCTGTCATTAGGTTTTACAAAAAGTGTTATTTCATGTACCATTTCCAAAACCTGACACCCTTACTGAGACCTGTTCCCATGGTGCATTGAGAGACTCTCTTCATCTTTCAGTTCATCTTTGTCTTAAAAATTTACCAACAAGCAATTTCCATAGACTCCACCTCCAAAACTAACACCTACTGAATGAAGACTAAAATACCAAGAAAATTATTTGTACTTGTGTTGCAGATGTAGAAATTCCTGGAATCTTGTGGGACATTCTGTTCCACGAACAAGATTCCAGAACAGCATTGGGAGGGCATCAATTCACTTGCATTACTTGCACAGACTTTTGAACATTGAGCAATCTTTAGCTAGCCTCTGTTTTATATTTGATTCTCAAAATGCACATATAATACTTGGGAGCATTGAGAATGGAACTTCCTTCTCCCAAGCCAGATTGTGTTTTGGATAATTTTAGCCTGCCTATTTAAATTACCTCTGACATTGCCTCAGGACAAGAAAGAGACTTGGATTTCTTTGGGTGAAAAACTGAGTTTTGTACTTTCCTCGTCTTTTTACCCCATAGTCTGTGTCAAGATTCTAGTTACTGCAGTGGGAGATTCTGTGTCAGACCAAGTCTGAAATCCCTTATCTCCCATCCACTGATATACAGGAGAAACACACATACCTACAAGGGGAAGAGGGAGCTCTTTATAGGGGCTAAACTATAGCAAGCCATAAGTCACTAACACAGTTTGCCAGCTGCAAACTTAGAGGTGAATTGTACTGCAGCAAGCCAAAAGTTAATCTATCCAGAAGAGCAAGATAAATTAAAAAGCAAATTGCTTGCCTTCTCCTCCTTCCTCTTCTGTATTTCTCTCAGACTGACCCCTGAGGTTGGTGAACACTAAATCTTTCAGACTCACCTCCTATTTCCAAGAGGTTTTAGATTATGGCCCACTCCTCCTAGTGTATTTTAGCAGTGAGAGCCACATGGCTTGGAAGAGGACAGGAGTGTCATGCTCTGGCCCTCCATGTCCAGCCACGTTCTCATCACCTCTACTTGCTCAGAGATCCAGCTGCCACTCTGGTTCCATAGCTGGCTCTGTCATCTTGGCACAGATATTCTCATAAGTCATTGAACGTAGAGAAGGTTGATGTTCCACAATGTTATTGTGACGATTATCTGTGATCTTTTCCTGCTGGCTTTGTCACCTGCCACAAAGAAGTCTTAACGTTCCTCCAGTGCCATGTATCTAGGTTTAAGGAACTGATCTAGGTGGCTAGTGCTGAATGAATGAAAATATCCATCCTGGTCAAAAGCCCCCTTGTCCTCAAAAGAGCAGCCCAGGTTCCCGAATGTCCTTTTCAGATTTGCTGTGCCATTCAAGGAGAAAGCATTTAGTGAGCTCTTCTAGCACAGTGATTGGAGTCAAAACCCAGAGGCCCTACCCCCAAAGCGCTTATGATAGAATTGCTCGTTCTACCTTGGGTTCGGGTTTCAGTTTTAGGTTGCGTTCCAGAGTACTTGGAATAGACTGAATAAAGTAATAAGAATCCTGAAATAAAAGTTTGGTCCTCACTCAGCCACTCTCTAGATTATGAGTTAGGACTGCTAACTGGACTATCAACTACGTAACTCTGAACTTCTGTTTCTTCAATGGAAGATGAGGAGGTAGTCCTCTTTCTGGTGCTTATACTCTTCGCTCTATGTTCATGTTATTGGATATGCATTGAACCAAACCCCAGATTTGTCTTGCATTTTTTTTGGAGTGCCATACCTACAGTATCTAGTTTTCATTTTATTATGTACTTTTGGGGGAGGTCTGCACCTTAGACCTCCTGTTGTTGAGAAGTGTTTGTGCTCCAGAATCTCACAGCATCATTCAGCCCTGTGTATTTCAGGCTGCATTCCGTGGGCTACAGGGTTGGTAGGGCTCCTTCAGGTAGATCATCCCTAGTTCTGTGTTACACTCTGGGCTTCAGCTGAGATTTTGTTTGAGGAAAGGGCTCCCCAGTCAGCTAGTGAGCATCTGAAAATCCCTGGTTTGGATCCATTGCTCTTGTCTTGCAGAGTCGCTTCTCCTGCTGCCCACAACCTTCTGGTGGCGTTCTCCAGGGTCTGCCTTACTCTTCCACTTCTCTTACCTTCTTGCATGATTTTCCAGTCTAGGGTTTTTAAAAACCACTTTTCAGATATCTTCACCTAGACTGAAAACTCAGTTTTTCTAAAAATGAAAAGTCATCTTACCTACCTTCACCTTTTACCTCTCAAAAACCTGGTCTCTCTTCTGTATTCTTCATCTTTTGGTGTGGCACCATCAACCACATAGCCTCTGAACTCAGAAACTTGGAATTTACCTGAATTTCTGCTTCTCTTTATGTCACACTACCACTCATGCACCAAAGGCTGCTGGTTCTATCCCTTTCCATCTCTCCATTAAATCCTCTTTTTCCTCTTCCTTTTGTTATGAGCTGCTTTTTTAAAAAATTTATTTTTAGAGAGAGAGGATGGGAGGGCAGAAAAGAAACATCAGTGTGTGGTTGCCTCCCATGTGCCCCCTACTGGGACCTGGCCCACAATCCACGCATGTGCCTCAACTGGGAATTGAACCAGTGACCCTTTGGTTCACAGGCCCATGCTCAATCCACTGAGCTACACCAGCCAGGCTGTCATGGGCTTTTGTTTAGCTCTGAGATTTCCATGGCTGGTAAAGTAATCTTTATATGACAGAAACACGATTATGTCTGTCCTATTAGAACCATCGCCCAAGTGCCCCCATTGCCTTCCCATGAGATCTGCCCTCCTTGGCACAGCAGATGAAGTCCTTTGTGGTCTGATCTCTGCTTGCTCCCCTCATTCCTCTTCTACTTGGCGCTCAATGGTCCTACAACATCTAAGCTCTTGTGATCCCTGAGATGCATCGTGCTGTCAACAGTTCTCATCCTTCCCACATGCTGTTTCCTCTTCCTGCAGTGCCCTTCCAGCCTTGTTTACTTGGGGAATTAAAGCTCATTCTCTAAATGGCAGGCTTAGTAGACAGCTTCAAAGACCCCGTATAGACAGGGGTACTCAATTCCTCCCCCATGTACTGTACCTTTGCTATATCACTTACCAGGAAATATGACAGTTTGTTTGCATGCCCACACTCTCTTGTAGACCAGGAACTTCTTAAAACAGAATTGTGCATTTGTTGTTTTGGGGTTTTTTTTTTACCCACAGTGCCTAGCACAGTATCTGGTTGATGTTCAGCTAAGCTGAATTCTCATTGAAGGCAGCTGAGTGCCAAATTACCAAATTATAGGGTTCGTTAGTAATAAAGAGTTAACTCACTTATTTTATTCTAAGTTGTCAAAACACTCATATGTTTTAAAACATCTAGTCATTATTCTGCCTAGAGAGGAATAAAGCAAATGGGAAACCAAAACTCTGAAAAAAAGCATTTTGCATAAGGCAAAAATTAAAACGCCTAGGTAAATAGTAAGAGACACAGTGGGGGATTTTAGTGTGAGTTCCTGAGGAAATATTTTCAGCTAATACTTTTAATTGATATTTTCCTGGAGCTGTGAATGTTCTACTGTGTGGCTGACTAGTTTCCATTTATTTTTACCTTTCAGCTGGCTTTATCTTTGCATAGATTATCTTCTCCAGTTCCATTTTAATTCCAGTTGCTCATGGTGTGCTACCAAAGTAAAGCAGTTGAGAGCCCTTTGGGGTTTCATAGCCATTTGATTCAAAAATTTATTCTAGTGAAACCCTTTAAACTATGGTGCTTAAAACCTCATGGATAATCAAATGGGATGAAGAAATGGTCTCTTTGGGGAAAACATTTTAATTTATAAAATATTTCCCTCAGATGCCACAGGAGGAAAGGGAATGTTTTCTGGGAAACCCACTGGCAGGTGACTTTTTTTGTTAGCGGCAGCCCTTCTCTGAGTCCCCTCAAGGTCTGGGTCAGCATCCAGGCGCTTAAATATTTGTGGTTCCTGAAGCTGTACACATTCCTGTATGAGGTCCTTCTGCCCAAGAGATTCTCTTCCTTTGAGGAGTTTGCATGAGGACAGAAGCTGAGGCTAGAGCTTTGCTTTTTCAGGGGAAGGCGGTTCATTTGTTCTTTAGGCAAGTGCAGCAGGTGCTGACTTGCAGTGAAGGAGACATGCGGTGGCTGAACCTCCCCAGGCCACCCCAGATTTTTTTAAATCTAATTTGGTATGGACGTTGGACAATTTTTTCATCCTATTTAAAGTGAATCAAGCTTCCTCGGGAGATTTAGCTATTTTTATTGATCTGTGTTAAGCAACCTTGAGTAAGAACAGTGTGCTTGCTAGGAAATGTAACTTCAATATACAACCCCAGACCCCTCTTTCACTCAGTTTGCCATGCCTTTGTTCCTTCTGTAGAGAAACTTGAAGCCCCCCTGCTGTGTTTCCCAGGGGGTTAGAAAGCCTGTTTTAAGCTCTCCGCTGCACTTCATTCAAGGCCACATCTAAGGACAGTCAGCGGTGGTCACTTGGGAAGAGGCATGGACTACACGTCCACAGCCACAGCTGCAATCTCCAGCTCTGCCTTTGAGGAAACTGCCTCTGGCACCTTTCGCTGTGCAGAATATGAGATTTATCTGTGTAGTTGCATGTACCAGTAGTTTGCTGTTTGCTATTGCTGAGTAGTATTTTATTGTGTGGGTGTTCCACAGTTGGTTTATCCATTATGCATTCACCAGCTGATGGACCTTTGGATTGCTTCCAGTTTTTGGTGATTGTAAGTAAAGTTTCCATCAACATTTGTACATAGGTTTTTATGCGGGCATATGCTTTGATCTCTCTTGGATGATATATAGGAGCAGAAGTGCTGGTCATATGGTAAGTGAGTTTACCTTTATAATAAACTACCAAACTGGTTTTCGGAGTGGCTGTACCCTTTTGCATTTCCACCAGTGATGTTTGAGAGTCTCATTTGCTATATGCATACTCACCAGCCTTTGGTATTGTCATTAAAAAAAATTTGGACAATTAGAATAGTGTATAGTCGTATCATTTAGTTTTAATTTACGTATCCCCAATGACTAATGATATTTAACATCCTTTCACTTGCTTTTTTGTCATCCATACCTCTTCCTTGGTAAAGCATCTGTTCAAATCTTTTGTCCATTTTTAATTGTGTCATTTGTTTTCCTACTGACTTGTGAGTATTCTTTGTACTCTTTATACGTTGTAAATAAAAACTGTTTATCAGGTATGTTTAACAGAGTGTTACAAATATTTTCTCCCAGTCTGTGGCTTATTTTTTCTTTTTCCTACAAGTATTTTTGGAACAGCAGATATTTTGAATATTTATAAAGTCTAATTTATCAATTTTTCATTTATAATTGTTCACAGCTAAATCATAAACACACTTGGAAAAAGGTAGTAGAGGTGGCTTTCTTTATCCAAAAACATTTCCAAAATTTCATATTTTTGGAAGAGGTACCTTCCAGAAAGGTGTACCTGGATTTTCATCTTCAATTACCTTCACGATGAAAGTTTCTATGTCTTTTCTTCCTAACTGTTCTCTCTACTGTCCATGTCTTCTTCTCATTTTTCCTGCATTCGTCTCTACTTTGTGTGTGACAGTGGTTGGCTGCGATCTGAGATGGAAGGTGCCCTTTGCACTCTAACTTGACTGACACTTTCCCTTCCAAAGTTTTAAGCCACATTGGCAATGCACCTTCTTTTCCCATGTGCCCCCTAATGAGAAAGTGAATTCTGGATTCCGTACTAAACACACCTAAAAGTATTCCATATGATGTTAATGGATACTGTGGGTTTTCTTGATTATTTTATTTCATGTAAACTCTTCTGCTTAGAGTTTTTAAATCTCTAATTGCTTCTGCCCGTTTAGCCATCCTCACCTGCCATGGCTCTACACCAGTATGAATCTCTGCTACAGGTATATTACTATCCATAGACACACCCCGCTTTTCCAGGCTGTGTTCTGTGGTTGGAATGGATCTGCCTGCCGGCACCTTGTCAGCCTGTAGAAATACTACTCTTCCTTCATAACCCATGAAGTCTTCCCATCCTATTGCCCAGATCCTCACCCCAGTCATTACTGGTCTTCTTCTATCCTCTGTGCTCACACTGTACTTTGCATATGCCTCTGAGAGATCTGTTTATCCCGTGGTCATTACTGATCAGTAGACAGAACCATTCCTTCTAGAATATGTACTCCTTGAGGACAGAAAGTTCATCTTTATCTTTGTGTTTCAAGCTTCAGGCAAACTCAGAGCACTGCCACACTCAGATGTACAATGTGCAGCCCAGGATGGCTATGAATGCGGCCCAACACAAAATCATAAGTTTACTTCAAACATTCTTTTTCTCATCAGGTTCTGTTAGTGTTTGTGTATTTAGTGTGTGGCCCAAGACAATGTTTGTTACTTCCACTGTGGCCCAGAGATGCCTAAAGTCTTGACTCCCCTAGAGGCTTAATTCTCCTTAGCTTAATGAGAAATTTCACTGTTGCCTTTTATTTGTTTTTTCTTTTCCATTAAATGTTTCCTGTCTCTTCCTTCTATCAACTCGTCTTCTATTCTTTTTCCAGGTCTTATTTGGAGTTAGTCTCCTCCATGAAGCCTTCTCTGCCCCCTCCAGATTTCACTCAGTTCTTTTCTTAGCTCTTGAGAAGCTGTCAGAATCTGTGTCTCTTAGTCTGTTTCTTAATCACTGTATTGCCTCCCACTATTGCTTCTGTTTCATTCGCAGTTATTCTGCTTCCATAGGCTGACTATGAGGTAATACTGGACAGAGGCTTTGTCTTTACACTTACAGGTAAGAGTATCTGGGAAATAAATTTAACTGACTGGGCAAAATATATGCCATTGGAAACCAAGTTTCTATATCTAAAAGAAAGGAAAGAAAAGATATTGAAGTCAGCAGCTAGCATTCTATGCCTGAATGGCGAGGATATTTATTTACTAAACTGTTTTAAGAGTCAAATGAAATAGTGAATAAAAATGGTGGCAAATAAATAGTATTCATTATAATTATAAGCACTATTATTTTTATTTGCATGCCCAGAATATACTCAAGGCTTATTTGAAACAAAGTATCGGTAAGCAAATAAGCGTTGGTCTAAATTTAATTGCTTCATTATTCCATTTATTTCTAATCATTAAGTATTTGTTCTTTTATATATTGAAGACTACTATTCCTTATTAGTTGGTATTTGGTAAGGATTTTTTAAATCATATCTTATTGAGCCTAAGGTCACCTGCACTCATGGGACTCAGGATAGAGGACTGAGAGGAAAAAGGATGAAAGGAAGGGAAAGTAGGGGGTAAGACTTGGGAAATACAGATTTTAGTCACAGCTCTACTACCAACAGTAAGGTCTAGGGGAATCCCTTACCATTTCTGGATTTTTGTCCACTCAACTGTAAACCAGGCTCTCTCATATGGCCCAAAAGGAATTATGTATTATGTGTGTTTTTTGCTTTTTCTCCATGCTAGTGATAATCTCATTAAAAATAGAGATTATGTTTAGTGTGCTTCATAAGCATCCAACACTATCACACGCAGGTGTGAACTGGGACTCTAGCCTAGGACACCTAGTTTTTGGTACTGACTTACCACCAGTAAGCTGCAGGAAACTGGGCAGATCACCTGCTCTTTCTTTCTGGTCTTCCACTTTCTCAGCGGCGAAGTGACAGGCTGGCTCAAGTCGTCTCTCGGAACGCTTGCAGCTCTGAATTCCTGGTGTTGCAGTGAAGAAGCCCATTGCCTACACATCCACCCCGTCAATCTGATGTTACAATATAGATGCTGGTGATTTCCGACTGACCGAAGTAGTTTTCACTGGCTCTATATGCCTCTCGAAAGAGAGTAAACTGGCCCTTGACCTTGGCATACTGGCCAGTGTCTGGTCTCTGGTTCCTTCATCAACAACAGCCTGTATCCTGAGCCACTTGCTTTGACCTGTTTCACATAGTACATCTTCATCGTCCCCAACGTCAAATCCTCCACTGCCTCCTTGGGTCCACTCTATAGCCTTGAACGAGTTAAAAAACCACTTTGAATCTTAGCTTTTCAGTTTTAAAAGGAGTGTTATGATATGTACCATAGAGGACTTGTGTTGATAACTAAAATATGAGTGAAAACTTCTGGCATAGATTAAGCCCAACAGAAAAGTAACTGCTATTATTATTTATATCATTATTGTTCAGGGCCTCACTTTACTCTCCAGAGCAGTGAAAATGAATATAGGATGAATGGACATTTGATCACTAGATAAATCAAATCAGGTTTCCAAATTGCAGTTCCTAAAGCAAAACTGAAGCAGAGGGTGAGAGTGAGAAGGATGCTGTGCTGGTAGAACAAGTAGGTCTCAGATCCTCCAAGTCCTAGAGTTTGAAGGGTTGTGAAATAAAAGCTGTGACGGGCTTAGCACTGTTCCCATAGGTGTGCTCTGTGAGTAACAGATGCTCATGCTTGTGCCTGGGGAGTATTCAATGTCATCTCCCTCCTTCAGAAAAACATTGTCACGATCTGAATAAAACAAATGAGAAATTTTACTACTATAGACTTTTCAGAGCAGTATATTTGAAATCAGCTTTATTTCACTATGAGTTATCCCAGTTAATGTGGATCTCTAGGGACTGATAAGAAGTTTAAGCAACATCAACAACAACATCAATAATAAAATTAACAATGACATTATGTATGGCTTAAAACATCCCTCCCAAAAGAAGGTAGAATCCCGACTGCCCCCACCAGCTTAATTGTTTGCTGTTGCGATTAATGGGTAATTTGCAAAATTTATTACTCCCTTCTGGCCAGCAAAGCCTTTCTATTGAGGAATGTAATAGATGTAATTTGGGTTTTAAAACCAAAAAGGGAGATCAAGCCAAAAGCTCATAAAAGACTCTCTAAATCTCAGAAGAATCCCTGCTCAGTCTTGAGGTAGGTTAGGTCGTCCTGGGGATGTGTGTTCCTGTCTTAGCAGGAGATAAGGGATTGAGAATAAATGTAGAAGCAGATGCTGACCTTCTTAAAGGCCACCCTGGGTAAGGAGCATGAGTATTGCTTTCAGACTCACAGAGACTGCTATACTAGAAGCTTATCTCTCTTCTAGTTAAAGCCAAGAGGGTAGCAGGCTGGAGGGACAGTCCATCTGTCCCTTGTGATCTGCACACTCAGAGTCATTTTTTCCAAAAGTATCAGGTTGGGCAAAAAGTTTGTTTGTTTGTTTCCATACAATGGCTGTAGTAGCACTTAGTTGTCTTTAACGTCATTCAAAACAATTTTGTTAAATTGTATTGTGACAGCTGTCATATGAGCATGCATTAAAAAACGTATTAAAATTGGTGAATTTCTATGTACCCATTTTAATATTGAAGAAGGAAGAAAATACACAACATTTTTAGAATATTATTCTTTATTATTTCAAGAAAGGTAAAAATACAACTGAAACACAAAATAAAAATTTGTGCAGTGTATGGAGTAGGTGCTGTGACTGAACATTTCAGAATTGGTTTGTGAAGTTAGTTCCATGCTGGAGATTTCTCTCTGGACGATGCTCCAGGGTCAGGTTGACCAGTTGAGTTGATAGTGTTAAAATAAAGACATTAACTGAGAACCATCAATGTTATACCACATGGAAGATAGCCGACATACTCAAAATATCTAAATCAATAAAGTTGTTGGTGAAAATGAAAAACGTGTCTTTTATTTTACAGAAAAAAAACCATATGGACTTTTAGACTAACCGAATAGAAAAATCCTAAACCCATAAATGGTCAGGACATCTGCCAGTATTCTGGGGCAATAGGACAAGCCATTCAGGAAATCCAAGTGATCGTTTTAAAGGGATATTGCAGATAGTTCTGATAGTATAAGGGTAGCCCAGGCAGGGACTTTTGTGTCAATGAATGTGTCCTAGGCTGTCTGGTACCATGACAGACAGCTATGGAGCCTCCTCTGTAGCAGGGACCTTCTCTTATACCTCTTTGTTGGAAGATCAGGTGCTTCCGGTGGCTGTGCTGTCTGCTGTTCTACCATGGACATTGTGTCTGGGAAGGGCACTAAGAAGGTCCTTTGTCTGCTGCAGAGTGGCTTAAATTGCCCTCCAGGAAAGCCAACATGGATGATATATCTGTTTATCAACAATGATCAGGTTTTAAGTGAAAGTAGGCAGAGGAACGTGAAAGCTCATCTTCTCCCTGTCCCATTAGGCCATGAGCTCCTTCAGGTCTTTGGGAGGTTGGCTCCCAAAGCACCGTGGCTGGTACTTAGTAGGCACTCAGTAATGTTAGCTGAAAGACGGTCATTTCCAACAGAAGGATAAAGTAGAAGACCATCTACTTATTTGAAACCCATCTGACTTTATTGCCAAAAATGGACCTGTTTTTCTGCTTCCTGTTGTCATGATTCAAAGTCCATAAATAAAGTCCCTGGGTGTGCCTTTTGGGAATAGTTAGGAGCACCTGCTCTTTAATTCTTACAGTTATGAGTTTATGCAAATTCTAATGGGACCAACATTCCTGTGGGATACTTTCTGGAACTGCAAGTTATAATTTGCAGAGATTTGTCAACTATGAACTGGACATCAACACACCAAGTGCTGATGGAAAATGGAGAATTTTTGTTATAAATTGCTCACATTCCAGAGTGGGATATGTTCACTTAACAAGTGAGTATAATGAAGTGCAACAAAAAAGTCCAGTACCGGGATTTCAGAGTGCCACAGGAATGCAGAAGAGAGATGGGCAGGGGCAGGGGAGGTTTTAAAAGATGTGAAGTGGGAGCTGGCTCCTTAAAGATGACTAGGAGTTTGCTAGGAGTATCATTTCAGACGTTGGGACCAGCATGTTCCAGTTTCATTCCCAAGAACATTTGAGACCTTGGTTGTGTAAAGAAAGGTGAAACATGCTCATTGTCAGGGATGGGGGGCAGTGCTGTGGGTAGGGCAAAGAGATGGGCTCAGGCCACATGGTGAGGGGCCTAGTATGTAAGGTTAAAACATTTGGGTTTTACCCAAGGAACATTCATTCATTCATTCATTCATTCACAAATCTGTGTTGAGGATTATCATGTGCCAGGCACTGTGCTAAATGTTAAGGTCTCACTTGAGCAGAACAGACTAGGACCTTAGCCTTGTGATACCGGTAGTCTAGTGGAAGGACAGACAGCATGGAAGTGAAAAAAATAAATGAAGAAAGTAATAGCAGACTATGATAAGTGCTTGAAGGAATTAAAGAGGGTTATAAGAAAGAAGTACTCGGGTGGTTTGTTTAGATATAAGAGCTTTTTAGGGGCAGAATGACATTTAAACTGTGTCCTAGGGTAGCCATTTCAGCCAGGATAGATTGATGGGGACTAATTAGCAAGGAGCAGTTATGAGGCTGGTGTAGTCAGCTGGGGAAGGAACATGAACTATTTGGGCATGAGATTGCACAGGCCTCAATGTACAGGATAGGGAGGATGTATCTTGGCAAACTCTCAGTGTTAAAACAAAACAACCACAGGGGGCAGTTGAATAGAGAACTCAGGTGCAGGGAAGGAGTTTGGGACTACACAGCACGTAAGTCATAACAGATGCAAACCAGATACCTTCCATCCCACAGAATGTGAGGACTTCCTTTATGCCCTCTTTGCTGATGGTGACTTTGTGTTACCAACAGGAGTAACAATTTATTCGTTGAGACTGGGACTCTTATAGCCTATTACAGTTGAAAGGGCCTGGAGGGATTGTCCTCTCTAACTGCCTGTTTTTGGTCGTGAGAAAGGGCAGCATCAGCACCATCTGACAGATGTGGCAAAATAAGTTCTAGAGTTCAAGTGGTGTTTTCTTTTTTAAAAAATGTATTTTATAGATTATGCTATTACAATTGTCTCATTTCCCCCTCTTTATTCCCCTACGCCCTGCACACCCCCTCCCACCCACATTCCCCACCTTTAGTTTATGCCCATGGGTCATACGTATAAGTTTTTTGGCTTCTACATTCCCTATACTATTAGTAACCTCCCCCTGTCTATTTTCTACTTACCGTTTATGCTACTTATTCTCTATACCTTCTCCCTTTCTCTCTGCCTTCCACTCCCCTGCTGATAACCCTCCATGTGATCTTCATTTCTGTGATTCTGTTCCTGTTCTAGTTGTTTGCTTAGTTTATGTTTGTTTTTATTTTAGGTGTGGTTGTTAATAACCGTGAGTTTGCTGTCATTTTACTGTTCATATTTTTATCTTATTTTTCTTAGATAAGTCTCTTTAACATTTCATATAATAAGGGCTTGGTGATGATGAACTCCTTTAACTTGACCTTATCTGAGAAGTACTTTATCTGCCCTTCCATTCTAAATGAAAGCTGTGGGGGAGCTTTGTCCACTGAGCCCCCCATCCACCACGGATGAGAGTAAGTCTACCAAGACATGATCTGCTTGGGGAGGAAAGGTGGCCAATCTCTGGAAGGAGAATGACCAAGAGCCTTTTCCTCAATGACTTTTATTGGGTTTGTTTACACAGGAATTCAGGTAAAGCTCATTACTCATTGCCAGGAAGTAAGGATCAAATAACAAGGAACTCTGAGGGCCTATTTTGAGTCAGGGTCAGATAGCTAAAGAGCTGTAAAAACTTTAAGGAACAAATTTACTTCTTCCTTGGACCCTTATCATTCAATTGAGAGCATTCTAAACAAAGCAGGTTTCACAGGATGTTACATATTCTTTCTTAGGCCTTAACACCCAGGGAACCTGCCCTTTCCAGTATAGGGCTGTACCACCCTCCATCATTGTTTCAGGTTTAGGTGGAGCAAGGGAAGCAAGGCAGCCAAGAGATTAGGAGATTTTCTCTCAGACAATGAGGACTCAGGCTATGTCAAAGCTGAGGGGCGAGAGTCCATCGCCCCCTTTTGCTGTAGCCCCCAAAGTCCTTCCTTGGGGGCCTCCCAAATGATCATGCCTGTCTTAGATCATTCCCCCCTTGGGGAATCTTAACCATCATTGGCTAACCGACCAAGCATTGGGGGCCAGGCAGGGTGAAGTGAAAGGAGCAGAAGTGGTGTTCCTGCCAGGGAGATAAGCTTGTCTCCTTGGTGGCTTATGGTTCCAAGGTCGTTCCCTCAGCCTTAGCCTTGGCAGGGGTTACAGCTTCCGATACCAGGCAGGGCAGTTCCCAACAGAAAGCTTTGCTGGATAGAGTAATCTTGGATGTAGGTCCTTGCCTTTCATGACTTGGAATACTTCTTTCCAGCCCCTTCTTGCCTTCAAGGTCTCTTTTGAGAAATCAGCTGACAGTCTTATGGGAACTTCTTTGTAGGTAACTGTCTCCTTTTCTCTTGCTGCTTCTAAGATTCTCTCCTTATCTTTAATCTTGGCTAATGTAATTACGATGTACTTTGGTGTGTTCCTCCTTGGGTCCAACTTCTTTGGGACTCTCTGAGCTTCCTGGACTTTCTGGAAGTCTATTTCCTTTGCCAGATCGGGCAAGTTTTCCTTCATTATGTCTTCAAATAAGTTTTTAATTTCTTGCTCTTTCTCTTCTCCTTCTGGCACCCCTATGATTTGAATGTTGGAACATTTAAAGATGTCCTGGAGCTTTCTAAGCCTCTCCTCATTTTTTTGAGTTCTTATTTCTTCATTGTTTTATGTTTGGTTGTTTCTTTCTTCTTCTTGTCCACACCGTTGATTTGAGTCCCAGTTTCCTTCCTGTCACTGTTGGTTCCCTGTATATTTTCCTTTATTTTACTTAGCATAGCCTTCATTTTTTCATCTAATTTGCGACCATATTCAATAAATTCTGTGACCTTCATGATTACTAGTGTTTTGAAGTGTGCATCTGATAGGTTGTCTATCTCTTTGTCACTTAATTGTATTTTTTCTGGAGTTTTGATCTGTTCTTTCATTTGGGTCATTTTTGTGTGTGTATGTCTCAGCACACCTGTTACATAGTAAGGGAGAGAGCCTTAGGTGTTCACCAGAGCAGGACAACCCACATCACTGCATAGTGACACTGTATGTGGGGGAGGGGTCCGAGAGGGAACAATGGTGCTTGGCGACTCTCTGACAGTTTTCAGTCACTTACCCCACTACCCACAATCATATTGGGCCCTTCTGGTACTGTTTCCCTGGTGTGTGGGCCTGTGTACATTCTAGGACCCTGTGGGTCTCTCCAATGAACTGTCCTGTGAGGCTGGGAGTTTATCCCACTGCTGCCTCAACCCCCACTGGTGTTTTTAATCAGAGGTTTGAGGCTTTATCTCCCTACACTGGAGCCATGGGTTTTGCGGTCTGTCTCGCTCCCTAGTTGTTCCTTCTAGTTTATCTGCACGCAAATGTGGGACTACCTGCTCTACCAGCTACTGCCTTGCCAGGTCTGCCAGCTTCCACCTTGCTGGCCAGCTGCAGGGTTGCCCTCCCTACTCCACAATCCACCTCCTCACTGGGTCCACCAGCCACCACCTTGCCTCGAGTCCTCTCCACCTGCCTGCCCATCTCTGCCCCTCCTACCAGTCTGGATGAATATTTCTTCTTTAACTCCTTGGTTGTCGGACTTCCAAACAGTTCTATTTTCTGTCAGTTCTGGTTGCTTTTTGTTTTTAAATTGTTGTTGTCCTTATTTTGGTTGTGTGCGGAGGCACAGTGTCTCTACCTATGCCTCTATCTTGGCCGGAAGTCAAGTGGTGTTTTCTGTGTTAGTAAGGTAACACCTTGTGTGTATGGACTGGAAAACTTGCCTCCTGACTGCTGGCCCAGTGCTCTTTCCATGATACCAGGGTCCAAGTTAGAGGAGGCACTTGGGGAAGGAGCAGTAGAGCCCAGGCAGGGGTGGGCCTCAGTACGGATGCAGCCAGGCTTCTTCCAGGGGAGTTGAAGTCCTACACTGCCAGGGCTGACAGAGGTCTTTCAGACTACCTGCAACAGCTCCTCACGTGTACAGATAGGAATACAGAGGTCCAGAGGTGGATGATTGACTTTCCCAAGTTCACAGAATCAACAACAAAGATGTGCTTTTTCCCTGTACCAGTTCTGCACCCCAGCTGTACAGCAGAATGACCTGGGAACCCCAAGAAAAAGCACCAAAGCTGAGTCTTTACCCCAGAGGTTCTGATGTGGTTGGTCTCTCATGGAACCCATAGTTTGTTTTTATATAAACTGTCACCAGCTGATTCTAACGTGTAACTGGGTTTGTGTTAAATAACAAAAATTCAACTGAGTAAAATTTAAAGATCTTATTGGCTTTATGGAATGATTAATGAAGCAGGCAATATCCCATCTAGAAGTAGATGGGTGCTCCAAAAGGCTGTAAAAAATGGAAGGCTTTTTAAGGCAGAAAGGGTGGCAGGAAAGGGAAATTATTAGTTAGGAACACTTTGTTTCAGGCAAGGTTACCCTCTGAAGGGGAACGGAAGGAGTCTGTCAGTGGACTGCCTACTCTTTCTGACCAGGACATCCCAGGTTGACTGGTTAAAGATCATATTCCTGGGGAAGGTTGCAACTGTAACTGGGTTAGGCATTAAGTCCTGCTTGCTGATGTGGGGCTAATATAAGTGACTCTATTGGGGGTGTCTATTGTCTCTTTTTTAACAGTTGAGAATCACTATCTATTCCAATGAGTATCCAATGACAGAGATTTTAGTAGTCTTGAATTTATGGAGTACCTCATGTGTCAAGGTGCTTCACACAATTGCAGAAACACTGAAATTTGCTGTCTTTCTGGGGCTGGGACAATCTCCAAAGGCCTTCAACAATAATAAATATAGGTACCTGTGGGTTAGAAGAAAGAACTGAGAAAATATATGGGTAGCAAGGAAAGTAATGGAACCAAGAATTTCTTATTAAAGAAAAGCCGCCAAGTCACCATCATTCTCCAAGCACTGCACAGTTAGATCTACCTTTGAAATGAGGCCTATGAAACATATCCTTTTTTCTCTCCTTCTTCTACCCTCCCTCCCTCATTGAACTTTTAGGAGATGAAAACAGGACAAGGACACCCTCAGACTGTTTGAATTTCACTCGGGAAATACAGGTGATTTAACCCATGTCTGCCTATCCCCTGCCAACTTCTCCTGCACCTGCTTACAGCCAGCACATTCTGTAGTGAACCTTGTCAGCTCTGCACTCTGAATCCAGCCCCTGACAAGTGATAATTGCCTACAGTTCCTAAGGTCATCACCCCTCCACCCAGCAGCTTACTCCACCCCAACTCACCTCCCCAGGGCCTCTCTGTAGTTACTACTTGCTATGTCTGTGTCACTTGGGAGTATTTTTGTTCCCTTATAGCATGCTCCCTTCTCTGTCCACCACAGGGCCTGTGTACATAATGTCCTCAGAGCCTGAAAAGCACACAGCACAGATCCAGTTTCTCATTTACTTGTATGAGTATTTGATTAATCTCTGTCTTCTCCCATTAAATGGTAGGATTTCTGAGGGCAGGTAATACATCTCTTTTTGACTATCCACATATTTCTGCCACTTACATGCCTGGCGCATAGTGAGATGGTCAATAAATGTTTACCAAACAGATGACTTGAATACGTGGATGAATGAATCACAACTTGTTTGGTGAATTTAACGGAATAGTATGTGTGAATGCATTTTATAAGCTATAAAATTACTGTTATTACTGTGATTGGGCTGCCTGGTTAAAATGCTTCTTCACTATTGAGATGGCACTATAGAGCTATCTCATATAAGCTATGAGTATAGCTTATAGTCATAACATAACTTATAACTATGACTGTAGTTATAAATGATTTTTAACCTTTCATCTGATGGCACACATCAACTAATTACTGAAATTCTGTGGTACTGAAAGTATACTGAAAGTATATATTTTTTGTTGATCTGACAAAAATACACATAATTTTGATTTATTCACATCAGGTGGCTATTGTTGTGTTGCCTGTCATCATTTTTTAATTTGACAGTCTAAGGGAAAAGAAATCAGTGCCCCAGACAAAATAGTCAGATAGTGCATGTTTTAAAAACTCTTGCAGCACATTGGTTGAAAATCGCTGTTATAGAGAAATACTGACCAGGACCAAGCACTGAATATGTGTGGATAAAAGATTCAGATCAACAGAATGTTGTCACTTCTAACTGCACCTATTCCATCCTTGTTTATGTCAATGTAGACTCACTTAAAGGAAGGAATTAGATGCCAGAAATGGGTAATTTCCATCCTCCTTGACTATGGGATCTTCTCAGTTGGTTGTTGAGATGGTTTCAGAAGGAAATTAAAACCTTTGAGTGCCATGATGTACCAGAGGTTTTCTGTATTGCCATTTAGTTCACGTTTAAGCAATTCTGAAGGCAGACATTACCCAGCCTTATTGAAAATGAAAAGAGATACACTAATTTGCTCAAGATCTAATAAGTGGGTAGAGTATGCCTGTTTTAAAGGCCCTTGATCTTTCCACTGCATGTGCTGACTCTTCAATAAAACCCAGTGGCTAGTGCACAAGCAGGCATTGGTGGAAGAAACTCAAATCCTGGTCTGTTGGTAGATAGGAAATCTGAACCACAGAGAAGTTCAAGTGATTTCCTCTCAAAGAAATGGCAAAAAACCACAGCACATTTGAAGGGTTTGAACCCAAATCTTGACTATCTCAGCCTAATGATATTTAAATTATACTTGTCTGACATAAAAATATATTGCAAGTTGCTAAAAAATGTGCTGCCTGCTGGTAAGAGCTGTCAGTTGCTTCCATTTTAGTCTTTTTCCTCATCATGTTCTACTTCATGTTACTCTAAAAGATACTGCACACTCCCATTAAGCATCTTTTGACATCTGTTACTTTAAAAAATCTTATATCTTTTATTGTTAATTAACTACTTTTATTGAAAAGGTGATACACACATGGTAGAAAACTCCAAATGGTACAATAGGTATGTATGGGAAAAGGAGAAAATCTCTCTCTTGAGTGCAGAAATCCCTTCCCACCTCTTCTCAGGGGTCCATTTGGAAATATTCTACATAGCTGCTAATATGCATGTGTGTGTATACATATATATGGTTATGCACATGTCTTCTAATGGCCAAAAATAATTCTGTGTTTTGCAGGAATATGAAGTGTGTACCAAAAATTTCACTCTAATACTACTCAAATTTTTATTTCAAACTCTTAAATGTTTCCTACTTATTTATATGTTTCAGATTTATTTTTGGAAGAACTTGGCAGCACCAAGACATTTGGCAAGAAACCCTTCCTTTTCTTGCAGTAGTAATTAAGAGTCTCTTCCAAAATGAAGTGAATCTGGTAGATCAAATGAGTAGATATGTATTAGGCTAATAGAAGTATCCTGGTGTGGTACAAGCAACACAGAATGCTGGGAATCAGGAATCTGGCTGTTCTACCAGCAGTATGGTCCTCGTTAAGTCACTGCATCTCTCTGAGGTTCAGTTTCCCTACCAATAAATTCCGAAACCTAGGCTAGATACTTTGCCAGGTCCCCCTGCTCTGCTACCTTATGGCTCTATGAGTTCTGTAAAAAAATACCAGGCGGGAAATAGAGAGCCTGGGAATTTACCACAGTGTAGTCATTAATTCTGTTGATCTAATAGTTCCACTTCTTTTAGGTACACTGTAGGGATTACATTCCCTCCTTCTCTGATGTTAGTCTTAGCCATATGACTTGCTGGTGGTCCATGAAATGTGAGTGGACATGACAGGCTTCACTCCTTGGCAGAAGCTTGAAGAGTCAGTGCATGATTTTGTGTTCTTTCTGTTTCAGTATCACAGACTCAGGGAGATGCCTCCTTCCAGTCTGGGTTCCTAAGTGAGGACAGTGTAGAGCAGAGCATCAGTTGAATCACAGAGGACCTATAGTGTGGGTGAGAAATAAACCTTTGTTGTTAGAAGACAACAGGTAATGAACACTGTTATTGACACTTGACCAATGTGTCATATAAATGCTAGATGTGTTTCTATCTCCCAGTGTGCATGTAGCTCATTTTGCACGTATGAAGGATCTTTCAGTGATCTTCCTGGACATTTTTAATGCCAGGTAAAATCTGTAGTTATCTTTCTCACCCTTTCTATCATCTTCCTTCTTTTTTATTCATCTCTGTTCCCTTTTAATTGGTTTCCTGAACTTTTGACTTGCTTTCCTCTTTTATATTTCATCTTCTCAGAGCATGCTGTCTTCTCTTCCATTACCCCTGTGCCTCTCTTTTGGCTGCAGAGCCTTTTCTTGACATTCATCCCCTGACAGTTGCTTTGAGACTGCCTTTCAGCTTTATAAAGCCCCATGTTGTCCCTACCTACAGGTTTGTTTGTTTGTTTGTTTCATGTATCTTTCTTCTTCTTTTGGATCCTGTCTAAACTGTTTTATCCAAATTCTCTAATCAAACAGACACCTTCTCAAATATCTTTTAGATAATCCTCATCCTCTTTGGCCAACCTACCATCCCTAAGAGAGCAGGTGACATCTTCTTTCTTAGTTTTGGCGAATCTTTTGTTTCTGGGGGTTCTTCCAAATAATGGACATTGACTTTTATTTCAATTTAACTAACATTTCCTGAATCTCTACTATGAATGGGTCACTGTAATGTTGATGAGAAACCTAAAAACTGTCTGGGATATTCTTGAGGAGTAATACATCACATGAGTTCTAGAAATATTTCTGAAATATGACAACTTGTACCCTTGAGAATTATAAGATTAATCTTCCTGTATAGATCTAGCTCCATCATATGGTCAGGTCAAAGGATCTAAGTGAGCACATACCTGAATCTATTGTGGTCAGGAGCCATACACAGTAACTTACAGAAGCAGACAACATAACAGGAAATGGAATCTTAGAGAGTATCTAAGGGGATTGTGTAACCAAATTCTGTTAACCAGAGTGCTATTGAAATGGAAATCCCATTAAAGAGCCAGGGTTTATCTTTATGCTCCTGCTGTGGTGTGAATTAGGGGTGTCACCTGACAAACGAAACTTCCAAACCAGTAGGAGAAATGAACTTACAGGTAACTTTTCCTAATTCAAAGTGGGTTGAGATGCCAGCCACAAGAGCCAGCAGAGCAAAGGAAGCATTTTTTCAGACTGGGGCATCCATCAGGTGCTCAAGTACAGAAGGCTTCACAGAGGAGTTTTGAGCTGGCCTTATCCACAGAATGAGGGCAATAATCCCTACCATGCAAGGTAGGTGAGGGGTTATGGAGAGCAGGCATGTGGGGTGGAAGGTCTGGTACGTGGAAGTATGGCAAGTGTTTGTGGAATTTTATTAGCTGCAGAAGAAAGAGTAAGAGTAAGAGACTATGGCTCCCATAGTCTCTCTTTGAATCTTGATTACTTTCTTTTTGCTTTGAGATTCAACTTGCTCCAAACAGTAGTGTTAAGTAAGACTTTTCTGAGGCAAACAGCAATTTTAAAATGAAAAAGCATCAATTTGCAAAGTGCTAAAAGTGTATATTCTGGACTTGATAGTATGGGTTCAGTTTTGGCTATCCTTTGCTAACTAGATGAACCCAGTTAAGTCACCTTATATATCTAGTCCTTCATTTTTTCATCTGTAAATTGAGAATGATTACAGTATTATACTGAAGATTAACTGAGACGACAATCCTGGCCCATAAGAAGTGTTCAATAAATTATTTTTTTATTATACTAAATGTATTGTTAATCAGTGCTTAGTCAAAAGGACTGAAACTACTCTGGATATCCCAAAGAAAAAAGGACTTGAAACAGAGAATAAGGTTTTTAAAATTTCATGAAGCTGTACAACTTATGTATCTTATATTTTAATGTATGTTATTTCTGTATATTTTAATAAAAAGTTAAGTAATTTAAAAAAAGCTTTGGAAGGACTGGCTGCCTAAGTTAAAGCAAAGGGGCAGCCACTAGCTTTCAGCTTTACTGCTAAAACTGTGATTCTGAGAATCAGAACCTCCTAGCCACCTCCCAGTGGTCAACAAACTGCAAAAAACCACCATGGGCAATGGTCACAGCTGGTTCTGCAGCTCCTGACAGTCAGGGGAACAGGGATGCCAGTAACGACATGTGGCCAAAGCCATATGTTCACCAGCATTGCCAGAGGAAAAATAACTTCTAGTTCTCTTCCAACACTCATTTAAGTGCATCTCACAGGCAGAACCTAAACCATAGCAGGAACTCTGCTGACATAGGAGTCTAGGAAATGCAGTTCCCAGCCATCATTATCTGAGACACTAGGAGAGCATAGAAAGGGCTGCAAATGATACAAGTGCCAAGTAGTGCCTCCCCACACAGATGTGCCTGCATCTGGAATCCTGGCAATGGGCTGGAAGGCTCCATTCTATTTCCTTTTCATGCTCCATGGTCAACACCCCCAGGGGACTGTAGCTTTCTTCCTTTGAGCGTCTGAGTCTGAGCCTGTAATCAATTTGTGTCCTTACTTGGCTGCTATTGGGTCTCTGGCTGAACTCAGGGGATGTCCCCTGTCACACTTAGTGCCCCTGCCTGCCACAGTGAGGTCAGTGCCGTCTTTGTAATCCATGCCAAATGCATTCACAATGTTTTGGATCCAACTACACAAACTTTGGACTGGAAAGGAGACAGTTTTAGCTCTTAGAATGCTTCAGCAACATATGATTCTCCTCCACAAAGTGCCTCCCATATGTCCCGGCAGATTTTCCACACTTTCTTTTGAAGCATTTTTAAGTAGACTGCGATTCAGCAGCATCACCTTGGTGCTTTCAGCTGATCATCCATTGGCTGTAGGACCCTGGGCAGGTTGCTTTACCTTTCTGGGCCTTGGTAGTCCCGTGCACAAACTAGGAGTGTTAAGTTAGATGGTCTCTGAGCTCTTTTCCAAGCCTGGTAGGTTATTATTGGAGGCTGCAGTGTGTAGTGCTTACAGCATAGGCTTCCACACCAGCAGTGCTATGGGACCCTTGGGTACTGAGAGCATTGTCTCCCCTCAGTTTGCAGCTACCCCACCCACCCATCCCCCCAGCTAGGTAAGGGCCCTCGGGTCAGAGGTCACACCTTACCTAGGTGCCTACCTTGTAACCATCAACACAGTTCAGACACTGCTTGTAAACACATGAGTCTCTGTGCTGAGGGCTGGGGCACCAATAGAGGCCAGGCAAATCCATGTTAGGACAGAGACATGTCATGGCTCGTTTTTGCCTCTGAGGCCCTCTTTGTTTGGAAGACGCTTGTTATCTAAAGTCAGCTAAATTTATCCATATTTTGTCAGCTAGAATGTGAGCTCTGAAGAGAAGCCTAGCAAATCTCAGCCATGTCACACTTTATTAGTCATGCAAGCACTTAAAAGCATGCTAGAAGAACCCGCTTCCTGGGATTGGTGGTCGCAGCACTGAGAAATGCCGCACTGACTCTTTTAGGATTTACCTCAAAAAGCAGGATGGAGGGTAGAGCATGAAATCTTCCAAACAATGAGTGATTTTTCCTTCTTTCTTGCATGATTGACAAATGAGATATTCAAATGAGGAGAAAATGAACAAAGTTGGATGGAGTGTTCGTGTGGACTTTTCCTTAGACATGCCATCCAAATCCCCCCCACCTTTCACCTCAATTTGAATTTAGAAATATAATTTAGTGGCTGGCATTGGGTTACCTATTTAAGGTACAGACAGGGAGAGAAAGTAACCTTTGTTGAGTTCTTACTTGGAGGACCTACTTTATGTTCCTCATTTCCTCTAGTTCTAAAAACAATACAATATGGCACGCGGTTGACCTTCACTTTACAAAAGAAGAAACTGAAATTCAGAGAGGTGAATAATGAGAGCCAGGTGGTAAATTCCACTTGCTTAACTCTTAAGACCGTATCCTTCCCACAACCAGCATCAAGGTAAGTACACTGAGGAAATCAATTTAACTGTGATTTTGAGATGAAAAAATCCCTGTCTTTATATTGGCTTCCAATTTCTGTGTACAGCTCTCTGTCAGCGCTGTGTAATTTCACCCTGTGAGGCTCTTCACCCTGTGAGGCTCCAGGGTCAGGACATATGTTTGAGCAGAAGCTGCCGATCTCTAGCTACCAGGCACTCTCTGCAGACTTGGGCCCAGGTTGCTTTGGCAGTGACTGAACAAAATCTCCACTGTAAGGCCCACAAAATGAAAAAGCAAACCTCTCTGTCATTGGGGGGAAAAGGAACTCTCCACAGCTTTTGTTCATCTGTGATAATATGGCAGGTTGACAATTTAAACTCTCTCCTAACAAACCCTTCCTGTAAAACTTCCGGAGTTTCTAAATAAAGATGAATGCTTAATTCAATATGACAAGATGCCTCCAAGCATCCTGCAAAGAGTAATCACTTTAGTGCCCTGACCCTACCACATCTCCCCTTCCCTGGGAATTAAAGGCCCAATATAAACACCAGTCTAGATTGTCTGAGATCTTTTCTCTCATCTCAAAGAACATAATGGGATTCATGACCCTCTGCAAACTGGCTGTCTGAATGTTAGTGATGGAAGGGGCCTAGGAGAAGAGAAAATAAAGTCAATGAAAGTGAAGTGACCCATGCCAGATTTGACTGCCAGTTAGTGACAGAGTCTGGGGTAAACCTGGGACTTCTGACTTGAGGATCAATAGATAACAGCATGGGAGAGTTGAAGAAAGAAACCTCTACTCTTGATGCCACCTTTCAATAAACTATATGACCTTAGGAAACTTTTAACCAATCTGAGCCTCAGTTTCTTCATTCAAAATAGGATGAAGGTTGAAAAGAACATTTGAGATGATAAGGTACTAAAGAAAGTGCTGCCATGGAGTGGGTATTCAATGAATGGTGGCTAATATTATTGATTAAGACATCGGCCTGCAGTATCCGCGTGATTATGGATGAAATGAGACATTCACGTGGAGTACCGAGTCCGGTGGAGGAAAAGGGACAGCATAGCTTTTCTCTCAAGGGCAGCAAAAGCCTCAGCCTCTGCCATGACAGGCCTTTATTTCTATCTCTGGGCACGTTACATGATGGTCCTCATTTACTATGCACAGGTTCGCTTTAGGTGGTTACCTTTTACAGAAAACAAAGGAGCCAATGCCATTAATCACATCACAGAAGAGGGATATTTGCAAAGGAAAAGACAAAAGTGGTTGAACTGGTTACACTCATCCTTGGAAGATTTAGCATGGATTTTAGGAAGTTACTTTGCAGTAAATGTCCTCAATTCAGGGTGAGGGAGTTTTAGCAAAAAGCAAGACTTATAGTGGCCTAGGCAGATTGCAGGCCTGATTCCCCACAGGAGAACCTATCCTTGGGTGTGGGTCCTGTGCATCTCCAAGTGGGTGCTGGGCCCATGCCACGTAGAACGGTCTCCTACAATTATTAAGTGGTAAAACCACTAACAGTTATAAGAGTTCAAGGAAGGAAGAGACCAGCATACTGGAGTGGTAAAGAGTGATGGCTTAGAGAGGGGCATTGAATCAGGCCTTGCAGATCTGATATTTGGATGGAAGTAAGACCAGGTAGGGCATTCTTGATAGGACAATGAAATGTGTGCACATTTGTAGGCAGAAAAAGCAAAGATCCAATTTAAGAACAGTGAGTAATCAGGTTTGACTGGAGCATTAGGTTCAGGAAAGTGGGCTGCTAGAAATCAAACTGCCAAAGTCAGATTGAGAAGAACTTGAACATCATGCTAAGAAGTTAGAGATGTAGGCAGTCAGGAACCCTTGAAGGGCCTTAACCAGAAGAATTACTGAACACAGTAAATCAGTCTGGAAATGACATGGAGCTAGCTGGAGGTGAGAAGAGAATCTTGGAAAGGTTCTTATAGCAAGCCAGGTAGGAGAGGAAGAACAAAATTGAAAGTTGTAGCTGTTGAAATGAATTAGAAAAGATGAATGTGAAGGACATTTTAAAAGAAAAGTTGGCAGGGAGAATCAATACCGTTACAGGAAAAAGAATTTATTAGCTTCGTAAAGTGGAGAGAGAATATTCATGGATTGTTAGTTGAGTGGTGTATTTTAAAGGAAACATGTCCCAATCTACAATCTAAGAGAAAAAGAACGTGATAAATGATGAAGTCAAAATGACCAAAAGACTTTAAGAAACGGTAAAATGTACTGAAATGAAGATTAAATATTCAAGATCTGCAAGTCTTGGCTCAAACAAAAACTCTTAGAGTTAACTTTCAATATGTATCTTGGTGAAGTCTTTTTACTAATGGCAGATCTAGTTGCTGAAAAATGATGGTAGCGTATTAAAACCAGTACATTTTAATGCTCCCTTTGCTGTACTGTCCTTTATTTCTACAGGGAGGTTCACCAAGTCCATTCGAGCCTCTCTTAACAATCATATTTTTAAACTTAACAGTAATACTCAGAGCTGCCTTTCTTCTTAGGCAGCTGCTTGGCAGAAGGCTGGACCCCTGAGTTGTTCCTTAAAGAAAGGGACAAAGTCCAATAAGATCTTGAAATGCCATATACTGTCAGAGGTCAGTTAGGTAGGAGACAAAAACCTATCAATTATTTGAACAGAAAGAAGTGAATATAAAAATGGTTATAGAATTCTTAACTAAGTAACTGAAAAAGCAGAAGACTAAGTTATCATAGAGGCAGTCACTGCAAGCAGCAATGATCCCCGCTATTTCTGGTATTATTAAGTGTGCCAGCTGGTATTAACAGGGTTGGTTCTATGTTAAATTCTAGAAGGTTGCAGAAAGGGCACCAAGTTACTGAAACTTAGACCTCTTGGGAGGGGGTTCCGCTTGCAAGGTGCTAGTTTCTGAGCTCAAAGGAGGAAGAGCCCCCATGGGTCTGGACTCCAGACTTCTGAGGAGGGGATGCTAGCCACCTGGTGCTGACATCTCCTGTGCAGTGAGGCTGGTCTGCAAGGGTTGGAGAAAGAACAAACTGGATTCAGCTCCTGCATAGGAGTGAAACAGGCTGGAAACAAACAGGAAGTTCCTCTTCCATCCTCCCTGCCTCCTCCCAATGCCCCCTAGTGGCAGAGCATATCGGGAGCTAGGAGGCAAAGCACAAATGAGGTTTGTGGAATTCTAGTCCCAGCACTGGAAACAAAATAAAGAGGGTGGGTTTAGAGCTGAGACACAGTCATTTAATAATTGGCACATGCCACTTACCGTATCAACCTCTTGGATAGTCACTGTGTATATTAAAGGCTCTGCACAGTTCTAGAGAAAAGAAATCAGTTTAACTTTGTGTAACTGAGCATTCCTCAAATTGACAGGAACCTTCTTACATCCCTTGTCCTTTCCAATATAATGAAATACAACTATGAAAACAAATGGGCTGGATCTATACATTGGCATAGAAAGATTCCCATTATAAGCTACTTTACTTTCATGTGAAAAACAAATTACATGTTTATATAAAAATAGAGAAAAAGGCGGAAGCCTGCATGCACACCAAACTATGAACAGTGGTTATATTCTGCCTGGAGGGGCATCAGCTATGGGCTTTCTTTTACTTCCTAACTTGCTTCTAGAATGTTTGAATTTTAACATAGATGTGTATTATTTTATAATTAAAGAAAATCACTTTTCAGGTAAAAACAAGAAAGAACACCTAGAAAAGGTCAGTTTTCACAGGATTATCAGTGTTCCTATTACTATATAGCACTAAAATGAATGTACTAATTTTGAAGAGAGGGGGAAAAAGAATGTAAGCAGCATTTACTAAACACCTCCTACGTGCCAGACTGTCGGGAATAAGGCACACCTTATCCCATTTAATCCTTTCATCAGGTCTGTTATTCCTGTTTTCCAGCTGAGGGACAAAGCTCAGAGGTGTACGGAATTTCCCAAGTACCTAGTAAACATAAGGGACTACCACAAACCCACTGCACTGTACTACTTCATTATTTACCTTGTAGATTTATCTTATGTTTCTTATATTTAATGTGTTATTTCTCCCTAATAATAATTGTTAATATTCAAGGGCTTACATCTTCTTTCTTAAACACATCTTAATCCTTTTGAGGAATGTTATGGGGTGAAATATTCCCTCACTCCCCAATTCGCATGTTGAAGTCCTAACCCCCATTACCTCAGAATGTGACAGTATTTGGAGATATGACCTTTAACAAGGTGATTAACATAAGGTTGTTGTGGTGGGGCCCAATCCAGTCTGACTGGTATCATTATAGGAAGAAGAAATTTTGACTCCCAAAGAAACACGAGGGGTGCTCATACATAGACTAAGGGATGACTGAGTGAAGACAGTGAGAGAGTGGCCATCCGCAACCCAGAGAGACAACCCTCAGAAGAAAGGTGGCCTGTCCACACCCTGATATTGGACTTCTAGCTCTAGAACTGGGAGAAAGTTGATTTCTGTTTTTTAAGCTCTCCATTGATACTATTTTGTTATGGCAGGCCTCGCAGACTAATACAAGGGAATTATTATGGCTTATAATTGTTTAAATTAGCTATTAGTGCTTTGCAATAGCAGATCTTTTGTAAACATTTTGGTTACTTATCACTTTGTTCTTTCTTTCTTTCATTTATTCAATAATCTTACTTGAGTAGCTCCCTGTTCTAGAGCCTGTGGGGATATACAGTGGACTAAACAAGAAAACCCCCACCATCATGACACTTAGATTCTGCTAGGGGGAAGGCAAGAAACAAGATAAACAAGCAAATATACACTATGTTAAACAGTAATAAATAAGTAAAATAAGGAGGGGAAAAACAAAAGTAAGAAAAGGATGTGGAATGGGGAAGAGGGTGTCCAGGAAAGACTTCATGAAGTAGGTGACATTGGAGAATCAGCAGGCTGTCTTGAATAGGTTTCCTTGGTCATTTTAAACTTCTCGGTCTTCTAGAAGTTAGCAAACGTACTTCCTACACTCTCAAAATTTGAATTTTCATCACAATAGGTCATTAAACAGTTAAGAGATACAGGTCAATCACAGACATGCTTGTAGCTTCAAAAACGGATTACTCCCAGGTTAGCTCTTTTTGGTTCAGAAACACTCTCTTCCTCCAACACCATTTTAAAGCTTTACTGTGGCAATCATTTTTTTAAAAAAGGAGACAATGCCTAAAAGTTATTTCCATCAAGTCAAAAATGGAAATGATTTTTAGTGGGTGTTAGCGTCCCCACTGTAAAGGACCTAGGAGGTTTCCTGTTTGCTCACACAACTTCATATTTTAGCAGCAACAGAAAACATTGTAGGGTAGTAGTTGGAGAAGAGCAGAGACTAAATCACTTCTAGGATTTACAGATTTGCTGGCTGACCTAGACTAAATCTCCTTAACCTCTTTTCTTGAAGCCACAGTTTCACACAATAGCAGGGATAAAGAAATGTGTGGGTTTTTCGTTGTTATCAAATGTTTAGAGCTTGCGGTTAGAAGAGACAAAACGCAGGCTGCTGTATTTGCATAGCATTTTTATTGCTCTTCCTCTCTGTCCTAGTTACTGTTGTAATCAACTCTGGACAGGCATTGCTCCCTCAGCCCTCCCAGACCACCCAGGAGATGTTGCCTGTGACCTCTCTGCTTCTCTCACTTTTTGCGGACCTCCATTGCTCAAACCTGGTAGCTGTGCGCTTACAGTGAAGCTTGTGCCTGCCTTGACTTGCAGCATCTCTTTGTTTTAACCACAGTTTCAGCTTCATTATATCTATCTGTACCTACAGAGCAATGTGAGTGGCAGGGAAAAATCCTAATGGGCATGGAGAATTAAATGAATTTCAAAGGTTCCACTAAGCCACCCTGGTAAGGGCACGGACAATGGCATCTCCCTGAAAGGGCCTTCCCTTGTGATTCCCCTCCTGGGTCTGGATGCTGAGACTGGTGGAAACAAATTTCCTGTGTTCCATAACTGCAAATGTGAGAAAATGGTGCCATGAGGGGCACTTTCTCAGGATCCTCAAACGGACAAGTAAAGACTGCACAAGGTGAAGAGGCTCTTGGTAATTGAGGCCTGGAGGCTACTAGCAGCATCCCTGACTCGGCCCATTCCCAGGACCTCATCCACCTGCCAGATCCCCTTAGGATTCCCCCAAATGACAGATGGCTCTACCGGATGGCCAATCAGCACAGATGTGATCCCAGCCTTTAGATAAACAGTAGCCCTTGTTGGCATGGAGAGTAACCTAAATTTCTCCAATTACAAGTCCAACAAATGCCACAGTCTTGGACAGACACTGTTTCTAGGTCCCCATGGTCAAATTAAGGACAGAGGCACTTGCACAGAGTGGAAGATGGAATAAAGTATGGGGAGAGCCTGAGGTCTGGTCCCAGCTCTTTAACCAAATAGCTGAGTGACCTTGGCCAAGACATTTCCCCACTCTGGGCCTCAGTGCCCTCATCCATACTGATTGCAGCCGTAGGTCTTTATGGCCCATAATCCACATGGAATGCACATGTCAACCTCAGTGTCTGCCCTTTGAGATTCTACTAAAGCTCGTTTGAACCTCACCCCATGTGCAGTGAGGCCCTCATCCTCCCAATATCTGGGGGTTGAGAATGAGGACTGAAGAAGGCTCATGGCTTTCTCCTCTCTGCCTCTCAGCTCTTGTGCCAGGTGAATTTCCTCACTTTATAGCTCATGTGTGAAGATCCAGCTCTGTCCTGTGATTCACTTTATCATTGATTTCTATCAGTGAACAATCATACAAACAAATTCCTTGTACCAGGCCTTTGTATGGGAGGCAAATCTAAGACCCTGAGTAGGAGGAAAATCAGAGACTTGGTCTTAGACATCCTGGTACTTGAAAGGCCGTCCTTTCCAACCTGGGCTCCAGGCTTTGACCACATGGTTGGGGCCTCTTTCTCCCTCCCACTCCCCATTTCCTCTCAGAAATAAAAGCAAATCCTCCCACTTTCTATGCAGAGAAATTAATTTCCTGCTCTGTCCTTGTCTTCCAGTCCTGCTTTTTTCTTCCAGACCTTGTTCTGGAGGCTTTATGGTTTCACTCTCAAATCACCCAATAATGTATTTTCCTCAGTGTAGTTAGTTCCTTTCTAACAGAAATTCTACTGCTAGCTGTTATGTAAATATACACACATTTAATCCCTCCATACTTGTAAGTCCTCAATGTTTCAACATAATAGGAATCATTTGAGCACCTAGCATGGTAAGGGGGCTGCTCACTATGGGATCTAAAAAAACCAAAAAAACAATATGTCCAAATTGGCACCTATTCAGGTGGGAAAACAAAATTAAAACACTCATAGAACTGATTACATTTAACTAGCGAAATATATGCTAGGAAAGGTTAAGATAAGGAAGGACCAACTTGATATAGGGGGATTTTCACAGATGATAAATCTTGAGAGGGGCCTCCAACAAATAGGTCGCCTGTACCAGGTAAATATTTTTGGAGAAGTAGGTCATTTTGAAAATCTAAGAAGTAGAGCTACCACCTTCTGTGAGGTGAAGTGATTTTTTCCAAACACATACCTAGTCGAAATTTTAGCTTGAGCCTATGTGCGATTTCTCCAAGACAGAGATGATCCTGATCCCCACCTGGTTTCCCTCTATTCTCCCACTTGTTGAACCACCATTCTAGACTCAAATCCTCACCCTCATGGATCTATGTTTCGGATAGCTCAGTGATGAGGTGGTGGCACCTTGAGTCCGGTTGTCAGCCCAGCTTCTTGTCTGTGGTACACATCTGTGAGAGCATGACTGAGAGCAGAGTACAGTCTATGAGTAGACCCCGGAGAAAGTGAAGATAGAGGGCCAGGGCCTAGGTGGCATGTATGTACTCTTATTTATTCTTTCACTGGCCATTTTTAGAGGGCTTAGTATGTGCCAGGGGATAGGAAAGGGAGTAAAACCCATTTCTTTTTTATGGAGTTCCCCGTCTTTTAAGTCCTGCTTAAAATATGGCTTCTGTGATATAAATGGGTAATGAGAGCTCCAGGAGCTCAAAGTAAGAAGCCAAGAATCAAATCAATGATTTGGAACATAAAGAAGCCAAAAAAAAACAACCAATCAGAATAACAAGAAGAAAAAAGAATCCCCCTCCCCCCCCAAAAAAATGAGGCTAATGCAAGAAGCCTTTGGGACAACTTCAAGTGTTCCAACATTCACATCATAGGGGTGCCAGAAAGAGAAGAGAAAAAGCAAAAAGTTGGAAATCTGTTTTAAAAAATAATCAAAGAAAATATCCCTATTTTGGTGAAAGAAATAGACAAACAAGTACAGGAAACAGAGAGTCCCAAACAAGTTGGATGCAAAGAGGCCCACTCCAAGACACATCATAATTAAAATGCTAAAGATTAAAGGTAAAGAGAGAATCCTAAAAGCAGCAAGAGAAAATAAGTTAGTTACCCACAGGGAGTTCCCATTATACTGTCAGCTGATTTCTCAAAAGAAACTTTGCAGGCTAGAAGGGATTGACAAGAAATATTCCAAGTCATGAACAGCAGGGTCTTACTGCCAAGATCGCTCTACCCAACAAAGATATCATTTAGAATGCAAGGGCAGATAATGAGCTTTTCAGACAACAAAAAACTAAAGGAGTTTATCATCACCAAATCACTATCATGTGAAATGTTAAAGGGACTTATTTAAGAAAAAAATAAGATAAAAACTATGAACAATAAAATGGCAGTAAATATGTACCAACACTTGAATCTAAAAAACATACTAAGTAAACAAGAAGAACAGAGACAGAATCATGGATACAGAGAACATTTTGATGGCTTCCAGAAGGGAATGAATGTGGGGGAATGAATGAAGAGGTGAGGGATTAAGATGCACCAATAGGTAGTTGCAGAATAGCTGTGGGGATGTAAAGCACAGTGTAGGAAATGGAGCAGACAAAGAACTTATACATATGCCCAATAGACATAAACTATGGGGAGGGGAGTTACCTGAGGGAGTGAGGATGCTGAGTGGAGGGGGGAAAGAGGGCAAAACTGAGACAACCTGTAATAACATATCAATAAAATAAAAATATGCTTTAGTAGTGTATCAATAGTTTAGCTGTATCAATGGACCTTTTATTAAAAATTGTACCTTATGATTAAAAAGAGAAACATTTATTCCTAGTATTCTCCTTGAAGGTGACCTGTAAGAACTTGTGATAGTGGTTGCTAGGGAGTTGCAAGCTGGTCCATGATCCCCTCTTCTCTCACAGAGATTGCCTGAAGATGTATCTGGTTGCTGAATAGAACATGCCTCTTTTGCTTCCTTTTCTTAATATGATGAAGTCCCCAAGCACAAGGGGAAAGTGGGCCATTCAGCACAGAAGTGATTATAAAAATTGACTTTTATGTTGACTGTAGGTTCCCTGACATGCCTCCCACCCCATGGTGTGAGAAAAGAAAATTTGTGACAGGTCTCACCCCGAAGGCAAAGGTGCAGCACTTGTCGAGAACTGCCAACTAACCTGGCAATCTGGTGTTACAGCCAAAGGTGTCCTCCAGAAACATGGATCCAAAGGACATTGTGGCTGGCCCTTTCATCCCTCCTCTGAAAGCTGCTCCTCTAAATATTGCTCTGAACCTGTATACTTAAATGTGAACTTATTTTTCAAGGGAGTCTAGATTTTGCAGCTGGATTTTGAGAAGTCATGAGAAGAGCCCAATAAATTTGCTCCTCCTAAACTACAAACACCAGTAAAACAATTATGCTTGCACCTGGAACAGTAAAAAATGCTTTAAAAATTCTCAAATTGTGGCTATAATTCCCAGTTCACATTTAGAAATGTGGGATTTGGGAGTCATTGTGGATGATAGTGAAATGGCCCATTTACTGCTCTTTCTTGGCTAGAATGTTTTTTGAGTGAGTTGTTTTCTACTTACTGGCTCAGGCTATCCAATGCCAAATATCTGATCCATAGAACCAAAATTTCAGCTCATTATTTGCTAAGAAATATGAAAATGAAATAATATGCAAGTAATGAGAGGAGGGTATGAGTACAGGGGAGGATTAGGAAGGATATGGGCTGTCTATATCATTCCAAACATTTAGACTGACTCAAGGTTTCACTTAGTTCAAAAGCTCTCTCAATGATGTGTTAAGGATACAACTCTTGAGTGTCAGAGCATGGTTTCATGAAAATTCAATGCAGCCCTCCCTTCTTCTGAGTCAGGCAGTTATTTTGATCTTTCAGCTTGAATTTCTGAATATTTTGAACATTATTTTGTATGTGGTGTGTTGGGACCAGAATGTATTCAACAACAACAACAAAAAATCAGGAAACAAAGATATGGTTTCCTCCCAGTCAGATTCCAAGGAGGAGGCCAAATGGGTATTAGTATTCTCCAAAATTCTCCTACATCCTGGTGTGTTATAATAAATAACCAGGACCTTAGGAGAGTGATGTAAAGGAAGGGAGATGGCCTTCAGATGTTTCCTGCCAAGCATCATCTGATCTGCATTATCTATCCCTCTTTTGTCCACTTCCAAACTATCAAGTAAAATTGTTCTGTTTATTTTTATGCTAATGTTTAATTAAGCCATTACCATATACCAGATGCTGCTCCACGTTCATTATCTGACTCAACCTTAAAAGGTAGATGCTCTTATTATTTCTGTTTTACAGGTGAGGAAACAGAAGCTTAGAAGGGACAAGTGATAGTTTCATGGACAGTGAGCTCCTTTGATTTGAAGCAAGATTGGAAAGCAGGGTGTGTTGTTCCAGGACCCCTTTTCTCACTCATTAAGCTCAGTGGCCTCCCAACTAAAGATCCAAGTCTTCCTAAAGCCCCTTCTAATGATCCCACCCACAGTGTAGTCTCTGTACTCAGAATTCCCTTCCAAGTTTCTGTCTGCAGCCCATATCTGGAAACTTCCCATTCTCAAATTTAATATTATGCAATTCCAATAGTTTTTCTTGTTATTTTAATTACCATCTAATTCTTGTGCTTTGTGAGTTTTCCTCTCAAATATATTTTAAGTTATGGTAAAGTGCAGACCATGTCTTTAGTATCTATACACTTGCCATAGATCTCCAAATTGCATGTAGGCCTTTGAGGTGGCGGGCCTACCTTATTATCACCAGCAGCCAGTCCTTGGCCACAGTGACATCAGTTAGTCATACTGAAGCTGAACTCATAAGGGGACCAGCTCCTGCAGTCCTGTCGACTTGGGAGTGTGTGAGTAGGTGCTATGGAATCGCACAGTTCTGCTCAGAAATTGGGAGCTCTGAGTTATGGGTGAGGTTTACTCACTTCTTAGAAATAGCTGGAACACTGGGCAGGTTTTGAAGGCAAGAGGCATTTTTCTGACTTGAATGTTGGCATTTTAGTAAGCCCCCTCCCTGGAGTGTTAAGTGGGGGCTTGAGAAGTGGGTAGGCAGCCAGTGTACAAGTGTATAAGCCTTTTCTGGAGATGACACAGAAAATTCAAGCAAGACTTGCAAAGTGGTTTCTGTGTTCTTGGAGTTGTCATTTTTGTCACTTTATTTGGCTGTGAAGCTGATTTTCACACAGGCCTGGTGGTTGTTAAAGTAAACACGAGTATAGTATTAATATCCCCTGCATGTATTTAGGTAAAACTGACATCCTCTTGAAGTCAAGAAGTGTTTTGCTTACTCATAGTTCTTGGAAACGGTACACATACTGATTGAATACTTATGTTCCCCATGTATACTTTATGACTAACAGTATCTTCTCGTCAAATTTTATAAAATTTTACAAATTTAAGCATACAAAATATGCTTAAAATACCAAGTGAGTATTTTGCAGCCACTATACTTTGAGAATCTGCCAAGCCTACTCAGAGCATGATTCTGAAATATTTCACTTTGAAGCTTTGGGAATTTGGGAATTCATTCATTCTTTGGAGTTACAGACCATTGACTGCTATTAAGTAGACATGTATTTCTTCTAATTAGTCACCCCCATTGCAAGAACTCTCACTGGACTATTGAATTGACCTCAGCTCCTTATCAGCTTCAGCATGTTTTAAATAGGTGATGCCTCAGCCAACATGACAGTCAGCAGTAATTGCTTTAGCTAAAAGGAGGCTCACTTGATCCTGGGATGGTGGTTGGCATTCAGATAGCTTCAGTGGCCCCCAAGTCTGACTTCCACATCTTTGGTGAGCTACATTGTATTTATTCCACAATGACAAGGTAATGATAGTTTTGTGGCCTACTGTCTCCATGTCACCTTCAGTTTCCTGTAGACGACTAGTGTGTATGAAGTATTTGGTTCAAAGATGTATGAACTTAGTCCTTGACTTCAAGGAGGTTGTAATTTATTTGGGAGAGAATAAAGTCCTAATAATGCAAATTACTTAAGTAGTTAATGTAAAGTAGAACTGTCAAATATTGTATAGTAATTACCAACTGAATTATAGGTAATTATAGGAATCAAAAAATGGGAGATCACCACGGTCTGAGGCATCAGAACTTTGCTAAACAGCAAGAGGAAGTTAGCCAGCATTTATTAAGCACCTGTTGTAAGTCAAGCTCCAGACTGTTTATTTATCACATCTAGTCTTCAAATGGAATCTCAGTTATTTCATTTTTAAAAAAATCCATTTGTAGTTTTATTGGGATTAAAGCTATAAGGAGTGCTTTCCAAATTATAATATTCATCTTACACTTGTAGAACTTATAGTACATCTTCCCATTATTCAACTTTTCTTATATATCACTTGGTAAGGTATTTTGCTTTCCTTCACATATATTATATTTCTCATAAGGTGTTTCTAGATACTTTATATGTTTGCTCCATTATGTATGGATTTTTCCTACCATATGGTCTAAATAGATATTGTTGAAAATATATATATTTAATTGTCTTGAATTTTCTATGCTTATTGAAAGACCATCTGAAAATACAGTTATACCTTTCACTTCTGTTTCATGACTATTGCATTGCCTAGATTTTTCAGAACTGTACCCAACAATTTGGTGATATATTCTTTTTTTCTAGTTTTACTAAGAATTTTTCTACTTTAATGGTTCTTGACATTTGGTATATATTAGAATCACCTGAGAGAAGACCCTTGGGTATGTGTATTTGCGGTGTAGAAGAGAAGAATCTCTACAAGTAAATTTTGTAGTACATAAATTTTACTACTGTCACTACCATTATTAGTACCATCAGCACCATAGAATTTGGTACACAAATGTTAGTGTAACACTATTACCCTGTTGCAGGTACTGTACTGAGCTCTTAGCATGCCTCACTGTAATGATGCTCACACTAACCCTATGAAGTGAGAAGTTATTATGCCCATTTTACAGATGGAACCAAGGCAGGAAGACTAAATAATTTACTAAGTAACTTACAGGTAGAAAATGAGATAATCGGAATTTAAACCCAGGTCAGAATGGTTTTAGAGCACACTACTCACAACCAACATTCTGTATGGCTAGGTTAATGATAGATGATCATGTAAAGGATTCTTCTATTCACAGTTTTATGAAATACACTTTTAAAATTGTATCTACTGCTTCTTCAGTACTCATTGAGATGGTTTTTCTACTTTACCCTATTGATGTTATTCATTATAATGATGATTTTCCTAATATTAAACCACTCCTTCATTCTTAGGGTAGTTTATCAAATTGAAGAGGAAAATTCTTTTAGAGGTCATTGAATCTAATTGGCTAGTATTTTATTTAATACTTTTCTGCTTATATTGATTAGTGCCATTGATCTATAGGTGATGTGAGGGTAAGCATGTTTATTTAACCAATTTAGGTTTCAGGGTAATGCTTCCTTATTAAAGCAACAAAACTGCAGCTTCTGAGCTTTTCCTATGCTCTGAAATAAATTACGTGGCAGCAGAATAATGTGATGGAGGTTCCTTCCAACATTTGAAGCAATTCACAGAAAAAGCCTTATGGACTCTTGACATAATTTGTAGATAATTCTTTAATACCTTATAAAATTTCTCCCATGGTGATTGATCTGGGGGAATCATTCATTATAGGTGGAAAGGTGTCATTGTTATTTTCTGCAACCTGTTTATTATTGAAAACTTAGAAAGTATGAAGAGTAAAAGGAAGCAGAAAAATAATCACCAGAGCCCCACCCCCAAGATCTACTGCATGACCATTAATGGATTTCCTTCTACCTTTTTCAAACTCACAATTTTTGAATTGATAGTGCACACAGAATTTTATGGCCTATTCTTCTCAATTTAGGTGACAGCATAAGCATTTTACTTTTATTATAAAGATTGTCTTAAATTACTGAATGATATTCCCCCATTGTCAGGGTAGTCTATTTGGATTTAAGTTCTATACACTTGTTTAATGATTGCATTCTCACTAAACTAGCTGTAGAATAAAGAAACAAAGGAGAGGTAATATACAAATGAATTATCATTAAAAACCATCTTTCTCTGAGATGTTCCCTGGCAGGGAATACAAAGAAAGCCAAAGTAGATTTCTGTGCCCTCCAATTTAACTCACTCCTATTTTAATATTACATATTCATTTGATGGATAATTTTATCATTCTACACAGGAAACAGAAATAATTAGAGTGGTGAAGGACTCCATTGCTATAGGGGAATGAGGCAAGAGGATTTCCGGTAGAGGGGACAGTTTCAATGTGTTTTAAAGGATGAAGAGAAATTTCTAGAAGAGTAGAAAATAGAAAAATCAAAGACATGGAAGTAAGAACCGGGAGGTGTTTCAGGAGGATTATATGTAGTGCCTGGAACACCAAGAGTGAAGGACAGCTGGCAGAAAGCCGGCCCAGAGAGGTGGGTGCTATTGAGATCAGGGAACAACAACCCTCAGTAGCAAGTGATCTGGAAGCCAAGGAGTGCTGGACCACCTAACTTAACTGTGCCTATCAATATTATCCTAACTTTTAGGTGCTGTCAGATTGCCAAGTTTTAAAAAATATTTTTAAGTAGATGCTTTTTAAATCCTCATTTCCTCAAGTTTTGATTTAGTAAGTAATTATTTTCTGCTTAGTTAGCAATAATTGGTAGCATCTGTGTCTCACAGAAGCAGACACTAAGACAAGGATTTGGGTACAGGTAATTTATTTGTGATTGATCTCAGGAAGCATGAGTAGGAGAGTGGGACAGGGATAAAGGGAAGAAAAGGCAACCAGTACTATTACTGGTGTGAATATCTGGAGCTTCATCCCACCTGGAAACTCTAGGAATATAAGCCACATCCCCCAGAGTCAGTCATCCTACCTGAAGGGCAAGGGAGCCGGCATATATATACACAAATTCCTGTTGATAATTATTCAAGGATTGCTATGTCCAAATAGAGTGGGCTCTGGAGGCCAGTAAAAGACCTCAGGTCAAGAGGTACAGATGGAAGTCAGACCAGTATGCACTGTAATAGGCTCAAGGGGGTATGGGTGGGGTGCTGACAACTTCTGCTATAGCTGGATAGTTTGTACTCTAGATAATTAAATGAAATAATGTTAAAGCTGCTTTGTGTCTATAAGCTTTTGTTTATTTTGACAAATTCCATAGAATCTTAAAAACTATACAGTCCAACTACCATTCTTATACAAATCCCTTAGATTCCATGACTGCAAATTGTTCACATAGCCCTATTTGAACCTCAGTGACTCCACATTAACTTCCCTTCTTCCCAAGGTAGCCCATCAAATCAAAATGCATCTCCTAATATTCTGAAAAAAACTGTCTGTCATCCATTGGCCCTTGGCTGCATCTGATTTCTCATTTACATCGGGGTTCCTTCCCAACCCTGGCTGCATGTCAAAATCACCCAGGAGTCTTTCAAAGTGTACAGCTTTAGGGTGGGTAGAAACACCTTTAAGCCATCTGAATAAGAATTTCTTGGGAATGGGACCAACGAATCTGTAGAATTTTCCTAGGACATTCTTACAGGGCCAGTCCAGCTCTGGCCTTGGATTAGACATTGGGACCATTGCTCTATACAGCATCCTTTAGTAAACTGTAGGCAGCTTTCACAGCCATCTCAAGAGTTCCCCTCTCCAAAGGAAACCTTAGTCCTTGCAAATCCCTAAATACATGGTTTTGAGTTTCTTCAACATTCTGTCCCCTCATCTAAACATAGTTGTATCTATTTTACATTAAAATAGATATATTTTAACTGAATGTAATTGTGATCTGAGTGTAGAGCACAGCAAAATTATCCTCTCTTGCCTTTTAAACACTGTAATTTAATTAATGCACCCTCAGGTCACATTAACACTTTTTGAGACCAATTAAACTACAGATACATAATGAACTCACCATTGACTACAGCTTCTAAATCTCTCTCTGTACTTTGGAAGTTAGACTTTTACTTTAATTTTTTGTTGTATTTTTTCCATTACCATTTATCCTCCTTACACCTTCTTCTTCCTCCTCCCACCTCCACCCTCCCACAGTCAGCACACTGTTGTCCACGTCCACGAGTTCCTTTTCATTTTTGCTTGATCTCTCATCCCACAATACACTCCCCTCACCAGCTGTCAGCCTGTGCTCTGTCATTGAGTCTTTTTCTATTTTGCATGTTAGTTCGGTTTGTTCATTAGATTCCATATATGGGTGAGATATGCGGTGTTTGTCTTTCTCTGAATGGCTTATTTCACTTAGCAGAAAGTTCTCCAGTTTCATCCATACTACCACAAAGGGTAAAATTTTCTTCTTTATTTACTGCCAAGGAGCATTCCATTGTGTAAATGTGCTATAGTTGTTTTATCCACTCATCTACTGAGGGACATTTGGGCTGCTTCCAAATCTTGGTGATTGTAAATAATACTAGAATCAATATAGCGGGTACTCAAGGGCATTATCCTATTGTTTTCCCTTTTCTTCAGTATTTTTTATCCTAATTCCAACACATACCATAAGACAGACATAAAAGATATGGGGTCAACAGGATTTGATGATCAGTTAGATATTGACACGCGATGATGTGTCGAGGGTTCTAGCTTGGAAAGCTACATGAAGAGTCTATTTATTAAGAATTATAGGATTTGAGCAGTTGGAGGGCGGGGTAGAAGTGATAAGTTCAGCTGTAGCCATGCGGAGGGACACCTACTAGGTATATATGAAGCTCAGAAAGCAAGCTAGAAACAAATTTGGAGCCCACAGATTTTTAGGTGGTAGTTAAAGCTACGGAACTATTCCTTCTGGCTTAAATTATTACAGATTTTATCAATCTGTTTTAGTTATAATGTAGTCATTGAAAAAATACAGAACTGCAACATGGTTCTAAAAACAACTCCCTCTGGGTGGCCATGGATTATCCAAAACATATTTCTATATTAAACCTATTCGAATAGTGTAAGAAATCTTGTCAAATTTCTAAATGAAATTCAGATATATTATTTCTATTTCATTCCCCTAATGTCCCAGATTAATAACCAGGGAAAAGGAGTGAGGTCTGACTTCAGGAACAAACCATTAGCAAATTATGTTTCTATTTACAATTCTAGTCACAAAGTTATTTGTTCATTGTTTAAGTAATGCCTTTTGGCTTGAACAAAAGTCTTTGCTCATGAATTGCATTCCAAGTTTTTGTAAACTGTTTTAAGATATTTGGCGAAGCAAACATAATTTCGATTAATGATGAGCACTCTTTCTCCAGGAAGAAACTTTTAGGAAAAAAAAAAACCCAATGAATTCATTTAGAAAATAAAATAAGCCAAAACTGTCTTAACAAAGGTATAACTTTCCCTTTCTTAGCAGTCAGGTCTCAAGTTGTGACATGGTTAAAACAAGAGAAAGCCTTTTGGGGTTTTAGGGGAGAAATGGACTCTGGGTTGAAATTCTCCTTTAACCCAACTGCAAACAGAACAGAGCAACGGGGTGTGGTTCTCCATCCTTTCAGTGTATGTGATCACTTCTTTGTTATGAATTGCTTTTTAAATTATCCCCTTTGCTCCTGTTTACCTCATTATTCTTTGAGCATAAATCTTACCCTCAAACAATTTATGTGTAAAGGAATCTGATAGAGGAACAGAACAGGCTCACCAAGTGTCTCCTGCTCATTACAAGAGAATAAATACGTAGGAATACCAAACAATCTTTCTCATTAAAAGAATGTGGTGTGTTTTTTTTCCCTAGACATCTCAAATAATTACTGAGGGATTAGGGGAACCTAACCACTGTGAAACTTGGCAGAGGCATATCAAAGTCAGCACAAATATCTGGGATTCAGCCCTGGTGGCATTATTTTCTGCCATAATAAGCCTCTTCATGATTAATCAGAGATTTTATGCTCTCGGGAGCCAAATTCTCTGTGGAAATAGTGTGGAGTTAGGGGTAGGGTTCATTTTATTGGGGGTGTTTTACTAGGACACTATTTTGCTATGATACAATTCATGGAATTAGTATAATCTTTTGCTTCAGATTATTTGGTAATGCATGCTCATCCCAAGTTAATAATGATCAGAAGAGTGAGTCTCATTGGCCCACATGGGCATTATGCACACACCTTTGGTTTCATTGCACAGTACACCAGCCAGCTAAGTATTCTCACCATCAAGAGCCACCTTCCTCTTCTATCAAATCTAAGAGTTACATGCCCAATGTAGTGTCCACTTTATTTCCACATATAAGTTGCTAACTCAATGTCTCTGGAACTGGGAAGGGTACTAGCTCCTGACTTTTCCTTGGCATCCAGGGGCTCATACTAATTAATGAGTTTATGGAGGGCAGAGGATGCTGAATTTCATCCTAGCCTAGATACAGATGAACCCCACTAGAAGTTGTAATCACATTGTGCTAGATGCTCTACCCTTCTTCCCAGAACCCCCTTCAGGAATAAAGTTCTCCTTTAGCCCACAGGTGCTGGGAGTGCTCACAGGTGGCAACCCTCAGCTATTAGTCCTTTTAGGGGATTGCCTTGGCTAGAGAAAATAGCCTTTCCAAAGGTCACACCTCTTCCCACAGGCAGCCCACACTCAATTCAATGACTGATCAACATAAGGGCATAAAAGCTCAGCCCCCTGCCCCAACTCAGAACAACTCGAGAGGGTCATCCTGCTGCAGAACTCCTCTTGGAGTCCCCTGGGGCTTGCCAGGGACTTCATCACAGCTTTCTGCCCAACCAGATTCCTTCTTCTCCATTACACAGGTGCTATTCCCAGGAGTCTTCCCTGATAAAAGCCCTGCATCTTAATCTCAATCTCAGAGCCTATTTCCCAGGGACCCACACAACTTTGATGTATGTCAATTAGCTTTCCTTTTTGTTGTTTCATTGGTTATACCCCAGCTTGTTCCAAAATTTTTAAATTCAAATCAAGACAAAGTCTGAATAAGTAAAATCCATGGGTATTTGTACCACCTTGGGGACTGGGAGTTTAGCTAATATACATATGGCAGATCATCAGAATGATCAAGGGAGATGAGGTTTTCAACATAGAGTTTCCCAGGCCCTCTTCCTTGATGGGACTCTCCAGTAGTAAGGCCTGGGGATGGGTGTTTGCTCAAAGCCTTCCTCATATTTTGAAGGGCAGGCTTCTTTCAGAATCATGGCTCTAGGCCATGCTGGCATGCTGAATTATGGGGAATCCAAGGCACTGAGCCCTCAAACTGATTCTTCCATTGCCCTGACAGAGATGTGACAGTGTTTTTCCTCTTGGCTCCAGGAGAAATATATGTCTGGGAAAGTTTCCAGGGTGTTTTAGGTCTGCCCTCTAACAGATATTCAGGTGTAGCCAACAACTGATATGTGCTCCAGGCCTAGGAGCTCTAGTATCCAGCTTGACTGTGTGTTATGCCTAGAGGAAGGACATATTCTTGGGCTACTTGAAACTGCAGGCCCAGATTTGCTAGCCAACATGTTCAATGAGCCAAAAGACATGCATAAGCTCTTGGGAACTTTGTACAGCCTTGAGAGTCCTTATCAAGCTTTGCCAACTTGAAGCTGTCCCAGGAAGTCCACTAGAGAGGAAGCTTGGGCATTATATTAGGTCTTAAGAGAATGCTCCATCCCCTGACAAAGGCATGTCTTTCTGGTGCAGATCAGTCAAATGTTCATTTGGGTCGAATGTTCATCCTGGTGTTTTGGGAAACTGCTTGAAGATTACAGGTGTCTTTCAGGGATTATCCAGGACTCTTTCTCAATGTGACTGCAGCACCATCCTTCAATACCATTCCCCCACTATCACCACTATCCCCACCCTCACTTCTTTATCTGGTGCATGTTGCATGAGCTCTTTATTTGGAAGACATTAAAATTAATCCTTTCCTAAGAAGAAGGAAGACATTTGGGGATGAATTTCCAATGGTGGAATTTCAATCACTATGTCAGACCACAGGGAGAACATTTCCAGGTTACCTCTGAGTCATACAGGAAAAGATACTGCCTCCTATGTCTAACTCTGAAGCTGTCTCAAGGCAGGCAGGAGGCGGTGCAGGAGGCTGACTTACGACAGCCAAGGGAATTCACCTAACAGGTCTGCAGCATGAGGGTGCTCGTTGAGCTAAGGCCCAGGTGCTGTGTTTTGAAGTCCATTACTGAGTTTGCATAGCAGCCATGCCCTCCATGGGTTTCCCTCACCCAGGACTAAGGGTGAGAGTGAAACAAAGGCAGGCACTTTTGGGAGACGTGAAGCTCCTCTGGAAGCCAGCTGTGGCTTGAGGGCTCCCCAGCAGACTTGCAGAGCCTCCTTATACTTCACAGCAGTCGGGGGCACTTCTGCCCAGTCTCTCTCCCTTTTTTTTACTGAGGGATCGGACTGTCACGGCAGTCTGACAGCCTTTCCAGATCTCTCAGCTTTGCCCATTTCCGCTCACGGGCACTTCTTCTAATAAAATTCTTGTACATTTAATCCCTTCTTGGCTTCTGCTTTTTCAAAACCCAGAATAATGAACAAGTCATCTGTCTTAGCTGCCAATATTTGACTATTCATTAATTAGCTCTTTCCCCCACCACGATCTCCCATCTCAGGGAAGTTTGAAATGGTCCTTTCCATTAGGAAAAAGGGTTGTATGCTCAGGAAGCCTCAGAAAAGAACTTAGGGCAAGGAATAGCAGCCACCAAATGATAATAGTATAGTAATAATTACAGTAGTTTTAAAGATTAAAAAGGACATGGCTATGTACCATTAATTTAATCTTCCTAACTCTACTCCATAAGATAGGAGAGAAGGGAAGAACAACTAGTGTTTATTGCATTATTGCAAATACAATGCATTTGCCTCATAATTTTCATAAAAGAAATGAGTGTCAACCCAGGTGAACAGATGAGGGATCCAAGACATGGAAAGGCAATGTAATTAATCCAAGGTCATGCTATTAGCAGGAAATGAGCCAGTAATCAAACATTTTAGAACTTCAAAATCTGTGCAGTGCCTACTTGTTGGGAGTAAAATAAGGATATTTATTCCAGCCTTTTGACTGTAAGATGGAGAAATGGAGTTAGTTCCTTAGCAGCTAGGCACACACTAGGGTCATTTCCTAACTGATAAGCCAAGAGTGACCCATTTGTGCTTTTCTAAGTGTCCCTGCAGCAAACGGTTGTGGAATACACTTTTAGAGGCTCTGAATGGGAGCAAATGCTCCAGGCTTCCAACTGAGCAATTGCCAGGACTAATGACAAAGCCTGGGTGAGCAAGAAGGAAGACAAGAAGCTACCTTGTTTACACAGAAAAATTCAAGGAAAAAACCTTCAGACACTACAGCCTTTCTCTGGAAGGCAAAACATAGTTGCATAGAAAATCCAAGGGGTAAAAAACAAATACTACAGCCTTGCTCTGGAAGGCAAAGCATACTTGCATCCTCACAAATAACCAGAATATCCTCTAAGCCCCCTTGTCCCATCTCTCTTGCCTGTTTGACTCATTTTTCTTTCATGCTTGCCCAGATGCTAAGTTGAATTTGCTTCAACAAGTCTGCGGTAGGGGGAAGTTGGGGAGAGTTACAAATGGTCATTGTCTTGGGTCCCACTCCACCATGGGATGGCTCTACCTCCTTCAGCAGGTAGAGGATCTCATCCAGCCTAGTGGAGAAAGTTCAGTTCCCTGGAGAAACAGCTTCCAGAGATTTGGGGGATGTTAAAGTCTACTTGTACATGTGAATTTAATTTAAGAGGTGATCCAGTTACTTAGGAATGACTTCTACCCTCCTTTTAGAGCGAAAAGGTATTCCATAACAACAAAAAAAGTCAAGCTATAGAAACTTTTAGGGAAGTTCTGCTTTTGCTATTATCAGAGAAGAACTTGGAATGAGAAGAAAATTATACCAATGTCTTTTGCATCCTGGAGTCCTTGTAATTCCCAGCACATCATATCATGGCACTCTGGTCTCTAGAGCAGGGATCAACAGACTTGAATGCATATCACCCAAAGTTAAATTGAGCCCAGATCCTTAATTTTATATCTTTACTTATATGTATATTTATAAATTATACAAATATGCTATTATCACTTGCTAATATTTTAAGGCAATATAAATATATAATTGCATCAAGGTTTATTTTTCATGAGAGTAGACATAAATCTATATTCAGATAGTGTATTATGATTTGTAGTTTCTTTAGCTGACCTCTTATTTGATTTAATTAAATCATCATTGTTTATGTATTATAAAAGGGCTTGCTCATTCTTTGAGTTAAAGGAGTATAAGCTCAGCTATTTTCTTTTCATTTGTACTCCATTAATATATAATGTCATCTGTGAGTCAGTTTTTAATGGGTCTCCTTTTTTTTTTTTGCATGTTTTGTGTGCAGAGGTTCTGACCGCTTTCATTCTGAAACTGTCTTTTCAAGGATGTTTGTACAGCAAACAGCCTTACAGCATGAAACTAGTGGCTCCCTCTGGAGCAGAGAGCAGGTTTATTGCTGTCTAATATTATAAAGATAATGTCTTCCTCTGGAGCAAAGGTTGGGCAGGGCTTTGAGTAATCCCATTATAATAGGATTGGGTTTCCTTCACTTCAGCTTTTACAGCTGTGACACAAACGCAGTGAACGCGCAGCATCCACCTGAGCTGCCCACGGTGGCCCTGTGGGACCTGGGGCCAAGGAGAGCCAGGACAGACGTGTGGCTCATGCTGTGTATTGTGCTGTGAGTAACAAAGTCCTTTGTCTCTGACTCAGGGAACTTGCATCTTCAGCCATCACTAATGAAATGTCTAAACTATCTTGTTAACTTGCAAGTAGAGTAAAACCTCAGACCCTCCACAATTTTTGACAATATTTTAATATATTTTAAAAGTAGAACAGGAATCTTTTAAAAACACCCATCTATTTTATGAGAGTTAGTTTGGTTAAAAGTACATAATTTTGCCAAAGTCACCTAACTGCACACACTCTAATTTGTTGGATCCCAGTGACATGAAGACCAGTGCAAGGTCCTCGCTGCCCACCTGCCCTTGCGCTGAGCCCACCCTTTCCTCAGCATAACTCACCTGCCACCCAGGTCACGTGGACACTGACACTGAATGAGGTAGGCTATGCGTCAATTCATATATTAAGCATTAATGAAGCTAATTTCTTTCCTTTGTAGATAAAATGCAAGTATCAAAAGAAATCATAACGCCTTCTCACACCCCTAAAGAATGAGCTGGGCACCCCCATCAGAGACCACTGCTTCCGCATGTGTCTTCTTCACCAGGGCCTTAGCAGCCACGGAGTATTTATCCAACACTTAGCACAGACTAGGCACTGAGCAAACACTTCGAGTGAAGTGTTTTGTTTATTTCATGTTTATTATGTCTGAGCACCACCATATCTCTTTTACGCACATGTTAACTGTGGCTTAGATGCATTAAGTAACTTTTCATAAAACCGAGTGGGTAACAGCCTCTGTGGCCACAGCCCGAGCTCCAACACTGCCTCTCTGCTTCACAGACAGTAAGTCTGAAGGCCAAGGTCACTGACTGACTGGTCCCTACCCAGCACCAATTTCTACACATGGCAGTGCCTTCCTTGTTAGGAAAACATAGGATGGGCCTGCTAGGATCTATTTTTGAAATTTTATTTCTTATGGATTTCAAGGTAGAGAGAGTGGGTAACTTTGGGGTTAGAGAGAAACTTAGATTAGGAAACAAAAGGAAAGAATAACCCATCAAATTATTATATCACATTCAGGGACATATTCATGGAAGATCAAACACACACATGCATGGGAAACAATTAATCTACTGGTTCCGAGGTTAAGATACGATAAATTATCTTTCTTAACAGAGACTCTAGCAAGTCAGATGTGTTGTATCCGGACACTTGAGCACTGTCTCACTTCACGCCTGCTGATCTTTACAGAGATTGATTACCCCGACGTCTCTGAGGAGACCACCATTGTGCACCACCACTAGCTTCTGCATTCTAAAAACAATATTTCAATTTAATAGAACACAAGGAAAGTTTCAGAAACTGCCAGACAATCTCCTGCTCTGCAGTTATACAGGGAAAAATCATCTGAGCCTCCACAAGTAGGAGTGCTTGTGTTGTGTATATGGGAGGTGGGGGAGACCAGAGGGAAGTTTGAAAAAAGGAAAAACATGAATTTTGTAAAAGAGGACTTTAAACACATGTGGCACTTTGTTGTGCAACCTAACCATAAAACACTGCTCATTGTAGCCCTGGCCAGTGTGACTCGGTTGGAGTATTGTCCCGTAACTGAGAAATTACAGGTTCACTTCTTGGTCAGGGCACATACCTAAGTTGTGGGTTTGATCCCCAGTCTGGGCGTGTGTGACCCACATCTGGATGCATACGAGAGGCAGGCAATCGATGCTTCTCTCTCACATCAGTCCCTCTCTCTCTTCCTCTCTTTCTTCCTGTCTCTAAAAACAATGAAAAAAATGTCCTTGGGTGAGGATAATTTTTTTTTTAAACACTGCTCTTGATATTTTGTGGTAATATACTAGAGGGAAGGCTTTCTGGAAATTACTAAATATGTACTTGTTGGAGGCTGCAAAGATGTGTGGCAAGAATGGGTCCTGAGGATGGATGGGGAAGATGGGAGGTGGGCAAAAGAGACAGAACATGGGCAGCAGCAGTCAGATTTTGGGAACTTTACGCAAGTTTTCTTACTTTTTTCACATCATTTGAAAACCCAAGTGATATTTCATTTACTGCCTGATTCTGTCTTTGTCATTTCCAAGATGATTCTGGTGCATGACCCTTTTCTGGCTCAGGGCAGTGTATAGGGGCAGAAACAATGGGCCCGCATCGGCCTCTTGAGACTATGTCTCACACACAGGAAGATGGCTGCATACTTCTGGACATACTTTTGTGGAGGAAGAAACAGAACATGAGAAAAGATATCAGGATAAATAAACCAACTCACCTTTAATCTAGGGGAAAGTAAGTCAACAATCTCTCTTGACCACTGGTTAGAACATTTTGAAATTAGTGAATGAAGTAAACAAAAAATTTGGAAGTTTTTTATTCTTAGAATAAAGTCTTTTTAAAATCCCTAATTTATAGTGAAATGCTTTCATCTTAAACTAGACACAAGCATAATGACAGCACAGGAATGGCATGTAGCCCAACTTCCTCGTCTTACATAAAAAGAAACTGAGAGTCCAGAGATTTACCCTGAGGTCACACAGCAGGCCAGAGCCAAAACCAGGTCTAGAATCCAGGGGCCAGGATGAACCACCAGTTCTCCTCATAAAATGCAAATTTTCCTGAAAGGATCAGAAATAATTCTCATATGTCTCACTTTAAATGAGTTTCCCCCTTGACAAGAGAAAAGTAGACAGCTGGAAATCTTTAAATTCTGAAGGGGTAGAGGGCACAGAACAGGTTAGTAAAAAATCTAAAAACAAACTGTTCTTTAATACCATTGTCCAGAAACACCACCCACAAAGTTATTTTTTCAAAATCCTGCTGTCATTATGTTACTCTTCTGCTCGGAAATCTTCCACAGACTCTCTCATCATCTACAGAATGGAAAGCAATTTCATGGTTGGTTTTTGTGCAATTCTTAATGCACAAAAACCAACTCCAGCTTTCATACCCACTCCTCTCCAGAGGTACCTACTTTGTGCCCAGCCCTTGGAAGACATGGGACACAGTAGTAATGACCAAACAAGATCTCTTCCCTCTTAGGACCCGCATTCAATAAGGGGGACAATGACCAAGTAGAGAAATGAATAGACAAAATAATTATGGCTTATGTTGACTTACAAGGAAAGCAAACAAGAAGAAGTAACGAAGAGTAGCTTATGGTGGCCATGGAGGGAAGGGGGAAGGGAGTTCCTAACTACTTTATCTGGAAATGACATTTGAACTGAGATCTGAAGGCATTGATGAGCCAGCCCTATGAAGAGTTAAGGAAAGAACTGGCTAGACAGAGTGAATTGTAGTTTCTCAAACTGGATAGCTAGCTAATGCTTGCCTGCCTTCACTTCTTTGTTAACACCATTTCTATTGTTGGAAATGCCTAGGCTGGTCAGTTCCATTTGAAACAACATTGAGTGGTGGTTGCAAGTGTGGGTCTGGGTTAGAGCTGGATGTCATTCTAACTTCACCACCTATAAGCAGGGTGGCCTGGACAAGTCAGTTCATCTCAACGAGCCTCAGTTTCCTCATCTGTAAGGTGGAGATGATAATAAAATCTACCTTAGGGAATTACTATAAAAATTAAGTGAAATATTTCATATAAGACACAACATAAAAAGTCAGTAAATGTTGGTTATAAAAGTCAATAAATGTTGGTTATTATCTACTTTTCAAGACCCAGCTCAAATCATTTCTCTATAAACTTTCTGGACAACAGCAGCCCAAAGTAATATTTATTTCATTGGACTTATTTTTTTGGACCTGAACACTCCTCCCACCTTCTGTCATTTTTGTATCAACATGCTCTTGTTATACATTCTGTGTGTCTCTTTTATTCACCTCCCCTAATAGACCATGAGCTCCTTCGCTATAATCACAGTGTATCCTTGCATTGCCTTGCTCATAAGTTACACTACATGTGTGTTCAAAGTGCATAGAGCTGGGGGTGGCTGAGGAGGAGGGAGAATGAGAGGCAATGCTTACTACAAGAATGTGAGTTAGGGTGCATGGATTGTAGTTTTACTTTTACCCTCATCATTGTGGTGATCCAACTCTAAGACAGCCCCTCAGCAATCTGCTCCTGGTCTTCATACTCTTGTGTAATGCCCCCCACTTCAGTGGTGGTTAGACTTATGACTTGTTTCTGTTCAATAGATCATGGTAAAGGTAATGACGCTTCCATGATTAGATTGTATAAGAGTATGATTTCCATTTTTTTGGAAGACTCTCTCTTTGATGAAGCAAGTAGATCACCTTTTAGGGAGGCATATAGTACAAGGAACTGAGGTGGCTTTTGGCCAACAGTGACCAAAGGACTACATTCTGCTAAGAAGCAATTAAGAGAGCTTAGGACAGAGTCCTTCCCCAGCTGAGCCTCCAGATGTGATGCAGCCCTGGCTGACACTTCAATTGTTCCCGTATTTCTGATTCACAGATACTGTGGGACAATACGTGTGTGTTGTTCTCAGCTCTTAGTGGTAGTTTGTAATCATTTTGCAGTAATTTGTTATGTTGCAATAGATAACAAATACACTTGTTCAATGATTTTAGGAAGATAACTTCATTTCTCTGAACTGGAGTCTCCTTATTAAAGACCTTCACTGTGTTGGGAACTAGAGTGGGCACCTGGTCTACAGTAGTAAACAAGTCAGGCAACATCCTGCCCATGGAGGCACTAGTGTAGCTTCAGGTCAGGGTATGGCTTTCATCCTGCTGGTTGCCCAGGGATCTTAAGCAGTTTTGGTCTTTTTCCTTAGGAGGTCAACCCTAACTCTAGGTAGAGAGACAGAAGCCAGAGGAATTCTAGAAGCTCTTAGGAAAGAAAATCAAATCAAACAGATGGGGGCTTTCAACATAAGCAGATGCATTTAGGCATTAAAAAAAATTGCCGTGCTTTTAAAATAAAGGCAAATGTGAGGCTCCTTCTGAGAAGTGAGTGTACGGCACGAAAGACATTCTGTAACCAAAACACATTCTGTTTACCTCTAGCTCAGAATGGAAGTCTTTTTACTTTTTCAAGAGAAACATGATTATAAGTATCATTTGATACAAGGAATAGTAGAACATTATCTGTATGATGGAAGTCAGCTCTGGGCTAGAAAAAGGTGTCCCTGCCAGAGGCCTCTTTCTTTCCACTAGCCTCACACAGACTCTGAGACCACTGTCAGAAGGCAGGGCTCAGTGGCCCAGCCTCCGGATTCCCAAGTCCCTTTCTGTTTTTTGCATTTCTTTCCCCAGATATTCTCCTGTAAGTAGCATTCTCTCCACCCCACTTCCCAGAGATACCACTTTTTGTGCTTAGTCATAAATTTTTAACTCCACCTTTTGCCTTCTTTATTAGGTGGCCAGTAGCCTACATGAAATTATTCTCCGAAAGGATTCATAGCTCTCAAAGACACAAAACTTTATCTTTTTTGAAGGCTAAGTAGAATCCTCAAAAATAAATGGCCTGTTGTCCCTTCCTGGAAAGAGGATGCAAGTGCTCTCTTTCTTCTTTGAGACATGTATCTCATGCTCTCTCTCTCTCTCTGAAGATTTCACTTATTTATATTTTTAGAGATAGGGAAGGGAAGGAGAAAGAGAGGAAGAGAAACATCAATGTGTGATTGCCTCACACATGCCCTTGCTGGGGACCTGGGCAGCAACCCAGGCATGTGCCCTGACTGGGAATTGAACCGTGACCCTTTGGTTTGCAGGCCCACACTCAATCCACTGAGCTACACCAGCCAGGGCACATCTCATGCTCTCCTAACCCATATAAACAATGTGTAGAATGTTGTCTCTAAAAATGGGACTCAGTCACCTCACTCATAATCTTAGCACAGCCACTAATAGCTGTGGGGCTTATAACAAATTATTTAACCTCTCTAGACTCTGTTTTTTAAATGGGGACAATAAAAGCACGTACCTCATGGACATGATGTAAAATGCTTAGAATGGTGCCTGGCACAGGGCAAGCACTCAGTAAATGTTAGCTATTACTATTAATGTAGCAAAAGGAACAAAAAAAAAAGACAGTTTTTATTTTCAGTTACATTGAGTTTGATCAGGACACAACTAGGAAAAACTAGAAAAACAGACAGTATTTGTTCTCATCGACTTTCTACTTTTTATTTGAATCCTCCCTTACCTCTGTCTTTTCCCAGCTCCCCTCCTCTGTTCCTGTCCCGGCCAAAGCCCCTCAGGGGACAGTACCCTGCCTGAGACCATCTCTGCGAGCCTCAGGTTGTATTGTCCCACTTCCTGTTCATCACATGTCTTTTCTCCTTCGTCCTTGTCTCTAGGGCTTTTGCTAGCATCTGATCAACTAATTTGTGCCAAAATGTTAATCACTCCAGGTTTAAATCAATTGTTCTAAGTTTTTTTAATATCTCCACACCATGCACATGAAATGTATAATAAATCTCCATTTGTAGCAACATCTTCCACTACCCTGTTGATCTTAGCTCAGAGTAGGAAGGGGGCATGTAGTCTAGAAAAGCATCTTACCCCCAGCAGGGTCTTGCCCCCAGCTCCTCATGACATTGAGAATCTCAGCAAATGCTGCCTCCTAGATTTGTTTTTTGGCAGATACCTTCAATGACTTAACCCACATAAATTCTGAGAATGAAAATTTAAGATTCTACAGCAGACCCATATTTAAGTCCTGGAAAAGGTTGATGGGTGGGGGACTTGGGAGAAGGTATATTTGAATACTTCTCCAATGATACGTATAAACTATCCTCTCTGTCCATCTCCTAAAAACCAAGTAACTGTGGTCTCTTAGTCTCATTTTCCTCTGGCTTTTAAAGTAAGTGTTAGACATGCCCTTCAAGGTCATTCTCTACTAGCGTCTTCAGAGCTGTCCTGGGGAGAGGGCAACATCTTTATTTAGAATTGGGAATAATATGAAAACTGGCTCTCTGCTTATTTGAGGCAACATATGAGCTGTTTGATAGGAGAAGCCTCCTTGACACTGAGGACACTGGCTTGTCTGACAGGCAAGATTGGCTGGGAAAGGCTAGACAGGCTTTCTGCTTGGATTCCTTAGGCCAACCGGGATAGAGTGACTACCTACATCCTGGTGTTAGTGTCCTTGATGTCCCCAAATCCCAATCATCATTGGATGATCCTACAATACAAGTTTTCCTAGGAGGAAATACACATCATGCTATGTAGTTCCCATCTGGTCTGAGCTAAGTAAAAGTATGTCAATGTGTAGTTCGCTGCTATGGAAGATGAGTAAAAACTAGCAGACCAGATCCAACTTCAAGTATGTAATTCTGTCTTCATAAAACCATCTACGATGCTTAATATTTTAGTATCAAAATAAAGTTTTCTGATTTGACCTGGGTGATGATTACATATGTATGACTTAATTTTTTAAAATGTTTTATTTATTTATTTTTAGAGAGAAGGGAAGAGAGGCAGAAAGAGAGGGAGATATCAATGTGCAGTTTCCTCTCGCATGCCCCCAAGCAGGGACCTGGCCTATAGCACAGGCCTGTGGCCCGAATGGGAATTAACTAGTGACCCTTTGGTTCGCAGGCCAGAACTCAATCCACTGAACCACACCAGCCAGGGCTACATGTGTATTACTTGAAAATATCCTGTAAATGGCATGAATTGTATGTGCTTCAATGGGTACATGGATGGATCTACTAGACTAGTGGTTCTAAAGCTTATATCACAGAACAATTAAGGACTCCTTCAGGCATTAGTAATTTTTAAAGTTTTCCAGTTGATTCCAATGTGCTGCCAGTTTGTGAATGTGAGTACCAGAAGAAAGGGATATGTTGGAAAACAAACAAACAAAAAGATTTCATTCCCAATGAAAGCTTATCTGTAAGATCTTTTTGAACTCTAAGTTCCTATGATTAAATATTTGTTGCCTTACAAAAGGAAAAATACATCTGTGAAACTTTTTCTTGCACCTGACAATATCAGAAATATAAACAAACAGAAAATCTTTTGGTTCAGAAAACATTGTCCTTAGACGGGAAACTTTGCAACTTGCCAAACACAGGTTCTGAGAATGTCCCAATTTTCCTATAAGCTGGCCCTGTTTAGTGTAACCCAAGCATTTTTAGATGTACATTTGATTTCTCCAGAAGGTGCCCTAACACGGACAAGCAAAGACTAAAACCTAGAGGCCAGGTGGAAACTAAGTATCCTGGCGAAGTGTTGAGCTCTGCCTGTTGCATTAGCATAGATGGAGGTCTTGGGACACAATTTAAGCTGCTGAAGCATCATTAATTTCAATTAGGTGGAAAGTCTTTGTAGTGGATTGCTCCAGCGACAGTCGTTTCTAGATGTCCTGCTAGCATTTTCCTTCCTTTTCCCTACCACCCCACAACCTGCCCCAAGGATACTGCTAATGGAGTTTTAGGTTCTTTTATCTGAACAGAGGCTTTATTAAATCTCCTCATGTCTGTAAGTACCTGTAGCTGCCCTGTTGCCTGTTAATTCATTTTCTGTGCTGCATTGAAGAGTATTTGGAATTTCTGCAAAAACAAATAAACCTCAGATACACATGTAATCTGCCAAGGTCCACCCCACAACTTCAGACTGTCCCCAAACACGGCTGAAACAACATTAAAAAGCATTAGTGTTTCCTGTAATGCATTTGCCAAAGAATGCTCCAGACATGTCATACTCTTATTTCAGCCATGCCTGACATTGCTTTCCCTCCAATAACTGGGGCAAGGGATCAAGAGAGATTTTAAAGGTCCAGATTTGTTAAAGAAAATGTACAGTCACTTTAGCTCCCAGGGTTCAGCACTAACCACTCCCTATCTACTTTTCTTTCACTTATTTATTTTTACTCAATGGATGGAGACTCTGTGTATGCTGAAGAGTTCATTGAAGGTTCTTACAGAAACCAGCTCTGCACCTTTGCACAGCAGTTGTCTCTGTGAAATAGATAATTCCTCAGTACTCTCTAAATTTCACCGATTCCATTCTACTAACCATATAAAGTAAAATAAGCAAAACAGGGCTATTTCTATTACCACAGGTACACTCTGACTCAACTCCCTCTTGACAGCAAGTTTATGGTCCCAAGGAAATGTAGACACCTTCCCAAATACTGGACGAGGTGACTCCAGGTTTGCCAGGAACCAGGAAGACCAAGGACTTGATAGGTGAGTACAATACACTGTTCCAACTTTCTATGTAAACTGCCAGAAACCAGAAACACTGGGGATGCTTCTTCCTCTCGTAATTAGTTGGGAAGGAATGTCATAGCCTCAAGCATAATTAACAGCATTTTAATTCATTCTCTCTTTTTAGGTTGTTCACATACTTGCTATTGTAAGAATGAGCACAGAATTATGGTGTGTTAATTTTAAAAAATGAGGCCACAGATGTTGAATTATAGCCATCCCCATAAGGAACCTTGCTCTCTGCTTAAACACAGGTTGGGGGAAAGCATTGTGTACCTGTGATGAAACGCGTGTGGGCCTGCTGTGGTCTTGCGTGCCCCAAATGACATACAAACAGCATTTAGTTATGCTTATCTGAGGCAGTGCCTGCTCATTATCTGGTCGGCAGGGAAAGATTTCGCAAATATACCGCCCACTGACAAGTTACACAGTTAGCCACGAGGCCCTGATGGTGCGTCTGTGGGCTGGCCCTCCCTCTCCCCACCCACTTCATCACTAGGCCGTGGCAGCCACACTCACCCTCTCCACCCCACATTTTAATGAAGAGGTTCCTGTGTATTTGCTTGTGAAAGACACTGCATGTTATTCTGTAAAGTGAAATGTGAAGATCTCTTTTCTTGAAATGTTTTCCGCTCTCATGGATATCTTTCCTTCACTCACAAAACACACAAAGACACACACCTGTACTCACGCAGAGGCCTACATGGACTTAACAGACGTGACGAGTTTTGTCCATTGTTTAATTCCATATTCCATGGTAATGAGTTATTACAATAGCAGCAGCAGAATGTGAAACTGACATTGGTTGAAATTCAGGGCATCCTGCTTTCCTATACATTATTCCTTGCTTCTGAAATATTCATAACCACTTAAAGTTGATTTATAGATGTATATGTAGAATTGTATCCTGATAATAAGTGCTTTATATATTTTTATTTTTCAGAGTATAGATATACTTGGTAGTAACTGAAGACCAAAATGCAGTAAATATTTATATGTATTAATTATGTAATATAAATAGACATGTAGCATATATATACATATATATTTGCCAAAGCTATACAATGAGAGATTCCATGTCAAAAAGCAGTAAACTGTCAGGAATCTATGAATATAAATAATTTTTGGCAATAGCATATTATCAAGGCATTCTTAACTACATTTGGCATTTTTGGAGCAAGAAAAATGCTGGGTTTTCATTAAACTGCAGTGCAAAGGAAATGGAGAATTTGGATTGTATGTGGGAATGTCCTTGAAATGAATAGATTGCGTAGAAAAGCTGAAATCACGCAAAATTGCTCCCCTGCAAGAGAAATCTCAATTTATTTTTAAGTGCCCAGAAATTAGCAGAAAAATGTAGTAAATAATTAAGAATATGTTTAAATGTCATATACAACATTATTTGTGATGCAAATGAAGTTCATAAGATTCATCTGTTTTCTTACATAAAACAGCAAGATCAAATAGAGTGAAAAACTCTATTTTTGTGGTCTATCTCAATTGTATACATTCTGATTTGATTGTAGAAAAATTACAGATGATATTTTGTGATTCATTGCCAGAAAAAGTACCTTTTTCAATGATGAACACTAAAGTTATACAGCAAATTGACATTATAAATGATTCTTATTATGAAACACCCAGGCAATATTTTTACTGTAATTTGGGTGCCAGGATATCACCCCAGGTACCTCATTTAAGCTAGCCAATCTGTGCTACTCTCAGAAAAGAAGAATGCATTTCTGGGAAATTCGCCATTTGAAATTCCAATGGTTGCTTATCCCTTTCCGAGGCTAATGGTGCCAGTTGCTAAGAAAACACGGCTACTTGGCTGGCCAGAGGACACAGCCCTTTCTGTGTTGCTGCAGGATCAGGGATCAACTTTGAGACACTCATTGTCCTGGAAAATTAGTGTATTGTGAGCTTTCTCAAACCTGGCACCCAAGAACGTAATCCATATTGCTTGTTTTTCAACCCCCAGGAAGGTGCCGATGACAGTATTGAAGTCAGTGTGTACCAAATCCCAGTATGCTCCTATTGTAAAGAACTCACGGTCTGGCTAGCTTGTGAGGAGACTTAGGGGAAAAATTTCTTAAGACAGAGCCAAAGAAGATGAACTGACCATAGGTTTTAGTCATATTTTACCCCTGTTCCCCATCTTCTTTATCTCCCAACACCAGTGATAAGGTACATTAATTGTGGGTTATACCCTGTCACTTTATGTTCTCTTGAGCCCTGGGCTACATGCCTGATGTTGCTGCTGAAAATGTGCTGCTGGGAAGGGATCCCCTCATTTCTGTGCCCAATCAGCATGCCAGATTCAACCAGAGACAAAATGGTTCACTAGTGCAGGACAGGATGCCATTGAAACAATAGTCAGGCTGTTAGAAGTAGTAGTCAGATCTGGAGACACCATCTCGAATCAGATTTTCTCCAGAAGGCAAGACCTAATTTTCACTTATGAACTACATATCTTCTCCAAATCCTTCTGAATGTAAATTCAAAGCTTTTCTACCTATAATGACAGAAGTGGAGTATGCTAGATGAAAGAAGTTGAATCTAAGGGAGGAAGGTTCTAGAGGACCATTTAGAAAGAACTGTGGCGTGAACAGTAAAATAAAGCAGTGTTGACCGGCATTCTCCATGAAGCAAGTGATATCTACTCCCTAGTTATAAACTCTAAGCTGCTCCGTCACTGCCAGGAACATTCTCCCTTCCTTGTGGCAATCTACCCCAATTCTTCCTTGGCAAAATAATAACACAAATATTATTATTGATAACATTTATCTATCTGTACCTGGCTACATGCACATGTTATCAATAATTCTTTCCTGGATTATTCAAGGGAGGTTAAGCTTTCCTCTTTTTATAGATAAGATAAAAGAAATTAAGAAATTTACTAAGATCACAGAGCTAACAGGTGCCATACTTGGCTTCAAACAAGTCGGTTTCAAATCCAGTCTGTCTGAACCCAGCCTGTTATCTTATCTACTATGTATTCCTCATGCCTGTCTAGTGGTTCAGATAAAACCTTCCTGATTCTTCCTTCCTGTCCCCATCTCTGCTCAATAGCAGCAGCCCAAGCTCCCCCCAAACCCGAGACCCCAAATCCAGATCAGTCTGATGCCAGAGCCTCATCATTTCCCATTAATTTGCACTGTTCAATACAGTAGCCATTAGCTACATGCAGCTACTAGGCCCTTAAAAAGTGGCTACTCCTCATTTAGATGTGTTCTAAGTGTAAAATAAAGATTTTGGAGTCTTAGTATGGAACAAAGAATGTAAAATATCTCATCAATAATTTTCATATTGATTTTGCATTGAAATGAAAATATTTTACATATATTGGGCTAAATAAATATATTATTCAAGTTAACATTTCCTTTTAGAATATGACTCCTAGGTCATTTAAAGTTGCCTATGTGGTTCGTACTGTTTTTCTGTTGGGCAGCACTGCACTAGATCACACAGTGTCTGCAGGGAAAAGGTCAGTGAGAAGCTGCTGCCAACCTGCTCTAGGAACTTCACCAGCTCTCACTGCAAGCCCTCTGAACCTGACGCCACCACCCTCAGTGGTCCACCTACTCCTTTCACCCTTGGAACCACAGTGTCAAGTTTTGTCTTTCTGCCACACAGCGGTCTGTTTATAACAAATCTATTTGTGCCTGTGCAGACCAACACCACTGCTTTGTTATTCAGCTAGAAGTGTGGTGAACTGGTTCAGAACTTGAATTTCAGAGTCTAATTAGATCTGGCTTCAATTCTTGACCCCATCGTTTGATACATGTATGAGCTTTAGCAATTTTCCAACCTCTATAAGCCTCACTTATCTGTAAAATAAGGGTAATCCCAACTTTGAAGGGCTGTTGTTTGGAGGATTAAATGAAAGAATATAAAGTACTTGGTAGTTATATATTTCTCCCTGGTAAAACCAATGGAAACATTAAAAATCCATTATAATGGCCAACATACTGATCACACACAGTATGCTTTTAAGGACTCATTTAGAGTCCTGCAAAAGGCTCAGTAATGGTACTGGCCCTTATATTTTAGGACAAAATCATCTGTTATTGAAATTTTGCCATGTGATCCCTTAAAGGTTGAGGTAATTCAGAAAAGGGATGCATTCCTTATTTCTATTTATGTCCTATTTTCTGTTGTATTTCCTTGTCTAATTTCTCTCTTCTATTCTGTTGAAGTCAGTGCTGAGAATCAGCACCTTACAAGATCATTACAGCGAAGGAGTATAGGGAATCCATGGCCAATTTCATATAAATATTTGAAAGCACAAGAGAAGAAAAAGGTGAAGAGAACAGTTATCATGTACTGTGCAGTTATAAAAGCATCAGAAATGTTGCAATAGAATGGGTCCAGCCATTCAGCTGGCTCAAGTTTCTGTCCCTGGCACCCAAGGCCATCCTTCCTAAGTCACCTTCAAAGTTTGGGTCTGTTACAAACAGCTTTGCTTCCCTTCAGTATCCTAGTAAGCCCCTTAATAGAGCATATTATATGTTTTTTTTTTAAATGCCTACCTGAGTGAATGTGTGTGTGTGGAGCAGTATGGGGGTGGGGAGAGAAAGAAAGACAATCTGTCGGACCTCTTAAAATCACTATGTGTTGTTTGAACTTATACTCTCCTTTCACCAAGTTTTCCTCAATGCTATGAGCAAGAAGCCTGGTTATCTATTCCCTTAGTTACTTTAGGTGTCTCTCCCAACCTTCTCCATGGTGGTTACATTTCATTGAGTCCCAATGACCAGAACTCTGCTTTGGGTGATGGTGGCTGCTGGGGCATAGTGTGGTACTTGATTTTCCCTGTCAGACATTAATTTCTTTGATGGTATCTAGGATGGAGACCTCCTTCTAGGCCCTAGCATATTCATCTCACAGTTCAGTCTGCAATGATTTTTATACCAATTTTACATATGAACAAATAATGTAGTTACCAATAATACAAACTCAGGTCCTGTAGTTCTATAAGTATACTGAAGATCTTATATTTACATATCATTTTGTAGTATATTTCCAAATTTCTAACCCAATTTAAAGTGTCATTGCTATCAACACTTTTTAATGGAAATTATTTCCTAATTATATTGTGCTTACTTACCTTCAGGGGCTACAATAAAATAAAGTGCCTTCATTTATGTATTACTGGGGGTTTGAATTCCCTTGTACCACCTTCAATTAGCCCATTTTCTGTCTTTATTTGTTACAGACGTTTAAACTCTGGTACATGTATATCATGACTTCAAGATTTTGAAAGTGCACTATTACTCTCAACTTTCACTTGAAGATTTTGAAAATGTAATATTACTCTCGACTTCTGAGTTGTCACAGTGGTAAATTGGATGTACCCATTAAGCCTTCTCTCACTTTTCTATTAAAATACTCTAAAAATACATAAAAGATAGAAGCTGGTGACAGAATTATCAACTAAACTTGCCATGGTCAGAGGTTTACATTAACTGAGTCACTGAAGAAAATGAATTGAGGGGCCTTGTGGAGGACTACACTTCACACACGCACACCCTGTCCTGAATCACAGTAGGGCAGCTGCTTGCTAAGAAGGCTGAATTCACACTCACTGTCTGGGCTCACTGCTCTGCCTAGGAAAATGGGGAGGTGCAACCCAATTAAATACTGACTTTCAGAGTCTTCCTCATCCCCATCCCTGTCAGCTATTTTTCTACATTTTTCTAACTCAAAGCTGGCAATACACCATAAAGTAATAGCCCTAAGTTGTCTAAGGAAAAATATCACAGACTAGGAGTAAAGATAGAAAAAGGTTTATGAATGGTGGATGTTGTCTTAAACTATGTCTGATATTCCATGGTGTGTCAAAAAAGAAAATATCAGATCAAGGTTCAGCTGAACATACCCACACTAGAAGATGCCTGTCCTTGGCAGATTGAGTGAGGGTACTGCACATCAACCTGAGCCGAGAAGCAGGAGCTGCAGGTACCCAAGTGAGCAGCAGGGATCTAAGGACCGCTAAGCACACCAACTTTTTTGTTGATGAGACAATAGCCCTAGAGAGAGTTTTCTCTCTACAAGAGATGAGTGAGGGAAGGAAGGAGTGAGCGAAGGAATGCAGGAGGGGAGGAGGGGACAGGGGGAACATATAACATGAGAATATAGATACAGGTATAGACAGATGTAGACACAGATACCTACGTGGGTATAAATATATGTCTGTACTTCTGAATTAACAGTAAAACATAAAGAAACATTCTCTGAAGATTTGGAGGAAGATATTTTCTTTAAAGAGGGTTTTCTGAAATTAAAATCTTATACTACATTATTCTGGTTTTCTCAAAACACACACACACACACACACAGGAGGACATGATTTCCATGACAGAAGAACAGATTGTCATGAAAGAAAATAGAAAATTACTGAGAACAAATATACCAAAAGGATCTAGTCAAAACAAGAAATGACTACAAAGCAATCCAAATTTCAAGATCAGCTTTAAAAAATCTCATGAGAAACCACAAAGCACAGCATTGATACTGCAGAAATAAAAATTGAATTAGTGATGTACAAACAAATATAATGAAATAAGTCATCTAAAATATGTAAAGAAAGTCCAAGATAAAAATCAGTGAATGAGAAATTGTTCAATAGAGGGTCAGAAGCTGGCATTACAATAACATAGTAATTTTATAGTAATTTTGAGGCTAAAACCCAAACAATAGAAATAAGTATAGTAATTAAAGATACTATAAGGGAATATTCCTGTGCTAAGCAATAAATTGAAATAACTGAAAGCAAACAAATAAATAAAAACATGTTTCTGAATTTTGAAAATAAGGAAAAACTCATACACATCAAGGAAATAAAATATTTACCTATAAATTAGGTTTACCTTAGACTCTTCCCCCAAACCAAAGAAGACAAAACAAATAAATAAACAAATAGAAAGCAATTGGAAAAACGTCTATAGAACTTTAAAAAGGAAATTTTGTGATACATTTCTAAATCCAGAACTCTAATATTTATTTGAGGTCTATCCAGAAGTTATCCAGACATGTAATATTAAAAATGGAGACATTTACTGAAGAAGATGCAAGATACAAGAAACATTGCACATAGAACAATGATGCCTCAGTTCCCTTCAAAGTAGGCACCTTGGGACCTCACACAGTTCTCTCAGTTGCCACCAGCTATCCCGTTGTATTTTCCTGAAGCTCATTGACTGTCTGAAATCTCTTGCCTTTCAAAGGTGACTTTAGTTTTTGGAAAATCCAGAAGTTGCAGGGCACCAAATCTGGGCTGTAGCGGGGCTGAGTCACTTGAGTCATTTGATGTTTTGCAAAAAAACTCTGCACAAGACATGATGAATGAGTGGGCATGTTGTGATGAAGCTGTCAATCACCATTTGCCCACAGCTGCAGCCTTCTGAATCATCCAAATAGTTTCTGCAGAGGAATGTTCAAGCTTAACGCAAAATTTGATGCAGAGCCATTGCTCAACTCAGTCATTTTAAATGTGATGGCCACACAGTACACACGCTCATTCAAAGGCGTCTACTGGCCCCACTGACTAGTACAGCGAAACCGTCCCTGTTCACACATGCTCATTCCAGTCCACTCTCCCTGACTGCCATTGTTGTCATGCAAACAGTTCTTGTTATTTTAATAATGGCTGAACTTTTTCCAGACAGACCTCATATATAAAAACAATAGAAAGAAAATTCTAGGGATACTTCTACAAATAAAATAGACCACTTATATCAAAATGAAAATTCAAGAATTGGGAAGTTATACAAAAAGATGTGATAGCATCAGACATTCAAACCACTTAAATATAAGGGAGCAAGTACTTTCAGTATAAGCCCATATTTTTAAAATTGTTGAACAGTGTCTCACTCCTACTTCTGCTCTCCTGAATCAGGAGTTTGAGAGAAAAAGTCTAGACATTTGTGTTTTTCAGGAGCTCAACAAAGGATTGTGATATGCAGTCAAGTTTAAACATCATTATAATAAACTGGCAATATCTTTGCTTGAATCTGCCTTATTGATCAATATAAGTCAAAATTTAATATATTAATTAGCTATTTTTATTTCTTTTTTGTGTCCTTTTATAGAAATTTTTATTTCTTTTTTATCTGTTTGTGTCTTTGACAATATTTCAATTCCTATGTCAATATTTTTCTTACTGTTTTGAAATTTTTATTTGTTAAGAACATTCAGCATTTGTCATAAATGCTGAAAATGTTTTTCACAGTTTATCATCTTTGAACTTTGTTAAAAAGTCTAAGTAGCCATTCACATTCATAGTCATGGATTTTAATGGTTCTAGACTGTCTGGATGCATATATTTTAAGTTCTTGCAAGTATTTTCCGAGTATCAAGCATCCGATGCGCCCTTGTACAGGGCAGTCACAGCACTGTACGTGGGGAGAATGTGGTAGGGACATTTGAAAGTAGCTGGGACAACAGGAACGTCAGTAGGCACGTACTGGGCCTCTTAAGGCCATTCCATGTTGAGGAAACATGCTAAACCCCTGTTCAAACTAGAACGGAGAAAAGGGAACCACTTTTAAGGTCATAGCCCCACACAACTCACCCAGTTCTGACTGAGAGCTAACTTCCTAAACACTCTGAGGAGGACCCAGGGATCTTTTTCTCTGTTTTTTTTTTCCCCCTTGGTTTTCATATTTAGAAAAGCCCCTACCACCAAAGGTACTCTTTTCTGATCATTGATTTATATTTCATCTAGCTTTATGGATTCATTATTCACCTTTAACTAATTATCCTTGCAATTGCTGTATTATTATCCTTTTCAGTTTTCAGGTGACAGTATGAAATCTCAGAAATGATTTTAAAAACTTGGCTCAAGGTCAGGTCTTCTGATTCTAAGGCAGTTCATTCCCAGCAACTCTGGGATATAAAATTGGTTCCCAACCATGTTAGCCCCATATAATTTCTGTGACCACAGGAGTGGTGCTGAAGAACACGGCCTGGCATGGGCTATCCTAGCCAGCACAACAGCGGTTAGCGGAGAGATGCTCTACACCGTGCAAGGCAATGAGGCTGTGATCTGCTCTGGAGCCCAAGCAGGAACCACTTTTGTACATGCTCAGACTTTTCAGCATTAAGAGCCTTTTCCAGGACGGATCTGTGGAACCTTCTAACATTTTGCTCCCAATTATTTTTCTACATATCTTAGCTTTTTTTTCAAGAAACTATAGGACTAATGTTCTTTCAAAGATGAAAACAAAATTGTTTTCCTACATAGTAAGTCCTAAAGAAATCAATTAATTTCAGTGATATTAATTGAACATTTTATTCCAGAGCGTTTTTTAAGCCTACTAAATGAAAATAATTTCTTTGATCTTTGAGAAATGTGATTGGTTCAATTTTTGGAATTTTCAAGAAACATTATAACATGAGAGAAAAATGGGCTAGACCACGTGACAAGTTACGCCTGTCCTCTCCTGCATCTCTTCACTGACTCTGACTCTCACATATGGGTGCTCACAAGACCTGTGAGCTAAGATTGACTCAGTATTGAATGTCCATTTGTCAATACAGAGATTTATAAAAAGACTGAGGAGAAATTTATGTGTGTTGTTTAAAGAGTGGAATTCAAGATTCTAGTCAATAAATTCCTACTTGGTACAGTAGATTTTTATTAATGAGAGGGAACGTGATACAGTCTTAATTAAAACAGCTCTGGCAATTGCTCTTTCTTCTGTTAGAACAGAAAAAGAGAAGTAATTAAATAGGTTGTGTTTTTTAAACACCCATGTGTTTTCCTGATATCTCATTGATAAGAATACATTGATAAGGTACTGAAGGTGTAAACTAACTACTTGCCTTTTTTCCTCTGATTTTTTTTTAATGGTAGGGATAAATTGCAAATCATTTTGGACCCTATCACTTAAACTTCCCCTGTGAACAAAGCACATCCTTCTGTTGGAAGACTAAGCTAATTAAATTAGAAAAATTTAACTGAATATAGCATGTCCAGTGTTCCAAATTTATATGCATGGTATACAAATCATTCATTCATTCACTCATTCATCAAACACTTATTGAATACTTAGATACATCAGGCACTCTACAAGATATTTGGAACACAAAAATGCAGACAACTACCCTGGCTAGGTAGCTCATTTGCTTGGAGTGTCATTCCATACACAAAAAGATTGCAGATTTGATTCCTCGTCAGGACGAATACCTAGGTTGCGGATGCAATCCCCAGTCAGAGTGAATACAGAAAGCAAGGGGTCAATGTTCCTCTCTCTCTCTCTTTCAAATCAGTAAACATATCCTTGGGCAAGGATTTAAAAAAAAAAGGAGACAGTGGTCCTCAGAGAGCTCACAGTCTGGCTAATAAGGGACTCTGATGAGCGAGATAAATGCTCAAACAGAAGCATGCATCAAGCATTAAAACAGAATAGAGGAGGGAAGTTCCAATCTGCCTATGGGAGTTAGGGAAGGCTTCACAGAAATGATAATATTTGGGGTGAGTCTTAAAGAAACAAAGGAAGTCAAGCAGTTTCACCAGCATGAACAATGTGTTTAGAAGTAAGCGATCTTAAAAGAAAATGGCATATTTGGAGAATAATAAGAAAATCGGCCTGATTTTAGGATATGAGGAACCTATATTGGGGGTAGACATTTATAAAAGGATACTGAAAAGTGGATTGAGGCCTAGAACAGAGCTGGTAAATTTTTTTCCATAAAGATACTAAATATGGCTTGGGGGACACTTAAATATTTAACTCTACCCTTACAGTGTGAAATCAGTGGTCAACAATATGTAAATGAATGGGCATGGTTGTGTTCCAATAAAACTTGATTTATAAAGAGTTTGTGGGTCCATGGGCCATAGTTTGTCACCCATGGCCTAAAATAGGAAGGGTATTTTAATGTTATATTCTAAATTTGAATGCTGTCCTATGGGCATCTTTAAGCATGGCGTGATCTAGCTTATTTTCCAAGGAGATTCACTTGTATCTTCATGCAGACACAGTGGGAGTGGAGATGGATGTTAGGCCAGTCTTCTGGGTGCTAAGGGAGGAAGAGAGTGGAGAGAGGACAAAGGCCAGGTGTTTGAAGTGATCCCACAGTCGGAAGGTCAGGAACTGAAGGTGGTGAGGAGAGGGAGAGGCTGAAGTTGACTTTCACTCTGAAGCCTCCCCCATGAATCCTGACTGACAATTAATAAGGAGGTCATTCCCTTCTGTAACCCAATTGTCCTTTCATCAGTTTAGAAGATAAGTCCTAAGGATTTCTATTTAAGGTAGCATTTGTCTGGTTTTAGGTCTCAAGTCTTATTCCAATGATCCAAGTTATGAAATTTTTGGACCTGACCTCAGACCTGGCCACACCCCTGCTGAATTCTTGATATTAAATGTTCTCATTTTTTGAAAAGTCCTTGGAGATCTTAGAATCTAAAAATATAAAGGATAAAAAATTCAGTTTCTTAAAAGAATTTAGATTTGTGTTTTACATTTTTTTCATGGATATTAAGTGTTCCGAATGGCTGTATCTTGACTATGATGTCCAGAGTACATTGGAACTTAAAAATAAATTACTGCCATGACTCAGATCTGAAATTACCATACCATAAATTTCTTAGTGATCTATCTATCCCCAGGCACCTGGCCTTGTCACCATGTGTTTACGTCCTGTGATTTACTCTTCACCCCTCCTCTGCTCTCCCACCTCCACCTCCACCTCCACCGTGATAGACAAGAGTCGGTTCTTCTAGACAGGACATTTTTGTGCACCATTACTAGTGATTTGGCATGGTCTCATAGACATAAATCAACTCAGAGATTTTCCGAAGCAGCTTTTGACACTGAGATGCTTGACTTTGTCTGATCAGTGTTATGAAAGCATGGCTTATCAGCGAACTTGTTTGAAGACTTATGCTATTTTGTTCTTATGATGATTTGCTGACTTTGGACCTCAGTCTTCCCTTGGGTTGGTCTCGTTGTGGGGCCACGCTGGCTTCGTAGGGTTTTTGAGAACCCAAGCTTTCTCTGCCTCCTCCAGCCCTGACCTATGACCCTGAGGTGCACACTGCTGCAGGTCTGCTGGACTGATTTGCCTTCCATTCCTCAGAGGACAGGTCACCTCATAACTCGAAATAAATTAAAACATAAAGCAATGAGTGAATGTTAAGAGATTTAGTGATCTAGAAATTTTCCCTCTGAAAGTTGTCTGTATGTCAACAAGGAAATTGCAGATTGCTGCTCATATTCTTACTTGTGGTCTGTTTTCAGGACTGGGCATATAGGATATCCAAGTACTTCTCCTAGGACTTTGACTTTTAAACAAAGGAAAACATCACACACATTCTAGGCTTTTTAAAAATAGTTTAATTTGAGTAAGTAATTTATTATTTGTAAAATAATGCAATTGGATTAGATGCTTAATGTCCCAACCACCTTTAAAAATATTATATTGTTTTCATCGTTCAAAATGAGTTGCTTAACAACTTGGCATGCCTCTTCTGACTATGTTGTCTTTCCTTAAGAATGAGTTCTGCCTGGGAATCAAGATGCAGCTTCTGAGCCTGGCTCTGCCATCAGTTACCAGAAGCAGGGTTTCTGCCATCTCCCATCTATGTGGAAGAGAGGATGAGCTCCTATCACTTTAGGGAACCTTTATTTCCCTTTCTTTGCTGGATCTAGAGGTGAGACATCACAGGAAATTCTGGATTGGACTCTTCATTTCCCTTTTCTCACTCTCTTCTCCCTCATCTAAAAACAAGATGAAATGGTCTCCTGGGCCTCTTCAGGTTCTGAAGCTCAACGGTAGCATATACTGTAATCTAATGTTTTTGAGTTATAATATTTAAGAACTGGAAGAGAATTTAGATGTCAGATCCTACAACATTAAGTGACATACTGTCTTTGTGAAGACTGATAGAGGGAAAATCAGAATGATTTGGCAATGTTGGAAAATAGTATTAAGATTCTTAGATCAATAATTCTCATTTCATTCTATGTATTCAGCTGGCCTAAAATGGTTTTCTGACAGAATTTAATAGATATGGCTATGTTGTGCTATTATATAGCAATGATGGAATATTTTCTCTTAGGTATAATCTTGTCAGGGGACTTAACGTTGAGATTTGTTCAGTGTCTTGGGTTGGGCTCCCTAGAAGCAGACTCAGAGATACGTTTTGTTGTCAAAGTGACTTACGGAGGGGGATTGCTCTCAATAGACAGTTATAAGGCAATGAGGGGGGCAGGGGAGCACAGGGAGGCCACTAGGCAAAGATGTAGTTGAGGTGACACCTCACCACAGCCTGGCCCCGCCAGGAACTCTGGAGCATGCTGGCACCTCCTAATCATTCTTCCTGGAAGCATCAAAGCCCTATCAGTCAGTCATTGGCCATGGGCCACCATCCCTATCCCCTCTAGTATTATGCTTGACCTTAAAATATTTCACCACTAAAAGTATTTGCTTTAGGTTTTGTTAACTTTTTAAAAGCATGATGGTATTTTTCTCTGTTTCTAGGTTTCTAAGAATTTTATCATGTACGTATTCTGAGTTTTAGAAAGTGCATTAATTATATATCTTTATAACTTACTTATAATTAATAAGTTATTAATTATATAACTTACATAATTTTTGTAAGTTATGGAGATTTCAAGAATAATCCCTTCCTAGGTAGAGTGCATTATTTTTTATATACATGGTGGTATTCAAGATGCTAACATTCTTTTTTTTTATTTATGTAGCTGTGGTCATAACTGAGTTTAGCCTATTTAGTCTCAAGGTTGTACTCTGTTCATGAAATGGGTTTAAAGCTTTCTTCCTGTTTTCTGTTATTTAGAACAATTTTTATAATATTGGGATTTTCTGTGTATCAGTTGCTTGAGGCTGCCATGAGAAACTACCACACACTTAGCAGCTTAAAACAACTGTTCTAGTAGCTGGAGGTCTGACATCAAGGTGTCAGTAGGGCCAGCCTCCCTCTAGAGGCTCTAGGGGAGATTCTGTTCTTTCTCTCGTCTAGCTTCTGGAGGCTGTGGCCATGTCACTCCAATCCACGTGTGTGGCTGTTTGGCCTCCCAATATTCTGCCTGTGTCTCTCTTATAAGGACATGTCATTGGAATTAGAAACCACCTGCATAGTTCAGGACAATATCCTCATTTCAGGATTTTTAATTACATCTCAAAGGGTTATTTTTTTTTCAAATATAGCATTTACAGATACCAGGAATTTGACATGAATATAACTTTTGGGGAGGACACCATTCAACCCACTACAGCCTGTTTCTTGAAAGTTTGGTAGATTTCATCTCTAACATCATTTGCCTGTGGAGGGAGTATGAGCTTAAACATCTGCATTCTGATTCAACTTCTTTAATGATTTTAGGCCTAGTTATTGTTTCTTCTTGAGTCTGTTTTAGTACTTCTATTTTTTCTAAAAAATGTATTAATTTCATCTCTACTGTCAAATTTACTGGCATGAAGTTGTACATTAAACTCTCTTAAGATTCCCTGATCAAACTATGTTGTATAAATACTTATATGATCTAGTGCTTTCTTAATATTGTTTATATAGTTGTTACTGTGTACATATAGGCACAGATATGTAATCTATCCCATTACTGTATGAATACTTGCATAATCTATTATAGTGCTAATATTATAATGTGCATTGTTCTCCTTTTATTAATTTTTGATAAAATTTTCCAGAGATAATCCAGTTATATTCATTTTTCAAAGAGTACAAGTCACTTCTTTTTGAGATATTCAGGAGCCATCACTTCTAAGGTTTTTATCTTCCAGATCCCATGAAATTTGTGTATCCAATTTGCTTGTTTCCTTTTTTTCTCTAAATACATATCACCTTCTGGCATACTATACATTTTATTTTTTATTCATCTTATTTATTGTCTGTCTCTCAAATATAACATAGTTTTCATAAGAACAGAGATTTTTATCCATTTGGATCACTACTGAATCCCAAGTAAATATAACAGTCAATAAATGTTTGTTGAATGAATGCACCAAAATTTGCCTTAGCTGTATTGGTTTCTATTATTGTTTATTTTTTCTGTTCATTAATTTCTGCTCTTTATTAGTTATCCTTTCTTTTCTTCTCATTTAAGTTCATTTTCTTAATTATTCTAATTCTAACTTCTTGAGTTGAATACTTAGATTATTACTTTTTAAAATTGTTCTTATTTTTTAGTACAAGCACCTCTGTGGCAGTATGCTAAAGTTTTTATTTGGAGGATTTTCATTGCCATTTAGTTCCAGATGTTTTACAGTTTCTTTATGATTTCCTCTTTCCTCTATGAATAATTTAGTAATAAATTATTACTGTGAGTTATTTTTAAGGTTCTTAGAGAGGAACAGCTATTATTTTGTTATTTACAATTTTATTGTACTTTGGTGGGAAAATATGGTCCTTGTAATATAAATTCACTGAAATTTGTTGAGATTTACCATGTGACCAAGTAACAAAAATATTCGTAAATGTTCCACATCTGTTTGTGGTGTTATAAATATGGTAGATTGTTCTATTACTTCACTGTCCCTCAACTGGGAGTTTGTACTTCAGATCTTATGAACATCCCCTCTGTCTCACAGACTTGTCTTCCTAACACAATGGTCACTGCATTGCATTTTATCAATATTCATCAACTCTAATGAAAACATTATTTTTTTGCAACATACAAAAAAGAATGTTAAATTGTAGTTGAATGAATATCACTCATTTGGCTATTCATTCCAATGGTATTAAATACTGTTCCAAAGTATCCAACTTAAATTTCAGGAGAAAGGTGTCTTAATGTTTTTCATAGAATATTATATAATATCCAGAATGTTTTTCCTTACTGTGTCAATTGGAAGTGCTATTATATACATTATTTCCTATTTTATAAACTTAGGGAATCAGAAATTAAAATATGATATTTGTCTTTCACCAACTGGCTTATTTCACTTAGCATTATATTCTTCGGTTCCATCCATGCTGTTACAAAATGTAGGAGTTCCTTCTTTCTTTCTTACGTAATGGGTAGTATTCCATTATGTAAATGTACCACAGTTTTTTGTTCCACTCTTCTACTAGAGGAATCTAATGAACAAAATAACCTAATGAGCAAAATAGAGCCACAGGCATGAAAACATGGAACAGACTGACAGTGACCAGAGGGGATAGGGGAGGGGGATAATGGTAGAAAGAGGGGGAAGGGGCTAGTTAAATAATATGTGTGAATGATCCACAAACATGGACAACAGTATGAGAATTGACTATGGGGGTGGTGGTTTGGATAGGTGAAAGAGGATAAAGGGGAGGGAGGGAAAAAAATTGGGACAACTGTCATAGAACAACAATATTTTTTCTAATTATATAAATAGTAAAAAGTTTTAAAAATTGGCTATATGTACATAGGGCTATAATGTTTAAAAGTTTATTTTAAACAAAAGAATTTTTAACATTAAAAAGGTCATTCTTTAAAAAAAAGTTTATTCTTTTCTGGGAGAAAGATATTTTCAACCAGAAAGGAGACTTTTTGAGCTAAAAAAAAACAAAACAAAACATTTCCTTCAACAAAATTTTTTTTGTCTAAGAGTTAAAATGAAATGTCTGAAAAATTAAACATCAAGATCGTCACCAATACCTAGTGACCAAAAACATATTTGAATATATGACATGTATTATAATATCTAAGACAGTACAGGCAAGCTTCACCTCCCACAAAAATACGTCTTATAAAAATGTTCCTTTATAGTCCAGTGTTTGGAACTTGAATGACAATGGCCCTCGAATAGTATAAAAGAAAGAAACTGAGATCCTAGGCAAGCCCCATCTCTAATGATACATGAAATCTAAATGTACTAGGAACAAGTACTGTATCATTTAATCACTTATAAAATAATATTTCTAAAGGAAAATATGTTTAGAGTCTCCATTGGGATGTCAGGCACCCATCTCTCATTCAGCAGAGGGATGGATGGAGACTGCTCTTCCTCTGCCGCCCTTAGCCTCAAGCTGCCTGTGAGGAACAGCTGAACGTAGTTACAGGACCAGAGTTTGCTGGGGATCTTGGGTCATACCCATGAACTGCCGCCCTTCCTAGGCCCAACTATGGGGCCCTTCAATCTTCCTTTCTCATCCCATTGCATGCACTGTTTATATGAATTAATAGGAAAGCATCGGATGGAAAAGAGCAGTGGGGATCAGAAGGGGAACACAGCGTCCTGGTGGAGTCTGCTCTGCTCCTTACCCATTGTCCAATCTTGGTTTTTCAGTGCTTGCTCTGAACCAAAAGAGCCTTTTCTTTGAACAGTCTCCTACAGTGTTCTTGGACCAGATGCTTTCCAGGCCTCTGCTAGCTCTTTGAACTGCAATTCTCTCCCTGTGGGTTTACTTCTACCAGCTTGTTTTTGTGAGCCTTTGGTTGCCAGATTTGTGAGAATCAGACTTCATCCAATTCAGCCTGAAGCCCTTGATTCTAGGATCTATCCAAATGAGAGGAGCTAGTTTATACTTCAGTCAAAGCACTGGACTATTTTTATCTTCTTCAACTTTGAATACAAATTTCTTCCTACAAACCAGCTCAAATGTGGGGACAAAGCAGGAATACAGCATTTTTCATTTCTAGCCCCCTCTAGCACCAGTACCTGACACAAAATACTGGCTCTATCAGATGACAATGTGTTGACTACTAGCAAAAGAAAGTCTGACTGCAGTTGCCTTCACAACAGGGGTTTGTTTTTCTCAGATAAGCAGTCCAGGGGTAAAACATCTGTTGGTGTTGGTTCAGCTGCTCAGCCGTGCTGCCAGGGATCCAGGCTCTTTCTCCTCCCTTCCCCACAACATATTGCATTTTTTGTTCTCATACTTGTCAACCATGTTCACAAATGGCCACCCCAAGGTCCAGGCACCACAAGACAACATGCTCATCCAACCTCACCCTCATCGCCCTCCTGATATATTGCAAAGATCTCTAACCCATCCCTCTGCTTACACGCTGCCACCACCCTATGTGCATCTTTCACCTAACAGCCACAGTGATCCTTTTAACAATAAGACCAGTTTGCATTTTTCCATTACTCGGAACATTCCTATGTCCCTAGTAGATTTAGCAGAAAATCCAAGCTTTTGCCTTCAGCCTACAAGTTTCTCAGGATCCATCTAGTGCCCCCCTTGCACCTCATCTCCTATCATTCATCTTCACTCTCATTATGTTCAACCACACTGCTTTCTTGTTGTCCTTCAGAAATATTCTGTGTAGTCTCTCTCTAGGCCCTTTGCATTTGCTATTCCATTTGCATGGAATGTTTTGTTGCTTCTTGTTACCCATGTCTCAACTCAAAAGCCACATACTAACTGGAACCTTCCCTAACCATTCAAAATAAAGTAACCATGCCCTCTACCTTTCCCCTTCCTCCCTCTCTCCCTCCCAGTCAGTCCCTTGTGCCATTGCACTGTGGCTACTCAGTGATGCTCACTCCTGGCTGCATGTTTGAATCACCTGGGAAACTTTAAAAATACCCTATTCAGTTCTTATTTTACAGATTCAAGTTTAATTGGTCTGGGATGCGCCCCAAGCATTGGTATTATTTTTAAAGCTCCCCACATGATTCTATTGTGCAGCTGGGACTGAGAACTACTAGGTCACATGGCTAAAAGTAAGAAACCGTGAACAATAATTTTGGATAATTCTATAATGCTGACTTTTTTTCCTTGATATGACTTGACTTGATAAGGAAGCCTTAGGATCGTACCCATTCTTGGTATATATGCCCTGTAGCAGCTAGTGGGTATTTGTGTTAAATCAAAACTTACAGTAAAGAATTCTTTTCGTAGAAGAAAATGATCCAAATAGGGAAACAGTGTTTGCTCTCTGTGTGTGCATGTGCATGCGTGTTTTCCCAAAGAGAGTGTGGTTTCTCAGTTTAGCTTACCCTCTGCACCTCCTCTTCTAACTGAGCGGCAGTTTTCAGTCAGTTCTGGGGAGATGGACTGTGGAGGCAGGGACCTCAGGGGCTCTCAGAAAGCCTGGAGCGGCCGGAGGAGCCTGTGAGAGGGAAGGCACGGGTCAGAGGCTGACAGATGGTCTTTCTGCCACATGAACTGCAGGCAGATGGCTCTGACAGTTTGGACAAGGCCGCAACTTTGGGCTGCTCAGGCGGAGCTTTGAAAAGATGCTTGAGGAAGCTGCTGATGACATTTCTCTCTTGTCCTGAGCAGACACTGAGCCTGAAGACTTGCAGGAGGTAGCAAGGAGGAGAAGCAGGGGCAGGAGAATGAGGAAGATGGTGAGACTGGGACATACTAAATGAGGCAACCCTTCCAGTCACCCTCCAATTTCCTGCTGCAGAGCCTAGGGAAGCAAGCCCCCAGGCCGGGAGACAGCAAGGGCAGTTAAGCACAGGCTGTCGTCACCCACAGCTGCTGTAGTTCCAACTCTGCTGCTTACTATGTGTATAACCTTCAAAGGTTACCTGACATCGCTTAATTCCTGTTTCCTTTTAATTATTAAATCTAACTGAAAGCATTGTCTTGTGGAGGCACATTTGTAAAATACTCAGCATAGTGTCTGGCCCACAGAAAGGACTCCTACCAAGGGAGCTATGGCTTGTGTAGCCCAAGGCTCAAAAGGAAGTAAACCCAAACCATGGGTTCATTAGAAACACATCCAACATTTTTACTTCTGCTGTGGGGCACCAGTCTTCTCTTTTCCTACCATATGCTCTCACTTTAATTTACCAGTATGGTCAATTTCTCCTCAAAAGCAAGGAGATGAGGTATAACCAGAAGGAAGGACATGAGGATGTGGGAGGCTGGTCCCACATTTACCTCTTCTTAGCAGGAGACCTAGGCACTTCGCTTAACCCCTCTGCAACAATCGTTTATATTCTGCAGGACTTCTTTGCTTGCCGCCATTTCCATCAAGGGCCCAGGTGAAGGTTTCTATGACTCTCCCCGTTTGGTCTATAGACCTCTGGGAATGGCTGCTGCAATGAGCACACGCGTCCTCTTTTCCCCACACACCAGATTTAGCAAGGCCTCCTGGCACAGAACTACAGTAGACATTTAATTAACATAAAACACTATATAACACCATTAAGACTGTAGCTAGATTGGGAAGCTGGCAATTCCCCAACCCCATGCAGCCAAGTTCCCAGACACAGGTATGTCCTTCAACTTGCTCACTGTGGTTGAAGACGCAGGCGGTCTTTCTTATTCAAGATCAGTTGCCCCTGAAGCTCCCCCAGCAACATTTTCTGGTGTATATTTTTAGGGTGGAAGCTGAGGGCACTGCTTCACTCCCTTCTTCCACTCTCTTTTGGGACCCACCATCTGCTTTGCTATCATTAGGTCACTACAGCTACATGCTGAATAACCTTTGCAAACTGCAGATCTAATCCAGAACCCTTAAGGACTTTAGAGGCTCATATTTTTTCCTTGCGTATGCCAATTTGTCTTCTTCAAAGCCTGCTCCAGGTCCCCACTCTCCAGGTTCGCTCTTGATGTGAACACAGCCTGAGGTCCCTTTGGAGACCTATACGTCACACCTAATTTGCATGCCTCCCCTTATCCTCCAATTAATTGGATCATCCCCATTGTAAGTCATGCTACACGTAAAAGAGGAGTGTGTTCAATTGCTCAACAAAATGTGACTGAGTACTTGCTATGTGTCAGCAACTAAAAATATAAGGTGTGGTCCTCATGGCTGAGAGAGTGTGTGGTTTGATAAGACCCACACACCCCTCACTTGAATGCAATGTAAGTACACATACGAAATCCTCTAGAAGCAGAAACAAAGGGCTAACTTCAGCTAGGTAGGGGTGATGTGTAGAGTCGGAAGAAAACAGTGGTGTCCAATGCTCTGTGATGACCACACCCAGCCTTCTTCCTTGCTGCAGGTGCTGGTGTTGGGTTTTATAAACTCATGGAACTGAGTGATTAGGGATGCCAAAGGGGGCTTTTATCAGATCACCTTCTGCGGCCTGGCCTATACCTAAGATGTCAGCATTTGAGATTTTTAAAATTGTCATCACTTAGGGGGCAAGTACTCCTTTAAGAGGAAGTACATTATGCCTCAGAGGTGCAGTCCTTTTGGATTCATTTATCCTACTTATCTTCAGTGCTTCTTTGATGTTCTTCACTTCTAGAAGGAGAGTCTGACAAAATGTGATTGAAAGGTAGAGTTCTGCATGGAGGTTTACTTAGAGTTAGGCCTACATATGGGGCAAATACCTTTTTCTTTTGAATTTAGCTAGACATTACTTTGTTAGAAAGCCAGTGCCTGGGGTGGGGGTGTGAGTGGTGGGTAAGGATAGAAACACAGCAGATGGAAGCACAAAACCCAAACCAGAAATAGTAGCATTTACAAAGACAGTACGATGTAGTAGGGAGTAGTGATTTTGAGTATTAGGAGATCCAGGCTCAGGTCCACGTGTGACTACTCACTGGTTTGTAATCATCTATGAGCTTTAATTTCCTCCCAGGCAGTGTTTTCGGTTGTTCTGCAGGTTTGTCTACCTTTCTGGTTTGTTTTGTAGATCAAATTCTACAGTTATATGAATGGCCACAGTATAATAAGATATATTCTTATAGATCCCATTTAAACTGTGGTTCGTGGGCCAACAGTGTTAGCCTTACCCGGGGGGCTTGTGAGAAATGCAGACTTTAGGGCCCCACCCCAAACTTAGTGAATCAGAATCTGTATTTTAACAAGATCCCAAGTGATTCATTTTCAAACATCAAAGTTTGAAAAGCCCTGGTCTAGACCACTAGTTCTCAAATGTGATTATACATTAGAATCACTTAGGAAACTCTAAAAATACCGACTGTTGAAGTTCCTTCCACAGAGATCCTCATGTAATTGGTATGGGGGTCAGCCTGGGGATCAAGGTCTCTAAAAGCTTCCCAAGGTGATTTTAACATGAAAAAAAAATTTGAGAACCACTGCTGTTAACTGATGCTTCTCAAACCATCTCTAGCAAAAGACCACTTTGCATGTAAATGTTCAATCCATCTGGTTATAAACTTAAAAAGTATCACATGCCTTAGATCTGGCAGCAAAGTCAAACTGGTATGAAGTGGGTAAATGCTTGTTCTCAATTTGCTCCTTCACTGGTCACAAACCTGTAATAAATGCTGTTGGAACAACAGTGGTCCTTGGACCATACTTGGATTGAGTTACACTGAGTCTAGGAAACCAGGTCACCCTACTTCATCCCCATCTCCGTTTCTCTAGGTCAAGGGTTTGAGTACACTATTTTGTTGAACACACTTCTATGGCACCTATATTGTGCCAGTATTGTTCTAAATGTTTTACAGTGTTTACTAATATCAGTATTAAACCAATTTATCATTGCCCTCCTCCCATTTATGGGAATGGAAATGAAGGTGCTAGAAAGTTAAGTAACTTACACAAAGTCACTGAGTTGGTATATGGCAGAAACAGGATTCTGAACCCAGGTCATCTGGCTCTTAATCACTGTGCTGCCTCATCCACAGGTGCTTGTGGGAGAAAGGGTTGGTCTCCCACATACACCACATCTCATTGGTCACCTGTCCTTCCACTTTGTTTCCAAAATGCCTCTCAGCCCCATTCCTCCTTCTCCACCCATTTGCCCTCTTCCCACTCACTGCCTCCACCCAGGCTCTCATCATCTCTTTCCTGCACCATTGCAATAATCTCATCTCTCCCTTCTAATGTGTCCTCTGAACCTTTATCAGGGTGATCTTTTTAAATGTAAAGTCAAGCAGATTCTGAATCCTTTAATAGCTCTAACTCTGGGCCTCCCAGGAGAGTTCACACTCCCTAGCACTGTGCAGCTGCCACTGTGATGGAGCTCTACCTGTCCAGCCTTCTTTCTGCCCCCTCCCCTCCCCTCCTCTCACTCCAGCTGGGCAGAGCCAACCACACCAGCCTGGACTCTGCCTCAATCACATGCACCAGGTCCTTCGTGCACCTGGATGGAGGTCTTCTGTCTAAAGCTAACTCACCCTTCAAGGTGTAGCTCAAGTAAGCCTCCCTCAGGAAATCTTTCCTGAATATCCCCTCCTGATGCACCAACAGCTTCTCCTTCCCCTTTGACACTCTCCCATAGCATTTGTGATGCTCTATTTTGGTCCCTGGGTTCTGTGCTGTCATCCCTCTTGACTCCTTACATCAGTGACCATGCTCTACTCAACTTTGTATCCTTAAAACTAGCACAAATGCGGGATCATAGCAAGGATTCCCAATTAATCTGGAATGGACAAGTGAGTGAATGAGTGCAAGCAGCACCATTGTGCCTCTTTAGAGACACAGTAGATGACATCCCTTTGTGCCTTTCCTCCCTTCCTTATGCCACACCCTTGCAACCCTCACCACCCTCTGCCTTTGAACAGGAAAGCCATATGTCCTCTTCTGGTTTTTGCTGAAGCCCTTCAGACTGTTGGCTGAGGGTACCTGCCCCTTCCTTCTAAGAGCAGCAGCTGTTGGGCAGCTGGCACCACATAGTGGTCTAGCTTCCCCTTATCACTTCCTTGCTCTGTGTGCCCTGGAGAGAATATTAAATGTGTGCAAAAAAATACATGCTAAAATATTCATGAATATGTTCAGAAGGTTTGTTGCTTAAACCCCCTTTGTCTGAAAATAGAACAGAAGAGACAAATAGACAAAAGTGACATCCAAAAGCATGGAGAGAAATATACAATAAGCAATTAGTTGCAGTTGAGCACTTTGCTCTAGGTTATCTAAAGACCAGTCTTAAACATGCCTGGGCATCAAAGGAGAGACACCTCCCTATTACTGGAAGACTGTGCTTTTTAATGAATGTCTTCCTCCTGTCTTCATGACTGTGTGGTCTGTCCCAGTATTGTCTGCCTTTCTCCTCATCTTTAGAACTCCTGCCCCATTATTTCTTGGCCTTAGCAAACACAGAGAACTGGGTCAACCTGGATGGCTTTGCCTCAGCTTGCCTGGCATTGTGCAAAGGTGGACTGCGGAGAGCCCTCAGGGCAGGCAGCTAGGTGGTGACAGTGGGTGCTGATCATGCCTGGTGCTACCGTGTAGCCTTGGTCAGAAGCAGCAATGGGCAGACCCACATGAAGAGGAGGAGGGGCTCTCTGTCCTTATGGATCTCCATCTCGCTAATTTCCACAGAGGGACCTATTTCCTTCATCAAGAGCTTCTCCTCCAGCCTTGACCATGGCATGTCCTGCAGGCCTGACCTCCTGGAATGTTACTCACCTTTACTGTTTGTTTCCTTCTTTCCTTCCCTCCTTCTTTTCCTCCTTCCCTCTTTTGACTTCCCTTCTTACTTCTTCTGCCCCTGTTTTCCTCCTTCTCTGAAAATCATCTTCCTATCACTTCTAAACTTGGAACAATATATATGTAGTACATGTTGTTTCTTTTTCTCAAATTACATTTTATTGATTAGGCTATTACAGCTGTCCCAATTTCTCCCCCTTTGCCCCCCTCCACCCAGCACACCAACTCCCTCAGGCAATCCCTCCACCCTCGTTCATGTCCACAGATTGGCCATTTCCTTTCCTATATGTATTTTACATACTCATGGCTATTCTATAACTACCTATTTGTACTTCTTAATCCCCTCACCTCTCACCCATTATCCCACAGCCCTCCTTCCATTTCTTTATCTTTAACTTTTGGCATATTAATTATGATGCGTCTTGGAGTGGGCCTCTTGGCATGCATCTTGTTTGGGACTCCGTGCTTCCTGGGCTTGCATGTCTATTTCCTTCACCAAATTAGGGAAGTTTTATTTCATTATTTTTTCAAATAGATTCCCAATTTCTTGCTCTTTCTCTTCTGGCACCTCTATGAAGAGAATACTGGATTGCTTAAAGCTGTCCCATAGGCTGCCAACACTATCCTTATTTTTTTGGATTCTCTTTTCTTCTTGTTGTTCTGATTGGTTGTTTTTTGCTTTCTTATGTTCCAAATCATTGATTTGACTCTTGGCTTCATCTAGTCTACTGTTGTTTCCCTGTAAATCATTCTTTATTTCAATTAGTGTATCCTTCATTTCTAACTGGATCTTGTTCATGCTGCTGAGGTCCTCACTAAGTTCCTTGAGCATCCTTATAACCAGTGTTTTGAACTCTGCACCTGAGAGATTGCTTATCTCTGTTTTGTTTAGTTCTTTTTCTGGAGTTTTGATCTGTTCTTTCATTTGGGCCATGTTTCTTTGTCTCATTTTGGCAGCTTCCCTGTGTTTGTTTGTATGTATTAGGTAGAACTACAAGGACTCCCTGCCTTGGTAGTGTGGCCTAATGTAGTAGGTGTCCTATAGAGCCACTGACACAGCCTCCCCTTTCACCCAAGGTGGATTCTCGAGGTATGTCATACATGAGAGCTGCATACACCCTCTTCTTGTAGTTGAACCTTGGTTGCTGTTGGCAGGTCAATGGGAGGGATTTGTCCAGGCTAGTCAGCTGCCAGGTTTGGCTGTGACCACTTACCACCAACCTCCACCCTCTGTGGAGAATCAGCTGTGCAGGGGCAGGGTGGTGGTGCTCCGATGTGGTCTGTAGCTGTCCACTCGTTGTGCTGGCCCTGGGGTTTCCTGGGTGGTGCATATCAAGATCAGCGCCCACCTGCATTTTGCCCAGGGCCACCCTGCCTGAGTTATAAAGCAATCTGAGATGGCTGCTACTTGTGCTGGGCTTGGAGATTTCCAGGCAAAGCCAAGCTTTGAATCTAGTCTGCTAGTTCTGAGCCTGGGGCTTACTGAGGCCAAGCCCAGATGTTGCTTATTTGAGAGGATTTAGGAAGCAGTGAGGAATTAGCCAAGAGCAGTCAATCATATGGAAAAGCAGCTTGGGTGGGTAGGTAAATTGGGTGGGGTGGAGTCTTTGGGTGGGGATCTCCAAGGCAAGTCAAATAGTATTAACCAGGTTGATGGAATCTTAGCTATGGCACCAGTCTGCCTGCTGTGTGTGGGGAGGGCCCAGAAAAGAGACAAAGGCGTCTGTTCACTCTGATGTCAGATACCTCAGTCTCCCCCTGCTCGCCACTGGTGTCCCTCAAGCTGCCTCCTTGATGCTGGAGCCCAAGGGAGTGAGTCTGAGTATGTGAGTCTGTGTGTGGGTTCTTTAAGAGGAACTGCTTGGGGTTCCAGAAGTTTCTTCCACTAACTCAATCCCCACTGGTTTCTAGCGAAGTTGTAGGGACTTATCTTCCAGGCACTGGAACCCTGGGCTGGGGGGCCTGGTATGGGGCTGAGACTCCTCACTCCTGAGGTATCCCTCCCAAATTTTTATCCACCAGCACCTGTGCCCATCCTACCAGTCTGGATAGATGTGGTTTCTTTAATTCTATAGTTGTCAGACTTCCATTCAACTCGATTTCTGTCAATTCTGAGTGATGATTGTTCTATATTTTAGTCATAATTTGTTGTGGTTGTGTGAAGAGGTGAGCCATGTCTGCCTGTGCCTCCATCTTGACCAGAAGTAGTATATGCTATTTCAACATTTATTAAATGGATTGGAAATTAAGCTGCAATGAAGAGACTGAAAGCCTATTGTCCACTCAGATATAGCTCTTTCTAGGGGCTAATGTCATGATGATGGTGTAAAAAGATGGCTGTGCTAACATAAAACCCAAGCTTTCAGAAATGCACTGATGTCAGATTTGGGACTGAGTGGCCAGGGTGTGAGGGCAAGGCTGCCCACCCTCTTGGAGTGGGGACAAGATTAGAGTTTTTCCCAAAGGGTATAGACTTTTTCCACTATGTCTCATCCTGGAAGCACAGTGTCAGAGTGGAAAATGAGAACTTGAGAGACAGAACTTGATTCAGCCCAGGCCTTGAACAGTTTCTGCATTGGGGATAATCTGCCCTGGAGCAGGGGAGGCAAGCCATGACCCCAAGAGAAGTCTTAGTAGTTGTGACATTGCAGTGGGCTCACTATACCCCATTTCCCTATCTTTGTTTAGTTCTTGCTTGAAGTTACTATTCATATGTACAGGGCTAAGGAGAGACTAGTGTGTACATTTGTGAGGAAGGAGTATGGGGATAGCAGGGTCCTGTCCCCTGAGATCTGAGGTGGGGGTGGAAGCTCAGCAAGGGCTTGATCTCAGGAGGGCTCTGGGAAGCCAGTTGGTGGATAGCAAGAAGACACAATGAGGGAGTTACAGATAAAGAACTCAAGTGTGTCTGTCCTGAGTCATGAGAGGCAGGTGCATGGACAAACTCTCCAATATAGCTGAAGGCCTTTGAGGAAACTAACTTACATGTGTCATCAGGCACCGTGTCTCCATCATTTGTGGCCAATGTAGAGCTGAACTTGGATAACAATAGCTCCAGCCTAAAGGGAGACACAACCTGATAGGTTGAATGGAGCCAGGGCCTTTAAAATAGGCATCATTTGTGGCCAATGTAGAGCTGAACTTGGATAACAATAGCTCCAGCCTAAAGGGAGACACAACCTGATAGGTTGAATGGAGCCAGGGCCTTTAAAATAGGCAGGGCAGGACTCAGATCCAGACCCACTGCCTTAACCTAATGTTCTGCTACCTTAACAATGATTTCCTTAAATTATAAAGTGTCTCTGAAAACTAGTGCATTATCAGGAATGCAGGGATTAGTAACAAGTAAGAAGTCTGGTTAGGATTAACAAAAGTAGAAACAAAAAACACAGTGCCTCATGATCGAAATCAGTGACATTCAGATTTTTAATGGCTGTGCCACAAGAATTTCTAAAACATGTAATCCCAGAGTATTTAGTCAGGGGCACTGACCTCCTTTCCTTTATATTGTCAAATTTAAAATTGACAACTGCCAATGCAACACTAGCCATGCAGTGTGAATGAATCAAAATTATACCTGTTTTTTTATCATATTGACAAAAATATATTTTTTGGTGTGCAGCTGAATTTTAGTGATTAGTTTTTGTGTGCCATAAGATGAAAAAGATTGAAAACAGCTGGTCTAGATGGTCCTAAATGTTAAGTTTTTCCTTTCTATCCAAAATGGCAGCGGTGGGACACTTGTCCCAGTGACAGACATCACTGGTCACGTTGTTTTTCACAGTATCTACACCAACTTCTCAATCTTCAGTAGAGGAGGTCCTGGTAGCCACTGCTAACCCATGAATTTAGCATGAAAGATGGATTTCCTCTGCCATTTTGCCAGCATATTATGCCATTTAAACAAGTGGTTGGTTCCTATGCTAATTGCTGGTCCCATTTCTAAGCCCCCAAGCAATGCAGGCCATGTGGTATGGAGGATCTCCTACCTCAAAGGTCTTGCAGGGGTGTCCACACTTTTGGCATCTCTGGACCACACTGATAGAAGAAGACTTGCCTTGGGCCACACATTAAATACATTGTGACATGTAATCACAAAAATATCTCATAGTGTTTTAAGTAAGCTTAGGATTTTGTGTTGGGCCACATTCCTAGACATCCTGAGTCACATGTATGTGGCCTGCAGGCTGCTGGTTGGACACCCCTAGTAGAGGCCGAGGATGGACCCTGAACTCTGAAGCCTAGTGTCAAAGACAGAATTTCAACATTATATAGTGCATGCTATGGCAGAAGTGTGGACAATGTTTTATGGAAGTCATGGCAAAAGGGTGGACAACATCGTATGGAAACAGCAGCAGGAAGTGAACAAGACAGTCAGAGTGCTTCCTGGAGAAGATAGCACCTGAGCCCAGTCTTACAGGAAAAAATGAGAGTTGACCAAATGAAGGGGGCTAGAGAGTAGGGCATTATATAGATAAGGAGACATACTGAGCTGAGATGCAGGGATGAAAGAATATAATATATGCAGGTGTGCTGGAAACTACCAGAAGAATAATGTTGCTGGAGAATAAAATTCCAAGGGGGAAGTCAGATTTGAGTGTTAAAAGGGAGTCAGGTCACATAAAGGTTTAAATTGTATGTGAGGGAGCTAATAATTTTACCAGTGGCCAATGCGTGACTACCAAAGGATATTTCCCAGGGGAGGAACACAGTCAGAATGAAATCTTAAATCTGAGGAGGGACATGCTGTCTGGTGAGGGACATGATTGGAAACAAGACAGGAGGAAGCTGATGATGTGGGGATGGGGGTAGAGGGGAGGTGACTGATCTGACAGTTCTTTAGGAGCTGAAACAAGGGGTGCATGATTGACAAAGTTACAGGAAGAAGTCTTAAAAATAGAGGAGGCACAGAAGCCCCCCCAAAATTTTGCCTTTCTTGCTTAGAGTCAGTGAGTAAAAGTGCATTGTAAGGAGAATCCAAGGCAGAAGGACAAACCTTATACTTTTCAAATTTGATAAACATGGCCCTTGAGCTTGGAGCATTTGAACTAAAGAGAATAGCCCTTCCCGTGTGGAAATCCAGAAACCCTGAGAAAAATTCTTGCTATATCAGACAAGAGAAAATAAGAAGAGGTACTTTTTAAAAAATATGACCTTTATGGCAAATAATCTGTAAGAATATGGGCTATATGATCATAGAAAGCCTCATATAGTCTATGGGCATAATATTTTATAGCAGAAGAAAGAATGAGTGAAAGAAAAGGAAAAAGAGAACACAAAAACTGAACCCAAGTCTGTTGTAGAATAAGGGTGCTTCTACCTTTTCCCAGCCAAGTCCCTCTTAATCCAGCCCTCTCCTAGATCCTACTTTCCCTGCTGGGGTAGAAAGTCAGTGAGCTGACTGGTCATAGTGCAGAACATTCATCTGGTCACATTTTACCAGCAAGCATGGTTACTGTGGCTTAAAAGGTAAAGGTCACTGCTCTCCTCCTTGCTTTTGCACCCCACCTTCCTCCACACCCCTGAACTGCTAAGGTGATGGTGCCCCCAGAAGTCTTGTCTCCTTCCTTTTCTGTGTTTCCATATGGCCAGGTGGGTGAGTGAACCTACCATAGCTGTCTCTCTCCTGACTGACAGCCTCATGTGAAGCACACTGGCCTCATAGTTTAGATTTGGGTTGTGGTCATGGAGACAGGAGAGTGGAGGTTGTTCATCCATGTTAGCCTCAAGCCTAGGCCACATGCTACAACACAGTTTTTTATCAGCATTTTAGTTTGGGCTCCTGCACAGCTATTAATAAACTAGCACCTTTGTTCCCATTCTGTTGTTGTACTCTGTGCACATAACACTCTCCGGGTAGGGGGTGAGGATGGAGAGGATGGGGAAGAGTGATTATTGAGAAAGAATATAACTATTCCTGGTGGTCTTGAAAAAAAATCACATCATAGCAGGCAAACTGACACATCAATTCCTAGTGATTATAAAGAAGAGAGCTATCTAAAGAAGGATGAAAACACCGCTGTGGAAACTTCATCTAGACCTAAGGTTTAGAGACTCAAATTTCCTTTCAGATCAGAGGCTGTGGCCCTTTCTGATGTATAAAATTTACTTACCATTCTCCCTTTGACCTATGAAGTCCCAGGTCATGCTCTGTACTATCCTGTGTTCTGACCTTGAAACTGTTTTACTCAAAGGAATTATGTTAGGGGACCAAATGTAATGTCCAATCTTAACTATTTTATTAGGCACAGAGGTTTAAAAAAAGGTTATGATCTACTCAAATTCTCTGAGGGAGGAAGAGCAGTAAACAATATATAGATAAAAAGGGGAATAAGCAAGTCCATGCACTGAGTGCCTATTATGTGCAAGGCACATGCTGTTATTTTACTTGTGTCATTTCCTTTAGTAAGAATTATTGGGAATGTGCTTTGCACGCCAGAAGGCACCATAGGGTTGTCAAGTATCTTATTATCCAAGAGAGGAGAAGGCATGGATCCTGATGGGAAAGACCAGTTTACATCCCAGCTCTGCCTCCCGCTGGCAATGTGACCTTGAACCATTGCCTCGTCACTCTGGATGTCTGCATCCTCCTACCTAACCACTTAGTACAGAGTGACTATATTGATAGTACTGGAGATAATATGTGCAAAAGAACTTTAGAAATTAGAAACACAATGAGACACTTTAGAATATGGAGTTTGTTATTTAGATCCTTTGTATGTGTGCTGTCAGGGATTGGCCTTGTCCTTGGGGCTGGTGTCTGATGAGTAGGGCGCTTGGGGAAAGACCACACAGAACCATGATGTCTTCAGGGTCATCAGATGATTCTGTTCAGTGTTTTCAACTGTAAACAAGCGCTCTGGCCTTACCTGCCCCAGATTTTGCTAAGTCATTTCGGAGTTACATGCCTGCCAAGGAGGTGCCAGAGGAGCGTAACTTGCTACACTGCTCTTGTCAGTGTGAACTGCACTTCTCAGGTACGACAGGGCTGGCAGGGCTATTATAATATTTGGTGTGATGTTGCCTTCTGTTATCACCACCTTACCTTCTCCTGTTTTTCCGAACTGTGAGAATAGGAGAGGTGCTATACGGTTCATATGACTGGGCTATATCTTAAATTGCTCTTCATATTTGAGTCCTTTATACAAGGTTTGGCAGTACTGGGACCACCCACAACTTACCAGAAACTGGAATTTGTATTTGTTTGGGATGTTTTTTCCCACCTGAAGACAAGAACTCTATCTTTTGTTTTCAATAGATATTCAATAAACATTGAATAAGTTTTTCTTAGTTGGACTTAAGAGCTATCCAAATACTTAAGAATTGAACACACTCTTGTAGAAAGTCACCAGTAGGCAAAGACAATGCTGAGTGTGATGGGTAACAGCAACAGAAAGCTGAACACTGGTGGTTCTCATCCCAGTCAGCACATTAGCATCACCTAGGGAGCTTTGAAAAAAATCACAATGCCTACGCTTCCTCCAAGAGACTTGTTTAATTAGTCTAGGGAAGGCTCTAAAAATTGATATTGTTAGTAATCCATCAATATGGAAGGCTTGTTTTTACCTCTAGTAGAGTTCTTTTCCTTTTTTTCTTTTTTTTTTTCTTTTTTTGTTATAACAACACATTTGAATCTCCTGGGAAACTTGAAAAAGTACTGATGCCTAGGTCCCATTCTCAGGGTATTTTGTTTTGTTTTGTTTTTAATCCTTGCTGGAGGTTATGTTTATTGTTTTTAAAGAAATTCAGAGGGAAAGAGAGTGAGAGAAACACCAATGTGAGAGAGAAACATTGACTGGTTGCCTCTCATATGCACCCCAACCAAGGATGAAATGCACAACCTAGTTATGTGCCCTGCCTGGGAATTGAAACCTCAACCTTGTGGTGTTCGGGATAACGCTCCAACTAATTGATCCAACCTGGTCAGGGTTGTTTGCTGATTTTTGATTATAGCCATTCTGATATGTATGAGATGATATCTCAGTGTGATTTTAATTTGCATTGCCCTAATGGTTAGTGATGGGAAGCATTTTGTCATATATCTTGGCCATTTGTGTGTTCTCTTTGAAGAAGTGTCTATTCAGACCCCCTGCCCACTTTTTAATCAGATTGTGGGATTTTTTTTTTTTTGGTGAGGGGCATGTTAGTTATATGAGTTTCTTATACACTTTGGTCATTAACCCCTTATCAAATGTATCATTTGCAAACATCTTCTTCCATTCAGAAGGTTGCCTCTTTGTTTTGTTGATGATTTTCTTCGCTGCACAAGTACTTTATAGTTGGATGCAGTTGCACTTTGGCTTTCTTTTCTTTTCTTTTTTGGTGGTGTTGTTGCCACCCTTGCCTGAGGAGACATATCCAGAAAGACATTGCTAAGAGCGATGTCAAAGACTTTACTGCCTGTGTTTTCTTCTAGGAGTGTTCTGATTTCATGTCTTATATTTCAGCCTTTCATCCATTTTTTAATCAATTTTTGTATTTGGTTTAAGAAAGTGGTTTAATTTTTATTTTTTGCTTATATCTGTCCAGTTTTCCCAACATCATTTATTAAAGAGACTGTCTCTACCCAGTTGCATATCATTGCCTGCTTTGTTATAGACTACTTTGCTATACACACAAGGATTTACTTCTGGGCTCTCTATTGTATTCCATTGATTTGTATAACCATTTTTATGCCAGTACTATACTGTTTTGATTGTCATAGCTTTGTAGTATAATTTTATATCAGCAATCATGATACCTCCCACTTCATTCTTTCTCAAGATTTCTTTGTTTATTTGGGGTCTTGCAGTTGCATATAAATTTTAGAAGTGTTTGTCCTAGTTCTGAGAAGAATACTGTTGATATTTAATGGGGAGTGCATTGAATCTGTATATTTTTTTAGGTAGAAAATAGGTTTTGCCCTGGCTGGTGTAGTTCAGTGGATTGAGCACAGGCTGCGAACCAGGCATCGCAGGTTCGATTCCCAGTCAGGGCACATGCCTAGGTTGCAGGCCATGTCTCCCAGCGGCCGCACATTGATGTTTCTCTCTCTCTCCCTCTCTCTCTCTCTCTCTCTCTCTCTCTCTCTCTCCCCCTCCCTCCCTCCCTTCCCTCTCTAAAAATAAATAAATAAAATCTTTAAAAAAATACGTTTTAACAATATTAATTCTTTCAATTCATTAGGATGGTATATGGTTTTATTTATTTGAATTTTCTTCAATTTCTTTCTTCTGTGTCCAGTACTTTTCAGAGTACAGGACTTTCTCTTATTTGGTTAGATTTATTCTTAGGTGTTTCATACTTTTTGATGCAATTATAAATAGTATTGTTTACTTAATTTTTCCTTCTGATCTTTTGTTGTTAGTGTAAAGAAGCACAACAGATTTCTATATATTATTTCTGTTTCCTGCAACTTTACTGAATTCATTTATTAGTTCTAATAGTTTTTTTGGTGGAGTCTTTAGGGTCTTCTATATATAATATTATGTCATCTTCAAATAAGGAGAGTTTGATATCTTCCTTTTCAATTTAGATGCTTCTTATGTTTTTTTCTTGTATAATTGCTGTGGCTAGGACTTCCAGTACTATGAGGTCTGTCCAGAAAGTATCCAGCTATGGCCTATGAAAAAGAGACATTTATTGAAGAGGATACAAGATACAAGAAACAATGTACATAAGACAGTGACATCTCAGTCCCCTTTAGAGTGGGCACCTTGGGCCTTCACACAGTTCTTCCAGTTGCCATCAGTTGCCCTACCATATTTCCCTGAATCTCATCAACAATCTGCAATCTTCCCTTACAAAGGTGATTTTAGTTTTTGGAAAAGCCAGAAGTTGCAGGCCACCAAATCTGAGCAATAGAGTGTTTGAGTCACTGGGGTGATTTGATGTTTCATCAAAAAACTCTGCACAAGATGTGATGCATGAGCTGGTACATTGTCATGATGAAGCTGCCAATCACCAGTTGCCCATAGCTGCAGGCTTTTGAATCATCCAAATAGTTTCTGTGAAAGAATGTTCAAGTTTAACACAAAATTTGATGCAGATTTGTTTCTCTACTAGCCCAGTCATTTTTAATGTGATGGCCACAAAGTACACATGCTCACTTAAAAGTGTCTACTGCCCCCACTGACTAGTACAGTGAGGTCATCATTGTTCACACATGCACATTCCAGTCCACTGTCCTTAGCTGACAGGTTACACTGATGTCATGCAAACCATTCTCGTTATGTTAACAATGGTTGGACTTTTTCTGGATAGACTTATAGAATGGAAGTGGTGATAGTGGGCATCTTGTCTTGTTCCTGACCTTAGAGAAAAAGCTTTCAGCTTTTCATCATTGCTGTGGATTTGTCATATGTAGCCTTTATTATGTTGAGGTATGTTTGTTCTATACATACTTTGTTGAAAGTTTTTACCATAAAAAGCTGTTGAATTTTGTCAAATGCTTTTTCTGCATCTATTGAGATGATCCTGTGGTTTTAATCCTTGTTAATGTGATGTCTCACATTGACTGATTTATGGATATTAAACCACTCTTGCATCTCTGGAATGAATTCCATTTGGTCATGGTATATATAGTCCTTTCAGCATTTTATGGAATCCAGTTTGCTAATATTTTGTGGGAAATTTTTGCATCTGTGTTTATCAAGGATATTGGTTGGCCTGTACATTTGCTTTGGTAATATCTTTATGTGGTTTTTGTATCAGGGTAATGCTGGCTTCATAGAATGAGTTTGGAAGTGTTCCTTCGTCATGGATAGAGCTGGAGAACATTGCGCTAAGTGAAATAAGCCAGGTGATGAAAGACAAATATCATATGGTCATACCTATAAATGGAACCTAATCAACAAAACAAACAAGCAAGCAAAATAGAACCAGAGACATTGAAATAAAGAACAAACTGACAGTAACTAGATGGGGGCGAGGGAGTGGGAGAATGGGGGAAAGAAATTGAAGGGTCATCAAGGAACATGTATAAAGGACCCATGGACAAAGCCAGAGAAGGGAAGGGTTGAGGGTGGAGGTGGGTGGGGTAGGGGAAAGTGGTGGTGGGAAAATGGAGACAACTGTACTTGTACAACAATGAAAAAAAGGAGAGAAAAAAATAAATATTTTGAAATCGTTTAAGATGGACAGATTTTAATTCTTTGAATACTTGGTAGAATTTACCTGTGAAAGTCTCTGATCCTGGAATTTTATTTATTGGGAGTTTTTTGTTTGTTTGTTTGTTTGTTTTTATTACAGCTTCAATTTCATTGCTAGTAATTAGTTCTGTTTAGATATTGTAGTTCTTGGTCCTAGTTCAATCTTGGAAGTTTATATACTTCTAAATATTTATTCATTTATTCTTGGTTTTCAAATTCATTGTCATATAATTGTCCATAGTATTCTTTAATGATTATTTGTATTTCTGTGGTGTCAGTTGTAACTTCTCTTTCATTTATGATTTTATTTTTGGAGGCCTCTCTTTTTTTCCATGATGATTTTGACTAGTTTTGTCAATTTCATTTTTTTCCCAAAGAACAAGCTCTTAGTGTTATTGATCTTTACCAGTTTTAAACAATTTCTATTATCTTTATTTCTGCTATGATCTTAACTATTCCCTTCCTTGGCTTACTTTGGTTTTTGTTTGTTCTTTTTTTTCCTAGTGTAGTTAGGTGTAGAGTTATATTATTTAGGATTTTTCTTTTTTCTTGAGGTAGGCCTGTATAACTATGAACTTCCACCTCAGAACTGCTTTTGCTGCATCCCATACATTTGGAAAGTTAGGTTTTAAGATAGTTTTTTTTCAAATTTTCTGTTTGATTTCTTCTCTGATCCATCAGTTGTTTACTGGCATGTTTAGCGTCCGTGTATTTATAGTTTTTCCAATTTTCTTCACGTAGTTGATTTCTAATTTCAAAACTCTGAAATTTGTGGAGAATTGTTTTATGGATCAATATAAATTGTTAATATTCTATCTACTTTTAAATAATGTACTTAATGCATTAAGTCTGTTGATCATGTTGTCCAAGTATGCTGCCACATCTTTACTGATTTTTTTTGTTGCTTTCCCTATCAGTTACTCCTATATTTATTACAGATCTTTTTCTTTCTTGTGGTAGCTCTTTTAATTTATGAAAGCACAAATAAATTCCAAATTGTTGCAACTTTCTAGTTAATGGAAAGGTTTATTGTTATGAAAACTCCCTCTTTATCTTTACTATTTTTTTTTCTTTTTACTTTAGGTCTATTTGGCCTGATAGTATAGTTAACTAGCTCTCTTTTGGTTAGAATTTGCCCAGTATGTCATTTTCCATTTTTTCACTTTTAACCATTTTATTTAACATATGTTATAGATGTTCATCTTGTAAGTAGCATACGGTTAGCTTTTAAAAATTTATTCTGATATTTTTATTTGGAACATTTATTCATTTATATTTAATACAATTTCCAATATATTTATTTACCACTGTATTTTGGGCTTTCTATTTGGCCTTCTCTTATGACCTTTTTTCCATTACTTATTTTTATCTTATTTAAATTTTCCTCACTGCTATTTTGGAGTTGTGTTCTATTGTTTAGAGACTACCTGGGAGATTACAGTATATCTATGCAATGTATCAGAGGCTAAAATTAATTACTTTATCTTTTGCCAAGATAAGAAAAAAATGTAGAAGAATTAAATTGCTTTTTTAACCACTCCCCAACTAATGTACTATTGCTAAAATGTGTTCCAATTCAGTCTTCTTTTTTAAAAAAAGCCCTTAGTAAATGTATTGGGTAATACTAGGTGTTACATCAGGTAAATACTGGAACTTTGGTGCTGTACTGTGAAAGTTTGTTTCACACTGATGTTCTAGTTCAAAGGGAAGTATTTGTTTGGGGGCAACAATCCATGTGGGTATTCAGGGATCCACTCTCCTTTTACCCCATGGTTCTACCCTCCTTTCAATTTTTGGATCTCTCTGCATTAAGTCAACTAATGGGAAAAGAGACCATGGGAAAAGGTATATCCATTTTTTTTACCACTTCATTCCAGAAGTAACTTACTCATATCACTTTTGCTCAAACACTAGTCACCAAAATGCAGCAACATACCCATATTTAATTGCACTTAACTCAGGTATCTCATGATAAAATGGTCAGCACAATGGTGACTACCTTACAGCACTGTGCAAGCACAAAACTCAGTGTATGGCTGAGTATTTAGTAAGTTCTCTCCACATGCCAGGTACTGCACTAAGCACATAGTTTAATCTTCACAACAAATTATAATATAGGAGCTAATTCATCTTCATCTTCGTCTTCAGACAACACAACAAACTTCAGGTAGAGTCAGTCTTCCATTTTGAAACTGTCCTGTAGCTACTTCTCTCCCATGCCAATCTCTTCATAACTGTGGAATCCTCCCAAGCTAAGTAACTACAGGAAGCCTCTTCTGAGTCCTCCTGTGCTTACTTATTATCTTCTTGATTCCTGTCAAAATGAAGCCATTTGCACTCATACGAACAACCTTGCATGGTTCTCAGTTTGTTCCATGTGGATTAATGTTGTTTTCACAACTAAATGGTAACTTCCTTGATGACATTACTACATCCTACACCTAATTTATCATTCCTAAAGATGAAAGCTGAGAACACTGCAACAGGGTCCCAGTGCTTGTTGTTGCTAATGCCTGAGACTCTCTCTTTTTTATACTTTACAGTTCTTTATACAGTGCTGAACACATAATGGATATTCCATAAGTTGTATTGATTAATGTATATCTTTATATGGAGGATTTGAAAAATGTTCAGGAGGCTGCAAATAGAATGGGTTAGAATTCCATTTAACTAATTATACGAGTTTGGATTTTAATTCCCTGGGCTTTACCTTACAAATGTATAAAATCAGGTCTCTAAACTCAAAATCATATGTCTCTTTTGACTCTAAATTTCCATAATTTTGTGGAGTTGGGGATGACACATGTATTAAATTTTTACATAATTAATTCACTTAATTCTCACAACAAACCTAGGTGGTAAATATTTATTATCTCAGTTTACAGATGAAGAAACTAGCATTCAGAGAGGCTAGATAACTTGCCTAAAGTCACACAGTTACCAGGTGGAAGAACTGGGATTCATACCTGGGTCCCTTAGAAACTAAAGCACACATTCTCCCTACTTCACCACTCAGTCTCCTAAAATCCTCTGCCTTAGCAGTAATGGAGATTTTTATCAGCCTTCCTTTTAACTGCTTTTCCTCTAAATGCACTGTCTCACGCTTAACCTCAGCAGAGAAAATTCTTAGGCTGTTAGATCAGAAATCAGCCTGGCAGCCCTTCCTCACAAGGTGCATGTTTGGCTCACTTTAATTTGTCATTCATTAAGCCTGGAGGAATGGAAGGAGAGACATCTTTGACTTTGCAGGAGCCAGAAGAACAAAGTTAGTGCCCAAACTCAATGTAAGCACTTGCGTTTCATTTGAGTTTGAGATTTTGGCAAAGGTTCAGAGCTTTCCATTTTCTCTGAAGCCATTGCCCATTCCTGTCAGGAGATCAGTAAATTTTGAAAGAGATTCCAAGAGCTGACGGATGAGTCACAGACGTCCAGACTCCATAGAGCCTTGCTTGCACAAATGAAATGACTAGATAAGACCCTGCAGCTGCTTTGTGTTACATGGACATTTGCCATCAAACATGATGTAGAACTGGGTTCTTACTGCCAGTGGATGAGAGGACATAAGTTGTAAAAAGCGCCCATTTGAGGAGTGTCCAGAGGGTATCCTGAGACTTTGATCTGACTGTAAGGTATTGTCAGGTGCTGCAGAAACATCAGGGGCATGTCAGGCACAGCTCAGGGTAGTGGGCAAGAACATGGGATTTGGAATAGGCTGACCTGGGGTTGAATCCTCACTGCCATTCATTCATGAACTTGACCAAGTTACTCAACCTTTCTAAGATTGAGTTTTCTCATCTATAATTTAGGGATAATATCAGTAGGATGGACTATTGTGAAAACAAACGTGTATGAGGAGGTCAGCATCATTCCTTGTACACAGTAAACATAACATAAATTGTAGAAGTCTTTAGATACTCAAAAGAACATAAGCACCCCTATGTTCATGGCAGCATTGTTTACAATCACCAAGATATAGAAGCAGCCCAACTGTCTATCAGTAGATGAGTAGATAAAACAACTATGGAACATTTACATAATGGAATACTAGTTGGCTGTAAAAAAAAGAGAGAGAGAGAGAAATTTACCCTTTGAGAGAGTATAAATGGACCTGGAGAACATTATGCTAAGTGAAATAAGCCAGTCAGAGAAAGTCAAATAACATATGATACCACTCATATGTAGAATCTAATGAACAAACTGAACTAATAAGGGAAATGGGGACAAACTCACAGATGCAGAACAGCATAATAGCTGGGTGGGGTCTGTTAAGAGGTGGAGGGATTGAGCAAAAAGGAAAAAGGACTCATGGGCTTGGACAACAGCATGGCGATTGTGGAGGGAAGGGAGTAATAAGGGTACTAAATGGTAATGAAAGAAAAATAAAGATTAAGTAAAAAAATAAAAATAAAAGGAAAAAAGATCAGGTCTGCAAAGCCTTAGAGACTGTGTGGTTTGTTATCTTTTCGTATAGCTGAGGGGACTGAGGCTCAGAGAAGGGAAATGAACAGCCACTTCATTTAAACAGTGATGCATAAAACATCCCTCCCCTGTTTCTGGACTGAACGAGCTGGAGAACCCTTCGACCTTCCTTTCTTCACTGGCTCATCTGGCTGAGATGAACAGAGAGCAGGAGGGTAAGAACAGGAGAGCTCCAAGCATCTTCGAGCTCCAGGGGATCTATGTCGGGCGGGGCCGGGTGAGACCAAGTATTGAGTGCAGTATATAGGACTTCAGCTTGTGACTTCATTCTCTTTATCTGTCATTGTTCAATCCCTGTAGAAAACAGAGCTGTAAAAATTCTCTGAGAGGATGCTGGAAGAGAGAAAGCCCCTTCCTGGTTGGTCCCTGGCCTTTAGAAGTCTGGCCAGGACCTGCAGATGGCTGACATGTTCAACCTTGGGCAGAGCTGAGAAGCAAGTTATATTTGCACTGGGGGAAATTGGCTTCAGTTGTCAAAACTTCATAGAAATCTGTCCTAACATTTCACTGAAGTATCACAGGGAATGCCACTTAAATCCAAATTCTAGAAAATAATAATAATAATAATAATAATAATAATAATAATAATAATAAAGAAATTTCACAGGTTGGATTTGTTGTCAGACTTCTTCTCACAGCTGGGGGATCAGCAGAGTTCCTGGCTTAAAGAACTCTTTGTCACCAGGTTTGACTGCAGAGAAATTTGCATGAAGCAATTCTGTCTCTATGAAGGACCTCTCAGGCCAGTACCCCCTTATCTAAATCCAGTGACAGGGTTGCCAGATAACTTCAGGAAAATGACGGAGCCCTTTATCAAAACCTATCAGTCTAAATATTGTTCCCATGAAATACAAGAAATGAGGTGATCATATGCATTACAACTTATATTTTAGATTAGACTTAAATGGTTTTATTGGTTATATCTGTGTTATGTGTGTGTACATATATGTATCAGTTAAGTGTTATATCTGTGTGTTTACCACAATGTTCACATCAATATTGGTTAATTATTCATTCAGTAAATATGTATTAAGGGCTTCCTGTATGCCAGACACTGCTTTATTCAATCTGTTGCTCTCTTTGTTTTATAATAATGACCCTAAAACTTCTTCCATAGCATCAATTGACAGAGAAATGGAGAAAAATATTAAATTCATTTTCAATAAATTCAGTAGAGTCTCTGTTGAAAGTGAATATTTCCATTTATCAAGATATGTCCCTTCAAATGATAAGAACATTATGTCCAAAGCACACTCCTCTTCATAAAGAGAAATCAAAGGGGACTATGTCCAAGGTAGCAGCGACCAGATTTCTAATGATTAGCCAAAATTTAGTCTTTAGTCATGAAACAGTAGTTTTTCAAAAGGAAATCAGGTCTCCAGAAACTTGAAGCTCCTATGAATTCATTTATTGCTTTTAAGGGGACTTGATCAACTAAATGAACAGGTGAATAGTTTTTCTGTAATAGAACTAAAACTTAAGCACTGAACTATGTATCAGCCATTAAAAACAAGAATTTCTGTGCTCAATTAAATGTTAAGGCTTTATTTAAGAACAAAATTCTTTACCTTAAAAAGACTCTATGTGATAAAAGATAGATAAAGGATACTACCAGTTTACCACATTGTGTACTTTAAAAATACTTGTTAATAATAATATTTATCAAGCATTTATTATGTGCCATATACTGTGCTGAGTTCCTTGAATTCATTACTTCATTTGGTCTTCGTATCACAATGAAATAGATATTATTCTTATTCCTTTTTCACAGATGAAGATAGTAAGGATATAGAAGGTAGGTGACTTGCCCACAGTCACGTAGCTGGTCAGGTGATAAAGACTGGCAGTCTCTGCAGAATGCGCCCTCTCCAGAAACTCAGGTGGGACAGAGGAATTTGAGCCTTGGAGACAGAAAACTCCTCAGGTTAGAATTCCAACTCTACCACTTACAGGCTGTGTGACCTTGGGCTACACTGTGTATTCAGCATTGCTATGTTGCAGAGTACTTGGCTGGTAAACAGAACTATATTGATTAAGAATTATGCCAACTGAGTCACCATGTAGTGTGGCATCAAAATACCTATATTAGCTCATCAGTAAGACCAGGGATGTGCTGGTAAACGTGTAACCACAGACCCTGCAGGGGAAAAGATCAGCGTTGGCTGATTTCTGTGGTGTAATTACTCCCCCATGGCTGATTTTGGTGTGATGTAACTGAATGCTGAGTTGCAAAGAGAGGCAATCAACTCTTCCAAGCTGACAAAAGCCAGCTCTAGCACACTACCGAGTAAGACTTATTTTCATACTCACCACTGACTAAGTATCTTGGTGCTTAGTTCAGGTCTTAAGAATGAATGAGAACATCTGGATATCAGGCAAGTCACAGCATGATCTCCATACAATTTACTTATATCCCCACAAGGCTATTTGTCACAGCATTGTTCAAAATAACAAAAAATTATATGCATTTTAGTGACACCAAGTAGGAGATTAACAGATTCTACAACACAGTGCTGAAGTGTTCAAGACATTCACTAGAGTGCTGCCAAATTCAGATCAATGAGTAAAGTTCTATTTTTATTGCAATGGAGGGACATACTATCATGGATTCATTCAGCAGGTGGAATGTTGTATTGGATGGGCATGTGCAATAGGAACAGAAAGGTACAGGAGTTTAGAGGTAGGAGGAGTAGCATATTGCCAAGCTGATGCCAAAGAAAGATTTAGTGTTTACTATAAAATAGGACAACTTGGCCTATGGGCAATATAAAAAGAGTGTTATCATGGCAATTAATAATTTTACTCAGATACACAGTGATGAATGGTGACCAAATGAATATGCAAAGCTCTTAGCACAGTGTCATACATTGTAGTCATACATTGGCTATAATTATTATTGTGATAAATTACAGCATCCCGTATGATAGCATAATGGTCATTGGATTTTTTTAAATGTGTATTGACATGAAAAGATTCACAATATATTTTAAAGTGAAAAAAATTTGATCTAATTCTTGAAATTATATGTGCTCAATTTTGGTAATGGAAAAATATTTGAAATATAAGTGGTTCTTTATAGATGGCATGATTTGGGGTAATTTTAATTTCTTTGTTGTGTTGTGAAGATCTTCAATTTTTTTCTCCAGTGAATATTTATCATTTTCTTATTCAAAAGACATTTTTAATTAAAAAAGCAAATACAGACCTATATAACTGTTTTTTTCCTTGTTGTCCTAGCACAAAAATCAGTACCTGTTCATGTGGTCCAATGCTTAACAGCCACATGTTTTCTTTGTTAGGTTTGTTGAATGGTTGATTGGTTAATAACTAATCAGAGAGTCTGGATATTATTTTGAGTTCTCTGCTACTCCATAAACCTGCATGACTACCAATCAGAGCAGGCCCAGAGAATGGGGAATGAAGCTAGCAAAAATAAGGAAGATGTAAGGAATTGCCTCATATTCTTCTTCCAGATTTTATTATTAAACTGTATCTTCATATTTAAAGCAGACTTCTTTAGACCACATTTAACTGGTCTTTTATCCGGTGTGGCAATCTTCATCTTCAGGTAGAATGTTTAAAGTGTTGATGTTTAATAAAATTATTAATGTGATTAGGTTTAAACTTACTGTCTTGCTGGTCCTTTTCAACTTACCCCATATGTTCTTGTTTGTTTTTTTCTTTTCCTACCTTATTTTGGACTAATTGAGTTGTTTAACAATTCCATATTGTTCCCACTGTACATACACCTCTTCGCTATTTTTATTTGATTGGCTGCTCTGGGGCTATAAACAATAGACACTTTTAACTTATTACAATCTACCTTATACTCACTGTAGCTGATGCAGAAGTCTTATATCCTCTTTAGAGGATAGCTAGTATATAATAACTATATTAGAATTAATAGGTAAGACATGCCTATTAAACAAAAATATAATCAGTGGATCTTTAAGTGAGATAGAATATGGATCTGCTTTCCATGCTGCAGTATCTGTGCAGGTTTTATGCACAATTTATTAGAAGACACTCCTTCTTTTTCCTTTTGTCCTATGGTTCCAGAGAAGCAGCACGGTGTACAATAATAGAAAGCATGCGCTTTGGAATCAGGCTACTGTTTTCTGTGGTGTGACTTAGGTAAATTACTTAAAATGCATGAGCCTCATCTATAAAAAGGAGGCAATAATATCCATCTTCAGGAACTTTATAAAGGTTAAATGTCATCAATATGTGTAAATAAATGCTTTGCTAATACAGAGCCCATGCTAGTGAATGGTAGTAGGAAGATTTATACATTTTTTTTTAGTAAGTTTTAAATAGCTTCCTTTGGTCAAATTTATCTTGGAGTCAAAATAAATTTTTATTTCCCTTAAATCCCCCCCACTACTTTCCCACCCTCAAAAAAATCAGTCTTCAAATCCTAGCTCTGACACTTAATATATGAAATCGGGTAAGTTACAAATTTTCAAGCCTTTGCTTCCTCCTTCATGAAATGGAGATATTTTTGTCACAACTTTTTCAGAAAGGGATTGTGAGAATGAGTAGAACTCTCAAATTTGTGAGACCATAGCTAGCAATAACAGGTGGCAGGTCACTACCAGAGGAGAGGCACAAACAGTAAGTGCTGAGACATTTCGGGGAAGAGAGAAGTTTGTGGATTCAAAGGGTAAGAAAGAGCTTCCATCTTGGGGAGGGGGAACACGACTGGGGTCATAAAGATGGGTAAGAATCAAATGAGTAAAAGAGGAAGGGAAGAAGATAACAGCCCAAGAATTATAGCAAAGTGTCAGGTGAGCAATGCAGGGGCTGGTGTGTTTGTACTAGGAACAGAGAACCCACCAGTGTGGCTGGGGTGTGGTCTTCTTAGGGAAGACAGGGCCAGAGAGGTATGCCAAAGTCTTGAGTTCCTCAGTGAGGCATTGAACTATTTTTCTGTGAGCTAAAGTGCCATAGGCAGGGAGTAGGGTAGAGAGGGGTTAGACACTACAAGAGGAAAACAGTGTGAAATTTAGTCAGACCCCGTAATTGGCCATTCCACTAAATTAACATCTAGCCAAAAGACTGTCATTCTATTAAAGTGACAACTAGCAACCTACAAACATGTTTTTCTGTTATAATTTTTCAAGAATATGGCAAAACATTTTTATATAACCCTATTTATCTGGAGTAGTCAACAAAATATGCATACTTTATATAATAAGAGAATGTTATGCAGAAAACAGTATGTCTCTAGACAATTATCGTTTCACTTCATTGGAAACATTACGTAAGTGCCACACACTCTTTCAGGATAGAATATGGACCCTGAGTAAGAAGACACTTCCCTTCCAAGGCTGCTTTCCCATAAACTGCCGACACTGGATGTGGACAGCCCTGGAACAGGGTTTGGGCTTCGATTAAAAGACAGTCTACTGGCTTTCTCTTCGACTTTTTCCTCTTTGTGGATTTTTTGTCCCATTCTTTATTGACTAGTTTCCTCTTCACAAGGGAAAATGTGGTAGCAAAGTTTTGCAGGTGAAGTAAGAGTTATTTTTAGCCTTTTTTTATAAGCTACTGGGGAAAATTGCATTTCATTTACCACATGTCATAATGGCTCTGGATGGAATGGAAAACTATTAGAACTGAGGAACTTGAAGATCCGGGCCAGTAATATAAATTTTGTCAATTCAAAAAAACTCAAGGACAGTACTCACCAGAATCATTATTTTACTTAAACTTATAACTAGTTCGACTAACTTGACAGGCTTGAATTTAGTTGAAATTCAATCCAGTTTTGAAAAACACTCAGACAGGCTGATGGAATTAACTAGTTATTTGACTAAATTGACTCGCAGTGTGAAATGACTAGTCAGTTTAATCAAAACGTTCTGACTGATTGAGCATGCAGATGTAAAAGTAGACAGTTGAACACTCTTTCCTGGCTATTCTTTATTAAACAAAATGACAAATGTAGAGTTTTTAAAATATAATATGAATAGCAGATTACATAAAATGAGCCAGAAAGCAAGCAGTTTCTGCCCTGGGATTAGCACTCAGTAGTTTCACTCACAGAGTCTGGATCTTCTAAACATACTTGCCAGATTCCTGGTTAAACTAGTGTCCCATCCTGGGTCTTCCTGACTACCCCTTTGGCATTTCTTGTTATTCTCTGGACAGCCAAAGTATTTTGAGGATCTGTTCTGTTCCATACACGTCTTTATAATTTACTCATAATGCATACAAAGACTATATTTTTCAATTTGGGGGAGGGGTGTGGAAACAGGAGATCAGATCATCTATAAAGCATCCTAACAACAGGCCAAATGTTTCTTGCCTGAGATGTATAATTTCCAAATTTTTGTGCTACAGAGAAAAAAAGGACGGGAGGGGGGAATAAAGAAAAGTAGTTCATTGCATATTTGAGAAAAAATATTGTATATTATTATAAAATATTGTAATCAACATTATATAAAATGAGTAGGAAATCAAACCAAATTAAAATATAAAACAAAACTGTTGCTTAGCATAATCCTTTCTCCCCCCTCTTTCTTTTGTGGTAGTTTTATTAAGATGCTATAATGCTTCTTTTTAAAGAAAAGGACAGATTTTTAAAGATACAGGGTATGTTCATAGCATGCTGGACTCTAGAAATAGGAGTTCTGAATGCTGAGCCTGAATGTTACTGTCTTTTGGGAAATGAGTTTAGTAAATGAGTCCTTCTTATTTTGGAGAAAGGGAAAAGTTGAACAGTTTGAAGACTTCTTAACAGTGAAAACTCCTCTGAAGAGCCTTTGAGGTGGGTGAAATGAATCAGAAACATATGGATTACATTTTGCTTTGAGTGCCTCAGGGCTCAGAGTGTTGGGCTAAGTACATTTTAGGTTTTTCCCAATACAGAATTGAAAAAATACTATTGCCTGAAGCACTTTTCCAAACCCAACTTTTACTAGGATTCAGCTCAGGGAACATCTTGCCCCTCTTCTATTAGAAATGCAAATGAGCCCAAGGTATCCGTCCTTTTTCAGAATGCTGTCAGGGAATGCATGCTTGATCTAGAGGCAGGAGCTGCATAGATGGCATCACTTATGAGCAAAAAGAGAGAGACAAGGTTTTCAGCTCTCCAGATATGATGAGTCATAAAATTCAACTACTAGGATCTTCTCTCTTTGTGCTAAAACAGTATTTATGTCCTGTCCAAATGCCTCTTCCCCTGAGCAAAGGCAATTCACAATGGTGTAGTTACTCCCATGTGAATGAGGGCTTTAGGCTGTCTCCTGTGTAGGTCACTGGAAAAGGTCATTCCACACTGGAAGCCTCTCAGATCCTCCAGAAGAGGAGAGACTAGCACTTTTGCTAAAATGGATACAGGATACCTGTTCCCTCCCCACTGCAAAGGCAGTGATGATGTTGGGGCTAGATTTTAGTTGACTGACCTATGTTTCAAATAATGAAGATAATATTAATGTTAGATATTTCCTTCATATGGATAATCTAAATTTTTATAAGTTTTATGACCCTATTCTTAGATATTCTGATTTAATTTTTGGGGATAAAATATTGTAATCAACAAGGTATGGGTATTTAGTGCCCAAGAGAGAACACATATACCAAGAAATGTTTTCAAGAGTATTGGGTATAGCATTCTTCTTGTAATTAAAAAAACAAAAAATCTTGAAAACAGCCCAAATGTTCCTAAGCAGTGAAATGGAAAAATAACTGTACCATTGTCATAAAATGGAAATTCTCTGCAGCAGTACATTGGATTGTGGACACAAGTTATGCACACATAAACAGGGCAACATCTGAGATATACATGGGGTAGACACTCCTCTGCAATGATCGCTCCTCTTGCCCCTGAAAACCAGATGCGGCTGCCATCACTGCTACTCCCATCACCAAGGCAGTTGTTTTCCATCCTTGGGGTCAGAGTGTCTGACTGGCAAAACAAGCCCCTGACTGTGAGGCAGCCCGGTCAAGAAAATCTCTGTGACTTTCCGATTCTCTCGTGGCAGATAGATTAGGATCTTGATTATGAGGCAGGAAATTTGCAAAATAGAGGGAGAAAAATTGGATGCTGGGCCTCTGAAAAGAATACCAGACATTATTACATGGACTCTAAGAGAAAGACATGAGATACAGGAAGAAGGAGGGAACCAGATAGCCAGCAAACTCATTGTTAAGTCTTATATATAAATTATACATATATGTGTGTGCATACATACATAAACATAGAATTGTTAGATCAAATGGTACATGCCTTTCTAGTTTTGATAGATATTACCAAAATTGCTCTTTGAAAACCTTGTCCTCTGTATATCCCACCAATAATGAATGAACATGCTCCTTCATGTCTTTACCGGCACAATGTATTATCAGACTTTTCAACATGGCCAATTGGGTGGGTGAAAAATGCCACTTGTTAATTTTAATTTGCATTAAAAATCAGTCAGCTAATTTAACTATTAGTTGAAAATTTGATGTTTAATAACCATTTATATTTGTTTTTCTGTGTGTTCTTGTTTTGCTCATTTTTATAATGCATGGCCTTTTTATTATTTTTGTATTGTGGTAAAATATAAATAAAAAGTTTACCATTTTAACTGTTTTTAAGTGTATAATTCAGTGACATTAGATACTTTCACATTGTTATGCAAACATTGCTATAATCAAGCTCCAGAAACTCTTCATTATCCCAAACTAAGACTTTGTTCCCACTACACAATAACTCCCTGCTTTTTTATTAATTTTATGATCTCTATATATCATAATATCATTTTTGATTTGCCATTTAAATCCTCACAATAATCCTGCAAGACAGGCAATTGCTTTTATGAGTCACACCACTTCTGCACTCCCCTGCTGCCCGAAGTTCATCAGCGGCCTCCGTGTAACAAAATCCTGTTGTCAATTTCAGTTCCCATCTCACTGCCATATCAGCAGAATTTGACACAGATGATCACTTCTTTTAGTAAACTTTTCCACCTGGATTTCAAGATGCTGCAACCTCATGGTTTTTCTTTTATCTCATTTGCTACTCTATCTCATTTGCCTTTGTCAAGTTTTCTAAACTCTGAAGAGTCTTGGTATTTGCATTACTTCTCTTTGTCTGGATTCACTCCTTTAGGGAACTCTTCCAGCCTGATGCTGTCATCTATATGCCAATGACTATGAAATGTACAGCCCCACCCCAGATCTCCACCCTGAACTTCACACATCTATATTCCTCAGTGTTTCCATACACACATTTAATAAGTATGACAAACCTAACAGATTCAAAATTAAATGCCTGGGTTACAGCTTTTGACAATAGTAGAATAACTTGGTTGTACTATGCTTCATACAAATAGCAATTTAAACATCTGGACAAAATATTTTGAAAACACTTTTGAAAGCACTGTAGAGCAAACACATGTAGGAACCATGGAGAAGTGGGCCTTTGAAAGATAGGAATTATGTATGGTAGTTTGTGCATGTTTGTGGCTATTGGTTTCAGGGCACTCACTCCCTGGTCTATAGCTAGTCACACACTGTTGAATTGAGGTACTAGTTGACAGAGTTCTGGGCTAGCAGAGTGACTTGAAAAATAAAGGTGAGAGTTAGAGGGAAAAGAACCAGAAAGGAGGGAGCTACAGAGGGGTCAGTAATATAAACATAACTTTTCCAATGACTGAGTAATCAGTGAATTGTGAATATTCTGGGGATATTCCAGTCTCAGATATGTTGTTGATACACTCCAACTTTGTCTGAAAACGTTTTTGTTTCATCATCATTTTTTAAAGGTAGTTTTCCTGGGTATGTAATTGTAGGCAGTTAGTTTTCCTCAGAATTTTCACTGTATTTTGATTTCCATGTTGCTATAAGGAATCTGATGTGAGTCCAATTATTATTTCTTTGAAGGTAATCATTTATTTACATTACTTTTGATGTTTTTATTTCTCTTTTTTATTCTATAATTTTATTTATAGATGCAGATTTATTTTGTTTCAGATTTGTTGTGGTTCCTGAATCTGAGAATTTGTGACTTGCATCATTCTGGAAAAAATTGTCTTTCAAATGTTACCCTCTTCCACTTTTTCTAGTATTTTCTTCTGGAGCTTTAGATAAATGTTTTTTATATTTTAATTTTCTATATTTCTTTAAATTATTCTATCACCTTTTCATCTGTTCCTCTAATTGCTTCAGTGTGTAACATAGTATAAGTAATTTCCTTAAAGTTCTTTTTTAGTTACTAATTCTCCCTTTAACTCTGTCTGTTCTGTTCTTTAATTAATCCACTGAGTTTTTAATTTTAAGAGTTATAAAACTTGCCCTGGACAGTGTAGCTTAGCCGGTTAGAACACTGTCCTGTAACAGTAATGTTGTGCATTCAATTCCCAGTCAGGACACATGCATATCTAGGTCGTGGGTTTGATCCCCAGCCTGGGGGGTATAATCCCTGGTCTGGACACATATGGGAGGCAACCAATAGATGCTTCTCTCTCACATCAATGTTTCTCTCTCTCCCTTCCTCTCACCCTTCCTCTCTCTTTAAAAGCAATGAAAAAAATATATATCCTTTGATGAGGATAAAAAAGAAAATGTCCTTGGGTGACGATTAAAAAAAAGAGTTAGAAAACTTTTTATTCCTAGATGTCTATTTATTTGCTATTTTTCAAGATGTCCTTGTATTTTTTTACAATGTGTTATTTCTTGATCATATTTTCAATGTCCTGTTTCATTACTTTGCACATTTTAAAACATAAATTGTATATTCTTTTTCTGACAATTCGTCCCAGAAGTCCATGAGAGCCTAAAGCTTTTGTTTGTGGTTTTGTCAACTCTAATTCATTTTGATTTGATTCTTAGAGTTTTGTAATTTTGGTTTCTCAACTCCTATTCATTTCAGTAACAACTGCATGAATTATGCAAAGTCCATGTTACAGGTGAAATTTTCTTTTATTTCTGCCAGGCACTTGTACCATGATCACTGTAAATTAAGACTTTTGTCTCAAGGCTTCCTAGATCACCCAAGTAATATAGAAATAAACTTGAAATCCATGTGAGCACAGAACTGTGTTCACAGATCCTCAAGTGAGACTTTTTTCCTCACAAGAGCTTACACCCTGTTTAACAAGTTTCTCCTTTTGCCAGTAGGCTGTTTTCTACTCACGCTTCATTGAAGGTAGGCTCCTTTTAAAGCTCTCGATTATGTAGAGGAGTCTTAATTTCAACTGTATACCTTGCACAGTCCCAAGGTTTGTCTTATGTCTTCATATGCAGCTATTAAAGTGCACTGTGTCACAAGGGCCATCAAAGGTCCTGAGAGCAGTGAAAGCTTCAGTATTTGTCTGTCATTCTTGATTTCTATTCCCTTAGTTTTTTGGCCACTAAGGTTTTCCTTTACTCTGTTGCAAACTTAGGCAGACCTTTCAAAGTCTTTGCTGTATTTTGTCCTGTGTTTCCAGGTGTTGCGAAGCAGGTGGGTTTTTGAAGATACTTAGCTGGTAATTTTCTGATACGGATCACAAAGTAAACCCAAGTCAAACTGTTCTTTATAATAGTACAACTCTGATTTCAAATGATTTTTGGAACCTTGATATATTAAAATAAAATTTAGAATATAGGAAATAAAATCAGAATTTCTTTGGCTACAGCTGGGCAAGCTCAGCACTTCATGTTTGGAGCTGTTGTCATTCTTCATGGAGGCATCCAAGATACCTTCTGGGACACAGGTCACAGAGAAGAAAAGCGTGATCTGGACCAAACTCCTATTTTCAAAAGAAAAAAAAAGCCTAAAATCATTGAACTTGCCTTGTTCAGGCTTCTCTCCTTAGACTGGATCCGTTTCACAGATTGAAATGAGGAACGATAATAAATCCAGGAGAATATCTCTTTTAGTGAAGCCTTTGGTTTCCTATTTGTAAATACAAATCGAGGCTTAAACATAATATTAAGGTTAATACATTTATACAGTTCTATTAAGTTTACATTTGGGGTTACCTTGATTTCTGAAGTTGGTATACCCATGATACATTTTATGTAAAATTTAATGTAAAACCCTTACATTACTTTCTCTGTTATATCAGGAGTTGTGTCACCATGGGAAAAGAGGTGCAGCTCCAGGATTCAAAACTACCTTAAAGAATGCAGAAAATCTATTATGAGTGCATATTAATTTTTAAAAAAATCTTATAATAAAATATCTCAATAAAACATTAAATAATAAAATGGAATATTATAAATTAAATTGTAAATGAGATACAGAATACATAAACCTCATTTCATTAATCAAGCACTGCAGGCCTTAACAAATTATGTTTATTATATTCACAAACCCCCTCACATTCAAAGACAGCTGAATTGAGCATGTCTTCTCTGATAGTTCATTCTCTGAGAGTTTTTGGTTCCCACTTTTCCCTGGTGCGTTAGGACAGATGACAGTGGAGTGAGTGAGTACAAAGCTGGTCATAGACACATAGTCTTGGATTTCTGTAGTAAGAACCTCTGTTACAGTAAAGTCCCCTACTTTTTCTTTTTTGGCCACCATTTAGGCCAATATCTCTTTAGAGGCTGATTTCTAAATGCAGAGCCAGAAAGATTTGTGTTTGGAAAGGCTGGAAAAATGGGTTTGTGTGGAATGACCACATGGCTTGGAGGTTTGTTTGTTTCCTTGGCAGGACAGCAAGAGCAAAGACAAAGACATGAAAGTGAAGCAGGAAAGAGGGAAGAGAGATGGACCAAAGAAAAACACAAAACAAGATGTAAAAAAACAAACAAACAAAGTGCCTTTACTCAAATGAGCAGAGTCAAGTTTAAGAAAGGGCACTTGCATGATTCAATTCCTCCAAACTCCCTCACCCAGCAGCCAGTATTTTCTACATTTATGATATGCTCAGCTTCCTTACTAGAATCTGCATTTCTTAAGACCAAGTTAACTCCTGTGTTCATTCTACCACATCTTGCATAGGATTTTACACATAGTAGATGTTTATTTAATGAAGAAATAAATGTTTCTGGAAAAAATAAAACTTCATTTTGAGATGACTTGCAGGAATCACTTCAAGTATTCTTGTTGAGTTATATCATGCCCATGCCCTGGCCAGGTAGCTCAGCTGGATAGAGCATCATTCTGATACACCAAAGTTGCAGGTTAGATGCCCAGTCAGGGTACTTACAAGAATCAGTCAATGAATGCATAAAGTAAGTGGAGTAACAATAAATGTTTCTCTCCCTTTTCCTCCCTCCCTTTCTCTCTCTAAAATAAAAAATGAATTATATTGTGTCTGATTCGACTCTTTAGTTATACATCATCTAATATGTTATATGTGGTTAATCTCCATAGCCTTGATTTTCCAAATACCTCCAGACATTTCTCCTACATGGGAGGACCAGTTATAGTAATACATCCTTTTTCTTGAGATTAGCAATTTACAGCTAATAATCTCTTCTGGAACCTGGAGTTGGCTTACACCACTGGGTGTGATGCTTGAACTGCTAGAACTAACATTTATAAGTCATCCACCAGAGGCCAGGACAGTTCTTAGAGTTTTCCATTTATCAAATCATTTAATCCCCTCAAAATACAATCCTGTTTGGTAGGATTATAACCAACAAACCTCAGAGACATTTTCTAGATTAAGCAATTTTCTCAAGATGATTTGCTGATAAGAGGGAGAATAGGAACTAGGAATGCAAACCAAGGTTGATCTCATTTACTAAACATCTATGGCAAACCCATTCTGTTCCAGTGGGCTCAAATGCAAAACTCTGTCTCCAAGGAGTTTTTAGTGTAGCTGAGGAGGCAGCCAAGCAAGGAGGTAGAGGACTGCAGTGCTGTGTGGTAAGGGCTGCATGAGAACCAAGCCCAGTGTGCTGCAGCAGGAGATTTAAGGAATATCAGCATGAGACTTGGAGGTCAGGAAGGCTTCCAGGAGAAGATGACATTAAACTGAGTCTCTAGGGATGTTTGAAACTTAATCATATTCCCCCCAAAAAGCAAAATGTGTTAAATACAGGGGCCATAACATACATAAGATACAGGAAGGCAAAACATTATAGGTCTTTGGACATGCTTAGTATTCAACAGTAATTTTATGAAAGAGCAAACAAGTGAATAAATAGATGATTGGTCTACTCAGAGAACTGTCAAGAAGGACAAAACTTATGATTATGTGTTGTGCAGTGGAGCTAGAAAAGTAATAAAAGTTTGTGTATCAAACTCATAAACTGGATGAAGTCACTAGGAGATAAGAGTTGAGATCTCAAGAAACACTGAATATAAGAGGCAAAAAGAAGAGCCTAAAATGACCTGGAGAGGGATAACTAGAGGAGGTAGAAAACCAGACCGTGGGGAGGGAAAGGCGATATGGACACCAACCCCAAAAGGGAGTGGTCACTACCAAAGGTTATGGAGAAGACACCTGACATTAGTCCAGAAAATTGTCCTGTGTATTGCACAAGGCAGCCCTGGAAAGGATGACAAGATGGAGGCATAAATCACAATGTGGAGGGTTGCAGGACAATATGAAGAGTAGATGACAGTAAACATTCTTTCAAGAAGCGTATCTATAGAGGGAAGAGCTAACATAGGACAGTATCTGAAGAAGGATCACACGTGTATATGTGTGTGTTATGAATATTTTCACCCAGTCTAAGGCTTATTGTCATAATCATGCCTGTCTATGAGCTGAAGTTTGTAATTTTGATGGAGTCTAATTTATCATTTTCTCTCTTTATGATTAGTGTACTCTCTGACCTCTCAATGAAATCCTTGCCTACCCCGAAGGTTATGAAGATATTCTTCTGTGTTCACCTCTAGAATTTTATATTAGCTCTATGTTTAGACCTGTGATTCATTATAAATTAATTTTTGTATATAGTGTGAGGTAAGAGTTGAGGCTCATTTTTTTCTATGAATACCCAATGATTCTATCATCACTTTTGAAAATACTTTCATCCTTAAATTGCTTTGGTTCTTTGTCAAAAATTATTTGACAGAATAAGTGTGTGTTTCTTTCTAGCCTCTATATTCTATTCTATTAATCTATTTGCTTATCCATTTGTCAATTCCTTATTATCTTAGCTAGCATTTTGTCTTGGTTCTAATTATTAAATTTTGAACAAGTGTTAGTTCATTTGACCCTCCATAATTATCGAGACATTTGCCATTGTTTAATTTTTTATTCTATCATAGGAAGAGATACAAATTACAGAAACAAATCCGTATTGTACGATGAGCTAAAATCACTCAGTCAATAAATATTTATTGATCACATACTATCAGCTCAGCAGTGTGGAATACTGAAGTCATGTCCAATTTTAGTTTTGCTAATGGAAGCGTGAGCTTCTCTCCTTAACCTGATGTCACTCACATTAACATCTTCCCCAAGCTACACATTCACTGCTAATTAGTTGGATCCTTTTTTTTTTGAACATTTTCCCACCAAAAAAAAAGCATAATAATATGAATAGCAATACCTTACATTAACATGGGGCTTTCAGCTTTTCAAAGTGATAGTACATCTATTATCTGGTTTTTCTCTTCACATTGTGAGTTTAGGAAAAGCAAATATTTTTATCTGACAGAGAAAGAAGTAGATCACCATCAAACAGCTAGGGCTGGAAGCCTTCCCCTTTTCCATCTCTCCCAACTTTCCTCCTGCTTCCCCCCGCCCCCATTACTCTCTCTGTCTTCAGTATCTTATCAGTACAAAGTGTACTTGGAAGACTTCCAATTTCAGGTAATACTCCTGGGCTCCATGTTAAACTGCCACAATGGTACCTTATGTTGAAAGACTACAATAGATTGTCAGTGTTATCTTCAAGTGCTGACGGAGATTTATGAATGGGGATGGAGAAGAGAATCATGCTCATTTTCACTATTACAACTGCCTGAAGAAGATTCATAAAATTTCTGACACTTTCTTCATCCTTTTTGCCAGACATCAGCTGTCAAGGGAAGGTTGCCCCTTCCCACCCAGCTTTGGAATGAAGTGATAAATGTGTCGGAAAGCTCATGCTGGGTGCAATCTTCTGCCTTGTAAACAGTTTTCACTGATACATACATTACAGTTTGCTGTCTTTTTTAAAGCCTCCATAAAGGTGCTTGAAAAACAGCACTGTCCCTGATAAATGTCTCCCCTGTTGCAGGACTTTGAAGGATAAGAGCTTGTTTAAAGAAATAAAGGTGTATATGTGGCTAGGTATCTTGAGTCTTATTTGACAACAGGCTGACCAGGGTGTCAGGACTGTTATTTCAACATAAGGAAATATATACAGGAGTTCAGAGTTCACCTCCTTCTTCCAGCCCCTCTCTTACCCACCTCCATCTCTTAACACAAACAAACAAATATCAAGCCTCTAAAGACATGGACATAGTGAATGCATATTTTTTGAAAAAGGCTTTTTAGGTCAGTTTATTTTTTTCAGTGCTTCATGCAGAAAAGGACCCCATCTTGTGTTCCCATTGGCAATGGAGACAGAACAAGGAAGGTATAATTGGCCTCATGGCAGGAAGTGTGCAAGAGACTGAGAAAAAGTTTTGCAGAATTAGACTACCTAGAAGGTAAGGGTGGAGGAGGGAAGAACATCTCTTAAGGCACAATACAGGATATATAGCACATGCCCATTTCTCAACAGAAGATGAAAAGGATGTATTATCCTACCAAATCAGGAAACAAAGACTACTACCTTAAGCAGAACCTGAAGTGATCAGTTTAGTTCTAGGTCTTCAAGTTTTGCTAGTAGTAGTATTAAATTGTATATTACCTGACCGAGCTTTAGGGTAAGGGGAATAAGGTCAACATTGGATCAGAATGTTGGATCAAGCAGACATCTAGGGTACTCTCAATTTCTTTGTCACTCAGACTCATCAGCAGAGACTGCATAGATTGTTTTTGTTTTTTTTTAAAGATTCTTTTTAAAGATTTTATTTATTTATTTATTTTTAGAGAGGGAAGGGAGGGAGAAAGAGAGAGAGAGAGAAACATCAGTGTGCGGTTGCTAGGGGCAGTGGCCTGCAACCCAGGCATGTGCCCGGACTGGGAATCGAACCTGCGATGCTTTGGTTCGCAGCCCACGCTCAATCCACTGAGCTACGCCAGCCAGGTGAGACTGCATAGATTGTTTATCTAAACTCCCACATATAGGAAAATGTCCAGGCAAGAAACTAAGTCCGTTTGAGTTAATCCCCTTCCCCATGCTTACCCAGTTTGCTGGAGTGCCCTGACAGTTTTTCTGCTTTTATTCTTCCATTTCATTCCTGCTGTCGGCATGTTTACCAGGTCTCTCAGCACTTTACATCCAGGGTCCCTCACTATGATCTCCTCCTGTCTTACCTGTCCTGGACTCTGACCTTGAGAAGTGGGGGTCTCACTGAGTCATCCCCAGGCATGCCTGCTCTCTCTTGACTGCCTCTTTCTCAATGCCAGTCAAAATCCCTGTAACCCATGCCCTTCTGTATTAGGTCCCTAGGGCTGCCATAACAAAATACCACAAACCAGGTGGTTTAAGACAACAGAAACTTATTGTCTCATAGTTCTGGAGGCTAAAAGTTCAAAACCAAGGTGTCAGCAGGGTAATGCTCCCTCTGACTCTTGTCTTGCCTCCTTCTGATTCTGGGTGCTATACTGGCAACCTTTGGATACCAAAGGTATCCTGTGGCTTCAGCTGAGTTAACTGCAACCTCTGCTTCTCCATCACATGGTGCTCTCCCTGCGTGTCTTTGTTTTCACATGGCCACTTTCTTATAAGGACTCCAATTACATTGGAATAGGGGTCTCCAGTAGGATCTCATCTTAACAAATTACATCTTCAGTGACCCGATTTCCAAATAAAGTCATATTCTTTGGCACCAGGAGTTAGAATTTCAACATATTTTTGTGGGGAGGGGCCATATTTCAACCCATACCATCTTCTTAAAGTGGCCACATCCAACCTAGCTAGTTTTAAACCCCAGGCCTCCCAACATGTAGCCTCAGTGTGGTTCCAAGTGTGTCATTCACACAAGCCCAATGACAGCACCACCATGAGGGAACAGAAACTGAATCTTGAAGAGCACATCCCCCAGGGAAGGAAATTTACCTAAGGGCCCCTAAAGTATTAACAGCTGGATGGGGTTGTGGTCAAGGTGAGTATAAGGTTACTAGGTAGGACTTCACGTTCTTCCTTGTCTGATACCCACCATACTCACTCCCACTTTCTTTCTAACCCTAAGTAGCATCCATTCTGCTTACTCTTCAAAATTTATCCCAAAAATTATTTGCACAGTTCACATATCCTCAGAAGCTTTTGCACAACTATCCAGCCTTCGTTGTTTTCATTTTCCAGCCCTAATGGTACCTGCAGCTTACATACCTCAACTTTGATCTGTTTTTATTGGGGAGAGCTACCTAAGACATCATCTTGGTTTTAAAGAGTTTTCCAACCAAAGAAAAGTTTGGAAAACTCTAATTTTTTGTCCTCATTTTATAGACAACTAAACTGAGATGCAGCAGACTGAATGTCTCATCTACCATGACAAAGCTAGCTTGAGAACTAAATTCTTTCTACTAGAATTTAGATGTTTACCTACTTTATCTCACATAGTTCCCACAGCAAACTTGAAGAAAAGTTATTGTTATTATTTCCCTTTCAAAATTAACAAAATTTAACTCAAAATAAAATTCACGTGATTTGCTGAGCTATGCCATTTAGGAGGACTGGGGTTACGTTCTGGAGCATTCCACTAGACCACACCATCTCAGGAGAATCCGGGACTCCTGGAGCTAGACCATGCAGATCATTTAATGGGCCCACTTTTCATGATGTTTGTGGCAGGAAAAGAACCTAGACCTCTAATCATAAACTCATTAAATGTTGGTTACCATTATGATGTTTTTACGGGACAGGAGGCCTGGCTTTGAGTGGGTCTGCCTAAGGCAGCGTGTGGCTTCTTGACTTCATATAGGAAAGACTTCACAACATGAGTCTAGGTGACTATGAGGGCACAGGTGAGTATGAGGCTAAGTTAGGCAGAATTAAGCTAAGGGTCTGAAAAGACTCCATTTTTTCTGGCCTTACACAGGAGACCTTCTTTGATAACAAACAAGGATCCCTAACCTCTTTCCTCCTGAACAGCATGACCCTGAATCCAAGGTGGTTTATTAAAAAGCTAAGGAAAGGATCTTTCAAGTTTCAAGTGGTTGTTAAATATTCTACTTTTGCATGCCTTTGAAGTAGCCACAGGTGCCAACTAATATCTCTCTGTGTCAGTTATGGTGTCATAAAACTGGCTAATAAAAATTTAAAGGGGTACCTTACTTGTCTTCCCTAGATGATATTTCTCCTCAGCTCAGTAAACAGAGCAGAATTCTGACTTCCAATAACGTGCTGCAGTGTTTAGGTCTAGGGCCAGGGAGAAAATTGTCCCCGAAGTAAGCAACTGTTTAGAAAAGGCAGAAGGCTAGCATGAACCCTGTGGTACTGGACTGAAATCTGAGGTATAGTTATAGTTACGATGCCAAAATCTCATGATTTTATAATATATATACAAAATGATAGACACAGAAATAATCGTAGGTGTCTCTTCATGTGTATACATCCACTAATACACGCACATGTATTTCCTAGCTCTGTCCAGTGACAGGGCCTAGGAGAATGGCACTCCAGTGGCAACAGGCACACGTAGGGCCAAGATCTTGTTTTTTAAATACCATTCTCCAATAAGAGCAACCTGGGCTTCTTGGATAAGTGATTGATTCCAGGGCTGGGGGAGAAAATACAGGATGAGCCTGGAGTATCTGTGATTAAAAGTCAGAAGTGCTCAAAAACAGGATGGGGTATGCTGAAAGGGCACAGAGTTCTGGATGGCCAAGGCCAGAACTATCTATACCACAATAAATAATGGTAGTATTGGATCACAGTCCATAAAATAAAATAAATATTCATGAGCATATGCTAATATAAATAATTGAATAAATAAATGCATAGAGAAGAAGGGACAATTATTCCTTACAAAAGAATCCCAATTAATCATCATAAAAGGAATGTGAAAAAATATATAATCAACATTACAACACACTAGCAATAGTTGCTTCAAGCAAGATCCACCAATGGAAGCTAAAACTAGTGGACAAAAATTTGAGGAGAAAAAGGACATTTGTATAGTCTAAAACCATCTCCCCCAAGATTTTTATTTATCACAAAGGGAAAAAGAATAACTTTACAGAGGTCAAATCCTGCAGGCACCATCTTCACTGAATGATCAAGGTCAACTTTGACATCACGTTCACCCTGGTATGCACTTGTCAAGATGGCAAGATTTAACACATCATGCCCAAAATGTGTGACCTCAATCCACTCACTGTAGAACATCAAACAAACTCAAACTGAGGGTATTCTTCAAAATAATAACTGACTACTATACTTTAAAAGTATCAAGGTTGTGAAAGACAAGGAAAGTTTAAGGAACTATCACAAGATGGAGGGAGGTCCTGAGCTGGATGTTAAAATAGGAAAATGCTTTTAGGGGGAATACTAGTGAAATCATAAAGTCTGGAGCTAGTTAAAAGTATTATGTTAATTTCCTAGTTTCAATGACTGTACAGTAAGTTATATAAAATGTTAAAATTATAAAACTGGGTAAAGGGTATATAGGGCCTCCCTGTACTGTTTTTGCAACTGTTCTGTAAATATAAAATTATTTCAAAATTTAAAAACATTAAAATTTTAAGTAGGCATCCAGCTAGAACATTTTCTTTCACAGTAAAATTTGATTAATTACAATCCAACTAACTGTGGAACCTTAAAGTGTTGGATTTTTTTCTCTACACTTCTGCATTTAGTGGAAAACCTGACAAATAAGCAGTCACATTGGATTTATTCAGAAAATTCACCTTCAAGGAAAAGCCTGGAGTTGTGGGGATTCAGTGTGGTCTACAGGCCTGGGTTCTGAGTTGAGCCCCACCCAGCCTCTCTGTCCAGTCCCTTCCTCCATTGGTAGGCCCACTCTTCGACCCGTTTCTGAACACACTGGGCACTTCCACATCCACACTTGGTTCGTACCTCTCCCTCTGCCAGGAGCTGCTTTTCCCACTTATCTGTGCACTTTGGGGTCAGGCAGAGCTTTGTTTGAATGATGGGTGGCCCTGCCAAAAATTAATTCTCTGACTCTAAGCAAGTTACTTTACTCCCTGACTGTCAGTTTCTTCATCTGTAAAACATAGGCACCAAGCACCGGTCCTCACCCTTTGTGAATTTTAACACGTTTAGTGCAGTGCCTGACTCTCATAGACACTCTATAAATGGCAGCCCTGCAGTTAGTAATGAAGGAAGGCTCACCTGTGGCACCCTTCCTGCGAAGTCCTCCCTCCCTCCCTTCCCCCTCCCTCCCTCCCTCCCTCCCTCCCTTCCTTCCTTCCTTCCTTCCTTCCTTCCTTCCTTCCTTCCTTCCTTCCTTCCTTCCTTTCTTCCTTCTTTTATGTAATCATTAAACAAGTCTACTGAAATCTACTCTGTGCCAGGCACTATGCTAGACCTTGGAAATACAGCAGTCAACAATGCAGACTTGTCCCTGCCCTGGCACAGTTGAGAGACAGGTAGCAAACAAGTCATTTCAAGCCTGAGCAGTGCTGAAAGAGTGGAATGGTTTTAAAGCTTGCTGTCATCCCATTGATTAGAATCAATGATACCCTCCTCTGCTTTCAGACAGCAAGGACAGAGTCTTGATAGTCACTGATTTCCTCTGGTTGAGCAGCAACAGGGCAGGTAACATTAAGATAGGCTATTTACTACTGTGTTAGAAACAGTTTTCTGGACAACTTCGTTTAAATAGATAGTATCACTCTCTGTGCATTCAGTGTCCTAGTGAACTGAAGTTTGCTTTAATTCTTTATCCATGATACTCACTTCATTTCTGCATTCAACTGCAATCTCTCTGGGGCCTAGTTTGGGTGAGGTATTTTGTTGGACTGTGGCCTCAATGAGCTCCCCATCCAATGGTTGTCATGACGGTACATAAATATTATATTACACTATGATGTGCTAAAACCCAAAGGTGGGACTTTAAGTTCAGTCTCAGGGGAGAGGTCAGGGAAAGCCTAACCAAGGAGGTGATTTGATTTGTGTAAAGGAAAACAAGACTAGTTTCTGTGACAAGAGCCAGGATATCATTACATAGAAGAGCAGAAAAGATATTGCAGGATAAAAAAAAAATTATTAAATAGGCAGTAGTACATCCCCAGGCCAATAACTAGTCATTTTCCTTCTGCCCCACTGGATTTCATAGACTGGGAGGCAAGGACCAGGTGGGGCCCCGAGAAGGACTACACTTGGGGCTCTGTGCTGACAGTTCTGAGTGCTATCTTTGGGCTGCGTGTTTGTGTTTGTGTTCATCAAGTTTGCAGCCATTCTGGGTGATTCTATTCTTTGTTCAAGTGTTAAGCTTCTTTTGATTACTATCTGCATATGAGTCACTCACCAAGCTGTATCCGTTCATGCTTAGCCTATCTCTTTCACTCAGTTCCAAACACCTCCCACCTCTCAAATGCTGCTCTGTTGTGGGTGTTTTTGCAGACAGCAGGTCCTCCCCAGAAGCCTCAGTCTCCCATCTTGGCCACCCAATAAATCATCAGTCTGTTCACCATTAGAATAGAAATTCCCATCCTGGAGGACATCATCACTTCAGGGTTGCTTCCAGTGTTTCCCTAAACTTGGTTTCCCAGAAGAGTCAGACGTTGGGGCATTCCAAAAGGGCACATATGTACTGCACCTGAAACCTTCTTCAGTCCACTTTTTATTTTAAGAACAAACAATGCAGATGCTACAAAGGGGGGTTTTGAAAGAGCTTTAACCTAGGAATCAGGTTATTTGGATTAATCTCTCATTCTCTCTCTTAGAAGCCCCTGTAAGCTTTAACTTCTCTAAATTTCAGTGTCCTTTCTGTTAAATGGGGATAAGGATAATAACATGACCATCTTCTTACAAATGTCAGATGAGACAATGAACATGAAAGTACTCTGTAAACTGCAAAGAACTGTACAAATTTGAGCAAGGTATTATTAATTCCTATGATAACCTTAAATTATCCTAAATATAATGGAATGATTCCTTGTTGACATTTTCATATTTTAAAATTAATCAGAGCCACTATTTTCTACACAGATTATTGTTATTATCATAATTATTAGAAGAAGGGAATTGTGATTTATCTGAACTTTTCTAGACATATTTCCAATCCCCCCCCTCCAAACTGCAGAATTTTAATGAGATGATGTCATTTTGACAGTTCCCCTTCCCCCAGAGATTGCCTCTGAAACCAGAGAGGTAAAAATGCTGGAAAAGTACATTCAGGGCCAAGAGCTGGTGCTGAGAGGCCAAGCACATGAAGTTTGGATCCTGGCTTGACTGGGTCACAACTGGAGATCTGAGCACAGTAGCTGATTTCTCTGATCTTCAGCCTCTTCTGGGCATGATTACTCCTTCATACATTAGAGTGAATATCAAATAATGGAATGCACATGGAGAATTTTTAGTAAACTATTCTGTACTTCAGATAAATTGTAGTTACTGTCATTAGGTGAGAGATCTTGTATTCTTTTCTAGATTGGCAGAAATCAATCACATTGCTGGGCGTGGTGTGTGTCCTACCGTGCTCCATGTAATAATGCATTAGGACATAGTGGAAAAGACCATGAATTACAGTCACATTTCGGGAGTTCAAATCCCACCTGCCTCCATTCTCAGCAGCTCATTGGCTGGGGCAAGCTCTTCATCCTTTGTGTGCCATAGTTTTCTTGTTTCTCAAGTGGAAATGACAACTGCATCAACTTCATAGGAGTGTTACGGGGAGAAAATGAGTAAGATAATGAATTAAAGAACTAGCATGTAAAGATTAATTCTTTTTATTATGATGCATTTTGTGTGTCCAGCATCTCCAAGGAGCCCCTTCTTTCATGTTCAGAGTGAAGACATGCCAAGGAAAACACTTAAATGCCGTTAATGGGCAGCAACACTCATATCTCGGAAGGTAGCTAATTCCTCTCAGCTGTTTTTTGGTACAGGTTTCCCATTTGGGAGGACTTTTTCTTGTCCCTCTGCTGGTGCCACCACTGGCTACAACATCCAAAGACAAGAAGAGTTTTATCTTGGAAGCATCCTGACCCAAAAAGGCGTCTTCGTATTTTGATCATCATGTTTTAGATACTGCTATTGTACAAAGTGGAACACTGGCCTGGGAGGTGCCAGGTTTTGACCCCAACTCTACACCAACTCACTGTGGCCTTGAGCAAGTCATTTCCATTCTCTAGCTCCCAGTATTCTCCTGTATGCTTAAAGAAGAGGTACTCTGTTTAAAGTCATGTGGTCCAGTTACCAAAACACTTTCTTTCTACATTTTTATATTAAAAATTGTATATTTTTATTTCTAAAACAAAACAAAGATGGTGGGAGTAGTTGATAGGTTATTTTTGGATTGTTTGTCTTTATGCCAATTTTGAGGCAGAATTAAAGCTGGCAATTCTCTATTGCTACACATACCTACTTCTTAACCTCTGTCTGAAAACACCTGCACTAAATAAGAGACGGGCACTGGCATGTGTCTCTCAGTGATGGCTGCCTGACAACTGAGCCCCTGGCCCTAACTTGTCATTATTTATTAGGAAATCTAGATCCCCAAGTGCTTTGCAGAATTAGCACAAAGTGAAGCAATACTAAATGTTTAATGAGCAGTCACAAAAATGGACAGTTGAGGTCAAATAAGATGAGGAAACTGAGTTTCAGATAAATGTCTCCCATTTTTCTTCCTCTTTCCTCTTGGCACCATAACCCTAATCACCTCCTATTGCATTGGTCTTCTTCTCTTTCTTCCCTTTGGAATGGAAGCACCTTCCTTTGGGGTAGGGGTTATATCTTATTCCTCTGTATATCCCTAATAGTACTAACTGACTTTGTACATTATAAACACTTATTAAACATTAATGAAATGAATGAATGGATAGATGAGTAGATGATCTCTAAGATCCTTTCAGCTTGCACATTCTGATTTCTCTACCAAAATATTGGCTAATTTTATTGCAAAGTACCTTTTTCCATTATTTCTCAAATCCTCTTCTGGACTTTGGGGACAGAATTAAAGTACAATACATTAAAAAACAAAGCATGTCTTTCCTCCTTCCCTCCATTCCTTCCTTTAGTCTACAACAGACACTGGGTTAAGTACAATTGAGCAAGACAGACATAGTCCCTGCCTTCACAGACCTTACAGTCCAGTTAGGGAGGTGGATGTGAAGCAGATAGTCACAAAATAGAAAATCGGTTACAATTGTGGATAGTAGGAAAGCAGAGTACAAGGTAGAGGGAAAATGCATGCTGCCTAAGGTGGAGAAGTCTGCAAGTCCAGCTGGTATCTTTCCACTGGCATTTCAAGAGTTAACGTGAGCTATGCCACAGACTGACTGGAGTGTTTCTCCCGAGACCATCCTTACATCCATTTCTGCCAATCAGAATGTCCTACTTAGGTGAGCTTGCTCAGGAATTATTTCTCCTCAGTAACATAATCTTCTACCCTCTCCAACCCATGCTGCCATCTTATTTTTATCCTAATGGACCACACTCCCGTCTATCTGACTCGGCATTGTACTGTTTAACTCCTTCCCTGGCCGCCTCTTGTGTTTCTCCCTTTTTGTTTCCTAGTATTGACATGTTGTGCTTTTGTTACTGGCCTTTCTGCCACTGGCCCTGTCAGCTAATGGGGGAGGGGGCTGGATAACAGATTGTAGAGAAAAGAGGCCTGAGTGCAATGAACACTCATGTGAACTTGGGTGAGTGGCCAAATGACCAGTGCTTACTTGGGTGAGTAATTCCATATCACCAGAGAGGTCGAATAAGATGAGGAAACGGTTTCAGAAAAACATCCCTCCCATTGTTTTCACTCAGTCTTGATTAGCTGAATAATAATAGGACTTATGATATATTAAGCACTTTTATAAATGTTTTACACATACTCGCTTATAAATTCCTCATTTTCATGGGCTAAAGTAATGCTCATTCTTATCTCTATGCCCATTTTACATCAGAGAACATAGAAGCACAGGGAGATGCGGCGTGTGCCCAAGGTTATAATAGCTCATGAATGTCAGAAGCCTGTTGTAAAACAATGGCATCTCACTGCACCACCATGCACTATGGTGCCTCCCTGCTCCCAATTATACTTCTCATCTGTAAAATGAGACTAATAGTATGCAATGCATGGAATTATCATGAGAATTTAATAAGACAATGTATATAAAATTCCTAATGCTCTGCCTGACACTTAGTGGATGGTAAACAAATGTCAGTTCTGACTTCCTCCTTTTTAAAAAAAATATATTCTGTCATTTTCCACTTGTCTTCATTTGTTAACATGTGCCCACTGTGTTCTACCTATGCTTCATTCCATGTAGACATCAAAATGGATCATGCTTTTCCTTGATAAATATTCTCTCTTCTATATTCACACATTATTGTCTCCTAACTACCATCCCATCACCTTTATTAGCAAAAATGATTAGTATCAGTGTAAACACGTGTATAGTTCAACAGGGTAAACAGGAAAAAATATTTATTCCAAAAACATTAGTTCCCTGCCCAGTCTGCCACATATTATTTCTGCTCCTAAAAGGCAGCTACTTTCAACTATGTTAGTCTTTTTTTTCTAGTTTACTTTTATGTTTTAAAATATGCACATGCTATATATCTTGATTTTTAAAAAATTTTATTGAAAAATAACCTTTCTCTTGACGTCTTACATGGAATGAGCATTTCATAAAAAACCATGGCCATTGCCCCCAGTCACACACACTACTGCCCCACACATCCCTCTATTTTAATTATATTACAATTTTGAAAAAGTAATGTTTGCTCTCTATGTCATTATAAACATATATATTTATAATATTAAATATACATATATGTAGATCAGTTGATAATGTGTGTATATATATGTATATAATTTGTAGCTTAACCAAGTCATACACTTTGATTACATTTGGTTCTCATTTATTTTTAATTTTTCTAGAATTAGTAACTGCCTTTAGCTGTCTGTGCCTCATCACTACATAACCCGACAGAAGTGAGATACTCGACTTTTAAGAAGGAAGCATCTCCTCTGCCTAACCCCTGGCTTTCAGTCGAGTACCTCTGCCCTCTCTTCTTGCCTCCCATCCCGGATCAGAGCTTCTCCACTGTAGTCATAGAATAAGCCTCCGGTTCATTTTTGTCAGGGAGGAGACTGATAGATACTTGTCTGCCTGAGTTTAGGGAGAGATGAGGGACCCTTTAGATTAGTGGTTCTTACCTGGGGGGAATTTTACCCCTGAAGGGACATTTGGCAATGCTTGGAGACTTTTTTGATTGTCACAATTGGAGAGTGGTGCTCCTGGCATCTGGTGAGCAGAGGCCATGGATACTGCTAAACCCCCTACAGTGCAGGATGACCCCCTAAACAAGGACTTCTGCCCCAGATGTCAGGAGGACCACGGTTGAGAAACTCTGCCTTAGACAGAATTTCCAGCATCCATCCTGTTTGCACACCTCTGCTGTCTCCAGAAGAATCTGGTGTCTCTAATTCCTGAGCTTTTCAAGGCCCTAAGGCATGAATCAGCTGGCTTTTCACTGGCCCCTCCCTATAAAGGCACTTACATTCTGATTATTCCCATTCACAAGGGTCCCACCTTTCAAATGACTTTTTAGCATCTCTGGTCCTCTGTTGTCTCCTGTTCCATTTTCCTTGTTCTCATAGGCTTAAACCTGTTTTATTTCTTTACTGTCTTTTTAGTTGAGTTTTGAGAGAAAGCCAAAATAAATGTGTGTTCAGTCTGTCCCATTTAACTGGGGTCTACTGTCTTCCTAAAACTCTTAAGGAACTATTTTCTCTCTTTCTACAGTCTAGTGTCAGGAATGACAAGTTGCTCCAGTGTTTATTATGTAAAGATTCTGGGAGCCAGAGAGCCTGGTGGATTGTCCTATGAGGAGGGAGGAAGGATGTTTTGTTCTCTGTGAATGTGTTTACATTGTCAATAGAAACAGCAATCAGAGGGCTCAAAAGTTGAGAGCATTGAGGCTCCAATGCTGCAGGGGCCTTGATCATCTAGACGGGTGTTTCCTACCCTGTCATCACTTGACTGTTCCAGCCTTATCTGTTTGTCTCTTGTACAAATAATGGCACTTATTAGACATGCCTTTAAAACTTAAAATTCCATTTATTTTCAAAGAAAGCATTATATTGCTATCAGTGGAATAGTAAAATCACTCGCCATAATAGAAGGTGGCCTTAATATGAAATACCATTAGTGGGAATCTATGGGTGGGTGCTATTAAATTCTAGGTAGAGACTACTGCCTGTCAAAGTCTCTAAGCCTGTGGTTCACTCTGCTAAAAAAAGAAAATCAGAAAGGGATTAAAGAGATGTTAAAGACATTTCAAACTGAAACTTTCTCCACCATATGATTTAAGAAAATACTGACGGAAAGTTGAAAAGGGGTTAACATTTTGAGTATACGATTCAATGTTATTAAATGCTCTCAAATCTCAGGTTGGTGACATTAGACCTCTGCTCCTTTGGGAAGCCCTGGGCTAGTCCAAACCTTCTCTTTGTTCCTCAGATGATGAGTTGAAGGATGAGGGGCGAATGTCCCTCATAGTGCCCCCAGCCTAGGTAACGGCACTGCTGGTGCCCAGTTCTAGGTCTTCAGACCTTCTAGTGTGTTTTCTCTCATGTGTTCCTCCAATTCCCTACTAAAGTATGAACATTAATGAGGCAGTGTTGAAAGAACTGAATGACAAAATGCAAAATCAGAAAAAGTGAGTCCTGTTTCTTTTCCCCTCTTCCTGTCAAATAAGCAGTAACACACGAGGATTGTTAAGTGGACGTGAATTTGTCATGGCAGTTCTTTTTGTTTGCCTTCCTTTGGATCATTTTTTTTGGTTAAGGCTTGTTTTTCTTTTGAAAATATGTTTTAGCTACTCTTTCACAACATTATCCACACTTTACAGAAGGAAGCTTATTAAAAGTTAAAAAGGAGCACAGAAAATAGCACTTAGGTTGCAGCTGAACAAAAGAATGCATATGGTAGAAAAACTGAGAATTCTGTCTTTATTAATTAAATGACAGTATTACAGGTTCTGTTTTCATACACATTTTTAACCAGACAGATTTAGAAATAGATATTGAACAGCCATGGTCCTGAAAATATAAATCATATTTTGACTTGGAGTTTCAAGAACAATAGAGGAAGGGATGTATCAAACATAATTAATTCAGCTCACCAAAGCTACAGCAGAGATTCTCACAGAGAAGCAAAATCAAGGAATCCAAGTAATTCTCCCCAGTTCCTGGGCTCTTTTATTTCTTTAGCCTTTATTCCTAGATGCATTTCAAAGCCTACTTTCACTTCCACAATTAGGCTAAATTTCACTAGCTGGGATGCCCCATTATATGGGATACTGGAGAGTCTAATAATCATTGAACAGATTTTGTGTAATGCAAGTGGGTGTTTTTTAATGAGGTGAGGTTCTTCTAAAAATATTACCCCCTACATATTTCACTTGTCTCCTTTTATTTGCTACTCACATAAACCCTAGTAGGTAAAGTATTGGTATGTTAGTCAAAGTACTTATGCCTTCCCTTTTTATTTTAATACATGGAGCCCCCTCTGGCTGGGAGAGCGGGGCTGTGCTGCTCTTTGCACAGAAGCGGCCCCTTACTGAGGCAAGGTGGTCCTCTGACCTGAGAAAGTCTCTCAGTCGATGGTCAGCAACCAATGGCCTGCTGTGAAGGCTTTATCCAACTGGGCTGATAATAATGAGCTAATCCAATTAGGTTATCTCTTTCCTCAAACTCACGCACACACAGAAATGCACAGGCAATGCTAGAGAACTCACTTGGTCTGTAGAGAATCTTGGAGAGATCTGTGGGCTTGGTTCTGAAGTTTTCCACTTCTGGGCTAATCTGCTCATACTTTTCCAGTAACTCCCTTTGCTTTAAAGTGGTCCAAGGTGTTCTGTTGCCTAACTAGGATAAGTAGGTATTAGTAGACCTATATTATAGATGAGGATGCTGAGGCTATGAGGGAGTCTATAAAAATCACTTATATACTTATTTAATTCAAGTTATTCCTACCTTTGCCCCAATGCAATGATCTATTCTCCATGCCATGCTACTTCCCTGGATTCATCATCTAAGAGCCTCATATCCCAGGATCTTACACAAGTCCAGAAACACTCAGAAGGAGGGAAAGAAGATCTCTGTCAGTCGTACCTTCAAAGTGCAGCCCCTACCCTTTTACTTCTCTTTCTTATCCCCTCAGTTCTGGCCTCACCTCGTCATCTTGCACTTGAAACAGGTAGGCCTAACTGGACTCTTTGCTTCAACTTCTGCTCCCATTCAGCCCCTTTCCACAGAGCAGCCAGAGTGATTTTCTTAAAACATAAATTGAGTATACTCAATATTGAGTATACCTCTTAAGCTACTTGTCATCCACTCCCCTTTCTAATTCCATTAGGTTTAGGAAACAAAGAATGAAACACATTTTTTTTTCAAGTGTTGCATATAGGAAGAGGGGAGGTATGTCCATAGTAGAGATTTTGATAAATTCCTGGAGGACTGTAAGTGGGATCATATCACGTTAACTGATAAACCAGGGAGAAAGGAGACTCAAGTCAGAAAGTGTATAGGAAAGCTGAGGGCTGTTCTTTGTGTGGAGTTCTGGAGTAACTCTGGGATAGGAAGTGACAGACCGGAATTCCCATGGAGGACAGAAGTCCCCAGGGGAAGCTGGTCCTAGCAAGTCTATGTGCAGTGCTTTCTTCAGCTAGATGCTCAGCGCGGTCCTTCACTTGTAAATATGGAAGTATGACTAAGGGCCACCAGACAGATGAGGCAATCCAACAGCAAGGAGGTGATAATCACAGCAAATCACCCAAGAGGTACAGGGAGAATGCAGGAAGAGATACAAGCCCTAAAAAATCCTTTTTAGTATCCTCAGAGACTTAAGAATATATTTTACCTATAAGTAAAAACGGGCTGTCATAATGAAAAAGAAGCAATCAAATAACAAGAAAGAATTCATGAACAGAAATATATATATATTTCTGTTCAAAACTATTATATATTTTGTTTGAAACAAATATTATAAATTTGTTTATATATATAAACAAATTTATTTAAAGAGCTACTACAAAACATTGAGGAGTTTCCCTAAACATGGATCAAAAAAGATAAAGATAGAAGAAAGAAGGGAAAAGTGTATAAGACAGAAAATCAGTTAAGATGGGCCAACATCCATCAAAAGAAAGAACAGAGAAATGGAGGAGGAATAATAAAAGAATAATAGGAAAGTCTTTCTAGTACTAGAGATCCAGGTCTTCAGAGTGAAGGGTTTCACTGAGTGTCAGAAAGAAAACAAGAGAACCACACTTAGATTCACCCATATGTAATTTCAGGATATCAAGATTAAAATGGAGTTCCAAAAAAAAAAAGGGTAAAGACTTTCAAATAGACATATAAACACACAATATACACATAAGGATGATAGGTAGGTGGTAGGTAGGTGGGTAGACAATTGGATAGGTGGATGAATAGATGCATAAAGATGTAGCTATAAGATCTTTAATATTTTCAAATGGAAATATGAATACAGATACACCTATGTCTGTGTATGTTTGTGTTACTCACCAAAGAACAGGAATCAGATTAACATCAGACTTAACAACTTTTAGTAGTAAACACAATAGAATTGTGTCTTCAAAATGGTGACTTCAGTATTTTACGTATTGTGTTTCATCTGACCCTCTCAACACCCCATGAGAAAGTGTACTAGATATAAAATGGTGCCCCTCACCCTAAAGAAAACAAACAAAACAAAACAAACAAGGTAACCTGTATATCTAATTACAATGATTCAAGAAAATCACAACAGAGGCATTCTTTCTGCTCCTGGCACATATTGATAACAGATACAGTTGAAGATCATGAAATTAAAAAGTCAAAGCTGGATCAGAAAATCGGTTATACATTTTTGTAAACTGGAAACAGAAGAGAAACTCAAAGTGATTATCAGAGAGCGGGGCTGAGAGTAAATCTGCTGCAGGAGAAGACGTGGACCAAAACAAAGCTCCTTCTTGAAGACTGGGGCTGGCGTAGAGCTGCCCTGTTCATGAGAAAAGTTTCCCAAAATGCTATTGACCACCAGCTGGGGATTTTTGCCTTAAACATGCTACAAGTCACTGAGGCAAGATGACATAGATACTGTTCACAAGCAGGATCTGACCCATACTCCTCCTTGTCTTCATGACTAGATCTGCAGTAATGTGAATTTCACCTTGGGAATGGAGTCCTGAAATGTCATAAGAAAACTTGGGTCCTCACTGAGGACTCAGGGATCCAAGCTTAAGGATCCTAGCAAATGCTAGATAGAAAGGGAAATGCCCAGGGAAAGAAAGCAGAAGAAAAAAAATACATGAACCAAAAATTCCCCATTCAAACTAAGCCTACAGACTTAAAGTAAAAAACCAACAAAGAAATCTAATAAAGTTAATAAGATCAGTAGTCAATCATCAAAATATGACTTCATGGGTAAAATTAATCCTACAATCTGCCAAGACTTAAAAAAAGAATGTTTAGAATACCCAAAGACAAAGCAGAAATTTAAAAAAAATAATATAATCCTGAGATAAATGTAGTATTAAAATTAAAAACTTAAAAATTTTAGGTGGGACAAAGTTTAATGAAGAATTCATCAAAGGATACACAGATGAAAATATGTTCAACTTCACTAGTTATCAGGGATTTCAAATTAAAACAATTAGATACTTTATCACATCCATAAGGTTGGCAAAAATTTTAGTCTTAAAATACCAAGTGTGGGTAAAGATGTGAATATAAATGGGAAATCTCAAGTACTGCTAGAGTATAAATTGGAACCATCTCATTATTAAATATTTATCAAGGTCTAGTAAAGATGAAAATGCATATACCCAACATCCTAGCAATTTCACTACTTAGTACCCTAAAGGGAATTTCACACTTGTGCACAAGGGGATATTTATAAGGAGGCCTATTATAGCATTGTTTTTAATAACTAAAAATTGAAAACAACTTTAATACACATCAACATAAGGGATAAATTTAGATATAGCCATACATACTGTTGAATGCTTTATATTATCTTAAAAAGAATGAATTGCAGTTATCCATGTATCAACATGAATAAATCTCAAAGACTAAATACGCAATATGATGCTATTTATATAAATTTGGAAAAAATGCACAAACCAATTCTCTATATTTTTTAGACATATATTTGTAAACTCTACAATTATGGAAGTGAGTGAAAAACCCCAAATTCAGCATGACTGCTACCTCTGGGGAAGATGAAAGGAGAATGTGATTAGAGAAAGCTAAACAAAAATGTTTAATGATATCTATAGTTTAAAAAAGATTATGAAAAATTTTAAACATATAAAAAAGCAGAATAAAATAGTAAAACACACTCCCATGTGCCTAACAGTCAGCTTCAATAGTTATCACATAATTACGAAACATTTTACCAACCTTATATCCTTCATTTTCCCTCCTTGCACAACCACTTATTTTTCTGTAGCTTTTAAGGCAAATATCAGACATCATGCTATTTTACACATAAATAATTCAGTAAGCATCTGTAATACATGAGGATTTTTTAAAACATAATTAATATTATATCATTATCATAATTATCAAAATTACCAATACTTTGTGGCATACAGTGAGTAATGTCCCCTCTAAGATTCCTGGAACCAGTGAATATTTTACCTTATATGGTGAAACGGCCCATGCAGATATGATTAAATTAAGCCTCTGGAACTGGAGAGAATATCCTAAACTATTCAGGTGAGCCCAGTATAATAGCTAGGGTACTGATAAGATGGAGACAGAAGTGTCAGAGAAGGAGATATGAGGAGAGCCAACACTGCTGGCTTTGAAGGTGGAGGAGGAGGCCATGAGCCAAGGAAAGCAGGCAGCCTCTCGAAGCTGGAAAAATCAAGGAAATACATTCTCTCCTAAATCTTCTCGAAGGAGCACAGTGCTACTGGCACCTTGATTTTATTTAGCTCAGTGAGAGCCATTTAGGATTTCTGACCTCCAGAAATGTAAAATAATACATTTGTTTTGTTTTGTTTTAAAGTACTAAATTTGTGGTGATTTTTTACAGCAGAAATAGGAAATGAATGCAGTTCCTTAATATCATTTAACAAATAATCAATAGTTAATTTTTCCCAGTTGTCTCAGAATGTCTCATTATAGTACTTGTATCTGGTACTTCAATAGAAGAACTAATGTAGGTATCGGAGGCCAAGATTTCTTATTTTGTGACTTTGGCACTTTGTTTACCCTCAATGCTGTTTATTTTTGGTTTTGTTTTATTTTTTATTTTTTAATTTTATTTATTTATTCTTAGATAGAAGGGAAGAAAAGGAGACAGGGAGAGAAACATTGATGTATGAGAGATACATCAATTGGTTGCCTCATCCACACCCTCAACTAGGGACCTGGCCCACAACCCAGGCGTATGCCCTGACTGGGATTTGAACCAGCAGCCTTTTGGTTCACAGGCTGGCAATCAATCAACTGAGCCACACCAGCCAGGGCCTGTTGTTTTAGTTTTCAATCTGTGTAATGGGGAGTTTTTAAATAGCATCTCTATCACAGGAAATAAATTAGCAAATGTAAACAAACTTTTAAAACATTAAAATACTTTTCAACTATAGATAATTGGCTTATGATCCAAATTAGCCAAATAAAATTTATTTAGAAATTATAATTAATAATGCACAGGATACTTCAAAACAGAAGCAGTACTCCAATATGAAAGGACTTAATTCCTGACCAAAGGAAGCTTACCATCTAGTTGTGAAAAGCATCTTCATGTTAAGGGAGGCAGTATGAAATAGTAGGCATGAGATGCGGTATGTGGCAGAACAGCTGCAATTGATAAAAGCTACAGGAAATGTCAAGAGGAAGGAAGACCACCCCCACCAGGTTTATGGCTTACAACTGCGGAGGCTGGCGGAATCCAACGTGGTGACTAATTTCACCTAATAGTATCTCCTAATTTCATTATACACCTATTGTAATACATGAGCATGCTGAAAGACACATTCTGCCCTGCCAGGATCTGAGACAGAAAACCCATAGGAGGACACAAAAATGGTCAACAGAGCTCCTCTGAAGAATCACCCCATTCAAGGGAAGATCCTGAATATTACTTTCCCTTATTGAATACCCTACCCTCCTATTAAATGAACCTCGATAAAGGAAGCAAATTTTGCTAAAGAGGGGCTGCTCTGTTTGTGGAGTAGCTCATTCTTTCACTAATAAACTCACTTCCACTTTAAACTATATGCTGGCTGTTTTTTAATTCTTTCCTACTCAAACCAAGAACCCATAATGTGTCGCTGACCCCCAGGTCCCAGGACCCCCAGAATGCCTGCATCAGGCACACCAGGATCTGAGAGTCAAACAGACCTGCTCCCAAACCATGTCTGATTTCCTGTTTGGCCAATCACAAGCCAGGTACTCCTGGAAAAGTTGCTTAAGCTCCGAGAGCTTTTGTGCTCTTCAGAGAGGTAATAGGATGTTAAAGTAGTTCAGCCCTGTAAAGCTACGGGCAGGTGAAAAATGCTCCCGGTAAGCTGATTTCCTTTCCAGGTGTTTTATCAGCAAAGCAAGTATTACTCAGTTCAGATTCATGACTCAGCAGGATGACTCAGCAAGATGAAACTATCTAAAGGATATACAAGCCCCAGGTGTTGCTAGCTCAGAAAGGGTGAGGCCATTGTCAGGTAGAAGTCAGTGGCTTAAAGAAGAGTAAGATTTGACGCAAACTTTGCCAAGTGTAGACTATGTGTGTGGGGAGAAAGCAGGGAGGAAGTCATTCCAGGCAAGAGAGGACAAAGACAGGGAGGCAGGCTCACAGGAGTCAGACAGCAGGGAGATGGTGTCAATGCAGGGGAGATTTACAAAAGGCAATAGCAGAAGAAAAGATGGGGACCAAAGCTTGCAGCCAGATCATAGGAAGTTCTTGATGGTATAACCACCCTTCATTCATTAGTTAAGTGTTAGCACCTACACTGTACCATATGAACCCTTCCCTTTCCCACTGCTGCTGCTTCTGCAAAGAACCTTGAGGGCTAATTTGTCTTATCTTTTGGAATTCTGTAGCTTAAAAAATAAATAAACCTAGTACAAGCAAAATTAATAAATCTCAAACAATGGCATTGTGACAGAGAGCAGAGCACACTGAGTCTGTTGCCAGGAGCCATTTCACAATTCCTGCTCTGAACCTTTCATTAATCCCCACTGTTTCCATTTAATTTGGAGACCTGCACAGAATGTCCCACACAGAACTGCTTGTTATCCTATTCTCCTTCATCTCCAAGTTCCTGTGTGACCCCTTACATCAGCATATATTACCCAGTCCCATACCCTTCATGGTTTTCCATTTGAGGGAACCAACTGTGAGCGAAGCCATTCTTAGTCACGTGCTCCAAGAAGTTGGGTGGGCTGACATAGGAAGGGGGAATTGTTTCAGTGTTAAATGCTGGTTCCTTCCCACTTGCTGTTATAGGCTAGGGGGACTGGGTGGGGAGTAGTGCTATAGTTTAACAAACAAAAATCCCCTGCATTTCAAACAGAGTGGCATTCAATAGAGGAAATTGACTTAGATCCTTGGGAGGGCTGCAGGAGTGGGCTTTAGGCTGAGACCACTCACCCAGTGACTCCCAGAGCCCTGTAGAACTGACCCACTAGGGGAGCTGAGAACCACTCCAGAGTCACCAATATTCCTGGGACAGAAAGTTACTGTTGCCACCAGCATCCAATTCTTTTAATGACTCTCAGCTCCACACCTCACCAGGGTGTGATGCTGGGAATTCTCGGATCCTTAATTTCCTTTTCTGGAAGATGGGTGTAAAAATTCAATGAGGAAGGTGGTAAATAGAAAAGGAGATTCAATATTGGAGGAATGCAAACCCACTGGTTTGAACTCTCAGTGAATTTTGGTTCCTTTTCTGTTCCTTCTGTAACAACCAAGTGCCTGAGAGAAATAAGCGGGTAAGTATGGAAGTGAAGTTTAGTTTTAAGTTTCTGGCTACTGATTGTGGGAGAAGCACCTGGGACAATGTCTGAGACAATGTTAGAAAGTTAAACCTTTAATAGAAGGTTTAACACTAAGTCCATGACAAAATAGTCACTGTGCTCAATTTAGTTTAAAAACAAAGGTAAAGTCACTAAGTGGATGAAAGTCTGCTCTACTGTCGATAAGGAAAGAGGGGTTCCATATGGACATTGTTGTGTGGCCCTTTACCCCTTATCGCCTCCATCCCTCCTCTCATTCCTTCTCTCAACATCGTCCTAAAGAACTTCTCCAGTAGAGCCCAGATGAGCCAGCCCAGCAGCTGCAGCCCCCAGCAATGTCCAAGTCTATTATAATGGTGTCTGCCTGCTTGTTTCTTGCCACAGAGTCTTGATCCCATCATAATCTTCATAAGTATCTCTTCAAACACTACGTACCATCTCCTCACTCACTTTTTACTCCCTTCATATTTCCTGGGAACTGACACTCGGCCAGACAGTAAATGCACTCGGATCACTCAGATAGAGAGGGAGGCAGATGTGTCAAGGTGTACTATGGTGCGGTGCAATGAGTGTATAAAGAGGATCAAGGTGGGAGGAGGGTGGAAAGAAGAGGAGCCCTGACTCTGCCAGGGGAGTCTGGGAGTGCTTTCCAGAAGGGACTTGCCTTAGTCACCCTCTCAGCAGCATCCCACAGTCCACCACTTCTTCCTCTTTGGATCCTCACCCTCTTGTCTTAGGGGTCACTGCTGTCCCCCTGCTCACTGCTGCTTCCTCATCAGTCTTCTTTGCCCATCTCTTCCTTTTCTACTCAAGCTATAAATGTTGAGGCTATTTGAGGTCCTCTACTGGATTCTCTTCCTTCTTTCCCTACAGTTTGTCATTATGTGATTGAATATTTTTCACATGGGTTTAAATGTCCACTATGTGCTGATGACACCCACATTTCTTCTCTAAACTCACACATTCAAGCTCCCACTTAACATCTCTCCTTGGATATCTCAAGAACACCTGAAACATAATATGTCTGAAACAGAATTCTCTATTCCAACTTGTCCGCAGCCCAGGGTCCTCCATCTCATTAGTAGGACAGTCATCCACACTGCCCTTTGTCTTCCTGAGCATTGTCTTTCCTTCCTCTCACATCCAACCCATCAGCTTGTTGATGTTCAACTTCCAACATTTATCTCTAATCTCTAAGTTTAAGCCTACCATCATTTCTGGCCTTCACTATGCAAGAGCTTTTTATAGTCATACTGCCTGCACTTCTGTCCCTTCCAATCCATTCTCACAGAGTAATACATGTGGTCTGTTAATAATGAGAACAGCATCATACCAGTCATTTGCTTAAATTTGCTTATAGCTTCCCCTTGCACTTAGGGTAAAATACAAATTTCTTCCATTCTTTGTAAGGTCCTGAATGATCTGGCATGTGTCCATCTCCCTAGAGTCATCTCCTGCTATAAAACTAGGTGGTGTCAGAGAAGTTGCTTTATACCAAAGGTTCCTGACCTCCTCCTACTCTGCCCCCACCCCCAAACAGTAGTGCCATCAGTACACCTAGACCAGGCAGACTCAGTGGACACAAGAGCAGGATCCCCAGTGACCAAACAGGACATGTCCTTTCATGGCAATTCAGGCAACCTAGAGGACAGGCGCCCTACCTCCTGTACCCTGGTACCATGGAAGGAAGAGTTAGGGGGTCAGCTTGAAGGGATGGAAAAGTACAGATAGGGAATTTAAACTTCAAATTGATTTAACATTTATCAAAGGAGAAACTATTTTGTGTCAAAGAGTCACTTAAGTGGAAATGTTAAGTTTTTCTTTCTTTCTTTTTTTTTTAACTCCAGCACTTGGAATGGGGGCAAGGTGAAAACAATTATAATAACTTTTAAAAGTTCTCTAATTTAAGTATAACTTATTTGTGAGTTTGTATTTTATACCCATTATAGGTGAGAATATAACTATGGATATGACGTAAATTGGAAACAAATGAACCCAGATGTTAACAATAGTCATCCCTGGGAGTTGAGAGTAAATATTTTAACTCTTTTTTAATATTTTTCTCATTTCCAATTTCTCTACAATGATCACATATGACTTAGAATATCACAGTTAACATTTTTTGAGAGTTCAAGCCTCTCTTCATCTATGAAGACTTCCCTGAACCCAGAGCAAGACCTAAGAGCAACTTTTCTGTCCTCCCATTACCCATGGCCCCTTGGCTCACTTTTCTCCCTGTATTGTGATTATCTGGCTTCTTCATGAGGCTGTGAGCTCTTCAGAACAGGGGCAATGTCTTTTCATCTGTATATTCTCAGTGCCAGCCCAAGACACACCACCACTGGTCATTTAATAAGTATTTATTGGGTGAAAGATTAAGAATTCATCATGAGACTTTGGCTTCAGACATTTTAGTTTTAGGAGACTTTTGCTCAATTGCTGATTTCTAGAAAGAGAATGGACCCTTTCTCAGCTATTAACACTCAATATGGATGAACTGAACAGGGCCTAGAAAAACAAGGCAGCAGACAGTAAATTGACCTTGTCAAGAGCAATCAGAGATGGGTTCATGGGTCAGCACACCACCGTGCAGAGCAAGGCAGCACGGATGTACCACAGCCAGGGCTGGGAAGGTGACTGAGGTACTCACCTAGGGTGCAGAATCTCAAGGGCTCAAAAACCTCAGCAATTGAGGTAAATCTTATTTTAGTGCGCTGTTTTAAAAATCAAAATTCATGCAAAAACCCAGAAGAGCAAATTATCAAAATTGTTCAATAAAGATAAGATTAGGATTACTTATTTCTCCTTTTTGCCTCAGGTTCCACTGTGGCTATTGATCTTGTCTTTACTTAGAAGTTTGGTATTTTGTTTATCCTGGATTGTTTTGGGGCAGTTTTTGTTTTGCATTAGTTTAAATTTTTGAATTTCATGAAAATATTCATCTTGATGATGAAGTGTTTAGCACCAGCTTAAGTGCTGCACTGAGGTGAGGCCTCTCTCTTCTCCTATCGAAGCCCTTGGCCGATTGCCAGCCATAGGGAGTGTGTGAACAAGTCCACACTCTGGGGCAGGAAAGGGGATCTTGTCTGGCCTAACATCAAGTGCCTCAGTCTGCCGGCCTGCCGTAACCAAATACCACCAACTAGGGGTCTTAAACAACAGACATTTATTTCTCACAGTTCTGGATGAGAGTGCCAGCATGGCCCGGTTCTCGGTCAGGGCCCTGCTGATGGCCAGCTGCTCTCTGTGTCCTCCCATGATGGAGCCAGAGAGAGAGAGAGAGCAAGCTCTCATCTCACAGAGGCACTAAGCCCGTGAGAGGGGCAGACACCCTCATGCCCCCATATAACTTGAATATAACTTGGGAAATGGTGCCCCGAAGGCACCATCTCCAAATAGAATCATACTGGGGACTAGGGTTCAACTTAGGAACATTCAGTCCATAACACAAAGGGTAAGCATTGCTTCTGATAATAGTATACATAACAACAACAGGGGTATTAATAACAGTAATAAGCTCTTACTTGAAGTGTGTCTCAGTTTCACTTCCATTGTCTCACCTGATCTTCACAAAAAGTCTGTGAGGCAGGGTGAGCAGGCATTATTAGCCTATTTTTACAGCTGAGGGAACTGAGCAAATGCAAGTTGCGAGTTGACAACAGGGGTAACATGTGAACCCAGGGCTCCTGGTTCCACAGGAACGTTCTTTGTACCACTATCGAGTGGTCTCTCCCCCTCCCTTGACCTGTGAAGCACATTTCATTAATCATGTACTTTAACTTCCATTACCTCCTTTATGATTATAACAACAACTCTGTAGGGTAAAACAGGACAGGGATTTTTATTCACATTTTACAGATGTGGAAGCTGAGTCCACAAAGCATCATATTGGCTCAAACCACAGAACACCAAAGTGGAAAGATCAGATTTCAATCCCCAGTTCTCTGACCGCACCTCCTTCTTAGCAGAGAAGGACTCATGGCGCCACCCTGTCCCATTGTAGGGGGTAAGGGTAGGGTCCTGCTACTTGCTGGACCTGGGCCACTGCAATGGCAGAGGGCTGTGCAAACCTGCCAAGACTCTGTGGGATAGGCTCCCTGGGGTTATGGGATGTGAGCGGGCATCCCCCTGGCTCCTCTGCAGCTTTTTCTGGAGGGCCCTGCCAGTGCTTCTGATGGTCACAGTCCTCCTGTGGGTGACAGCAGGTCCCAGGCCCACAATATGCAGATGACCCCCAGGGCAGGCTGCAGAAGAGCCAGGCTCAGCCCCCTCATTACAGCAGCAGCCATCAACTGGTAGCAGGAAAGGGGCTTTCAAGGTCTTCCATAAACCATATTTCCTCAAAACAGGAGGTAGCATGTGGGCCCAGAACCTCATCAAGGACTGTAAAAATGCCTGCATGTGAAAAATAGATCACACATATTGAAATTAAACTTTGGTGATAGGAGCAAAATATTAGAAAGTAAAAGTTGATCACAGCCAAAGTCACTGAATCAAAGAAGAATAAAATGAAACCCCTTTTGGAAGAATTCACTGGGGGCCTCATACAGGACCCAGCCCTTTGCAAACTCGGGAATCGATAATGGAAGTCCTTCATCTCCTTGGTGGAGTAATGATGAGTCTTAGGAAGAAGGATGTCAGGTAAATGTGTTTCTGACTCTGAATAAAGAATTCATAAGTGTCAAAGGGTTCAGTGGCTATAACATTAAATATGAATGATTGAGCACAAAAATGTCAGAGGCTGGCGATGTGTTGGAAGCTGCCAATGACAGGAGAACCCAAGGGAATCTTTATCTTCCATAGAAAGCATCTATCATGGGAGGATCTAGAGTGCACCTTATAATCTAAAAACACCAGGTTTCTCTCTTCCTTCTTCATCTTTCTTGCCCTCCTCCTCCTCTTCCTCTCTCTTTACTTTCCTTTTTCTCCCTCTGTATCATTTTCTTTCTCCTTTCTTCTTTGTTCCTCTTGTTTCCTTTCTCTCTCCCTTCCTTCTCTTTCAACCTTCTCTTATACTATTACTCCTTTTTCTACTTCCTTTTCCCCTACCATTTCCAGAAAGATTGTTCTGCTCCTATGTGCTTTTGCCTGTGTGATCTGGGGCCACCTGGAAAACTCAGAAATCTTCTTGGATACGGAAAGACTACAATACCTTTTTGGCACCAGAGAGGAGGACATGTGTGTTGCTTGTAAGTTTTCCAAACTGGAATGTTATGCAGCCATTAAAAATGATGGCCCCCAAAATGGCATGAAAACAGCTTATCCACTACATTTAAATGAAAAATTCAGGATGCAAAATTTTATGTGCAACATGATTACAATTGTGTTTAACATCCAGCCAAAATGGATGTGTAGGGAAAACCTGGAAGGAAATACTTGGGGGATTGTTTTCTATTTTTCATTCCTCTAAGTTTTATTTAGTAAGTATATATTGACTTTCTAATGAAAAAGTAAGCAGTAAAATGGTCTTGCCAGAAACTTGCTATCAGGGCACAGCCATTCTGCAGTTTGAGGTCACACCCTCTAATGGGCAGGACTTGGTGTGAGCTGAGTGAGAGCCTGCTACCTACAAAGCTTTGTCCTAAGCCCCTTACATTGTGTGAATCATGCACCCCACTTGGCTCCTATCTAAAGGTTTCTTCCTATACCTTGTTATTTATAGCCCTAAGAAGGGGGGCGGGGTGTTATCATCCCCATTCTACAGATAAGGAAAGTGAGACTTTGAAATGGCATGCAATTCATTCAGCATTACATAGAAAGTCAATCATAAAATGTTTTAATTTAGTTTGGTCTGAATTCTCCATTACCCTAAGTGATCTCCAAGGAGTTCAAGGTTCTTAAAGAACCAGAGGAAGAGGAAGGCTCTTTGGAATTGTAGAAACCAGGAAAATTTGGTTTGGGAATGGAACTAGCTCAGGCTACAGAACTACATGCCTCTGAGGACTGAACGATACTGGTTATCACTATTGGCTTCTGAGAATTCTTTTCCCTTGACATCTTCGTTCAAAATATTTCCATATACAACCAAACTATTAATAGCTAAGGACATAAGAGTTCCACATTCAGTGCACATTAGTATGCACTACAAAAAGTAGAATTTAAAAATATTTTTCAGTCAATGTCATTAATTTTACTTACTATCAAGACAACTTTATAATATTTCAGGAAAGAATATAGGATTTAATAATCTGATCATCCAATTATATTAACTATTTACATTTTTCATTTGTCTCTATAACTTTTTATATGTGTGTGTTTACATAGTTGCAATCATACTTTTACATAATTTTTATCCCTGAGGTTTTTTCCATTTTCTATACTTAGTTTTTTTCATCATCTTCAGTATGTACGTAATGTTTTTGAAATGAATATGCCACAATTATCTTAATTCCCCTATGTTGGGCATTCAGGATTTTTATCATTACCAATAATGATGCTATAAATATGTTTTACATATCACTTAATTTTTTTATCTCAATTATTACCTTAGGACAAATTCCCAGGAGTCAAATTATTGCTACAAAATATGTAAAAATAGTAATGACTCTAAATACGTGCTGCTGAATTATAATCCAAAAACATAGGCTAATATACAGTACCCAGATCTTAGTAGATACTCAATAAATGTTTAATGAATGCATTAATAAATGCCATCAGCAACATATGTAAATCTTCTTTTGAATATATAAACTGTTTAAGAAAAAGAGATTTGGCCTTAATTTATTAAATGCATGCATTCTAGATGCATTGACTAAAAACAGAATTTCCAAGAATCAAATATTCTTTTCTTCCTTTATTGTATTTGTTCTAACTGCAGATTTCTAAGACAGGAAGGTTCTTCAGGAGATTAACCTGGAGACCTTTGTTAGGGAAAGGGTGAGAATAAGTGCTGCCACTGTGGCCACTGGAGCCTGGGTCCAGGGTGGAAACCGTTGGGATTTCCAGGACCCCTCAACTCGCTGAACTTTTCCACATTCCCATTGGCTTCCAGGTCTGTGCATGTTTTCCCTAGCCCTCAGCATCTCTGAGTTTAAAGCTTCAGTGTTTCCATTTTTCCTCTGCTGATTCCAGACTTGAGCAGAGTCCTAGAGAGCAGATCCACCACCAATAACTTAAACGAAGGCATGCAGCAACCAGAACTCAAAATCTAAGTCCCAATACCAAGTGTAAACTTGAGGGAAGCAGGGGGGAGTCCCTGAATAAACAAACTCATATTGCAACCCCAAAGAGGAAAGCCAACAAGAATGGAAAAGATACCAACATAGGGAGAATCTTCTGAAAGCAACAGAAATCATCTGATACTAGCTCCTTTGATAGATAGTATGGGGGAAAAAAAACTACAAATGGGAGCTTGTAGGAATAACAAAAGATGGCACTGAACTTGTAATGACAGTCCAAAGGCATCCATGTAGACCTTTCCATCAGGGTAAAGAACTAGCTGGAAAAGCCTATGTACGCCCAACTGAAACCCTACAAAATGTCCTAACATTTGAAACAGTGCAAGAGAACAAGAGACCTGAGCAAAAGAATAAGAAGAGTTACAGCAAATGGATAAATGAAAAGTAAGACCAACAGGACTAGTAATGAAGAATGTAGAAACAGGGAATGGGTGGTGGGTTCAAGCAAAGTATCTAGTATTTACTCTAAGAGGGCATTTGCAAGGGTAATCCTTAAAGACAGACCATCAGAAAGTGACCTGTCAAAAATGAAACTGAAGGACAAAGATGAGCTCTTCTAAGGATCAGATACAAAAATAAGTATTATGTCACACTTCACCCATCCACATTTGGCCCACACACAGCAAGGGCCCTTGGAGGGACATCCACGCAGAGCCAAGAGAAATAAAGCTAGTACATGCACAGCTTCTTGCCAAGATTATTGCTCTCCTTGTTAGCACAGAGACAGTGTTCCGAGGCCAACCCACAGGACGCGAAATGATTTGTCAACAAAGTCCCACAGACATAAAGATTGTTTTAGGAAGTAATGAAGATTCAAAACTCAGCAGAGTATAACATTTTAAAAAAACTGTCTACCAGTAATTAATATTCATTTTACCAAAATTTCCTGTCTCCTATATGATGTTCTTTAGTCTAAGTGCTTCTTGAGTGTATAGCTCTGGTTAACACACAATGAAGTGTTCACCCTCTTTTTCAACTAATCTTGTAAGGTCGAAGCTTTGAACTCATACGATGAATTTATTTAAAACGAAGCAGTCCTGTGACTGTAGAAACAGGACTTAACACGCTGCTCTGCAAATTTCATGCATTGTGCAAGTGTGGGTAAAAATAAAAAAGCCTGTGTCAAAGCTGGGGAAAAATTATTTTCAAAGGGGTTGTGTATCATTATGCTCACTGAACTTGGATTTTTAAAACTATTTTATCAAAGTAATACATGCATATCGTTTAAAAATCAGAAAGTTATAAAAGGACTATAACATTTTCTAAATAATTACCTTTTTGCCACTCCATACTCTCTCCAATCACCCTCTTTAGAGGCAACTATTTTGTTTTTCTAGTTTTTTCTTCTGCATTTAAGCAGACACATTTCTAAATAATGTCAACATATTGCTCTCTTTGGGTTAATGAATTTTAAGTCTTATCTTCCTATTACGGTAGCTGAGGATTTAACTCCTTCTCTGCTTCTCCTTCACCATTGTATTAGGGTAAATCATATCCAGTTATTAATATAGTATTTCTATGCAAATATTTCCAGTTTTGTACTGTAGAGTATTGAATTTGTTTTCTTCCTTGCTTTTTGTCTTTTCTAAGTGGATTAATATGTGTGGGTGTTCATGTGTTTGTTTTCATGTTAGTAGTTGTCTTTGTATATGTTGTTAATTTCCCCCACATCTACCAAAAGCTTTCCAGTACAAGTTTCTACACAGCTGTAAAAGGATTTCAATGTAAAATGGAACTGGAGGATATGAAATGGAGTGCCCTCATAAGAATGGACTTCAACTGAGAGACTGATTTCCCATAAATGCCTGATTTATAAAAGACTGAGGCTTACCTCTACACCATTGAACATCCACCAAGAATCTCTCTCCATCGTTAAGCCAGTGAACTTACTATTGGAACTCTGGCTGGACTTCCTACTCTTTGCACTCCTTGCCCATAATACAGCCAGCCCCAGATTCTCAAGGGACTTGCCTGTAGCTTACTACAGCATCTGTTTCCTGATTTGCAATTCCTCAGTTGTTCCCAGATAAACTTAATTTCTGATAACTTGAGCTTGCCTCAGTTTACCTCTTTATATAACTTGACATATTCAACCACATCAAGGAATTTATCTTTTAAATCTATTTCCTTGGGTGTATCTGGCTGGAATACCCCCATTCTTCTTCTATCTCAGCCAGGTTGCTGTCCAGACTGGTAGAATAGTGTCATTCTGGAAATTTTCATTGTTTCTCTCATGGGTTGGATCTACTGCCCTCTCGGTTTTTATGATGCTATTTAGATGTCTAAAGTTATTCTGACTCTTCTTTCTGTGCACCTGTTCATTCTCACACTCAACCTGTAAGATCTTTTCTTTGAGCCAAGCACTCATATCTTATAATAGTATATGTTGATGAGACCCCTTTTTCTTCCACTGTACCCTCAGTGGACCTTCTCAGTCTGGAAATTCATGTCCTTCAGGAAAATATTTTTGAATCATTTTATTGATTATTTTCTCTCCCATATTTATTCTATTCTCTCTGAGATAACCACTTTTGGATATTGAAACAATCTTTTTTTATTCTCTGACTTTTAAAAATCTTCAAAAATGCTTGATTGAAATTTTTAATTTCTGCTGTCATATTTTTAATTTCCATAAGTGGTGTGTGTGTGTGTGTGTGTTCTAACTGTTCTTTTTTCACTGCATTCTGCCTAGTTTCATGGATATACTATCTTCTCTTATTTCTGAGGATAGTGATATTTGGTTATGTTTGTTGTTTTATTTCCCCTGGATGGTCTCTAACACATGTGATTTACATTGCTTGTTTTGGCCTCCTTCTTTTGTGTTCTAGGCTGTTCTCAGATATTAGACAATTCTTTTTTTTTTTCCATGATACTGGGGAGTTGGGTATTTGATTAAATTTGAGACCTGTTGTAGCATTTCCTGGATGAGCTGTTTGGGAACCTCTTATGTGATTATTTTAATGTCTCTTCTCTTGGGCTTGGACTTGTCATATAGCTGGGGGAGTACTCTTCCAATACCCTGCCTGGAGGACAAAGGTCTGGCTGCCAGCATTCTGGAAACTGGAACACAGAAGATGTTTGGAAGTTCTCAGCATTGGGTATATAATTAACCACTCAATGCCATCAATTATTCCTGTCTATTCCTTGTCCAAAGACCTTTGTTTTTCCTCCCCATAATAAACCTCCAAACTTTTGATGAGATGGGGAAGAGATAAAAGGAATGGGGAAAGAAAAGACCTTCATCAAAGTGTCCTTTCCATCCTTTTGGTTTTATCTTTCTACCTCTTCACTCCCAATTTCAGGGGTTCTGGTGCTGACAATTCCTGAGCCTTTTAAAGATTCTGCATTGCACCTTCAATTGGTCTTCAGACTTCCTCACTTCACCTTACAGTTTTAGGCTGGTTATCACTCATCTGACTTTCTCAAAATTTCCAGTCTTTTAACTATTGTTGCCTTTACTGTATTTCCTTCCATGCAGATTATTCTTACATTTTTTAGAACAATCCAGTTATCTTGTTTTAGTGGGTTTTGGGGGGAGTAGAATTATTGTAGGTGTTCAAGTATTTGCTTTTATAGATTTGAATAATACAAAGTTGCCATTTTAATAGGTTAAAAATTGTATGGAAATTGGCGGTTTCATATGGTTCAACGTTATGCATGTTTTTTCATATCACTTTAAAGATCTCTTTTCATGAGAGGGGAGAAATCATAACATATTTATTCCTAAGTTATGGTCCACATGAGAGCATAAGATCACTCTGAGAAACTGACCTAAGTATTTTTGACTGTATAATATCTGCCCCTATATTTACCTCCCCACATTAATTGCTCCTTTTCCCAGAAGAGAATTTCACACTATCTTCCTAGAGTAAAATAAGCCAAACTCTGGTGTAATGAAATGAGCAATGGTATTAACATTAAAAGACTCAGTTCTTATCTTTGGTGTTGACTCCCTGTATAATCTTTGGGGTTTCTTTAACCTCAATGTTTTCTTTAATAAAACCCTCTGTCTTTAGTATTAGCACTGTTTTAAAATGAATTAGCTGGGTGGCCTTGGAGAGTCCTTCTCTCTGAATGGAAGTGATAACATACACTATGCGAGGACTAAATGAACTCATGAAAGCAAACATCTTAGCATGGTACCTGGAATGCAGTAGAGCTCTCAACAGTGTTAGCATTATTATTATTAATTGTTTACAATATAACTAGAATAACATGTATGACAGGTATTAAGTTACAAGAATCAAATATATGTTCATTTCCTCTCTCACCATCACTGCTCTATAGATGTAAGAATCAAATGAGACAACATATATAAAATCTCTGTAGTTTCCCGTGTATTGCAGACCACTGATCAATACTGTCCTCTGGATTGGTTAACCCAAAGGCAGTTGCAAAATGTTGAAAATAACTGCTTAATGTGCCTGCCAATCAGACAGCTACTGCCTCTTTGCAGCAACCGCTGGGACCCAGATTAGCAGAAGTAACAAAAGTCACAGAGACCAAATCCCTTCTAGATATGGTACATCCCAAATGTATTTTATTTTTCAAGTATAAATTGGTTTCAAAGAAAAATCCTTTCCCCTAAAACCTTCAATTAATGTAATAGTTAGGGGAAAATAAATCTTAGGCTTTCTTTTCCAAACATGATCTTTCTTGCTTATTTTTGAGATGAGAGATCAGTAGATAAGACTGACCAAACATTGTTGCTCCACGTGGCTTTTAATTTCACTGTTGTGAAATCTGTGATCTTGTACAACCTCATGAGATGTATCTATATGAAGAATCTGTAGGTGGAGTAAAGGACTAAAAAATTTCCAAGCTCATCTTTCCATTGGTTGGAGACTGTTTGTATGGGAAAGTCTCTGACAAGAATGTAAGTCTTTTGTCAGTTTGACAGAGTGGAGTATCTTAGGGGAAAGTCTTAAAAAGAGCTGTACTGTGATGTATTATTGCTAGTGACTTGTTAGAAGGAAATGTCTTGCAGAACAAAAGAATTGTTTAAATCATCCAGCAGCCTAGTTTTTGGAATTACAGAATACTACAGTTACAAAAACCATCAAAGTGGAGGAGCAAATTAACAGTCATTGAGCATCAACTTTTCTCAGCTCTCTGAGGAAGGAAAAGTGAGAGTTATCATCTATTAAGCAGATGAGAAAGCAAGCTCAGGGAGATTGAGTAGCATGCCCAAGAACTCCTAGCTCTTCGTGTTGAAGTGGAACAGGAAATCAGGACTGTCTGGTTCTAAAATGTTAGCTTTTCATTCTCTAACTCGACCAATGAGAAAACTAAAGCTCAGAAAGGGGAAGTAATGCACTCAAGGTCTCTCAGGTCTCTCAGTTCACCAAACCCTACTCTGTATCAACTTTTCCACAAATCATCCTTAGACTGTTATTGTATAAATACTTCTCCTATGTCCAAAAGTAGGAATGGATTTGTCTTGGTCTCAGGCCTTAATACAAAATTAGTTGAGAGGGTAGAGATGAGACTTGCTGTAACTGATGAATGGTACTTAGTCTCGCCTGGGATGAATTTACAGCTGGCCAGGGGGCCTGGTCAGCAGGGATCCTTTGTAGTTTCTTGATGTGGTCAGATGGTGGCTTATGCGATTTATCATCTTGTTACTTTTCAGAAGATATCTGCTAAGTAATTGAGAACTAGGAAGGCCTCTTTCCAACAGTGATACTGGAGTATCATTATGAGAACCTACTTCATTTGTTTGACTTTGCATAAGAGAAAGCTCATTTGTCTGCAGAAATATTCCCCCAGAGCATGATGATTCAGGCCATCATTTCTCTAAATCCATTCTTGTCATTACAGAATCCACAGGCCTGGCCATGGCACAAGGACTTTAAATGAACTCTCTGAAAAAGCTTTAAAGGGGCGTATTGATAGCTAATTGCTGTACTTAATGCTAGTGTGTTAGGAAATTTTGTTTTAAGTAAAAGAATCCTTTTCATGCTGTGAGAGAATTGCCTTACTGATGAGCTCCATGTTAAAAAGTATTGAAAATCAACTCTATATGTGTATATATAAATGACAAGAAGAATTATCATCAGGAAAGTTATTATTAACTCCTAGAATATTATAAATGCAAAGAATAAGTGACAGAAATTATTGAATAGATTCATGGAGTTTCTTCAGTAAGGAAGAACAGTGATGAAATTAGGATTGTTTTTAATTTTCACTTTTATTTTCATTTTATTTACTCAATTGTTAACGTGTGTGTCAAATACTCAATTTAACATATGTGTTTGTATGTATACTCTGTATAAAAATTAACTGGAATGAAAAAGGATAGCTTGGTGAATTCTGACCTTATGATGGAAAGATTTTAGATTTGAAACTGAACAGACCTGAGTTAAAATCTATGCTTTGCCACTTAGTGGTTGTGTTAGCTTTAGTGGCAGAAATAAATATTTTGAGTTTTCTATAGAATCAAGATAATAATGCATACCCATTAGACAAATGATGAAGCTCTTAGATGAGTGCCTACTATATTGTACAGATTGTGTTACTGCCTACAATTCTTTACCTTTTCTTGTATTCATGATACAGGGTGAAGCCAGGGAACCTCCAAATAGGGATTTGTAATGGGGTCCAGAACTCAGAACTCAGGGTGTCCAGGAAATATTAAATACATATACATATATATATTTGTATATAATATACATATACATATACATTTATATATATATATATAAAATAATATATAATGTCTTCACCCCCACAAGTCTGAACTGGGGATTGGAACACATGGAGCAGGGCCATTTTTTTTTTTGAGGAAACTTTTGTAACAGATGTTTACTTATTTGAGTGAAAATAATAATTTCCAAAGATTTTTTTAACACAATCTTATGCAGAATCCCAGTGTGCAAAACAGCTGAAAGGAAAGCAGTTTTTGTTTGTTTGTTTGTTTGTTTCATGCCTTTTTTTCCAGTTTTATTTTAATGATTGTTCAAGTACAGTTTTCTCCCCTTTACTCCCAATCAAGCCCACCCACCCCCCTCCCAACTTCCCTCCCATTACCACCCTCCCCCTACTTTTTATTCATGTGTCTTTTAACTTTGTTCCTGTAAACCCCTCCCCTTTTCCCCTGAAATTTCCTCTTCTCTCTCCTTTGGTTACTTTCTGCCTGTCCTCTAATGCAGTGTCTTTGACTATATTTTGCTTGTTTCTTTGTTTTGTTATTTAGGTTCCTGTTAAAGGTGAAATCATATGGTACTTATCTTTCACTACCTGGCTTATTTTGCTTAACATAATGGAGCAGGGCCATTGAGAGCTTTTTTGCATAGCAACAGTTTTGTAGCTAACCTCTGGTATGGTAATTTAACATATCTATAAATTTTAACTGGTTTCATGGATATGTTCAATATCTGTGGCCATGCTTTGAGCCCGAGAAATGGGCGTGACTTCCACCCAGGATGTACTGGGAGGCAACTCCCCCTGGTTACAGCGCCTGTATTAGAGCTTGAAGATGATTGGTTCCACGCCATGGGGCCACACCTGCCCAGACTTACTATGTCAGCCCAGGGAAGCTAGAAAAAATACGGGAATGCTGGCAGGTGTAATTGATTGTGGCAGAAGTCAGAAATGGGGCTGCAGAGGAAGATCGGCACTGGGATTTAAACCCAGGCCCGGCAGCCATACCAAGTTGGGGACCAAGTGGATTTGGCAAGAAGTTAGGACTACATGGCTTTGGGGTGCTCCATTTTACCACATGGCTTAGGAAGCAGTAGAGAACTTGCTGGGAAGAAAAGGAATGAAAGGACTCTTGCTGGTGGGCCATGAGAAGGTGCCACATGGTTTTGGATTGACTGGACATTGCAGTGGTAACACAGGTGATAGTGTTGGGAACTGAGGGACTACCTGAGCCATGGCCTTCTACTTCTTTTCCTGAGATACAGTATCCCAGACTGGGCAGAAGGAGGAGGAAGGACTGTGTGCATCTGTGGGTATTCTAAAGGACTTTAGTATTTTAATAATGACATTAAGTCATTGCTCTGTCTGTATAACTTTTTGAATAAATAATTCCTTTCCTTTCCACCAATCTCTAGCATTGAGAGATGACTTTCCCTGACAGTGGGCAAGGTAAACCTAGTACGGTGGGGGGGATCCCCAGAGCAGAAGTGGGGGTCCATTTGATAATAGTATGTTGTTCACCCTCCCCCGGGTCTATTCTGTAACATTCACATTCTGTGTTATGTATCTTTACAGTGCTCTGCTATGAGCAGGACATACTCCCTTGCCTCTTGACTTAGGTTTGGTCATATAACAGGTTTGGCCAATAAAATGAGGCAAATTGTGATATGACCTGGTTCATAGCCTAGCCTTCAAGAGACCTTATGTATTTCTGCTCTGCTTTTGCTCCTCTGCCATTATTATAAGAATATTCTGGGCCAGCTTTCTAGTCTCAGGAAGAGGCTGAGACATGTGGAGTAGAACGTTCCTTAACTGAGCTGCCTCAGCCTAGAACAAAAGCCCCTGCCCCTCCCCTACTACAGCCAACCTATAGATACATGAATAAGTCCAGCCAGTATGAACAAAACCACTCAGACAAGTCTAGCCTACATTAGTTAACCCCTAGAAGCATTAGCTATAATGATAAATGTTACTTATACATTCATAAAATAAATTATTTAAACCACCAAGTACTGAGGTGGTTTATTACATAGCAGTTGCTAACTGATGCACTTACAATAGGTATCTAGTAAGATCTTTGCCAATAAGATCTAGAGTTGACAAACCACAGCACATGAATCTCTAAACCACATACCTATTCATAACAGCTTGGGTCCCCTAACACAAATCTGTACATCCATGACTGAGAAGCCAGGAACCCTACAAAAAGTCCTTAGAGATTCCCTCCAGTAGCTCAAAGTTGGACTCCAATCTCCTCTTCTCTGATAAGGTATCCTCAGATTCCATTGCCTAGAACCTGGATTATTCCTCTTAGCCCAGCTCTGGAGACTTTCGTGTGGTCATCCCAACTGTTTGGCTTTTTATTTAATTGTAAATGAAAACTCGGTCTCATGATGTTCAACTTTTCCCGGTAGTAGCCCAGGAGCTTGTCCTACCACACCCCCATACTCAGCCCAAGTTCTGAGATATGAGTTCTGGCTTCCCTTTTGTCTAGAAAGAAAAACTGAGCAAGAATTGCCCTGTATAATGCTTAAGCAGTACTCTCATTATAACTTTCATTGTAATTATTTGACTAAACAATTTTTATTGTAGTGTGAGGGCAAGAGGGTATTTAGCAATGTCCTGTCAAAATTCTTCTCTCAGATGAGTGGGAGCACAGAACATGGGAATCCTCGAAGCCTGCTGATTGGACAGAGAGTACAGTGGCATCAATCCTTAGGTGTGTAGAGAATATAAATAGAGAAGGTCCAAGAGACAACATCCATGAATGAAACTAATATCAAAAGCCAAGTACACTGTTCAACCCAAGTGTCAATACAAAGGACTTAAGCCAGGAGGTGTAATCTAGAAGTAAGGCAACGGGTCAGAAGCAAGGAATCTCAGTCCATGTTGGTTTGAAAAGGGATCCTGGAAAACCTCCCTACACTATTGGATCCCCTGAGAGGTCAGCTATGGCTGGAAAGAAGCTTCTCAAATCACATGCTAACTCCATCAGGACCTTCAGTGAACTATAAATCAACTAATCATTACTGTCAAAGACTACTAATACTTCTTGGATTATGTGTATAATACACATTCAAAAAATGAATCTCATCCAATCATTTTTTCCCAATTATTCCCTAGTAGAAGAGGGTAACAGAATAACTACTGCTACTCACCACTGGGGACAATTTAGCCTTTTCACTTTTGAGGGATCCCATGGGTGCTGGGAGATGCCATTGACAGTGAAGATAACTGCTGTGCATATAGGAAGAAAACTGTTCATATTTGCCCATGGGCCATGTGCAGTAATAGAATTTTAACACAGAAGTTGGCAGAGGTAGGGAGAGAAAACTAGATGACCAAGAAGAGATAAATTTTCCAATAGGTTGAATTAGTAGAGACCTGGGTGTGGATGTAATTTTAAATGTCTAGTAAATCCTATACCCTTTTAATGTATTTTGTATCTCTGCCTGAAATTTTATTACAGATTCATTAATTGGGTTAAAGAATACTTTAAATACTTCTTCAAGAGTACTCAATTATAATGCAGTAGTTCTTGGGAGAGGTAAGAATAAACTAGTCATTTAAATCTTGGTGTTAATAATCTTAACAGAATGAGGGTGAGAATAAGCAGGTAACCTGGTGGAATTTCATGGTGGGTATCTTCAGGCCCTGAGCACCTGGCTGTGAAAATGATGGTAGGGTAGGGACCAGGAAACAAGATAGAATAGAACTGAGGAAAATGCAGAAGTGAGAAATTTTTCACATACTTAACAATTAGAATACTGTAAACAGGTAGAAGGAAAAAGGACAAGCCAGGGTTCTAACGCTAGCATCTTCCTCAGGGGACTCCCTAGAGGACCAACTAAAATAATGAAAAGTGTCTAGCACAATGCTTGAACATATCAATAAATGACAATTATTGTTACTTTTTTCCTATTCATTTAACTTTTTGTTATTTATTTATTTATTTTTATTGTATTTTTCATTACCATTTTATCTCCTTATACCACCACCCTCCCTCCCACAATCACCACACTGTTGTCCATGTCTGTGAGGCCTTTATCCTTTCTCCTCAATCCCTCCACCCTCTGACCTACCCAACCCCTTCACTGTCATCCTGCTCTCTATGACTCTGTCTCTATTTTGCTTATTAGTTAAGTTTGTTCATTAGATTCCACATATGAGTGAAATCATATGATATTTGTCTTTCTCTGAATGGTTTATTTCACTCAGCATAGTGTCCTTCAGGTTCATCCGTCCTGTTGCAGAGTGCAATTTTCTTCTTTTTTGTGGCCAAGTAGTATTCCATTGTGTCAATGTCCAATAGTTGTTTTATCCACTCATCTACTGATGGACATTTAGGCTGTTTCCTTTTCTTAGCAATAGTAAACAACACTGCAATGAACATAGGGGTGCTTCTGAATTAGTGTTTTGCCTTCCTTTGGATATATTCCTGAAGTGGGATCACTGGGTCAAAAGGCAGATCCATTTTTTATTTTTCGAGGTGTCTCCACACTCACTGCATTCACAGTGACTGCACCAGTCTGCATTCCCACCAACAGTGCATGAGAGTTCCCCTTTCTCCACATCCTTGCCGGCACTCGTTTGTTGATATACTGATAATAGCCATTCTGACAGGTGTGAGGTGATATCTCATTGTGGTTTTAATTTGCATTTCTCTGATGAGTGACACTGAGCATCTTTTCATATGTCTATTGGCCATCTGTATGTCCTCTTTGGAGAATTATTGTTACTTTTATTATAAGTAAGATTTGTCTCCCTAAGGAGATGCCTATCTTCTAAAACCAAGTGTCCAGAGACCACCAGTCTTTGCAGGTCAGATCCTGAACCTCATAACTTTACCTAGGCCCACTTTTTTACCCTCATTCCATCCAGCCCTCTTGCTACCAGGTCTGCTGCCCATCTCCCACGTAAGACCTTCCCTCCCACCCTTATACTTGGATATACTTCCTGGTTCTAGTTCCTTCCTTCTCACTTTTTTTCCCCACTTCTTTTATTCAGTGTGTACAATGACCTGGGATACACCACCATTCAGACTCTTCCCTTATACACTGTTCCCTTATGCAGACCGCACTTTTATTAAACCTGAATGTCAGACCTGGCACTGACACTGGCAATGCCAGGTCTGACACTGCACTTGGTAGCTGTGTGACCATGAGAAACTCACTTACCATTTGTGAGCCTCAGTTTTCTCATCCATGAAACTGAGATATCCATGGAAAATGTCTTTCCTACCTTTGCTTCTCTAAGAATTAAGTAGGCAATTTAAGAATATGTGTTATAGAATGCCATTGTGTTGATTTAGACTATTACACATAACTGGAAAAAGTCTAAACATGTAATTGTACTACATAGTATAGTTTTAAAATCTTATTTAGCTTGTAATTCTTTTATATTGTCTTGGGGATTCAATGTGTTTCTTTACTACTGAGCAACAAACTGCCTTCTGTTAATATAGCTGGACAAAACTAGCTAAACTAACATTACCGGGGAATTCCCAAAGTGGAGAGATGAAACTACTCTAAATTAACATATCATGTGATTTTAGGTTTCTTTAATGTCTAAATGATTTAAGCTGAAATTGGTTTATTATTCCTCCTGCCCTGGATATATTTAGGATATTTCACAGAATGATGAAATATCTATTGCAGTTTTCTCTACCTACATCTGCTCTCCACTTACAACAGACCCATCTCGAAAATCATATCTACCAACTGACTCTTTTAAATTTAATTTAATACTAATTAAATTTTTTCAATTAACAGTAAGTATTAGTATCCAATATTATATTAGTTTCAGGTACACAGCATAGTTGTTGGACATTCATGTAACTTATGAGGTAATACCCCTGATGGGTCCAGCGCCCACCTGACACTGTACATAATTGTTACAATATTACTGACTGTATTCCCTATGGTGTACCTTGCATCCCTGTGACTGTTTTCTAACTACCAGTTTGGACTTCTTGGTCCCTTTGCCTTTTTCACCCATTCCCTAGCTCCCTTCCCATCTGGCAGCCATAGGATGGCTCTCTGTATCTATGAGTTTGTTTCTATTTCTTTTTTTCTTTTTTATTTTTTTGGGTTCTACATGTGGGAGGATCATATGACATTTGTTAAAAAAAAACTGAGATAACATTTCCTACTCTATCTATTTATTTAGCATTAAATCCATATTTATTGAACAATATGCTGGGTAATAGTAATAAGTATACTATAGTGAGAGAAAAATAGATATGGCCCCTCTTTCCACAGAGCTCATGGTCCAAAGTAAGAGGAAGCAAATTTAGGCATTATCAAATAATGTAAATAAATATAAAATAATAAATGATTTAAAATAACAATAAAATATCGACTGTGGCAGGTGGTATGAGGAAGGGGTGTTGGACATGCAATAGAAGGATTTTGCCTAACTATGGAATCAGGGAAGATTAGCTTCCCCTGAGGAAGTGACGCTTGAGTAGGGTTGGAAGAACTAGTATGAGTGACCTGAAAAAGCAGTAAGAGAATGGCAAGCTGGACACATCGAACAGCATTTTCAAAGGTCTTATGTCTACACTAATAGCACTTGGTGGTGGACTGTATAAAGGTGGAGGAGACGAAGATTGAGAAGGTCCTTCTTGCTTTCTAGTGGGTGAATGGCAGTTCCATGCACTGTATGGCTATGATAAACTAAGAAGACTCTAAGATTTTATCCTACTTGGAAGCTAACAGTGTACTCTGCTACAGTTTTATGGATGCTGGCAGAAGACATGAGACTTTCAAACTCATGACACAGCCAGCAGTGTGAGCTTCATGTTTGCATCAGTGTCCCTTGCCCCCAAATCCTACAGGACTCACAAAGTGGCTGAGGCCGCTGCTATGCAGACAGTTGGTTCCCATTACAGTTGAGGACCTTTAACCTCAGGAGACACAAATTCTTAATAATAGGCTGATGCAAACCTGCCCTTTCCCTGGAAGGGGACATGATCTTTATTTGACTGGACAACAAGCAAATCTGCTCCTATTAACAATGTTTTATAGTAAGTGTGGACCTCTTTGATACACAGGTCTACACTTACTGTAGAAACATTGTTAATAAGGAAGTCCAGTTGTACCCCTGAAACCCCAATAAAATTAATAAAACCAACCAAACAAACAAATAAAATACTGTGTCTTAAGAAGGTAAGAAAAAAAAAAGACAAAGTCCACAAAAGGCTGTGGGTGTCTCTGCTCACAAGATGTGCAGAACATGAGAGATCCACAGGGAATTGTCACTCTGTGGCAGTAATCCCTGGAGAAGAATTATGAGATTTTATAGCTATCATGGGGGGTTTTATGAGGGTCCAAAAATGTGTGTTAAATTGACTACAAAACTACAAGGAAACAAGAGTTAGTAACCATGCTGCCACATTTTCTTAGTGAAGCTATACTCTGTTCTTTAATTGAAGCTTTGCAGTTAACAAGGTAAAGAGAATTATTGGCTATTTCCTACATGCTGGGTTGAAGGGTAAGATACAGTATCTTATTTAGGTCTCAAAATCACATTTAAAGTTAATTTTATCCTCCTTTTATGTATAAGGAACTTAAAATTAAAAGAGGTTACAAAACTATCTCAAGGCCCCTCTTCGGGTAAGTGGTGGAGCAGCCATCCAGTCCTAGGTCTCTGTGACCCCTCAGCCCATTTTCTTGGGCTTTGCATTACACTATATACCAATTTGCCTCATTTGATCTTCAAACAAGCTCCATCAGGTTGGCTTATCGTCCTCGTCTTTCGTAAAAGAAAACCAAAGCTTTGAGAAGTTGAGTAATTAGCTTGGTTTTACACTCATGAGATGCAGAGATCTAATGGATCACCCTCCCTGAGTTCCATTGGTTAAAATGCCAGTAAGCCAAAGAGAGGGGCCATGGCAGTGGCTGCCTGGCCTCAGCCAGCAGAGGCAGAATGGACGTTACTGGCTAATTATAGACTGCCTTGCAGCCTATAGTATTCATGAATGAGTTTTAAGTGTGTCCATTAGAAATGATTCCATCTCTGATATGTTTTGGCAAACAGGCAAACAAGCCTTCTTTGGAAATTTGTTATAATAAAGCATTACAAAGACATCAAATATCATCAAACATCTGTGAAATAAATTATGGAATGTCCATGTTGTGAGACACTGTTTGCCATTGAAAAGTAAAGTAGATATGTATGCACTGACTTGAAAAAAGCTCCAATGTATACTCATATGTGAAAGCATGCAAATAACAAAATAACATTTATATTACCATCTACATTTATGTAAGAAGCACAACCAAAAATATATGTACATTTGGGACCATATGCAGGTAAATGAATAGGAAGAGGATCAGAAGCACTAGTTAACTCAGCAGGGAATATGTCCTTGGGGAGTAAGGGGCCAATGAGAAGGTTGTGGCATCCAGGGGATCTTTACATTTCATTTTATATACTTTGCACCGTTTGAATTTTTTACAATAAGAATGCTTTTCCATATCACTTATGCAATTAAGTATAAAGACAAAAAGAAAGAGAACCACTTATATTTGGCACTTCCAAATGTCTTCCTTGTGCATATTTGTACCACAAGGACACATTTCCATTTATTACCACATGATCTACATTTAAAGCAAGTGCTTGAATTTTGCATGTGCCCTAGTACCTTTTAACATTGTCATTTAAAATGTTTTGTACTGCTTTTGAAACACACTTAATCTTTTCTCCATTAATCTGCTTTCCCTAAACCTTTCCCTAATTCTTCTCAAGGATTCCCCACCTGCTGTGTGGGATATACAACAGAGTGACTCTAATCATATTTGGAATTATTTTTATCAATTTAATCCATATTTGGCAGTTATTTCCATTCCAAAGTCTTAGACATTTTAGGCTGTGTGCTGACCAGTTTCTCAGCATTAAGTGACATTGGCAACAGATAAGATAATAAATGGATAATTATCTTCTGAAAAATAATGTTAGCTCTTCACATAGGCCAAGCTCAGCTTAGATCTAGCTATTGAATGTGTTTTAGACTTCCAGTTGCGGAGGTTCTCTCCAACCAAAAATAATACCTTTTTACCAGGTTACATGGAGGCTGCACGTGTTTGAAGTCCTTCATGCAGGCTTATGTGTTCACTGTTTTCTGCTGGTTTATCGGCTACTTTTTGATGCCTGATCCAGTCTGAGACTTTAAATAGAGAGAAGGTCAGATGGCTTCACATTTGAGATACCACCTCCCTAGATTTAGCCAGGACTCCCTTTTGTCCTTGAATGAACTTGAGTTCAGGTTCTGCTGGGGTGGGCACCCCCTGCGGCTGCAGATGCTGGGTGTGCCTCTTCGCTTTGCTCTGTAGCCGTGCATGCTCCTCACTGTCCTTTCATTTTCCTAAAACAGCAGCCATTGGGACTGTGTTGGGAAAGCAGCAAGGCTGGCACTAGAGAGCACAGCCTCTAGGCACCAGGTGGGCACAGAGGCTGCCGGGAGATTCGATTCTGCAGGCAATATGGGGTGTGTTGTTTGATTGTGTTTGTTTATCGTTCTTTTGTCAGAAGTGGGAACCGTGAAATAACACCTGGTAGTTCTGATAGAAAGCTCTTGTTCTGAGCCATAGATACATCTCTAGTTTGTCCTGCGGTGAGATTTAGACACTATCTTCATGGTCTCTCAGCACTGTGAATCCTGACCTTCCAAAACTGGAAATTATAACAATATCCTCGTTCTAATGTCATAAAATACTAAAAATCCTTTACATAAGTGAAACCTCACCAGAATAAAATATTTAATTACTTTCCTCGCCTGAGGTTTTATGGGTCGAACCCTGATTCTGCCACTTACCAGCTGTGTGACTATGGTCAAGTAAGGTAACCTCCCAAAGTCTCAACCTATTCATGGCTATCCAGGAAACCTCCCTCATGAAATTATCATGAGAATTAAATAAAGAAAAAAATAATCAATCCTGGACCGACCCTACCTCTGAACTTATCATGTGAAACAATTCATGTCTTTACACTTAAAAACACGTTACCTGGGGATTCTGCTCACAGGCAGAAGTGTCCTGAGCACTGGATCGTGGTGCTTCCAAG